>JAPTHN010000002.1:94516379-95116379 GCA_026936325.1 Platynereis dumerilii
CTGCAGAAAACAAAAGCAATGCTCATCACTTTACAGGGATTGCACTTACATGGATAGATAGATAACAAGATAGATAACTAGATAGATAGCTAGATAGATAGATAGCTAGATAGATAGATAGATAGATAGATAGATAGATAGATAGATAGATAGATAGATAGATAGATAGATAGATAGATAGAAGAAATGCAATGCTCGTCACTTATATGGACTGCCGAAAACAAAAGGTATGCTCGTCACTTTGCAGGGATTGCACCTAGATAGATAGATAGATAGCTAGATTGCTAGATAGATAGCTAGATAGATAGATAGATAGATAGATAGATAGAAGAAATGCAAAGCTCGTCACTTATATGGACTGCAGAAAACAAAAGCTATGCTTGTCACTTTGCAGCGATTGCACTTAGCTAAATAGATAGATAGCTAAATAGATAGATAGATAGATAGATAGAATAGATAGATAGATAGATAGATAGATAGATAGATAGATAGATAGAAGATATTCAATGCTTGTCATATATATGGACAGCAGAAAACAAAAGCAATGCTCATCAATTTGCAGGGATTGCACTTAGTCGGATAGATAGATAGCTAGATAGGTAGATAGATAGCAGGGATTGCACTTTGATGGATAGATAGATAGCTAGATAGATAGCTATATAGATAGCTTGATATATAGCTAGATAGATAGCTAGATAGATAGCTGGGTAGATAGCTAGATAGATAGATATATAGCTGGGTAGATAGATAGATAGCTAGATAGATATCTAGATAGATAGATAGATATCTGGAAGAAATGCAATGCTGGTCGCATATATAGACAGCAGAAAACAAAATCAATGCTCGTAAATTTGCAGGGATTGCACTTAGATAGATAGATAGATAGTAAAATAGTAGATAGATAGCTAGATAGCTAGTTCAAAGAAATGCATTGCCTGTCACATATATATAGACAGCAGAAAAGAAAAGCAATGCTGGTCACTTTGCAGGGATTGCAAAAAGATAGACAGATAGATAGCTAGATAGATAGATAGATAAATAGATAGATAGATCTATAGATAGATAGATAGATAGATAGATAGATAGATAGATAGATAGATAGATAGATAGATAGATAGATAGATAGATAGATAGATAGATAGATAGATAGATAGAAGAAATGCTATGCTCCTTACATATATTCAGACTGCAGAAAACAAAACAATGATCGTCACTTTGCAGGGATTGCACTTAGAAAGATAGATCAATAGCTGTATATATAGATAGGTAGATAGATAACTAGATAGATAGCTAGATAGATATATAGATAGCTAGATATATATATAGATAGCTAGAAGAAATGCAATGCTTGTCATGTATATGGACTGCAGAAGACAAAAGCAATGCTCATCACTGTGTAGGGATTGAACTAAGATAGCTAGATAGATAGATAGATAGATAGATAGATAGATAGATAGACAGATGGATAGATAGATGGATAGATAGATGGATAGACAGCTAGAAGAAATGCAATGCTCATCACGTATATGGACAGCAGACAACAAAAGCAACGCTCGTCAATTCGCATGGATTGCACTTAGATGGATGGATAGATAGCTTGATATATAGATAGGTAAATAGATAGCTAGATAGATTGCTAGATTGATTGCCAGATAGATAGATTGAAGAAATGCAATGCTCGTCACATGTATAGACTGCAGAAAACAAAAACAATGCTTGTCAAGTTGCAGGGATCGCTATTTTAATGAATATATAGATAGCTAGATAGATAGCTATATAGCTAGCTAGATAGATAGCTAGATAGATAGATGAAATGCAATGCTCCTCTCATATATAGACTGCAGAAAACAAAAACAATGATCGTCACTTTGCAAGGATTGCACTTTGAAAGATAGATAGCTAGATACATAGGCCTAGATAGATAGATAACTAGATAGATAGCTAGATAGATAGCTAGATAGATAGATAGATAGATAGATAGATAGCAAGATAGATAGCAAGATAGATATATAGATAGCTAGAAGCAATGCAATGGTCGTCATGTATATGGGCTGCAGAAAACAAAAGCAATACTCGTCACTTTGTAGGGATTGCACTAAGATAGCTAGGTAGATAGATGATAGATGATAGATGATAGATAGATAGATAGATAGATAGATAGATAGATAAATAGATAGATAGATAGATAGATAGATAGATAGAAGAAATGCAATACCCGTCACGTATGTAGACTGCAGAAAATAAAAGCAATGTTCATCACTTTGCAGGGATTGCACTAAGATGGATAGATAGATAGCTAGATAGATAGCTAGATAGATCGCTGGATAGATAGATAGATAGCTAGAAGAAATGCAATTTTCGTCACGTAGCCTATATGTACTGCAGAAAAGAAAAGCAATGCCCGTCACTTTGTAGGGATTGCACTTAGATTGATAGATAGACATGTAATTAGATAGATACATAGATAGCTATAAAGATAGATAGATAGATAGATAGATAGATAGATAGATAGATAGATAGATAGATAGATAGATAGATAGATAGATAGATAGAAGAAATGCAATGCCCGTCACGTTTCTGGACAGCAGGAAACAAAAGCAATGCTCATCACTTTGTAGGGATTGCAGAGAGATTGGTAGATAGATACATGTAGCTGGAAGAAATGTAATGCTGGTCACATACATGTATATAGACAGCAGAAAACAAAATAAATGCTCGTCACTTTGCAGGGATTGCAATAAGATAGATAGATAAATAGATAAATAGATAGATAGCTAGATAGATAGATAGATAGATAGATAGTTAGATAGTTAGATAGATAGATAGATAGATAGATAGAAAATAAATTTACCAAACTTAAGTGGCCTACCTATTTTGGTTACCCTCTCTTTGGCAGTTGACATGTGATGAAATTACATTATTTCGCTCTTTTTCGATCTGTACCAGATTTTAAGAGGGCTGGATTGGGTCACAGATTTTTGGGCCAGCACAAACTCTACAGCATTGAAAAGTACAATAAATAAGCAATTCAAATTGGCCCAACTCACCCTGTAAAAAGCTGATGAAATGCGGCAAATGTAGAATTTTTAGCCATTTTCGCACAGGGACGAAATTTTGTGCAAATGTGTGATTTTTTGTCATTTTTGCACAGGGACCAAACTTTGTGCAGCTACAGGGGCTTGACAATAATTTTGCGCCACAAAAAACTATACACCATTGAATTCTATATGAAATTGCAATTTCATTCATAGCAGACAATAGTGGCCTAGCCATTTTGTTCACCCTGTAAAATGCTGATGAAAGCCGGAAAATGTGGAATTTTTAGCTATTTTCGTGCAAGTTCACAATAATTTTGCGCCGCAGAAAACTATACACCATTGAATTCTATATGAAGTTACCATTTCATTCATACCAGACATTAGTGGCATAGCCATTTTCTTCACCCTCCATATAGCATATGAAATTTAAAAAATGTGGAATTTTTTCCCATTTTCGCATAGGGACCAAACTTAGTGCAGCTACAAGGGTTCAAATTAATTTTGCGCCGCAGAAAACTATACACCATTGAATTCTATATAAAGCTGCCATTTCATTCATACCAGACACTAGTGGCCTAGTCGTTTTGTTCACCCTGTAAAACGCTGATGAAAGCCGGAAAATGTGCAATTTTTAGCGATTTTCGTGCACCGACCAAAGATGGTGTAGCTAGGGGGGTTCACAATAATTTTGCACCGCAGAAAACTATACACCATTAAATTCTATATAAAGTTGCCATTTCATTCATACCAGACACTAGTGGCCTAGCCATTTTGTTCTCCCTCTTAAAAGCTGATGAAATCCGAAAAATGTAGTAGAATTTTTAACAATTTGCGTGCACCGACCAAACATTGTGCAGCCAGGGGGGTTCACAATAATTTTACGCCGCAGAAAACTATACACCATTGAATTCTATATAAAATTGCTATTTCATTCATACCTAGCCATTTTCTTCACCCTCTATAAAGCTGATGAAATGCTGAAAATGTAGAATTTTTAGCGATTTTCGTGCGCCGACCAAACATTTTGTAGTTGGAGGGTTCACAATAATTTTGCGCCGCAGAAAACTATACACCATTGAATTCTATATGAAGTTGCCATTTCATTCATACCAGACAATAGTGGACGAGCCATTTTGTTCACCCTGTAAAACGCTGATGAAATCCGGAAAATATGGAATTTTTAGCTATTTTCGTGCACCGACCAAACATTGTGCAGCTAGGGGGGTTAACAATAATTTTGCGCCGCAGAAAACTATGCACCATTGTATTCTATATGAAGTTGCCATTTCATTCATACCAGACACTAGTGGCCTAGCCATTTTGTTCACCCTGTAAAATGCTGATGAAAGCAGGAAAATGTGGAATTTTTAGCGATTTTCGTGCGCCGACCAAACATTGTGTAGCTGGGGGGTTCACAATAATTTTGCGCCGCAGAAAACTATACACCATTGAATTCTATATGAAGTTGCCATTTCATTCATACCAGACACTAGTGGCCTAGCCATTTTGTTCACCCTCTATAAAGTTGATGAAAGCCGGAAAATGTGGAATTTTTAGCGATTTTCGTGCGCCGACCAAAGATTGTGCAGCTAGGGGGGTTCACAATAATTTTGCGCCGCAGAAAACTATACACCATTGAATTCTATATAATGTTGCCATTTCATTCATACCAGACACTAGTGGCCTAGCCATTTTGTTCACCCTGTAAAACGCTGATGAAAGCCTGAAAATGTGGAATTTTTAGCGATTTTCGTGCGCCGACCAAAGATTGTGCAGCTTGGGGGGTTCACAATAATTTTGCGCCGCAGAAAACTATGCACCATTGAATTCTATATGAAGTTACAGTTTTAATCATACCAGACACTAGTGGCCTAGCAATTTTGTTCATCCTGTAAAAAGCGGATGAAAGCCGAAATATGCGGAATTTTTAGCCATTTTCTCAAAGTAACAAAACCTTGTGCAGCTATGGGAGGTTCAAAGTAATTTTGCGCCGCAGAAAACTATACATCATTGAATGCCATATGAAGTAACCATTTCACTCATACAAGACACTAGTGGCCTAGCCATTTTGTTCATCCTGTAAAAAGCTAATCAAAGCCGGAATATGTTGAATTTTTAGCCATCTTCGCAAAGGGGCCAAACTTCATGCAACTATGGGGGGTTCACTATAATTTTGCGCCGCAGAAAACTATGCACCATTGAATTCTATATGAAGTTGCAGTTTTAATCATACCAGACACTAGTGGCCTAGCCATTTTGTTCACCCTGTAAAAAGCTGATGAAATGCCGCAAATGCGGAAAATTTGGAATTTTTAGCCATTTTCGCAAACGTAACCAAACTTTGTGCAGCTATGGGGGGTTCACAAGAATTTTGCTCAGCAGAAAAATATACACCATTGAATTCTATATGAAGTTACCATTTCACTCATACCAGACGCTAATGGCCTAGCCATTTTGTTCACACTGCAAAAATCTGATGAAATGCGGAAAATGTGGAATTTTTAGCAATTTTCGTGCACAAATGCAAATGGGATGAAATTGCTTTTTTTCACCTTTTTTCAATTGGGACGGAAATTGAAGTGATCGGGCTGGGGCGACCGCATTTTTGGGCCAGCACAAACTCCACAGCAGTGAAAAGCAGAACAAATAGGGAATTGAAATTGACCCAACTTTAGTGGCCTAGCCATTTTGGTTAGCCTCTGCTAAGCAGGTGAAATGGGATGAAATTGCTTTTTTTTGCCTTTTTTCAATTGGGACGGAAATTGAAGAGGTCGGGCTGGGGTGACCGCATTTTTGGGCCAGCACAAACTCCACAGCATTGAACAGCTGAACAAATAGGGAATTGAAATTGACCCAACTTTAGTGGCCTAGCCATTTTGGTTAGCCTCTGCTAAGCAGGTGAAATAGGATGAAATTGCTTTTTTCCGCCTTTTTCAATTTGGCCCGAAATTGAAGAGGTCAGGCTGGGGTGACCGCATTTTTGGGCCAGCACAAACTCCACAGCATTGAACATCTGAACAAATAGGGAATTGAAATTGACCCAACTTTAGTGTCCTAGCCATTTTGGTTAGCCTCTGCTAAGCAGGTGATATAGGATGAAATTGCTTTTTTCCGCCTTTTTCAATTTGGCCCGAAATTGAAGAGGTCGGGCTGGGGTGACCGCATTTTTGGGCCAGCACAAACTCCACAGCATTGAACAGCTGGCCAAATAGGGAATTGAAATTGACCCAACTTTAATGGCCTAGCCATTTTGGTTAGCCTCTGCTAAGCAGGTGATATAGGATGAAATTGCTTTTTTTCGCCTTTTTTCAATTGGGACGGAAATTGAAGAGGTCGGGCTGGGGTGACCGCATTTTTGGGCCAGCACAAACTCCACAGCATTGAACAGCTGAACAAATAGGGAATTGAAATTGACCCAACTTTAGTGGCCTAGCCATTTTGGTTGGTCTCTGCTAAGCAGGTGAAATAGGATGAAATTGCTTTTTTCCGCCTTTTTCAATTTGGCCCGAAATTGAAGAGGTCGGGCTGGGGTGACCGCATTTTTGGGCCAGCACAAACTCCACAGCATTGAACAGCTGAACAAATAGGGAATTGAAATTGACCCAACTTTAATGGCCTAGCCATTTTGGTTAGCCTCTGCTAAGCAGGTGATATAGGATGAAATTGCTTTTTTTCGCCTTTTTCAATTTGGCCCGAAATTGAAGAGGTCGGGCTGGGGTGACCGCATTTTTGGGCCAGCACAAACTCCACAACATTGAGCATCTGAACAAATAGGGAATTGAAATTGACCCAACTTTAGTGTCCTAGCCATTTTGGTTAGCCTCTGCTAAGCAGGTGATATAGGATGAAATTGCTTTTTTCCGCCTTTTTCAATTTGGCCCGAAATTGAAGAGGTCGGGCTGGGGTGACCGCATTTTTGGGCCAGCACAAACTCCACAGCATTGAACAGCTGAACAAATAGGGAATTGAAATTGACCCAACTTTAATGGCCTAGCCATTTTGGTTAGCCTCTGCTAAGCAGGTGATATAGGATGAAATTGCTTTTTTTCGCCTTTTTTCAATTGGGACGGAAATTGAAGAGGTCGGGCTGGGGTGACCGCATTTTTGGGCCAGCACAAACTCCACAGCATTGAACAGCTGAACAAATAGGGAATTGAAATTGACCCAACTTTAGTGTCCTAGCCATTTTGGTTAGTCTCTGCTAAGCAGGTGAAATAGGATGAAATTGCTTTTTTCCGCCTTTTTCAATTTGGCCCGAAATTGAAGAGGTCGGGCTGGGGTGACCGCATTTTTGGGCCAGCACAAACTCCACAGCATTGAACAGCTGAACAAATAGGGAATTGAAATTGACCCAACTTTAATGGCCTAGCCATTTTGGTTAGCCTCTGCTAAGCAGGTGATATAGGATGAAATTGCTTTTTTTCGCCTTTTTTCAATTGGGACGGAAATTGAAGAGGTCGGGCTGGGGTGACCGCATTTTTGGGCCAGCACAAACTCCACAGCATTGAACAGCTGAACAAATAGGGAATTGAAATTGACCCAACTTTAGTGGCCTAGCCATTTTGGTTAGCCTCTGCTAAGCAGGTGAAATAGGATGAAATTGCTTTTTTCCGCCTTTTTCAATTTGGCCCGAAATTGAAGAGGTCGGGCTGGGGTGACCGCATTTTTGGGCCAGCACAAACTCCACAGCATTGAACAGCTGAACAAATAGGGAATTGAAATTGACCCAACTTTAATGGCCTAGCCATTTTGGTTAGCCTCTGCTAAGCATGTGATATAGGATGAAATTGCTTTTTTTCGCCTTTTTTCAATTGGGACGGAAATTGGAGAGGTCGGGCTGGGGTGACCGCATTTTTGGGCCAGCACAAACTCCACAGCAGTGAACAACTGAACAAATAGGGAATTGAAATTGATCCAACTTTAATGGCCTAGCCATTTTGGTTAGCCTCTGCTAAGCAGGTGAAATAGGATGAAATTGCTTTTTTCCGCCTTTTTCAATTTGGCCCGAAATTGAAGAGGTCGGGCTGGGGTGATCGCATTTTTGGGCCAGCACAAACTCCACAGCAGTGGACAGCTGAACAAATAGGGAATTGAAATTGACCCAACTTTAGTGGCCTAGCCATTTTGGTTAGCCTCTGCTAAGCAGGTGATATAGGATGAAATTGCTTTTTTTTCGCCTTTTTTCAATTGGGACGGAAATTGAAGAGGTCGGGCTGGGGTGACCGCATTTTTGGGCCAGCACAAACTCCACAGCATTGAACAGCTGAACAAATAGGGAATTGAAATTGACCCAACTTTAGTGGCCTAGCCATTTTGGTTAGCCTCTGCTAAGCAGGAGAAATAGGATGAAATTGCTTTTTTCCGCCTTTTTCAATTTGGCCCGAAATTAAAGAGGTCGGGCTGGGGTGACCGCATTTTTGGGCCAGCACAAACTCCACAGCATTGAACAGCTGGACAAATAGGGAATTGAAATTGACCCAACTTTAGTGGCCTAGCCATTTTGGTTAGCCTCTGCTAAGCAGGTGAAATAGGATGAAATTGCTTTTTTCCGCCTTTTTCAATTTGGCCCGAAATTGAAGAGGTCAGGCTGGGGTGACCGCATTTTTGGGCCAGCACAAACTCCACAGCATTGAACAGCTGGCCAAATAGGGAATTGAAATTGACCCAACTTTAGTGGCCTAGCCACTTTGGTTAGTCTCTGCTAAGCAGGTGAAATAGGATGAAATTGCTTTTTTCCGCCTTTTTCAATTTGGCCCGAAATTGAAGAGGTCGGGCTGGGGTGACCGCATTTTTGGGCCAGCACAAACGCCACAGCATTGAACAGCTGGCCAAATAGGGAATTGAAATTGACCCAACTTTAATGGCCTAGCCATTTTGGTTAGCCTCTGCTAAGCATGTGATATAGGATGAAATTGCTTTTTTTCGCCTTTTTTCAATTGGGACGGAAATTGAAGAGGTCGGGCTGGGGTGACCGCATTTTTGGGCCAGCACAAACTCCACAGCAGTGAACAACTGAACAAATAGGGAATTGAAATTGATCCAACTTTAGTGGCCTAGCCATTTTGGTTAGCCTCTGCTAAGCAGGAGAAATAGGATGAAATTGCTTTTTTCCGCCTTTTTCAATTTGGCCCGAAATTGAAGAGGTCGGGCTGGGGTGACCGCATTTTTGGGCCAGCACAAACTCCACAGCATTGAACAGCTGAACAAATAGGGAATTGAAATTGACCCAACTTTAATGGCCTAGCCATTTTGGTTAGCCTCTGCTAAGCAGGTGATATAGGATGAAATTGCTTTTTTTCGCCTTTTTTCAATTGGGACGGAAATTGAAGAGGTCGGGCTGGGGTGACCGCATTTTTGGGCCAGCACAAACTCCACAGCATTGAACAGCTGAACAAATAGGGAATTGAAATTGACCCAACTTTAGTGGCCTAGCCATTTTGGTTAGCCTTTGCTAAGCAGGTGAAATAGGATGAAATTGCTTTTTTCCGCCTTTTTCAATTTGGCCCGAAATTGAAGAGGTCGGGCTGGGGTGACCGCATTTTTGGGCCAGCACAAACTCCACAGCATTGAACAGCTGGCCAAATAGGGAATTGAAATTGACCCAACTTTAGTGGCCTAGCCACTTTGGTTAGCCTCAGCTATATATGTGATATGGGATGAAATTGCTTTTTTTTGCCTTTTTTCAATTGGGACGGAAATTGAAGAGGTCGGGCTGGGGTGACCGCATTTTTGGGCCAGCACAAACTCCACAGCAGTGAACAGCTGAACGGATAGGGAATTGAAATTGACCCAACTTTAGTGGCCTAGCCATTTTGGTTAGCCTCTGCTCAGCAGGTGATATGGGATGAAATTGCTTTTTTTCGCCTTTTTTCAATTTGGCCCGAAATTGAAGAGGTCAGGCTGGGGTGACCGCATTTTTGGGCCAGCACAAACTCCACAGCAGTGGACAGCTGAACAAATAGGGAATTGAAATTGACCCAACTTTAGTGGCCTAGCCATTTTGGTTATTCTCTGCTAAGCAGGTGAAATGGGATGAAATTGCTTTTTTTCACCTTTTTTTCAATTTGGCGCGAAATTGAAGAGGTCGGGCTGGGGTGACCGCATTTTTGGGCCAGCACAAACTCCACAGCAGTGAACTGCTGAACAAGTAGGGAATTGAAATTGACCCACTTTAGTGGCCTAGCCATTTTGGTTAGTCTCTGCTAAGCAGGTGAAATAGGATGAAATTGCTTTTTTCCGCCTTTTTCAATTTGGCCCGAAATTGAAGAGGTCGGGCTGGGGTGACCGCATTTTTGGGCCAGCACAAACTCCACAGCATTGAACAGCTGAACAAATAGGGAATTGAAATTGACCCTACTTTTATGGCCTAGCCATTTTGGTTAGCCTCTGTTAGCATGTGATATAGGATGAAATTGATTTTTTTCACCTTTTTTCTATTGGGACGGAAATTGAAGAGGTCGGGCTGGGGTGACCGCATTTTTGGGCCTGCACAAACTCCACAGCAGTGAACAACTGAACAAATAGGGAATTGAAATTGACCCAACTTTAGTGGCCTAGCCATTTTGGTTAGCCTCTGCTAAGCAGGTGAAATAGGATGAAATTGCTTTTTTCCGCCTTTTTCAATTTGGCCCGAAATTGAAGAGGTCGGGCTGGGGTGACCGCATTTTTGGGCCAGCACAAACTCCACAGCATTGAACAGCTGAACAAATAGGGAATTGAAATTGACCCAACTTTAATGGCCTAGCCATTTTGGTTATTCTCTGCTAAGCAGGTGAAATGGGATGAAATTGCTTTTTTTCACCTTTTTTCAATTTGGCGCGAAATTGAAGAGGTCGGGCTGGGGTGACCGCATTTTTGGGCCAGCACAAACTCCACAGCAGTGAACTGCTGAACAAGTAGGGAATTGAAATTGACCCACTTTAGTGGCCTAGCCATTTTGGTTAGTCTCTGCTAAGCAGGTGAAATAGGATGAAATTGCTTTTTTCCGCATTTTTCAATTTGGCCCGAAATTGAAGAGGTCGGGCTGGGGTGACCGCATTTTTGGGCCAGCACAAACTCCACAGCATTGAACAGCTGAACAAATAGGGAATTGAAATTGACCCTACTTTAATGGCCTAGCCATTTTGGTTAGCCTCTGCTAAGCATGTGATATAGGATGAAATTGATTTTTTTCACCTTTTTTCTATTGGGACGGAAATTGAAGAGGTCGGGCTGGGGTGACCGCATTTTTGGGCCTGCACAAACTCCACAGCAGTGAACAACTGAACAAATAGGGAATTGAAATTGACCCAACTTTAGTGGCCTAGCCATTTTGGTTAGCCTCTGCTAAGCAGGTGAAATAGGATGAAATTGCTTTTTTCCGCCTTTTTCAATTTGGCCCGAAATTGAAGAGGTCGGGCTGGGGTGACCGCATTTTTGGGCCAGCACAAACTCCACAGCATTGAACAGCTGAACAAATAGGGAATTGAAATTGACCCAACTTTAATGGCCTAGCCATTTTGGTTATTCTCTGCTAAACAGGTGAAATGGGATGAAATTGCTTTTTTTCACCTTTTTTCAATTTGGCGCGAAATTGAAGAGGTCGGGCTGGGGTGACCGCATTTTTGGGCCAGCACAAACTCCACAGCAGTGAACAACTGAACAAATAGGGAATTGAAATTGACCCAACTTTAGTGGCCTAGCCATTTTGGTTAGCCTCTGCTAAGCAGGAGAAATAGGATGAAATTACTTTTTTTCGCCTTTTTTCAATTTGGCCCGAAATTGAAGAGGTCGGGCTGGGGTGACCGCATTTTTGGGCCAGCACAAACTCCACAGCATTGACCAGCTGAACAAATAGGGAATTGAAATTGACCCAACTTAAGTGGCCTAGCCATTTTGGTTAGTCTCTGCTAAGCAGGTGAAATGGGATGAAATTGCTTTTTTTTGCCTTTTTTCAATTGGGACGGAAATTGAAGAGGTCGGGCTTGGGTGACCGCATTTTTGGGCCAGCACAAACTCCACAGCATTGAACAGCTGAACAAATAGGGAATTGAAATTGACCCAACTTTAGTCGCCTAGCCATTTTGGTTAGCCTCAGCTAAGCAGGTGAAATGGGATGAAATTGCTTTTTTTCGCCTTTTTTCAATTTGGCCCGAAATTGAAGAGGTCTTGCTTTGGTGACCGCATTTTTGGGCCAGCACAAACTCCACAGCATTGAACAGCTGGCCAAATAGGGAATTGAAATTGACCCAACTTTAGTGGCCTAGCCACTTTGGTTAGCCTCAGCTATATATGTGATATGGGATGAAATTGCTTTTTTTTGCCTTTTTTCAATTGGGACGGAAATTGAAGAGGTCGGGCTGGGGTGACCGCATTTTTGGGCCAGCACAAACTCCACAGCAGTGAACAGCTGAACGGATAGGGAATTGAAATTGACCCAACTTTAGTGGCCTAGCCATTTTGGTTAGCCTCTGCTAAGCAGGTGATATGGGATGAAATTGCTTTTTTTCGCCTTTTTTCAATTTGGCCCGAAATTGAAGAGGTCAGGCTGGGGTGACCGCATTTTTGGGCCAGCACAAACTCCACAGCAGTGGACAGCTGAACAAATAGGGAATTGAAATTGACCCAACTTTAGTGGCCTAGCCATTTTGGTTATTCTCTGCTAAGCAGGTGAAATGGGATGAAATTGCTTTTTTTCACCTTTTTTCAATTTGGCGCGAAATTGAAGAGGTCGGGCTGGGGTGACCGCATTTTTGGGCCAGCACAAACTCCACAGCAGTGAACTGCTGAACAAGTAGGGAATTGAAATTGACCCACTTTAGTGGCCTAGCCATTTTGGTTAGTCTCTGCTAAGCAGGTGAAATAGGATGAAATTGCTTTTTTCCGCCTTTTTCAATTTGGCCCGAAATTGAAGAGGTCGGGCTGGGGTGACCGCATTTTTGGGCCAGCACAAACTCCACAGCATTGAACAGCTGAACAAATAGGGAATTGAAATTGACCCTACTTTAATGGCCTAGCCATTTTGGTTAGCCTCTGCTAAGCATGTGATATAGGATGAAATTGATTTTTTTCACCTTTTTTCTATTGGGACGGAAATTGAAGAGGTCGGGCTGGGGTGACCGCATTTTTGGGCCTGCACAAACTCCACAGCAGTGAACAACTGAACAAATAGGGAATTGAAATTGACCCAACTTTAGTGGCCTAGCCATTTTGGTTAGCCTCTGCTAAGCAGGTGAAATAGGATGAAATTGCTTTTTTCCGCCTTTTTCAATTTGGCCCGAAATTGAAGAGGTCGGGCTGGGGTGACCGCATTTTTGGGCCAGCACAAACTCCACAGCATTGAACAGCTGAACAAATAGGGAATTGAAATTGACCCAACTTTAATGGCCTAGCCATTTTGGTTAGCCTCTGCTAAGCATGTGATATAGGATGAAATTGCTTTTTTTCGCCTTTTTTCAATTGGGACGAAAATTGAAGAGGTCGGGCTGGGGTGACCGCATTTTTGGGCCAGCACAAACTCCACAGCAGTGAACAACTGAACAAATAGGGAATTGAAATTGATCCAACTTTAGTGGCCTAGCCATTTTGGTTAGCCTCTGCTAAGCAGGAGAAATGGGATGAAATTACTTTTTTTTCGCCTTTTTTCAATTTGGCCCGAAATTGAAGAGGTCGGGCTGGGGTGACCGCATTTTTGGGCCAGCACAAACTCCACAGCATTGACCAGCTGAACAAATAGGGAATTGAAATTGACCCAACTTAAGTGGCCTAGCCATTTTGGTTAGTCTCTGCTAAGCAGGTGAAATGGGATGAAATTGCTTTTTTTTGCCTTTTTTCAATTGGGACGGAAATTGAAGAGGTCGGGCTGGGGTGACCGCATTTTTGGGCCAGCACAAACTCCACAGCATTGAACAGCTGAACAAATAGGGAATTGAAATTGACCCTACTTTAATGGCCTAGCCATTTTGGTTAGCCTCTGCTAAGCATGTGATATAGGATGAAATTGATTTTTTTCACCTTTTTTCTATTGGGACGGAAATTGAAGAGGTCGGGCTGGGGTGACCGCATTTTTGGGCCTGCACAAACTCCACAGCAGTGAACAACTGAACAAATAGGGAATTGAAATTGACCCAACTTTAGTGGCCTAGCCATTTTGGTTAGCCTCTGCTAAGCAGGTGAAATAGGATGAAATTGCTTTTTTCCGCCTTTTTCAATTTGGCCCGAAATTGAAGAGGTCGGGCTGGGGTGACCGCATTTTTGGGCCAGCACAAACTCCACAGCATTGAACAGCTGAACAAATAGGGAATTGAAATTGACCCAACTTTAATGGCCTAGCCATTTTGGTTAGCCTCTGCTAAGCATGTGATATAGGATGAAATTGCTTTTTTTTGCCTTTTTTCTACTGGGACGAAAATTGAAGAGGTCGGGCTGGGGTGACCGCATTTTTGGGCCTGCACAAACTCCACAGCAGTGAACAACTGAACAAATAGGGAATTGAAATTGATCCAACTTTAGTGGCCTAGCCATTTTGGTTAGCCTCTGCTAAGCAGGTGAAATAGGATGAAATTGCTTTTTTCCGCCTTTTTCAATTTGGCCCGAAATTGGAGAGGTCGGGCTGGGGTGACCGCATTTTTGGGCCAGCACAAACTCCACAGCATTGAACAGCTGAACAAATAGGGAATTGAAATTGACCCAACTTAAGTGGCCTAGCCATTTTGGTTAGTCTCTGCTAAGCAGGTGAAATGGGATGAAATTGCTTTTTTTTGCCTTTTTTCAATTGGGACGGAAATTGAAGAGGTCGGGCTGGGGTGACCGCATTTTTGGGCCAGCACAAACTCCACAGCATTGAACAGCTGAACAAATAGGGAATTGAAATTGACCCAACTTTAGTGGCCTAGCCATTTTGGTTAGCCTCTGCTAAGCAGGAGAAATGGGATGAAATTACTTTTTTTCGCCTTTTTTCAATTTGGCCCGAAATTGAAGAGGTCGGGCTGGGGTGACCGCATTTTTGGGCCAGCACAAACTCCACAGCATTGAACAGCTGAACAAATAGGGAATTGAAATTGACCCAACTTTAGTGGCCTAGCCATTTTGGTTAGCCTCTGCTAAGCAGGTGAAATAGGATGAAATTGCTTTTTTCCGCCTTTTTCAATTTGGCCCGAAATTGAAGAGGTCAGGCTGGGGTGACCGCATTTTTGGGCCAGCACAAACTCCACAGCATTGAACATCTGAACAAATAGGGAATTGAAATTGACCCAACTTTAGTGTCCTAGCCATTTTGGTTTTTCTCTGCTAAGCAGGTGAAATAGGATGAAATTGCTTTTTTCCGCCTTTTTCAATTTGGCCCGAAATTGAAGAGGTCGGGCTGGGGTGACCGCATTTTTGGGCCAGCAAAAACTCTACAGCATTGAACAGCTGAACAAATAGGGAATTGAAATTGACCCAACTTTAGTGGCCTAGCCATTTTGGTTAGCCTCTGCTAAGCAGGTGATATAGGATGAAATTGCTTTTTTTCGCCTTTTTTCAATTTGGCCCGAAATTGAAGAGGTCAGGCTGGGGTGACCGCATTTTTGGGCCAGCACAAACTCCACAGCATTGAACATCTGAACAAATAGGGAATTGAAATTGACCCAACTTTAGTGGCCTAGCCATTTTGGTTAGTCTCTGCTAAGCAGGTGAAATAGGATGAAATTGCTTTTTTCCGCCTTTTTCAATTTGGCCCGAAATTGAAGAGGTCGGGCTGGGGTGACCGCATTTTTGGGCCAGCACAAACTCCACAGCATTGAACAGCTGAACAAATAGGGAATTGAAATTGACCCAACTTTAATGGCCTAGCCATTTTGGTTAGCCTCTGCTAAGCATGTGATATAGGATGAAATTGCTTTTTTTCGCCTTTTTTCAATTGGGACGGAAATTGAAGAGGTCGGGCTGGGGTGACCGCATTTTTGGGCCAGCACAAACTCCACAGCAGTGAACAACTGAACAAATAGGGAATTGAAATTGATCCAACTTTAATGGCCTAGCCATTTTGGTTAGCCTCTGCTAAGCAGGTGAAATAGGATGAAATTGCTTTTTTCCGCCTTTTTCAATTTGGCCCGAAATTGAAGAGGTCGGCCTGGGGTGATCGCATTTTTGGGCCAGCACAAACTCCACAGCAGTGGACAGCTGAACAAATAGGGAATTGAAATTGACCCAACTTTAGTGGCCTATAGCCATTTTGGTTAGCCTCTGATAAGCAGGTGAAATAGGATGAAATTGCTTTTTTCCGCCTTTTTCAATTTGGCCCGAAATTAAAGAGGTCGGGCTGGGGTGACCGCATTTTTGGGCCAGCACAAACTCCACAGCATTGAACAGCTGGACAAATAGGGAATTGAAATTGACCCAACTTTAATGGGCTAGCCATTTTGGTTAGCCTCTGCTAAGCATGTGATATAGGATGAAATTGCTTTTTTTCGCCTTTTTTCAATTGGGACGGAAATTGAAGAGGTCGGGCTGGGGTGACCGCATTTTGGGCCAGCACAAACTCCACAGCAGTGAACAACTGAACAAATAGGGAATTGAAATTGACCCAACTTTAGTGGCCTAGCCATTTTGGTTAGCCTCTGCTAAGCAGGTGAAATGGGAAGTAATTGCTTTTTTCCGCCTTTTTCAATTTGGCCCGAAATTGAAGAGGTCGGGCTGGGGTGACCGCATTTTTGGGCCAGCACAAACTCCACAGCATTGAACAGCTGAACAAATAGGGAATTGAAATTGACCCAACTTTAGTGGCCTAGCCATTTTGGTTAGCCTCTGCTAAGCAGGTGAAATAGGATGAAATTGCTTTTTTCCGCCTTTTTCAATTTGGCCCGAAATTGAAGAGGTCAGGCTGGGGTGACCGCATTTTTGGGCCAGCACAAACTCCACAGCATTGAACAGCTGAACAAATAGGGAATTGAAATTGACCCAACTTTAATGGCCTAGCCATTTTGGTTAGCCTCTGCTAAGCATGTGATATAGGATGAAATTGCTTTTTTTCGCCTTTTTTCAATTGGGACGAAAATTGAAGAGGTCGGGCTGGGGTGACCGCATTTTTGGGCCAGCACAAACTCCACAGCAGTGAACAACTGAACAAATAGGGAATTGAAATTGATCCAACTTTAGTGGCCTAGCCATTTTGGTTAGCCTCTGCTAAGCAGGTGAAATAGGATGAAATTGCTTTTTTCCGCCTTTTTCAATTTGGCCGGAAATTGGAGAGGTCGGGCTGGGGTGACCGCATTTTTGGGCCAGCACAAACTCCACAGCATTGACCAGCTGAACAAATAGGGAATTGAAATTGACCCAACTTAAGTGGCCTAGCCATTTTGGTTAGTCTCTGCTAAGCAGGTGAAATGGGATGAAATTGCTTTTTTTTGCCTTTTTTCAATTGGGACGGAAATTGAAGAGGTCGGGCTGGGGTGACCGCATTTTTGGGCCAGCACAAACTCCACAGCATTGAACAGCTGAACAAATAGGGAATTGAACTTGACCCAACTTTAGTCGCCTAGCCATTTTGGTTAGCCTCAGCTAAGCAGGTGAAATGGGATGAAATTGCTTTTTTTCGCCTTTTTTCAATTTGGCCCGAAATTGAAGAGGTCGGGCTGGGGTGACCGCATTTTTGGGCCAGCACAAACTCCACAGCATTGAACAGCTGAACAAATAGGGAATTGAAATTGACCCAACTTTAGTGGCCTAGCCATTTTGGTTAGCCTCTGCTAAGCAGGTGAAATAGGATGAAATTGCTTTTTTCTGCCTTTTTCAATTTGGCCCGAAATTGAAGAGGTCGGGCTGGGGTGACCGCATTTTTGGGCCAGCACAAACTCCACAGCATTGAACAGCTGAACAAATAGGGAATTGAAATTGACCCAACTTTAGTGGCCTAGCCAT
This sequence comes from Platynereis dumerilii, assembly GCA_026936325.1. Taxonomy (NCBI): domain Eukaryota; kingdom Metazoa; phylum Annelida; class Polychaeta; order Phyllodocida; family Nereididae; genus Platynereis; species Platynereis dumerilii. The sequence continues at coordinate 94,534,295 of JAPTHN010000002.1, forward strand.
TTTGGTTATTCTCTGCTAAGCAGGTGAAATGGGATGAAATTGCTTTTTTTCACCTTTTTTCAATTTGGCGCGAAATTGAAGAGGTCGGGCTGGGGTGACCGCATTTTTGGGCCAGCACAAACTCCACAGCAGTGAACTGCTGAACAAGTAGGGAATTGAAATTGACCCACTTTAGTGGCCTAGCCATTTTGGTTAGTCTCTGCTAAGCAGGTGAAATAGGATGAAATTGCTTTTTTCCGCCTTTTTCAATTTGGCCCGAAATTGAAGAGGTCAGGCTGGGGTGACCGCATTTTTGGGCCAGCACAAACTCCACAGCATTGAACAGCTGAACAAATAGGGAATTGAAATTGACCCTACTTTTATGGCCTAGCCATTTTGGTTAGCCTCTGCTAAGCATGTGATATAGGATGAAATTGATTTTTTTCACCTTTTTTCTACTGGGACGGAAATTGAAGAGGTCGGGCTGGGGTGACTGCATTTTTGGGCCTGCACAAACTCCACAGCAGTGAACAACTGAACAAATAGGGAATTGAAATTGACCCAACTTTAGTGCCTAGCCATTTTGGTTAGCCTCTGCTAAGCAGGTGAAATATGATGAAATTGCTTTTTTCCGCCTTTTTCAATTTGGCCCGAAATTGAAGAGGTCGGGCTGGGGTGACCGCATTTTTGGGCCAGCACAAACTCCACAGCATTGAACAGCTGAACAAATAGGGAATTGAAATTGACCCAACTTTAATGGCCTAGCCATTTTGGTTAGCCTCTGCTAAGCATGTGATATAGGATGAAATTGCTTTTTTTCGCCTTTTTTCAATTGGGACGAAAATTGAAGAGGTCGGGCTGGGGTGACCGCATTTTTGGGCCAGCACAAACTCCACAGCAGTGAACAACTGAACAAATAGGGAATTGAAATTGATCCAACTTTAGTGGCCTAGCCATTTTGGTTAGCCTCTGCTAAGCAGGAGAAATGGGATGAAATTACTTTTTTTTCGCCTTTTTTCAATTTGGCCCGAAATTGAAGAGGTCGGGCTGGGGTGACCGCATTTTTGGGCCAGCACAAACTCCACAGCATTGACCAGCTGAACAAATAGGGAATTGAAATTGACCCAACTTAAGTGGCCTAGCCATTTTGGTTAGTCTCTGCTAAGCAGGTGAAATGGGATGAAATTGCTTTTTTTTGCCTTTTTTCAATTGGGACGGAAATTGAAGAGGTCGGGCTGGGGTGACCGCATTTTTGGGCCAGCACAAACTCCACAGCATTGAACAGCTGAACAAATAGGGAATTGAAATTGACCCTACTTTAATGGCCTAGCCATTTTGGTTAGCCTCTGCTAAGCATGTGATATAGGATGAAATTGATTTTTTTCACCTTTTTTCTATTGGGACGGAAATTGAAGAGGTCGGGCTGGGGTGACCGCATTTTTGGGCCTGCACAAACTCCACAGCAGTGAACAACTGAACAAATAGGGAATTGAAATTGACCCAACTTTAGTGGCCTAGCCATTTTGGTTAGCCTCTGCTAAGCAGGTGAAATAGGATGAAATTGCTTTTTTCCGCCTTTTTCAATTTGGCCCGAAATTGAAGAGGTCGGGCTGGGGTGACCGCATTTTTGGGCCAGCACAAACTCCACAGCATTGAACAGCTGAACAAATAGGGAATTGAAATTGACCCAACTTTAATGGCCTAGCCATTTTGGTTAGCCTCTGCTAAGCATGTGATATAGGATGAAATTGCTTTTTTTCGCCTTTTTTCAATTGGGACGAAAATTGAAGAGGTCGGGCTGGGGTGACCGCATTTTTGGGCCTGCACAAACTCCACAGCAGTGAACAACTGAACAAATAGGGAATTGAAATTGATCCAACTTTAGTGGCCTAGCCATTTTGGTTAGCCTCTGCTAAGCAGGTGAAATAGGATGAAATTGCTTTTTTCCGCCTTTTTCAATTTGGCCCGAAATTGGAGAGGTCGGGCTGGGGTGACCGCATTTTTGGGCCAGCACAAACTCCACAGCATTGAACAGCTGAACAAATAGGGAATTGAAATTGACCCAACTTAAGTGGCCTAGCCATTTTGGTTAGTCTCTGCTAAGCAGGTGAAATGGGATGAAATTGCTTTTTTTTGCCTTTTTTCAATTGGGACGGAAATTGAAGAGGTCGGGCTGGGGTGACCGCATTTTTGGGCCAGCACAAACTCCACAGCATTGAACAGCTGAACAAATAGGGAATTGAAATTGACCCAACTTTAGTGGCCTAGCCATTTTGGTTAGCCTCTGCTAAGCAGGAGAAATAGGATGAAATTACTTTTTTTCGCCTTTTTTCAATTTGGCCCGAAATTGATGAGGTCGGGCTGGGGTGACCGCATTTTTGGGCCAGCACAAACTCCACAGCATTGAACAGCTGAACAAATAGGGAATTGAAATTGACCCAACTTTAGTGGCCTAGCCATTTTGGTTAGCCTCTGCTAAGCAGGTGAAATAGGATGAAATTGCTTTTTTCCGCCTTTTTCAATTTGGATCGAAATTGAAGAGGTCAGGCTGGGGTGACCGCATTTTTGGGCCAGCACAAACTCCACAGCATTGAACATCTGAACAAATAGGGAATTGAAATTGACCCAACTTTAGTGTCCTAGCCATTTTGGTTTTTCTCTGCTAAGCAGGTGAAATAGGATGAAATTGCTTTTTTTCCGCCTTTTTCAATTTGGCCCGAAATTGAAGAGGTCGGGCTGGGGTGACCGCATTTTTGGGCCAGCAAAAACTCCACAGCATTGAACAGCTGAACAAATAGGGAATTGAAATTGACCCAACTTTAGTGGCCTAGCCATTTTGGTTAGCCTCTGCTAAGCAGGTGATATAGGATGAAATTGCTTTTTTTCGCCTTTTTTCAATTTGGCCCGAAATTGAAGAGGTCAGGCTGGGGTGACCGCATTTTTGGGCCAGCACAAACTCCACAGCATTGAACATCTGAACAAATAGGGAATTGAAATTGACCCAACTTTAGTGGCCTAGCCATTTTGGTTAGTCTCTGCTAAGCAGGTGAAATAGGATGAAATTGCTTTTTTCCGCCTTTTTCAATTTGGCCCGAAATTGAAGAGGTCGGGCTGGGGTGACCGCATTTTTGGGCCAGCACAAACTCCACAGCATTGAACAGCTGAACAAATAGGGAATTGAAATTGACCCAACTTTAATGGCCTAGCCATTTTGGTTAGCCTCTGCTAAGCATGTGATATAGGATGAAATTGCTTTTTTTCGCCTTTTTTCAATTGGGACGGAAATTGAAGAGGTCGGGCTGGGGTGACCGCATTTTTGGGCCAGCACAAACTCCACAGCAGTGAACAACTGAACAAATAGGGAATTGAAATTGATCCAACTTTAATGGCCTAGCCATTTTGGTTAGCCTCTGCTAAGCAGGTGAAATAGGATGAAATTGCTTTTTTCCGCCTTTTTCAATTTGGCCCGAAATTGAAGAGGTCGGCCTGGGGTGATCGCATTTTTGGGCCAGCACAAACTCCACAGCAGTGGACAGCTGAACAAATAGGGAATTGAAATTGACCCAACTTTAGTGGCCTATAGCCATTTTGGTTAGCCTCTGCTAAGCAGGTGAAATAGGATGAAATTGCTTTTTTCCGCCTTTTTCAATTTGGCCCGAAATTAAAGAGGTCGGGCTGGGGTGACCGCATTTTTGGGCCAGCACAAACTCCACAGCATTGAACAGCTGGACAAATAGGGAATTGAAATTGACCCAACTTTAATGGGCTAGCCATTTTGGTTAGCCTCTGCTAAGCATGTGATATAGGATGAAATTGCTTTCTTTCGCCTTTTTTCAATTGGGACGGAAATTGAAGAGGTCGGGCTGGGGTGACCGCATTTTTGGGCCAGCACAAACTCCACAGCAGTGAACAACTGAACAAATAGGGAATTGAAATTGACCCAACTTTAGTGGCCTAGCCATTTTGGTTAGCCTCTGCTAAGCAGGTGAAATGGGAAGTAATTGCTTTTTTCCGCCTTTTTCAATTTGGCCCGAAATTGAAGAGGTCGGGCTGGGGTGACCGCATTTTTGGGCCAGCACAAACTCCACAGCATTGAACAGCTGAACAAATAGGGAATTGAAATTGACCCAACTTTAGTGGCCTAGCCATTTTGGTTAGCCTCTGCTAAGCAGGTGAAATAGGATGAAATTGCTTTTTTCCGCCTTTTTCAATTTGGCCCGAAATTGAAGAGGTCAGGCTGGGGTGACCGCATTTTTGGGCCAGCACAAACTCCACAGCATTGAACAGCTGAACAAATAGGGAATTGAAATTGACCCAACTTTAATGGCCTAGCCATTTTGGTTAGCCTCTGCTAAGCATGTGATATAGGATGAAATTGCTTTTTTTCGCCTTTTTTCAATTGGGACGAAAATTGAAGAGGTCGGGCTGGGGTGACCGCATTTTTGGGCCAGCACAAACTCCACAGCAGTGAACAACTGAACAAATAGGGAATTGAAATTGATCCAACTTTAGTGGCCTAGCCATTTTGGTTAGCCTCTGCTAAGCAGGTGAAATAGGATGAAATTGCTTTTTTCCGCCTTTTTCAATTTGGCCGGAAATTGGAGAGGTCGGGCTGGGGTGACCGCATTTTTGGGCCAGCACAAACTCCACAGCATTGACCAGCTGAACAAATAGGGAATTGAAATTGACCCAACTTAAGTGGCCTAGCCATTTTGGTTAGTCTCTGCTAAGCAGGTGAAATGGGATGAAATTGCTTTTTTTTGCCTTTTTTCAATTGGGACGGAAATTGAAGAGGTCGGGCTGGGGTGACCGCATTTTTGGGCCAGCACAAACTCCACAGCATTGAACAGCTGAACAAATAGGGAATTGAACTTGACCCAACTTTAGTCGCCTAGCCATTTTGGTTAGCCTCAGCTAAGCAGGTGAAATGGGATGAAATTGCTTTTTTTCGCCTTTTTTCAATTTGGCCCGAAATTGAAGAGGTCGGGCTGGGGTGACCGCATTTTTGGGCCAGCACAAACTCCACAGCATTGAACAGCTGAACAAATAGGGAATTGAAATTGACCCAACTTTAGTGGCCTAGCCATTTTGGTTAGCCTCTGCTAAGCAGGTGAAATAGGATGAAATTGCTTTTTTCAGCCTTTTTCAATTTGGCCCGAAATTGAAGAGGTCGGGCTGGGGTGACCGCATTTTTGGGCCAGCACAAACTCCACAGCATTGAACAGCTGAACAAATAGGGAATTGAAATTGACCCAACTTTAGTGGCCTAGCCATTTTGGTTATTCTCTGCTAAGCAGGTGAAATGGGATGAAATTGCTTTTTTTCACCTTTTTTCAATTTGGCGCGAAATTGAAGAGGTCGGGCTGGGGTGACCGCATTTTTGGGCCAGCACAAACTCCACAGCAGTGAACTGCTGAACAAGTAGGGAATTGAAATTGACCCACTTTAGTGGCCTAGCCATTTTGGTTAGTCTCTGCTAAGCAGGTGAAATAGGATGAAATTGCTTTTTTCCGCCTTTTTCAATTTGGCCCGAAATTGAAGAGGTCAGGCTGGGGTGACCGCATTTTTGGGCCAGCACAAACTCCACAGCATTGAACAGCTGAACAAATAGGGAATTGAAATTGACCCTACTTTAATGGCCTAGCCATTTTGGTTAGCCTCTGCTAAGCATGTGATATAGGATGAAATTGATTTTTTTCACCTTTTTTCTACTGGGACGGAAATTGAAGAGGTCGGGCTGGGGTGACCGCATTTTTGGGCCTGCACAAACTCCACAGCAGTGAACAACTGAACAAATAGGGAATTGAAATTGACCCAACTTTAGTGGCCTAGCCATTTTGGTTAGCCTCTGCTAAGCAGGTGAAATAGGATGAAATTGCTTTTTTCCGCCTTTTTCAATTTGGCCCGAAATTGAAGAGGTCGGGCTGGGGTGACCGCATTTTTGGGCCAGCACAAACTCCACAGCATTGAACAGCTGAACAAATAGGGAATTGAAATTGACCCAACTTTAATGGCCTAGCCATTTTGGTTAGCCTCTGCTAAGCATGTGATATAGGATGAAATTGCTTTTTTTTCGCCTTTTTTCAATTGGGACGAAAATTGAAGAGGTCGGGCTGGGGTGACCGCATTTTTGGGCCAGCACAAACTCCACAGCAGTGAACAACTGAACAAATAGGGAATTGAAATTGATCCAACTTTAGTGGCCTAGCCATTTTGGTTAGCCTCTGCTAAGCAGGTGAAATGGGATGAAATTACTTTTTTTTCGCCTTTTTTCAATTTGGCCCGAAATTGAAGAGGTCGGGCTGGGGTGACCGCATTTTTGGGCCAGCACAAACTCCACAGCATTGACCAGCTGAACAAATAGGGAATTGAAATTGACCCAACTTAAGTGGCCTAGCCATTTTGGTTAGTCTCTGCTAAGCAGGTGAAATGGGATGAAATTGCTTTTTTTTGCCTTTTTTCAATTGGGACGGAAATTGAAGAGGTCGGGCTGGGGTGACCGCATTTTTGGGCCAGCACAAACTCCACAGCATTGAACAGCTGAACAAATAGGGAATTGAAATTGACCCTACTTTAATGGCCTAGCCATTTTGGTTAGCCTCTGCTAAGCATGTGATATAGGATGAAATTGATTTTTTTCACCTTTTTTCTATTGGGACGGAAATTGAAGAGGTCGGGCTGGGGTGACCGCATTTTTGGGCCTGCACAAACTCCACAGCAGTGAACAACTGAACAAATAGGGAATTGAAATTGACCCAACTTTAGTGGCCTAGCCATTTTGGTTAGCCTCTGCTAAGCAGGTGAAATAGGATGAAATTGCTTTTTTCCGCCTTTTTCAATTTGGCCCGAAATTGAAGAGGTCGGGCTGGGGTGACCGCATTTTTGGGCCAGCACAAACTCCACAGCATTGAACAGCTGAACAAATAGGGAATTGAAATTGACCCAACTTTAATGGCCTAGCCATTTTGGTTAGCCTCTGCTAAGCATGTGATATAGGATGAAATTGCTTTTTTTCGCCTTTTTTCAATTGGGACGAAAATTGAAGAGGTCGGGCTGGGGTGACCGCATTTTTGGGCCTGCACAAACTCCACAGCAGTGAACAACTGAACAAATAGGGAATTGAAATTGATCCAACTTTAGTGGCCTAGCCATTTTGGTTAGCCTCTGCTAAGCAGGTGAAATAGGATGAAATTGCTTTTTTCCGCCTTTTTCAATTTGGCCCGAAATTGGAGAGGTCGGGCTGGGGTGACCGCATTTTTGGGCCAGCACAAACTCCACAGCATTGAACAGCTGAACAAATAGGGAATTGAAATTGACCCAACTTAAGTGGCCTAGCCATTTTGGTTAGTCTCTGCTAAGCAGGTGAAATGGGATGAAATTGCTTTTTTTTGCCTTTTTTCAATTGGGACGGAAATTGAAGAGGTCGGGCTGGGGTGACCGCATTTTTGGGCCAGCACAAACTCCACAGCATTGAACAGCTGAACAAATAGGGAATTGAAATTGACCCAACTTTAGTGGCCTAGCCATTTTGGTTAGCCTCTGCTAAGCAGGAGAAATAGGATGAAATTACTTTTTTTCGCCTTTTTTCAATTTGGCCCGAAATTGATGAGGTCGGGCTGGGGTGACCGCATTTTTGGGCCAGCACAAACTCCACAGCATTGAACAGCTGAACAAATAGGGAATTGAAATTGACCCAACTTTAGTGGCCTAGCCATTTTGGTTAGCCTCTGCTAAGCAGGTGAAATAGGATGAAATTGCTTTTTTCCGCCTTTTTCAATTTGGATCGAAATTGAAGAGGTCAGGCTGGGGTGACCGCATTTTTGGGCCAGCACAAACTCCACAGCATTGAACATCTGAACAAATAGGGAATTGAAATTGACCCAACTTTAGTGTCCTAGCCATTTTGGTTTTTCTCTGCTAAGCAGGTGAAATAGGATGAAATTGCTTTTTTCCGCCTTTTTCAATTTGGCCCGAAATTGAAGAGGTCGGGCTGGGGTGACCGCATTTTTGGGCCAGCACAAACTCCACAGCATTGAACAGCTGAACAAATAGGGAATTGAAATTGACCCAACTTTAGTGGCCTAGCAATTTTGGTTAGCCTCTGCTAAGCAGGTGATATGGGATGAAATTGCTTTTTTTCGCCTTTTTTCAATTTGGCCCGAAATTGAAGAGGTCAGGCTGGGGTGACCGCATTTTTGGGCCAGCACAAACTCCACAGCATTGAACATCTGAACAAATAGGGAATTGAAATTGACCCAACTTTAGTGGCCTAGCCATTTTGGTTAGTCTCTGCTAAGCAGGTGAAATAGGATGAAATTGCTTTTTTCCGCCTTTTTCAATTTGGCCCGAAATTGAAGAGGTCGGGCTGGGGTGACCGCATTTTTGGGCCAGCACAAACTCCACAGCATTGAACAGCTGAACAAATAGGGAATTGAAATTGACCCAACTTTAATGGCCTAGCCATTTTGGTTAGCCTCTGCTAAGCATGTGATATAGGATGAAATTGCTTTTTTTCGCCTTTTTTCAATTGGGACGGAAATTGAAGAGGTCGGGCTGGGGTGACCGCATTTTTGGGCCAGCACAAACTCCACAGCAGTGAACAACTGAACAAATAGGGAATTGAAATTGATCCAACTTTAATGGCCTAGCCATTTTGGTTAGCCTCTGCTAAGCAGGTGAAATAGGATGAAATTGCTTTTTTCCGCCTTTTTCAATTTGGCCCGAAATTGAAGAGGTCGGCCTGGGGTGATCGCATTTTTGGGCCAGCACAAACTCCACAGCAGTGGACAGCTGAACAAATAGGGAATTGAAATTGACCCAACTTTAGTGGCCTATAGCCATTTTGGTTAGCCTCTGCTAAGCAGGTGAAATAGGATGAAATTGCTTTTTTCCGCCTTTTTCAATTTGGCCCGAAATTAAAGAGGTCGGGCTGGGGTGACCGCATTTTTGGGCCAGCACAAACTCCACAGCATTGAACAGCTGGACAAATAGGGAATTGAAATTGACCCAACTTTAATGGGCTAGCCATTTTGGTTAGCCTCTGCTAAGCATGTGATATAGGATGAAATTGCTTTCTTTCGCCTTTTTTCAATTGGGACGGAAATTGAAGAGGTCGGGCTGGGGTGACCGCATTTTTGGGCCAGCACAAACTCCACAGCAGTGAACAACTGAACAAATAGGGAATTGAAATTGACCCAACTTTAGTGGCCTAGCCATTTTGGTTAGCCTCTGCTAAGCAGGTGAAATGGGAAGTAATTGCTTTTTTCCGCCTTTTTCAATTTGGCCCGAAATTGAAGAGGTCGGGCTGGGGTGACCGCATTTTTGGGCCAGCACAAACTCCACAGCATTGAACAGCTGAACAAATAGGGAATTGAAATTGACCCAACTTTAGTGGCCTAGCCATTTTGGTTAGCCTCTGCTAAGCAGGTGAAATAGGATGAAATTGCTTTTTTCCGCCTTTTTCAATTTGGCCCGAAATTGAAGAGGTCAGGCTGGGGTGACCGCATTTTTGGGCCAGCACAAACTCCACAGCATTGAACAGCTGAACAAATAGGGAATTGAAATTGACCCAACTTTAATGGCCTAGCCATTTTGGTTAGCCTCTGCTAAGCATGTGATATAGGATGAAATTGCTTTTTTTCGCCTTTTTTCAATTGGGACGAAAATTGAAGAGGTCGGGCTGGGGTGACCGCATTTTTGGGCCAGCACAAACTCCACAGCATTGAACAGCTGAACAAATAGGGAATTGAACTTGACCCAACTTTAGTCGCCTAGCCATTTTGGTTAGCCTCAGCTAAGCAGGTGAAATGGGATGAAATTGCTTTTTTTCGCCTTTTTTCAATTTGGCCCGAAATTGAAGAGGTCGGGCTGGGGTGACCGCATTTTTGGGCCAGCACAAACTCCACAGCATTGAACAGCTGAACAAATAGGGAATTGAAATTGACCCAACTTTAGTGGCCTAGCCATTTTGGTTAGCCTCTGCTAAGCAGGTGAAATAGGATGAAATTGCTTTTTTCAGCCTTTTTCAATTTGGCCCGAAATTGAAGAGGTCAGGCTGGGGTGACCGCATTTTTGGGCCAGCACAAACTCCACAGCATTGAACATCTGAACAAATAGGGAATTGAAATTGACCCAACTTTAGTGGCCTAGCCATTTTGGTTAGCCTCTGCTAAGCAGGTGAAATAGGATGAAATTGCTTTTTTCCGCCTTTTTCAATTTGGCCCGAAATTGGAGAGGTCGGGCTGGGGTGACCGCATTTTTGGGCCAGCACAAACTCCACAGCATTGAACAGCTGAACAAATAGGGAATTGAAATTGACCCAACTTTAGTGGCCTAGCCATTTTGGTTAGCCTCTGCTAAGCAGGAGAAATGGGATGAAATTACTTTTTTTCGCCTTTTTTCAATTTGGCCCGAAATTGATGAGGTCGGGCTGGGGTGACCGCATTTTTGGGCCAGCACAAACTCCACAGCAGTGAACAGCTGGCCAAATAGGGAATTGAAATTGACCCAACTTTAGTGGCCTAGCCACTTTGGTTAGCCTCAGCTATATATGTGATATGGGATGAAATTGCTTTTTTTTGCCTTTTTTCAATTGGGACGGAAATTGAAGAGGTCGGGCTGGGGTGACCGCATTTTTGGGCCAGCACAAACTCCACAGCAGTGAACAACTGAACAAATAGGGAATTGAAATTGATCCAACTTTAATGGCCTAGCCATTTTGGTTAGCCTCTGCTAAGCAGGTGATATAGGATGAAATTGCTTTTTTTCGCCTTTTTTCAATTGGGACGGAAATTGAAGAGGTCGGGCTGGGGTGACCGCATTTTTGGGCCAGCACAAACTCCACAGCATTGAACAGCTGAACAAATAGGGAATTGAAATTGACCCAACTTTAATGGGCTAGCCATTTTGGTTAGCCTCTGCTAAGCATGTGATATAGGATGAAATTGCTTTCTTTCGCCTTTTTTCAATTGGGACGGAAATTGAAGAGGTCGGGCTGGGGTGACCGCATTTTTGGGCCAGCACAAACTCCACAGCAGTGAACAACTGAACAAATAGGGAATTGAAATTGACCCAACTTTAGTGGCCTAGCCATTTTGGTTAGCCTCTGCTAAGCAGGTGAAATGGGAAGTAATTGCTTTTTTCCGCCTTTTTCAATTTGGCCCGAAATTGAAGAGGTCGGGCTGGGGTGACCGCATTTTTGGGCCAGCACAAACTCCACAGCATTGAACAGCTGAACAAATAGGGAATTGAAATTGACCCAACTTTAGTGGCCTAGCCATTTTGGTTAGCCTCTGCTAAGCAGGTGAAATAGGATGAAATTGCTTTTTTCCGCCTTTTTCAATTTGGCCCGAAATTGAAGAGGTCGGGCTGGGGTGACCGCATTTTTGGGCCAGCACAAACTCCACAGCATTGAACAGCTGAACAAATAGGGAATTGAAATTGACCCAACTTTAATGGCCTAGCCATTTTGGTTAGCCTCTGCTAAGCATGTGATATAGGATGAAATTGCTTTTTTTCGCCTTTTTTCAATTGGGACGAAAATTGAAGAGGTCGGGCTGGGGTGACCGCATTTTTGGGCCAGCACAAACTCCACAGCAGTGAACAACTGAACAAATAGGGAATTGAAATTGATCCAACTTTAGTGGCCTAGCCATTTTGGTTAGCCTCTGCTAAGCAGGTGAAATAGGATGAAATTGCTTTTTTCCGCCTTTTTCAATTTGGCCCGAAATTGGAGAGGTCGGGCTGGGGTGACCGCATTTTTGGGCCAGCACAAACTCCACAGCATTGACCAGCTGAACAAATAGGGAATTGAAATTGACCCAACTTAAGTGGCCTAGCCATTTTGGTTAGCCTCAGCTAAGCAGGTGAAATGGGATGAAATTGCTTTTTTTTGCCTTTTTTCAATTGGGACGGAAATTGAAGAGGTCGGGCTGGGGTGACCGCATTTTTGGGCCAGCACAAACTCCACAGCATTGAACAGCTGAACAAATAGGGAATTGAAATTGACCCAACTTTAGTCGCCTAGCCATTTTGGTTAGCCTCAGCTAAGCAGGTGAAATGGGATGAAATTGCTTTTTTTCGCCTTTTTTCAATTTGGCCCGAAATTGAAGAGGTCGGGCTGGGGTGACCGCATTTTTGGGCCAGCACAAACTCCACAGCATTGAACAGCTGAACAAATAGGGAATTGAAATTGACCCAACTTTAGTGGCCTAGCCATTTTGGTTAGCCTCTGCTAAGCAGGTGAAATAGGATGAAATTGCTTTTTTCCGCCTTTTTCAATTTGGCCCGAAATTGAAGAGGTCAGGCTGGGGTGACCGCATTTTTGGGCCAGCACAAACTCCACAGCATTGAACAGCTGAACAAATAGGGAATTGAAATTGACCCAACTTTAGTGGCCTAGCCATTTTGGTTAGCCTCTGCTAAGCAGGTGAAATAGGATGAAATTGCTTTTTTCTGCCTTTTTCAATTTGGCCCGAAATTGAAGAGGTCAGGCTGGGGTGACCGCATTTTTGGGCCAGCACAAACTCCACAGCATTGAACAGCTGAACAAATAGGGAATTGAAATTGACCCAACTTTAGTGGCCTAGCCATTTTGGTTAGCCTCAGCTAAGCAGGTGAAATGGGATGAAATTGCTTTTTTTCGCCTTTTTTCAATTGGGACGGAAATTGAAGAGGTCGGGCTGGGGTGACCGCATTTTTGGGCCAGCACAAACTCCACAGCATTGAACAGCTGAACAAATAGGGAATTGAAATTGACCCAACTTTAATGGCCTAGCCATTTTGGTTAGCCTCTGCTAAGCATGTGATATAGGATGAAATTGCTTTTTTTCGCCTTTTTTCAATTGGGACGGAAATTGAAGAGGTCGGGCTGGGGTGACCGCATTTTTGGGCCAGCACAAACTCCACAGCAGTGAACAACTGAACAAATAGGGAATTGAAATTGATCCAACTTTAATGGCCTAGCCATTTTGGTTAGCCTCTGCTAAGCAGGTGAAATAGGATGAAATTGCTTTTTTCCGCCTTTTTCAATTTGGCCCGAAATTGAAGAGGTCGGCCTGGGGTGATCGCATTTTTGGGCCAGCACAAACTCCACAGCAGTGGACAGCTGAACAAATAGGGAATTGAAATTGACCCAACTTTAGTGGCCTAGCCATTTTGGTTAGCCTCTGCTAAGCAGGTGAAATAGGATGAAATTGCTTTTTTCCGCCTTTTTCAATTTGGCCCGAAATTAAAGAGGTCGGGCTGGGGTGACCGCATTTTTGGGCCAGCACAAACTCCACAGCATTGAACAGCTGGACAAATAGGGAATTGAAATTGACCCAACTTTAATGGGCTAGCCATTTTGGTTAGCCTCTGCTAAGCATGTGATATAGGATGAAATTGCTTTCTTTCGCCTTTTTTCAATTGGGACGGAAATTGAAGAGGTCGGGCTGGGGTGACCGCATTTTTGGGCCAGCACAAACTCCACAGCAGTGAACAACTGAACAAATAGGGAATTGAAATTGACCCAACTTTAGTGGCCTAGCCATTTTGGTTAGCCTCTGCTAAGCAGGTGAAATGGGAAGTAATTGCTTTTTTCCGCCTTTTTCAATTTGGCCCGAAATTGAAGAGGTCGGGCGGGGGTGACCGCATTTTTGGGCCAGCACAAACTCCACAGCATTGAACAGCTGAACAAATAGGGAATTGAAATTGACCCAACTTTAGTGGCCTAGCCATTTTGGTTAGCCTCTGCTAAGCAGGTGAAATAGGATGAAATTGCTTTTTTCCGCCTTTTTCAATTTGGCCCGAAATTGAATAGGTCGGGCTGGGGTGACCGCATTTTTGGGCCAGCACAAACTCCACAGCATTGAACAGCTGAACAAATAGGGAATTGAAATTGACCCAACTTTAATGGCCTAGCAATTTTGGTTAGCCTCTGCTAAGCATGTGATATAGGATGAAATTGCTTTTTTTCGCCTTTTTTCAATTGGGACGAAAATTGAAGAGGTCGGGCTGGGGTGACCGCATTTTTGGGCCAGCACAAACTCCACAGCAGTGAACAACTGAACAAATAGGGAATTGAAATTGATCCAACTTTAGTGGCCTAGCCATTTTGGTTAGCCTCTGCTAAGCAGGTGAAATAGGATGAAATTGCTTTTTTCCGCCTTTTTCAATTTGGCCCGAAATTGGAGAGGTCGGGCTGGGGTGACCGCATTTTTGGGCCAGCACAAACTCCACAGCATTGACCAGCTGAACAAATAGGGAATTGAAATTGACCCAACTTAAGTGGCCTAGCCATTTTGGTTAGTCTCTGCTAAGCAGGTGAAATGGGATGAAATTGCTTTTTTTTGCCTTTTTTCAATTGGGACGGAAATTGAAGAGGTCGGGCTGGGGTGACCGCATTTTTGGGCCAGCACAAACTCCACAGCATTGAACAGCTGAACAAATAGGGAATTGAAATTGACCCAACTTTAGTCGCCTAGCCATTTTGGTTAGCCTCAGCTAAGCAGGTGAAATGGGATGAAATTGCTTTTTTTCGCCTTTTTTCAATTTGGCCCGAAATTGAAGAGGTCGGGCTGGGGTGACCGCATTTTTGGGCCAGCACAAACTCCACAGCAGTGAACAGCTGAACAAATAGGGAATTGAAATTGACCCAACTTTAGTGGCCTAGCCATTTTGGTTAGCCTTTGCTAAGCAGGTGAAATAGGATGAAATTGCTTTTTTCCGCCTTTTTCAATTTGGCCCGAAATTGAAGAGGTCGGGCTGGGGTGACCGCATTTTTGGGCCAGCACAAACTCCACAGCATTGAACAGCTGAACAAATAGGGAATTGAAATTGACCCAACTTTAGTGGCCTAGCCACTTTGGTTAGCCTCTGCTAAGCAGGTGAAATATGATGAAATTGCCTTTTTCCGCCTTTTTCAATTGGCCCGAAATTGAAGTGGTTGGGCTGGGGTGACCGCATCTTTGGGCCAGCACAAACTCCACAGCAGTGAACAGCTGAACAAATAGGGAATTGAAATTGAACCAACTTTAGTGGCCTAGCCATTTTGGTTAGCCTCAGCTATATATGTGATATGGGATGAAATTGCTTTTTTTTGCCTTTTTTCAATTGGGACGGAAATTGAAGAGGTCGGGCTGGGGTGACCGCATTTTTGGGCCAGCACAAACTCCACAGCAGTGAACAGCTGAACAAATAGGGAATTGAAATTGACCCAACTTTAGTGGCCTAGCCATTTTGGTTAGCCTCTGCTAAGCAGGTGATATGGGATGAAATTGCTTTTTTTCGCCTTTTTTCAATTTGGCCCGAAATTGAAGAGGTCAGGCTGGGGTGACCGCATTTTTGGGCCAGCACAAACTCCACAGCAGTGGACAGCTGAACAAATAGGGAATTGGAATTTACCCAACTTTAGTGGCCTAGCCATTTTGGTTATTCTCTGCTAAGCAGGTGAAATGGGATGAAATTGCTTTTTTTCACCTTTTTTCAATTTGGCGCGAAATTGAAGAGGTCGGGCTGGGGTGACCGCATTTTTGGGCCAGCACAAACTCCACAGCAGTGAACTGCTGAACAAGTAGGGAATTGAAATTGACCCACTTTAGTGGCCTAGCCATTTTGGTTAGCCTCAGCTAAGCAGTTGAATTGGGACGAAATTACTTTTTCCGCCTTTTTTCAATTTGGCCAGAAATTGAAGAGGTCGGGCTGGGGTGACAGCATTTTTGGGCCAGCACTACAAACTCCACAGCAGTGAACAGCTGAACAAATAGGCAATTAACCAAACTTTCCTCGCTTGAAGTAAATAGTTTCTGATTATTAAATGGTCGCCCCTTATATTACACTTAAGTCGATTTGTGTGTTTGTCCTTGCAGAGCTTTGCAGCAAATGATCAAATAATTATGATAAAATGTGTCACACAGCCCCAAATTGATGTTCGTTTCACAATATCATAACAATTTCCTTTTTTTTGCAGCTAGATTTATTCAATTAGGCCTATTGTTGTGTAAATAGGGGAGGCGGGGGTCAGAAGTCACAAAATTAAAAAAAAGCCTCAGAACAGAGAAGGTGTTTGTTAGATCTTAATGACCTTTGGCACAATTATGCAGTATTTAGTTGACTATGTTTTTATCACATGATAGCTGCTGTGTTGTAAATAGGCTTTAGTTAGTTCACAATTATTTAAGGCAAAGTCCGATGTGACTTTTTACCCCATGCCAGGGTCAAGAAGTCACAACTGCGGGGTAACAAGTCACATGCAATTGTTGTGAACTTACAGCACTATATGAGGTAATATGCAGACCTAGACTTGATAGTCATCCTTGTGCTTGAAATTAATAGTGAGCCTTCCAAAGCTATCTGCGTGCAATGACAATGCACCATCAGCAAAGCCTGCGTCAGAAATTGCCAAAAGTTTGCGAAATGAAAAGTTACTGCAATACTGTCTCGGATGTATTATTGATGATTGATGATGCTAAGATTATAAGCTACAAGCCTCAAGTGTGGAATATTTTACTTTCCTTAGCACAGAATATTGAATTCACAGTACCCTATGGTAAAATATCACAATGCTGGGGTGAAATGTCACAGTGTGACATTTCACCCCTCAGCTGTTTTTTAAATTCAACACATGATCATGGCAACTTGTCGACCATGTGGCCAAAAATGGGTTCACAGCATGAAAGACTATTATTCAAAAGACCTTGAAACAGTAGCACAACTTCCTATGTCACAGTGACCAGACATTAATAGGGAAAGTTCAGAGTCGATAAAACCTGTTTGGGACCCCAAAAATGCATGAGGTGGGTAAAAACCCACTTTCCATAATGAGCATAATTTTCATATTCCCTACAGACCTTCTCCTCATAAAAGCGTCCCAAATGATGATTTAAGCTTAATAATAAGGTCACTGCAAGTTGGTCAAAAAGGCCTGTGACTTTTTACCCCTGTGACTTTTCACCCCCTCTTCCCCTATTGGTCTTGGTGTGACGATTTATCATGTCTAGAACTGATTTAAGTAATTCTGTTGTTTTTGCAGCATTATCTAACGTTTAAATACTTTATTTCCAAAAAATTATCATGTACATTTTGATTCCATAATATGACCTTCTTGCACTGGTAGGGGTGAATGAACTTCGTGACCTACTTAAGAAGCTTGATTTCTGAGATTTTTGAAATTCAACTTTATTTCACATTGTAGTGTACCAGAATTGTTCATTGGGTGATTCAATGGTGATTGCAAGCAAAACGGGTCTCATAATGCACAAAAAACCACTTTAAATGGAGTTGGCAGCTTTTTGACATCGACAGTCTGCAGCCTGGTTCCGTGTTTGGTCCAGAAATTCGTCTCCATGACGTTGTCGGCCACCTAGCGGAAATGCGGTAAACTAAAATTCGCGTAGTGATGGCGATCTTCCATCAACCTAGTGCGGCTAGCTTCAACTTCCTGCGGCTAACGATTATTATGTGCGGCTGACGTGATTAAGTGCGGCTAGCTTCCAACAAGCGCAAACTGCATGAGTGGTGGGTGCAACTTAAACAATGAAATACAAGAAATGATGACAGTCAATGTTTAAAATAGTAAAAATTGTCACGACTTAAGTATGCAGCCAGAGGCGTAGATCCCGGGGGAGGGGCATGGGGGGGATACATCCCCCTAGGATGAGCATGGGGGAGAATATAATATTATGATTACCCCCCCCCCTGCCCAGGATTCTACTTGATGTTGAGAGTCAATAGTTATTTTTAGCGGTCTTTTCCACAATACCAGTAGGCATAATTATCGCCTATGCTATGCTATGCGATTATGCTTTAGTGCTGAAATCTACTGAAGGGGTGAAATGACCAATGCTGTGGCCTCAACCAGCCCACTCTGGAAGTTCTTATCATCTGCATAACACATTGATATCATTGTAGATGTGCACAATGGTTCGTATTTTCAGTTTAATTCAATATTAGAAAATTTACTCTTTTTTTTCTTTTTTTTTAAATTATTACGACAACGAAAATGTCACATCTGACACATTTGTCAAAACAGAAAATAACAAAATAGTAATACAAACATACAATAAATGGTTCAAGTTTAAAAAGACATAATCAATTTCAATCTTACAAAATATCTATACAATTTAAGGTTCCAGCCAATTAAATAAATGTTAATTCTAAGACATGACAAATCAGTAAATTAAATCACAATGGGCTATATATATATATACATTTAAAATGAAATGCAAAACGACAGACTATATCATTAAACATCAATACTAACAAGAAATTTACCTATAGCTTTTAATAATTGGGGTTCTCGTGATGTCATAATGGCTAAAAAATTTTCAAAATTATCGAGTTGATCAAAGTTGCATATTATATTAGATGATATAGTAATAAGATTTTCTCTGTCTAATCCATGACTAGGACATAACAATAAACAATGAATTTCATTTTCAACTTCATTTAAATCGCACTTATTACAAATTCTGTTTTCTACAGGCAACTTAGGGCTTTCATGTCTTCCAGTTTCAATTCGAAGGTTGTGAGAGCTAGTGCGAAATCTCGCAATTTTAGTGTATAATTTCCTGTTAATATTATGTAGTAAATAAGGTTCTATTCTGAAATCAGTCTTCATTAATTTATAAGTTCTAAGTTTTGGTTGTTTAGTCGAGTCATTCATTTCTTGGAAAAAATCATTTTGATACTTTTGGTATAGTTTCTCTTTAAACATCTTAGAGAACGTTTCATTTATTAGGTCTGTCTCATTAATTTCTCCAAACTGTATATTGTTGTTCTCTAGTACCTGTTTTATTTTGCTGAACCAGCATGTTCGTGAAGGTATATTTTTCTGAAAATTCAAACATTTTTTAAGAACATTATCATCTGGTCTTTTCTCAAGTTTAAGCCAATAATTGATCATTCTCATTTGTTGTCTAAGATGCAAAGGAAACTTCCCTGTCTCGCCATAGACTGCAAGTGTGGAAGTTTGCTTTCTTACACCTAACATATGTTTTAGGTAACCGAGTTGTACTTTCTCTATTTCATTTATAGGTTTTGATTTTGTCCATAATTCACAATTGTAAGTACTCCAGTATTGGCAAAATATAAGTATCGAACATTTTCATAGACAATTGCGGAGTAATGTAACCAAGAGATTGTTTAGTGTCACCTTGCAGTGCAAAAATAGCTTTGTGAGCCTGTGTCACAAGATAGTCTGTCATTTCATTGTGAATATTGTAATTATTTGTAAGCACATGACCAAGATATTTAAAATTTACAACCTCTTCAATTTGCTGTCCATTATAGTAGACAGAAAAATCAGTAGATCGGTTTCCAATCTTCATTACTTTAGTTTTATTTACATTCACAATAAGATGCCATTTACTGCAAAAATTATGGAAATTATTTACACATGACTGCAACTGTTCAGCTGAATTGGCCAGTAACACTATATCATCTGCATAAGCAATATGAGTTATATTGAAAGTGTCAATGGTAATACCGTCTTTTTTCTGTAAGTATCGGGGCAGATCTGAAAGATATTCATTAAATAATTTAGGGCTCAAGATACCGCCCTGCAATACACCACATTTACTGTCAAATGTATCACCCATAATTCCTGACTGACAAACCCTAGCTTTAGCTTTATCATACATACTCATTATCATTTTAAGCATCTTTTCACCAATATTTTGATTAATCAATTTATAATAGAGAGCACTTCGATTAATATAATCGAAAGCCTTAGTAAAATCTACAAAACAAAGATAAATAGGTTTACATTTAAATTGTTGAGATTTGATAACAGTGTCTAGAACAAATACAGAATCAGTAGTGCTAGCATTTGGTGTAAATCCAAATTGAAAAGGATCATCTATTCCTAAGGCTTCATTTTTTAAATATAGTCTACTGTTAAGAATAGAATCAAAAAGTTTGGCCATGACAACATTTATTGTAATTTTCCTATAATTATCAGGATTATCTTTATCTCCCTTTTTATGCAATGCTTTGATTAATCCTTCAGACCATTGGCTTGGGTATTCGCCTCTTTGAAATATATAATTGAATACAGAGCAAAAAGGTGTTATCAGCTTTTCATTTGCATATTTATAAAACTCTGCCGGAATTCCATCTACACCTGAAGCTTTGTTGTTTTTTAACTTCCGGAAATGTAATGAGACTTCTTCTGTAGTTATTTTACTATCACAAATTTGTTGAGAAACGGAATTGTTACATATGTATGATTTAGACTGCAATGAGTCAACAATATATTTCATATGTTCAGTGTCGAAGAAATCACGTTCCGGAGGATATGACTGCTGTTCAAAATATGTATGAAAAGTTTCTAGATCTGGACCAGAAGTTTGAATGTTGTTTGATCTTTTCAACTTTTTCCATTGCTTCCAACATTCTGACTGATTTTTTTTTTTTTTTTTTAGCATGGTTTGCCTATTATTATCTTGAAACTCTCTCTTTTTTCTCTGTATTACTTGCTTGTATTTTTTATTTAGGAGTTTATATTTAACCTTGTTACATACAACTGACAAATCATTTTGTTTTGCAAAATCGTTACTATTATCAGTTTTAGAGGCTATCAAGGTCCAGAAAGCCTGCATTGTGGTGGCTATTTTCCCTTCGACAGGGTGAGGTTTAGTACACAGAATGGCCACTGCAATCTGAAGTGAGCAGCACTGTCTCTTAACACTTAATTTATCATATAAATAAATCTATTTATGTAAATAAAATACAGGTTATAATATACACTCATGTAACCAAAAGATAGACATATAGATAGATAGATGGATAGGCGGATTGACAGACAGATAGGATAGATGGATAGGATAGATGGATGGGATAAACGGATAGGATAGATGGATAGGATAAACGGATAGGATAAACAGACAGGATAGATAGATAGATGGAGGAATGGATTGACGGATGGATTGATGGATAGATGGGTTGACAGACGGATAGGATAGATGGATGGGATAAACAGATAGGATAAACGGATAGGATAAACGGATAGGATAAACGGATAGGATAAACGGATAGGATAACGGATAGGATAAATGGATAGAATAAACGGATAGGATAACTGGGATAAACAGGATAACGGAGAGGATAAACAGATAGGATAAACAGATATGATAAACGGATAGGATGAATGGATAGGATAAATGGATAGGATAAATGGATAGGATAAACGAACGGGATAAACGGGATAACGGATAGGATAAATGGATAGGATAGACGGATGGGATAAATGGATAGGATAAACGGATGGGATAACCGGATAGGATGAATGGATAGGATAAACGGCTAGGATAAATGGATAGGATAAACGGATGGGATAAATGGATGGGATAAATGGATGGGATAATTGGATAGGATAAAAGGATAGGATAAATGGAAAGGATAAACGGATAGAATAAATGGGATAAACGGGATAACAGATAGGATAAATGGATGGGATAATCGGATAGGACAAATGGATAGGATAAACAGATAGGATAAACGGATAGGATAAACGGATAGGATATACGGATAGGATAACGGATAGGATAATGGATAGGATAAACAGATAGGATAAGCGGATAGGATAAAAGGATAGGATAAACAGATAGGATAAACCGGATAAATGGGATAAACCGGATAAATAGGATAAATGGATAGGATAAATTGATAGGATAAACAGATATGATAAATGGATAGGATAAACAGATAGGATAAATGGATAGGATAAACGGATAGGATAAACGATCGGGATAAACGGGATAACGGATAGGATAAACGGCTAGGATAATCGGCCATGAAGAATGGAAATGATAAACGGACATGATAAACGGACGGGATAAACTGACAGGATTAACGGACAGGGTAGGTAGATGGATGGATGGATGGATTGACGGACAGATTGTAGGATAGATTGACGAATGGATAGACAGATGGATAAACGTATAGGATAAATGGATAGGATAAACGAACGGGATAAACGGGATAACGGATAGGATAAATGGATAGGATAGACGGATGGGATAAATGGATAGGATAAACGGATGGGATAACCGGATAGGATGAATGGATAGGATAAACGGCTAGGATAAATGGATAGGATAAACGGATGGGATAAATGGATGGGATAAATGGATGGGATAATTGGATAGGATAAAAGGATAGGATAAATGGAAAGGATAAACGGATAGAATAAATGGGATAAACGGGATAACAGATAGGATAAATGGATGGGATAATCGGATAGGACAAATGGATAGGATAAACAGATAGGATAAACGGATAGGATAAACGGATGGAAAAACGGATAGGATAAACGAATAGGATATACGGATAGGATAACGGATAGGATAATGGATAGGATAAACAGATAGGATAAGCGGATAGGATAAAAGGATAGGATAAACAGATAGGATAAACAGGATAAATGGGATAAACAGGATAACGGATAGGATAAATGGATAGGATAAATGGATAGGATAAACAGATATGATAAATGGATAGGATAAACAGATAGGATAAATGGATAGGATAAACGGATAGGATAAACGATCGGGATAAACGGGATAACGGATAGGATAAACGGCTAGGATAATCGGCCATGAAGAATGGAAATGATAAACGGACATGATAAACGGACGGGATAAACTGACAGGATTAACGGACAGGGTAGGTAGATGGATGGATGGATGGATTGACGGACAGATTTTAGGATAGATTGACGAATGGATAGACAGATGGATAAACATATAGGATAAATGGATAGGATTAACGGATGAGATAGATGGATGGGATAAACCGATAGGATAAACAGATTGGAAAAGCTGATAGGATAAGCAGACAGGATAAACAGGCAGGATAAACAGGCAGGATAAACAGACAGGATAAACAGACAGGATAAACAGACAGGATAGATAAGCAAATAAATATATAGATAAATAGATACATTGAATACTCAGTAGGAAGCTACAAGAAATTTTTACTCGGTCCCATGCCAATTTTTCACTTTTTCCAGTGGCGGATCCATGGGGGGGGAAAGGCTAGGCCAGGGTATAAAATAAGAAAAGTTGATCACTGCACATATTGTCTTGTGCGAACTTAGAGTGACCAATCAGTGTTCTCCAGTGCCAGAGTTCATGCATGGCTCAATTGAAAAATGAAAATATTACCATCTAAAATTATGGAATGAAATATCAGTACATGTGTCTAAACAGCTTGATGATCCGCTGCTTACATTTCTATACTTCTGTAGTAAATAAAGCAACAAAACTGTCTTCTTCAGTAATTAACCAAATGCCAGTCCAAAAAGAAGTCTATTGATCACCATTTATCAGTAAAAATTATGGAGATACATTTATTTATGAAAAAAACAACATACAAATGTATGTTACTGGAGCCATTGAAAAACTACTTGGGTCATTCAATGTCGTTTCATCAAATTTTGTCAAATTTTAGAAAATTTTCCCAATCGACTGATTAAAGATGCCTTGAAAATTTACCAGAATCAAGGTTTCCCACCAGAAACCACAAATCCCAAGGGATACAGTAATATCTTGAATATTTTCTCTGAAAAGAAAATTCATGAAAAATTCGAGATTTTTGTCAAATTTTTATAAATCCAGATATTTGAAGGCATGTCACTCGGTCAGTGTAAAACCTGGAGACTGGCAATTAGGCAACATGTTATAATGCATTGTTTCAGCCTCCTCAGTGCATTTGCGTCCTTTCCACAGGTTGTCAAAAAAATCTGAAAATTGTGGTTTATTCACAATTTCAGAGACTTTGGACTAGTTAGTGCTTTCTGGTGCAAATCCTCGATTCTTGTAAATTTTCAAGGCATTCTGAATCAGGAGTCATTTGTTGAATTGACACGAAATTACCCCTATAAAAAACAAACAGGATCAAATATACAAAGCTGAATTTTTCGCTGAGAGTTAATTCAATTATTAATGACAACCAAAAGCAAAATTTCATGTCCGATAGCAATTTAAAATTGCAATTAACATGTCAAGTGATCAAATATTTTCAGGGGCAATGCGAGGTCTGTCTCGACATGGTCAAATCAATTTTGTCACAATTTAAATTGACTTGGACTGAAGTTGCCAACTGGGCAACCAGCTATGATTTGTGAGACTAAAAATCTGCTGTCTAGACAAAATTTCAACAAATGCAGAAAAAATCGGTATTCTGTGTCACATGAAGTTTTCTTGAGGTGTCTTCATTTTTCATGTTATACTGAACCCTTTGATCTGTTTAGTTTGCAATGTTTGCCTGAGCAGATCAATAAGAAACAATAATGCGGTTGGCTAAATGACAATTTTTAAATTCATTAACTGGATGGTTTACTCTCAATCACTTAGTTTTTAGGAGTATGGTTTCAAAGCATTTACTGAAACCGAATCAGATAAAATTGTCTTAGGAAAATTTCGGGCACAAGCATTCTGATCATTTGCCAGCCCTCCCCCTTTATTGCCGGCATGATGCCTACCTCCTTAAACACCGAAAGGAAAGTCTGGACAATTCCCTTGAATCAACAACCCTGCATGGCTGTACCCCATGAGTACAACATTACAGCAGGATGATCGAATCAGGGGATTTGCCAACCTTGGTGTTTAGTGGTGATGAGCACAAGTAACTACGGTCTAATGCAGAAGTGTTGTGAATAATTGTAATGCCTGTGCTCTGAGGCAGCGTTTCAAGCTATCAATGAGCAAGAATATGTTCTTCCTACATTGTAGCTGGAAAATCTAATGAACAAAAACCAGTGACTCAGCACTGTATTTGAGTTAGAAAGCAGTACAAATTGTCAAAACTATCATCAGATGGGCAAAAGTATTACATTAAAATTTTGTTGAACATAATATATATTGTGGGAATTATGCAGTTCACCATGATTTAGCATTAAAGGGTGAATTTGATCACTGCACAAATTCAGATTGATCACTGCACATTTCAGATTGATCACTGCACATTTTGGGATCGTTGCACGCTTACTTTATACCCTGAACTGACAGGATTAACGGACAGGGTAGGTAGATGAATGGATGGAGGGATTGACGGACAGATTGTAGGATAGATTGACGAATGGATAGACAGATGGATAAACATATAGGATAAATGGATAGGATTAACGGATGAGATAGATGGATGGGATAAACCGATAGGATAAACAGATTGGAAAAGCTGATAGGATAAGCAGACAGGATAAACAGGCAGGATAAACAGGCAGGATAAACAGACAGGATAAACAGACAGGATAAACAGACAGGATAGATAAGCAAATAAATATATAGATAAATAGATACATTGAATACTCAGTAGGAAGCTACAAGAAATTTTTACTCGGTCCCATGCCAATTTTTCACTTTTTCCAGTGGCGGATCCATGGGGGGGGGAAAGGCTAGGCCAGGGTATAAAATAAGAAAAGTTGATCACTGCACATATTGTCTTGTGCGAACTTAGAGTGACCAATCAGTGTTCTCCAGTGCCAGAGTTCATGCATGGCTCAATTGAAAAATGAAAATATTACCATCTAAAATTATGGAATGAAATATCAGTACATGTGTCTAAACAGCTTGATGATCCGCTGCTTACATTTCTATACTTCTGTAGTAAATAAAGCAACAAAACTGTCTTCTTCAGTAATTAACCAAATGCCAGTCCAAAAAGAAGTCTATTGATCACCATTTATCAGTAAAAATTATGGAGATACATTTATTTATGAAAAAAACAACATACAAATGTATGTTACTGGAGCCATTGAAAAACTACTTGGGTCATTCAATGTCGTTTCATCAAATTTTGTCAAATTTTAGAAAATTTTCCCAATCGACTGATTAAAGATGCCTTGAAAATTTACCAGAATCAAGGTTTCCCACCAGAAACCACAAATCCCAAGGGATACAGTAATATCTTGAATATTTTCTCTGAAAAGAAAATTCATGAAAAATTCGAGATTTTTGTCAAATTTTTATAAATCCAGATATTTGAAGGCATGTCACTCGGTCAGTGTAAAACCTGGAGACTGGCAATTAGGCAACATGTTATAATGCATTGTTTCAGCCTCCTCAGTGCATTTGCGTCCTTTCCACAGGTTGTCAAAAAAATCTGAAAATTGTGGTTTATTCACAATTTCAGAGACTTTGGACTAGTTAGTGCTTTCTGGTGCAAATCCTCGATTCTTGTAAATTTTCAAGGCATTCTGAATCAGGAGTCATTTGTTGAATTGACACGAAATTACCCCTATAAAAAACAAACAGGATCAAATATACAAAGCTGAATTTTTCGCTGAGAGTTAATTCAATTATTAATGACAACCAAAAGCAAAATTTCATGTCCGATAGCAATTTAAAATTGCAATTAACATGTCAAGTGATCAAATATTTTCAGGGGCAATGCGAGGTCTGTCTCGACATGGTCAAATCAATTTTGTCACAATTTAAATTGACTTGGACTGAAGTTGCCAACTGGGCAACCAGCTATGATTTGTGAGACTAAAAATCTGCTGTCTAGACAAAATTTCAACAAATGCAGAAAAAATCGGTATTCTGTGTCACATGAAGTTTTCTTGAGGTGTCTTCATTTTTCATGTTATACTGAACCCTTTGATCTGTTTAGTTTGCAATGTTTGCCTGAGCAGATCAATAAGAAACAATAATGCGGTTGGCTAAATGACAATTTTTAAATTCATTAACTGGATGGTTTACTCTCAATCACTTAGTTTTTAGGAGTATGGTTTCAAAGCATTTACTGAAACCGAATCAGATAAAATTGTCTTAGGAAAATTTCGGGCACAAGCATTCTGATCATTTGCCAGCCCTCCCCCTTTATTGCCGGCATGATGCCTACCTCCTTAAACACCGAAAGGAAAGTCTGGACAATTCCCTTGAATCAACAACCCTGCATGGCTGTACCCCATGAGTACAACATTACAGCAGGATGATCGAATCAGGGGATTTGCCAACCTTGGTGTTTAGTGGTGATGAGCACAAGTAACTACGGTCTAATGCAGAAGTGTTGTGAATAATTGTAATGCCTGTGCTCTGAGGCAGCGTTTCAAGCTATCAATGAGCAAGAATATGTTCTTCCTACATTGTAGCTGGAAAATCTAATGAACAAAAACCAGTGACTCAGCACTGTATTTGAGTTAGAAAGCAGTACAAATTGTCAAAACTATCATCAGATGGGCAAAAGTATTACATTAAAATTTTGTTGAACATAATATATATTGTGGGAATTATGCAGTTCACCATGATTTAGCATTAAAGGGTGAATTTGATCACTGCACAAATTCAGATTGATCACTGCACATTTCAGATTGATCACTGCACATTTTGGGATCGTTGCACGCTTACTTTATACCCTGGGCTAGGGGCCAGGCCCAAATGGGGCTACCGGGCCATGCACAATATCTTGGCTCTAAATGTGCAACAGGCGATCATTTAGTCCCTGTGGGACAGCATAAGGAGCTATAAGGCGATCGATCCAATCTCCGCACTGTCTCTAGTTGTACTTGTCCCCGATTATCGACAATAAACGGCGCATATGAAATGCGGGCAGCAATTGCGGGCTAGCGGTTGCGGGAAAAGTGCATAAAATGCGGATCCCTAGTGCATTTTGGCTCCAGATTCCTTCATAGTTGTCGTATTCCAACAATTTAAACATCTAGATGCATCAGAAAAAAACGAGGCTTTCAAAGGAATCCACTTCTTACTTCCTCTTCACATAGTTTAGCCACCAGGCCTTATCAAATGAGCAATAGTCCCTATTAAAGACCCTTGTGCACATCATCTTTTCCAGTAAAACATGCGGGGCATGGGCGATGCTGTGCCATTATATGTGCTTGTTTGTGTATGCAGAAAATACAAACTCCAGGTTGCTCAGAATTTCCCTCAGATAATCTCAAATATGTGGCCCCAAAATACCCATGTGACTTCTAGGCAGTTGGTCCTCGAGCGCAGTTTTGGTATGTCAAAATCATCCCTCCCCCTACAAAAATGAAAAATTTATGCCCCTGTATGCAGCAGTGTCACATCGAAATTTAAAATTGTCACGACACTGCAGTATGCAGCAGTTTAAAATAGTCACGTAAAATTATAAAATAGTCACAGGGAAATAGAATAGTCATTGCCAGTAGTTTAACGGCAGAAAGCGCATCTGCAACTTGGGCCTGACATGTTTTAATCATGACTTAAAGGTTTTAATGTCACAGGCTGATTTCACGTCGCACAGAATTTGGTGCCATAACTGGGCACCGAAATGCCTAAAGCTGTGTAGAACATATTTAGTGGTCCTACTGTGGGACATTTGGACTGAACCGCCTGAACATAGTTGTATCAGTGATTTGCACGGTTAAAAAACATTGTTTATAAAAGGAGGGCTCTGCTTATAATTATTTAGAGCCTTGTACACCTCAATGGCTATTGAGCGCAACCTTCTAATTTCTAGCGATGGCAGTTTCGCTTTTGTAGTAGATCATCGTAATTGGTGACATAGTCCGAGTAAACAAACTTCAGTCTAAACTGAATTTGTTCGAACATATTTGTATTTTTTGCTTCCTCAATGATGCCATACGGCAGGGCAATAACTGAAGTTGGACATGTATCACGAAAGATTTGTATAAAAGTAATTTAATGTTAATTGGGAGGGCGTATGCCACACGTTTCAGACAACTGAGTTGTCAATATTCAAGTCCCTCCCGGCAGATAGCTATAATTGTTTCAACCCCCCCCCCTTATATTCGTTATTAATTTAATTCCTTTCTGAGAAATCAATCAGTGAATGGCGATTTTTGGGAAGACATTTCCTTTATATTATGGTTTTCATGTGTGCGCCAAATAATATTTCAAGAGACAACTTTAAAATTAAATATCAAAAGATAAATAGGCCAATAGCCTAGGCCTATCACATAAATTTGCATTGCAACACCGACCGAGGTGCGAACCGAAATATAAGACTCATTGAAAATAGTTCGACATTTCCTTCGGGCCTAGAACTTATTAATGTACCTTCGTCATTCTGCTCGGGTCAGTTTAAAGGAACCTCTTTGGATCTAGGTAGGCCCACATTTGTCTGTTTACCTCTATTTTAATTTAAATATTGTTTCTTCTGAGTTTCCATCAATTGAAATTCGAACTTTCTCCGCTTGAAATTTTCATAACTCTATATACAGGTCTATTGTGCCCTAAATAATTATTTACATTTTTACATTGCTCAGGGCAATGTATATTACCTGAATGAAACTTGGAGCTCGCCATTAGCC
This sequence comes from Platynereis dumerilii, assembly GCA_026936325.1. NCBI lineage: Eukaryota > Metazoa > Annelida > Polychaeta > Phyllodocida > Nereididae > Platynereis > Platynereis dumerilii. The sequence continues at coordinate 94,563,507 of JAPTHN010000002.1, forward strand.
AACTGTGTGCCTCGACAATTTACAATGATGACAACAACAGCACGCTCTGAGTGAAAATAGTATTTTTCCAGGACCGCAACTAGAGCTACATGCAGGAGGACAAGAGGATATCAAGATATCTTTTTAGGTCTGCCTGCCAGCAGGGCTGGGCAGGCCTTTTGTGATGAGTCAGATTATCCTGTGTGAGTCTGTGCATGAAACATGTTAAAACTATGCATTGTAGAGATATGTTTCTTTGCAGTATGCTTTCTCGTGCCTCAGTGAAAGCTCTCTTCAATTTTGACAGATATCCGTGACTTCCCCATTGAGTATTTAGTTATTTCAGAAATATACCACGGTAGTGTTCATTATCCTGCTGCAGTGACAGTAGCGGCAATTACAGTAGGCTGGCAGACCTACCATGCACTCTCCGAGTGTTTGTTCTTATTTCTTTTGTTCATCTTCTACCTTTTTTATTAGCATTCTTTTTCGTTCTAAATTATTTCATCTTTCTTCTCCTCCATATTTTTACTCTTTTTCTCTTCTCTTAATCATATTCCCAAAACAAGGTCATTCTCAGGAACACATGCAGGCCTAAAATTCAGACCATGCACACTTCCTTAGATGTGACCAATTCTCCTCAGGCCACCAGTTCAACCAGAATATTTATCTTAATGCGCTCTTGAAGCAGAGAGCAGGAGACCTGTGCGGAAGCCTTGGGCCAATGCATGACATGGCAGCAGAAATGCATAATATTATTATATGTCATTGGGATCCATTGATCATCAATGCCTTGGGTAGCAACATTAGTTTTAAGGTGCTCACAGTTGAATTGTGATTAACCCTCCCAAGGGCATCTTATTTAACAAACATCAAAGGGCACACGGGCCTGATAGGCCTGGTACCTTGGATTTCTAACAAAAATTACCAGAAATGTTAAAAATACCATGGAACTTATTTTTTTTCAAAGATATTTTAGGTGCACTGATAATCTCATTATTCTTTCATAACTATTTGGTGCTTCATATGTAGGTGTGTCTGATGTTGCTTATATGGCATCTGCAGTATAATGTTTTAATTTAAGAAGACAAATCTTCTCTTCAAAAACGACATATAAAATAATAAAGGCCACAAAACTCTTTCGGGTCATTTTGATCTGATTACTTGAACATGCACTTGGTTAAGTTAATAAAAAAATTTCACAGGTTGACACCCTCCATATCCAAGAATAATGGCATGATACAGTACACAGCAATCAAATTTAGAATATGACAATTTTTGCGGAAAAAAGTATATTTTTAACATGTATACAGGCCAAAATGTTCAAGGCATTTCATTTTAGGCCAATGCGTGATGCATATTAGTTAAAGTCAGTGTGCCTGCTTGATATGAATAATGACAAACACATTTAATCTCGCTATCTCCTGCAAGGTTAATAATAATACATACCAAATATATTATTTCTGCCTACAGTTTGTCTCATCTACCATGCAAACTGAGATTTAGGATCACTTCAACGGTCTTGTGTAAAATCAATGCATATGGGCTTAGGGGATTGGTACTGGCACCAAGTTACCTGGAACTGATTTTAGAGTGGCACCGCAGTGCGTTTCTGTGACGTCACGGCCCATTGTGTCACCGTTTGCATCACAAATGTTAAAAAATGCAAAAATGTGACAAACAGATTGCAAATCAGCTCATCTACCTGTGAGTATGTGTAGGTCTACTGCGCGATTTTTAGATACTGAGCAATCAGACCAAACACCAGTTTGCATGTTAGATGAGACAAACTAGTGAAGTGACCTCAGGTCAATGGTATCTCTTCTAATCCTACTTGAAAAGTTTTAACAACTGAACACCGCAGAAAATGTCGGTTACGACACAACAGCAGCATGGCAGCAGCAGAGAGCTGCCTGGGGAAACCATTGTGACATCTGTGCTATTTTTAGCTTAGCTGCTCAGCTGCTGGTGAAGTCAGCTGACAGCTAAATTCAAAATACGGCGTGCCACTCCGCAATCAGTTGGTATGATTAATCTTATTTAACAGCATAGAACGATGTTTTCTGGCTTGACTATGACTTAGGAATGAAAGTATGTGTATCATTCATTCTTTTTAAAATATGTGGGATTTCAAATTTTGGCCAAATCAAGGGGGCACTCAAGACTTTAAGCTAAAAATAGCACAGTGATGTCGCAATGGTTTCCCCAGGCAGCTCTCTGCTGCTGCCATGCTGCTGTTGTGTCGTAACCGACATTTTCAGCAGTGTTCAGTTGTTAAAACTTTTCAAGTTGGATTAGAAGAGATACCATTGACGTGAGGTCACTTCACTTGCAGAAATAATATATTTGGTATGTAACCTTGCTGCTGATAGAGAGATTAAATGTGTTTGTCATAATTCATATCAAGGGGGCACACTGACTTTAAGATTTTATGATTAACTAGGTCGCCTCGTATAGTGCAAACGGTACACAGCGTTCAGATGTTTCAGTTTTCTGTTTCAGTTTTGTGTTCTTCTACAAAACCCTACCATCTACTGATATAATCAGGATTGTAATTCCATATGGAGAAATATAATCAGGATTGTAATCCCATATGGAGAAAGGCATATTCCATATAAAAAAGATCAAGTGCCAACAAGCCCAACATCAATATCAAATTCATGCAGATGCGACCCGCAATAAGATTAGGGGAGACCGGGGCTAGTTGTCACAAGGGCAAGTTGTCACAGGGCTTATTACTCAGCTATGGATAGTAGCAGCTGTATGGCAATTAAATCAATTTTGATATTTTTTGACATTGGGAATATTTTTGTGATTATATCACAAAAGTGTGCAGTCTGTCATGTGCTATGTGAAGATGTCTGAAAATGACAGCTCAAACTCAATTTTTTCACCATTTTCAATTTTTTCATTGTTTTCCCAATTTGAGACACTTTTTGGGAGATTAAGGCATTGATTCATGATGGCATTAATCCATAGTCTCCGTGAACAATCTGTCTGCGTTTTCTAAGTGGAAACAGAATATATTCTCTTTTGATTACCGAGATATCGGATTGACTTCATGATCGTGACGAGGACAGGCCGGGGCTAGTTGTCACAGGGGCAAGTTGTCACAATGCTTATAACTTGGCTATAGGTGGCAGCAGTTCTGTCGTTATTAAATAAATTTCAAGATCTGTTTGTTTGCTAAGCTTTTTGTATGATGTGGTTGAAAGAAAGTATAATCTGTCATGTGATATGTGGACTTCTCAAAAATGACTTTTTTAACAGAAATTTTTCAATCATTTCATTGTCCTCCAATTTGAGAAGCAATTATCTGGTAGAAATAAGCCATGATTTATGATGGCATTCATCCAAAGTCTTCGCAAGATGTGCATTTTTGTTTTTCAAAAGGAATCCGATGTATTACAAGCTTGGATTATAGAAAATCTGTCAAGTGATGTTAGATTGGTCATATGAGTGTGACAACTTGCCCCGGGCTCGGGGCAAGTTGTCACATTTTCACAAAAATGACTTTGAGTTACAACATGACCAACAAGAAATCACATGGTTGATAAATCAGGACGAAAGCTGAATAAAAACTTTCTCAAGACTTACAAAAATGTTACAGGGCTGGAAGTTTCCGGACAACCTGAACCTAGAGACGTCTCAGATACAGTCAAACTTGAAGTAAAAAAAATTGTGACAACTAGCCCCGGTCTCCCCTACATTGGACGTTCAATCAGCAGACTGACTTGACTCCTGGTATTTCAAAGCCCTAACAGCCAGTAAATTTGACATGCAAAAAGAGTGGACTGCTGCACTATGTGTGTCATCATGCTGGCGATTTGTTAAGATCACACCCAATACTTTCAATGTTAATTTGATTTGAGGAGACTAATCCTGCTTGTTGGTGCCGGGCAAACAAAAAGATTAATACACTGTAATATGCATCTGATTTTTACTCTAAAATCAGTTGTGAAAAATCAGATGTTTTCGATCATGAGTCACGAAGTGTCTTTTCACAGTGCAACAGTCCAGTTTTTTTGCATATAAAATTTCCTAGCTGTAAGCGGTGAAACTCACAGAGAGCTACAGAGAACGTCAAAGTCTCAGAGATAAATATGCATGAAATTTATTTAATCAGTTTTTTTATTATAAGACTTCCCTACAGTCTACACAAAGAGTTCATACATTGGTGGCAACGATTGGCCACACATTCATTGTAAACTAAGAACTGCTTTTGCGTGCACACAAGAAATAACAGCTGCTGCAGTGAGGAGAAAAGCAGTGAACCCTGCCAGAAATCAGATCTATGCAACAACTGCCAAGCCACTGATTGCATCCGCACTGATGGTGGAACAACTACACTGAAAGCTGAAACTGACACATTTTAAAAAGTATTGCCACTGTATATTTGTTAAAATTTTGCATTTGCCTAAAATTGGGAGTTTTAACTTAAAGGTAGTAAGTCCGCATTTTTAATAGACTGTTAATGGATAGATTTCAGTCATATTTAACACATTCCAGTTGAAATCTTTACCTAATTGCTGTTCTATTGAAAGTATAAGAAGTTTATTTCCTTGAAAAATGTAAACAAATAGTTTTTCATGCAGTGAAAAAGCCCTGCTTTGTTCACATTTCAAGCAATGCAGGGCTCTCCTTAAGGCTTAACAATAAATTAAACTCACTTAATTATAGAAAACACACAATTCTGTTGATTGGAAATGTATACAGGGTGGGTAAGAGAAAACTGGAAAATTGCGACAGATGCAGAACTTATTTATTTTCAATCATTTCCACTGAACACAAAACAATGATTTTTGCAAATGAGCAAGTTTAGACAATAGACAACATTTTAATCTATGTGACAACCATTTTCTGCAATCACAGCCTCAACACGCTTTCGAAAACGTATACGACTGTTTGTCACAACGTCAGCTGACATCTGGCTCCACTCTCTCTTTATGGCTTCTTTCAGAGAGTCAACATTAGGGTTGGGGTTTCTATTGGTGGCCTTCTCTAAAATGCCCCAGGTTGCGTAGTCCTGAGGGTTAAGGTCTGGGCTGGAGGACGGCCAGAAATCTGGAGTATGGAGGGCAATTACAAAATTCCTGGTCCTCTTTGTCAGCCCACGGCTGCCAGGCTTCCTCTGCAACCCTTTCCCACTGGCTACGGATTGTTTGATGGCATATACAGTGCTCAGTGACACACCAACAATGTCAGAAATGGTCCGAGACTTCACTTGGGCAGACAGGAGATCTGCCACCCTTTTCCTTTTCTGCTCCTGGGTCGCCATTTCTTGTCCCAGTATTGCAAGATTGACCTGATTTGTGGCTGATTAGCCACTGTTTGTTGTGTTGTTGGTTTCATAACATTCCGTTAATTTGTTCGCGCTGTACAGTAACTTCAAGATCATTCCAGATTACCCTTACACACCCTGTACTATACAGGATATACTTGAAATCTATCGATTTATGATCTATAACAACAAGTTAAATTTTACATAGAATTGGCGGACTTACTATCTTTAAAGTAACTGAATTTAGTTACGATACGATACGATAATAATTTAGTGTCTGCTAGTTGTGCGCGAACCTGAAATTTAGCCAGTCCTTTAAATGCTAGTGCTGTTCGGCAAAAGAGACAGGAGTCACTATGCAATGCAGAAGTCAAATAAATTGTAATTTCACACTTGTGGCAGGTATCCTTCTGAGTAAACATTATTTCATGTCCTCTCCAGCTCTCATGAGCATGTCTCCGGCTCTCGATGTAAATCTTATTGAAGAAAGAAGTGACTACTGAGTGGACCGAGAGTCTTTAAAATTGTCTGATGACTCTGAAAAATACTTCAGGTCCAGTCGAAGCTCCCTTCTTCTTACCTTTTGGCTTACAGGTAGGTGTTTCTACGTAAGTCATTTTGGCAAATTGTTTGTTTCTGTCATACGTTTCTAGGTCTACAGATAATGCTGAACTGTCGTTGATTGTCGACTTGAGTCTCTTGACTTCAGCCATGTCTTTGCTGATCATGTTCAAAGAAATGTTCTCTTGTCGATCAAGAAATTTCAGTCTTTTGTTCAAAGTCATGTCTTCTTTCTTGTTGATCTTCTTCACTTCATCACTGAGCTCTCTTCCTGGTCTCCTTGTCCTCACAAGTTTTCCTCTGCAAGATATCACAATTTATCACATCAGATATGCTATGCTATTCATATGGGAGTCAGTATGGAACATTTGCCAAGACCAATTGTGATGTATTATGTTCAGAGCTTCAAGTGGGCTGTACTTTGTACAGGACAATTTCATGTAAAGCAATTGGGTTATGAGCCACAAGTAAGAATGCAGGACAGAGTTTGTATGAGAAAATTTAGGAAATTCAATGGTATTCCAATAAAACAGAATAATATGGACTTTTCCTCCCAAAGAATGCATGCTTTCAAATATGGTATCACTTGTAAGAAATTATATTACATCCATATGACTCCTCGCCATAACAATTTGAGATTTAAGAATTTTATTTTATTACGTGATGTAAGAATTTTATTTTATTACGTGATGTTCATTTTCCAGCGACATGACAAAGTGCCTACACATCATGCATAACTCCTCAGTGCATTTATAAGGAATGGGATACAATTTACATGAAAATGAAAACAAACAAAAAACACACATATTCCCATAAAAATAAAAAACAGAAACATTAGGAGATATAACAAAACAACATTTGCATGCTTACTGCTTGGTACTTGGTCCACAACAACAGTTTTCCAACTTGGGAAACACCCAAGTCTCTAAGATTATTGCAAGAAGCCACAAATCCATCCTCACTATATTTCACCTCCTGCAATGATCCTATTAATCAATGGTAAACAAAACTCAGTGGACTTTCATATCAATATTATTGACCAGCAGGAAGCAGGGCAACCTAAAGCCCATTCTAAAGAGCAGGTTTATTTACTGAGAATTTACAGCCCAAGATATCTCAGATAATGTGTCCGGAGAAACCAACATATTTCATAAAATCCCACTTAAATGCTGTGGACAGTTTTCAGAAGATTTATTCTAAACACCTTGGCTTAAAAACATACACAACATCCTGATTTGATAGCTGAATTTAATTCAATTTACAGCCAAACGCTTTTATAGAATTAGAGTCGACTGTGGCACTGTGAAAATGGCACGTCGTGACTCATGATAGCCGATGAAGTGTCATCTTCTCTACTTTCAACATGGGAAACATAGAGGCTGTTTGACTAGTCATGATCAAGAGGAAGCCATTTGACTTCTCATAACGGATTTTTGAGTGAAAATCAGATACATAATGCTTTTGTTTGGCTGTCACCAACAAGTTGGATAAGTCTCCTTCAATCAAATTAAGATTGAAAGTATTGGGTTTGATCATGACAAATCATCAGCATGCTGACACACGAAGTGCCATTTTCACAATCCACTCTAATTCTATATCAAAGTGTTTGGCTGTAATGTAACTTGATGCTTGATGAGATGGACAAGCATGGTGGCATGCTCTCAGCTATAAGTAACAGCAAGGACCACTAGGGGTAACTAATCAATTACTGCATGGCCTATTAGACCTCATTACATCTTGCTTCACAGGCCTAACTTTCTTTCATCATCTGAGAGATTAGGCCAATCAGTCAAATAGAAGACATTATTCAAGGAAAATTTTTAATTGTAGCATCGGCATGAGAAACCAAGGATAGCTATTCAAATTGTCCACATAGAAACAAATTGCACAAAGGCTGATAATTCATGAAATGGGTACTCACATTCCTCCTGACATTCCACCTGTGGCCACAACCAAATGAGAGCGAAACCTGTCGCGGAATACTTCCGAAGTAAGCAATGACTCCAAATAATGATCTATCTGTCATTGATTTAGAGGAGTCCGGGCAGCCATTGATCTTGAGGCTTTCAAGAAAGCTCAGCACTGATCACGCACGACATTCACACAATCTCTCAATGAAAATGTCTCACAGGGATCATGTCCCTTGCCTGATTGGCATCTCCATGGTATGAAGTGGCTGCTGAGTCTGCTGACTTGTTGTCATGGCAGTGGCAGGTAGTGATAGGCACGGTGGTTTGAGGCCCTATGATACCAGTAACTAAACAAACTTAATTAATTTGGTGTGGGAGGTAGGGCTTTATCTATGCGATGATAAGGCTTAACGAGACAGGCAGGAAACACATGAGGAGACTCAAAACCTCATTAATTATATAAAGCTATGAAAATGTGTAATTTGAAGTAACAACAATTAATGCACCGTGTGCTAAATGAGTCGTATTGAGACAATACTAGTTTCGTTAATCAAATAATAAAATATATCTGTACAAATATATCTGTATCTGTGTCATGTAGTGATCTGATTTTCATGTCTCATAATAAGTGCTGTTGCATGCAAACTCCTTTCACATCTGCTGAGCTTTCAAGAGGGTGCAACCCATTGCTCCCTTTAGGCAGTAACACAGATGTGAATAAATACTTTGATTTATCCATGCAACTGTTTTTAGCAGGTTGGCTGAAACTAACACATATACCTGAACCCACCATTTTACTTGAAACTCACATGCAAGCTGGCAAAACATCATTCTTCAAGGTCAAGCCACCACAGGTAACAAACCTACCAAAGGTTTAGGTGCCGCCCACTGTGCCAGGTGAATTGTATCACTATGTCTGCTAGTGTGAAGGTTTCATAAACCAGAACCGCAAGCAGTTTCAAAGATGGCTGCCAAATGACCACAATCTTGGATTTTTCAACATTTTCCTGATCCATGCCCACAGGCCAATGCCTGTACCAAATTTCATTACTCTGAGAGGAATATTGAGAGCACAATGGGCAGTTCAAGAAATGAAGAAAGATGGCTGCCAAAAAATGGCCACCATCTTGGATTTCTCAACATGTTCCCGATCGATACCCATAGGCCAATACCTGTACCAAATTTCATAACTCTTAGCGAAATATTGAGATCACAATGTGTAGGTCAAGAATGAAGAAAGATGGCTGCCAAAATGGCCGCCATCTTGGATTTCTCATCTTGTGCCCGATCGATACCCACAGACCCATACCTTTAACAAATTTCATAACTCTAAGTGAAATATTGAGGTCACAATATAGGCAGTTCAAGAAATGAAGAAAGATGGCTGCCAAAATGGCCACCATCTTGGATTTCTCTACATGTCCCTGAACCATACCCACCGGCCAATACCTGTAGCAAATTTCATAACTGTAAGTGAAAGGCCACATTCTTGGATTTCTCGACATGTTCCCGATCCAAACCCAGAGGAACCAAATTTCATAACTGTAAGCGAAATATTAAGGTCACAATGGGCAGTTCAAGAATGAAGAAAGATGGCTGCCAAATTGGCCGCCACAAAATGGCCACCATCTTGGATTTCTCGACATGTTCCCGATTGATACCCAAAGGCCCATATCTGCACCAAATTTCATAACTCTTTAGTGGAAAACTAAGTCACAAATGGACACTTACACAAACCTTTTAAAAGCGGGACAACGCCGCCAACGACGATCGAGTGACAACAATAACTCTTCGTTTTCAAAGAAAACAGACGAGTTAATATAACTTTTTGCTGAAGTAATATGGTATTAGACTTACTTGACTTATCCAGCACAGTCCGAAATGTCATTAGGCCTGATAGGAGAGAAATTATTGTTTTTAGCCTCCAGTTTACAGCAGCTGGCTGTTAAAAAACATGGTTGCCTCGCTCTAGGCTTAATTTCCATGGACTTTAAACATGATTAAAATCCTTCAAATGCCATAGTATACAATTCACTATGAGTTCTCTAGAATAGTCGTGTTGAATTCTTTAAAGCAAATTTTCAGCACAAAGCTTGAGAAAAAATCTAATTCCATGAAGAAGTTGTATCACTTCGTATGGACAGCTTCCAGATATCAGTCTTTTAACAAAGCAGCCTATCAGAGACTTGCATCATGACCGTAAAATATGGTTTTCGGTTCAAGGCCAGCATAAAAATCCCACAGAACACTGTCCTGTCCCAAAATGCGCATTTTGTATGCATATTTTTCAGAGGGTGAAGCTGAAGTAAACAATTTTTCTGACTAACATTAATCTTATGCACCACTTACTTTTGTCAATATCCATGAATGTACTGCAAGTTGTGTAATGGTGTAATGTCTGCTACCAAAATGGCTAATGCCCTGATATGAGACAGTTACATCATAGATGAAGGAGATCAAATTCTAGCTGAGTAGCTACCCATACAGCTTGATAAATGTTACCACATGTCTTACTTGCAAATGAGTAACCCAATTTTACTATTACCGTAATTGGTATGAACACTGAAGTAAGAGAGAACTATTAGAAATTGATTAATGCTACCACATGTCTTACTTGCAAATGAGTAACCCAAATTTACTATTACCGTAATTGGTATGAACACTGAAGTAAGAGAGAACTATTAGAAATTGATAAATGTTACCACATGTCTTACTTGCAAATGAGTAACCCAATTTTACTATTACCGTAATTGGTATGAACACTGAAGTAAGAGAGAACTATTAGAAATTGATTAATGCTACCACATGTCTTACTTGCAAATGAGTAACCCAATTTTACTATTACCGTAATTGGTATGAACACTGAAGTAAGAGAGAACTATTAGAAACTGATTAATGTTATGTTACCACCAGTCTTGCTTGCTCATAAATAACCCAATTTTGGTACTACTACTGAGTAACGCCACTGAAATAAGAGAAAAAAATTGAAACTGTGAATGTGCTCATGTTTTCCACATGTCCCTTGCCTGATTGGCATCTCCATGGTATGAAGTGGCTGCTAACTTGTTGTCATGATAGGCGTGGTAGCTCGTTGACCAACTGTATTACGTCACAAATGTCCAAACAAACCAAAACTTTCAGTTGGGTGATCGAACTTTACAACCTGTATTTATACTGTGAGGTTTAAGATCAGTCTCACAAGGGTATAGCCTGGGAATTATAACTGCATGTGTCCCACAGGATACGACCCAATGCACTGCGACAAAGCTGGATCCAGGACTGGCTCACAACAAAATTGTTCACAGCGAGCTTGAACAAACTTTGGGGTTAAAAAAATTGACCAAGAAATAGATCAGCACAATGATGTAGACGAGGGTCAGACGAACATTTTGATGTATCAAACGAAAAAATCTGTTGGGAATTTTGTGAGATATTTGAGTTTTAGATTTTTTATTTATCACACTGTATTCTTAGCATGTAATCTCCATGAAAAAGTGATCAAAACTGTCCATTTTTCCTGTTAGGTAATATCTATGATAAATGTCATTTTTCAGAAGTAAAAATATGCAGTCATTGTCTCTGCACAAAGTATGCACCACTTCATCCAGACTGCAGTGTGTGATAAACCTGTAACGGCTAACATTTCTGGCTAAAGGCCTGAGAAAATGTTTGCAATATCAGGTTGTGTTAATTACATAATTTTGGTAAATAATTTTAGCAAATTTGGTCTCATCATCTCATTGTAACAGGCTTTGTTGAGTTTTTTGTGCATTTTATTTCAAATTTTGCCATTGTGAAACAAACATTTCATAATGTTCAATGTAAAAGGATCTATAGACATAGTTGAGTAAATTATCAGACAATGCATGCATAGAATGCATGTTTGTAAGTATCTGCTGCACTATCAAGTTGAATCCCCTGATATTACATGAAAAGTCTTAGTAATTGGACAAAAAGACAAAAATAAGATTAAAAGCTATAGATAAACAGTAATATTCATGCTTAATGTATTTTGAGTACTCAAAATGGATGTTGAATGTTTAATGTTGATGTAGGTTATCGGGCATCCAAAATCAACCAATCTTTAATTGTATAGAACAACAAAAATAGCATAAATTCAGTCAATTATGTGAAAATGTAGTTAATAAAAACATGTACAACTATTGCACATTAAGACTGCAATTTCAAGTATTTTACTCCATACTTAACAAAATGCTTCCAAACATTCTATCTATGTGATGATTGACTCAACATTGGCTACACTTTACATGGTTGCAGAAGTACTTGTTTCACTGTGGTGAAACTTCTTTACAAAAACACATATAAACCTCAATAATACACCATAGAGTTCAAAAGGGAGGTAGATTATACTACAATTATTCACCAGAAAGATGAAACTGAGGGCAACCTGGCAAATAAACATATTTTATAAATTTTCTGAGAAATGTTTACTGTTATATGTTTATCACACTCTGTCAGTCTGAATTAAGTGGTATGTACTTGCTCTTGTGGCAATGACTGAATCGTTTTACTTCTGAATAATGACTTTTATCTTAGAAATTACCTGAGAGGAAAATGGGCAGTTTTGATCATTTTTAGATGGAGATTCCATGCTAACAATAGGGTGTGATAAATAAAAAGTCTTAAATTCAAATATCTCAAAACTTCCCAACAGATTTTTTCGTTTGATACATCAAAATGTTTGCCTGACCTTCCTCTACATCACTGCACTAATCGTTTTCTTGGTCAATTTTTTTTAACCCCAAAGTTTGTTCAAGCTCGCTGTGTGTTTCAAACTCGAAATTCATGACAGTAATATGACCATCCTTACATGTATGATAATGTTCCTTCTCATATTTTCAGCAGCCCTGGGAAAACCATATATAATATTTATGTCCTATGTACATTGCACAGTAGCGGGGCAGATTTGTCATGAATAGGGGAGTAATAGTGCATTTATATATAGAAGCATGAAACTTGGCACACATTTCAAAAACGTCTTAAAGAAAATATTTAGATAGGGAGCCACTTCAGATTTGACCTGGTTGACCCATGGCTGCCATTTTCCAAAATGGCGGCTAATTTTCTAATTTTCCTGCTTTCTGTGAAGGGCCTGTAGTTTGAAAGTATGAAAACAGTGCTCATTATTCCTTCTACTGATCTAAAAAACATTTTCAATTGATTTCTAGATTGAACTGAGGAATTTTAGGGTAGTCAGGGTCCTTTTCGTTAGAACTGTTGAAGAAAATTTATCATTTTTGCGGTTTCCCGTAGTTTCATGGAATCTCAATTGATTTTAAAACTGACAACATAATTGAATTCCTTGTAAGAAGAGCTTTCAAATGAATGGTTGCACTTTGAAGTTTTTGTCAAAATAAAAGAAAAAACAAAATCTTCAAAATTCACTTTATTTTCATTTTTTTTCCATTTTCGTACCAAGTTTACGTAACCCAATGATGCAGGTACTCATTTCAAAGCTCTTCTTACAAGGAATTCAAATATGTAACTTACTTTGAGATTGATAAAGAATTGGTGTAACCATCCGTAACCGCGAAATCCAGTGTTTAAATCAATATTTCTAACAAAAAGGATTCCAACAAGCCTGAAAATTGACCAAGGCTACCAAAAAATGTTATAGTAATGTACTGAATACTTAGAGAAGCAATAAAAAACACTATTTACATGTATTCTATTTGTAGGAACTACACAGAAAGCAGCAAAATGGAAGAATTGATCGCCATTTTGGAAAATGGCTGCCAGTAGCCACCTAAGCTAAATCTGAAGTGGCTCCCTATCCAAATATGTGTGTATAGATGCTTTTTAAGTGTGTGCCAAGTTTCATGCTTCTATGTATAAATGCACTATATTTTTCCATACCTGCCCCGCTATCACTAGTGCTTGTGGAGGATAGATTTATTTGTAGAAACTCTTAAATGGGCGTGTTTTAAAATTTCTCTTGAAGCCTTCAAGTGTGTTTTGGGCCTTGACATCGCTGGGAATTGGTTCCACAGTTTTGGTGCAGGATGCGAAAAGATTCTGTCTTAAAATTTGTTTTGATTGACGGTAGTAAAGGAGCATGGAAAAAGTAGGAAACCCACCATACCACGTGTACATGCTTATGATTTCAAAAGGTCATCAAAAATGTCAAACAAGGTTTTTACTCAGAAGTTTGTCACAATGATGAGAAGTTTCAATGTTTACGATGCAAAATGATGTGTCAAACATTATGCGATAAACACAAACCTGGCACAATTGAAAGTCGACCAAAAACTCAAAAGTGCGGTGAGAATGAACCAAGTGTGACCACAAAACCATCTTCATTATTTCCACTCCCCAGGCATTGAGTTATGCCAGAACTAGTTTTTGGACCAATTTGCATTGACTGTGATCACTCCCACAGAACAGTACTTGCTGGGAATAATCCAACACAGCCTTCTTTACTGATTGTCTCAGGTGTTTAATTTTCTTCGAATCCAAATTAAAACAGTTTTTGTGACATTTGATATATCTAACTACCTAAGATACAAATATAGTTATGAAGTCCTTAAAATCAATGTGTATTGAAGACATTTCTCCAGACAATTTGTGACACACCCTTTTTTCCTACTTATGATATATATATATATATATATACATATATATGTAATCAGGCTGATAAGGCACCTAGATGAATGCAAAGTAATCATCTTAACTGCAAATATGAGCACCAAAAGAGCCCTCAATATGAAAACATTGTCATTATGCATGAATGGTGCGACCCTTTGAAGAACAAATCAAATTGTGTTGATGGTCCTTTTTTTCTGTAGACACCCTGTAAGAAAGTTGGTTTGAAAGAGAGACTAAGTTGGTCGTCGTCGGCATACTTTTGGTCTTTGACTTGATGTTTTGAAGCCATTTCGCTTAATTAAGCGATGTATGAATTACACAGGAATGGTCCTAATTTAGAACCTTGCGGAACCCCAAATTTCAGTGGCAGTTTGGTTGATGTTTTGACATTAATTATCACTGACTGCGACCTTTCAGAAATGCATACCTTCAACCAGTGTAGTGCGGAATCATGAACACTGTATCTGCTTTCTATAAACATTGCAGTAGAATCTTGTGGTCAATTGTGTCAAAAGCGGCTGAAAGGTCCAACACCACAAGCATTGTTACCTCACCTTTGGTCATATTCAACATGATCTCATTGTGGATCTTTGTCAGGAGAGTTTCAGTGCAGTGGAATTTTCTGCTTTCTCATCATCCAGGTTGTTTGTAGTGAGAAGGTCTGTTTATTGTTTAATAACAGGACTTTCAATTGACAATGAAAGAAAGATTTGATACTAAACCACATTTTTTCAACAGAAATCTTACTGAAGCATGTTTCAACTCAAGAGTGTGTGAGTGACTTAATGACAATATTAGTTATAATTGGGAGGTATTTGTCAATGCATTCGAGCAAAAGCCATGTTGGAGTAGAATCAAGCCATGTTTATTGTTTAACGGCCATTTCTCTGATCAGTTTCTTTATGAATTTATTAAGAGCATTAAAGTCGATTTCATTAGTGTGTGGTGGGAGAGGTAGTTCCTGTTTTCTGCTCAGACTAGAGTTCAGTAACTTTAACAACTTATTTGCATCACAATAATAGAATCTTTAATCCTGACTTGCATATCTTCTTTACTGATTGTCTCAGGTGTTTAATTTTCTTCGAATTGATATCAAAACACTTTATGTGACATTTGATGTATCTAACTACCTAAGATACAAATATAGTTATAAAGTCCTTTAAATCAATGTGTATTAAAGAAATTTCTCGGGAAACTTTGTGACACACCTTTTTTTCTACTTATGATAACTAGATATATCTATATAACTCATTTTCATTATTCTCTCAGGTATGTAATCAGGCGGATAAGGCACCTGAGCTTCACCAAGAAGTACTTCTCTGATGGTACTTTGACGATTGCACACAGTTGGCATGGGATTGTATAATAAAGACAGTCTTTAAAGTTCTCCTACAAAGACGTAATCAGGAATGAAAGAGTAAGCAGATCACACAAGATGCATTGATACTACGCAATCTGATGATATTGTATAATCTTACTCATCGTCACACAGGTGAAGAAAAATACACAAAAAATATAATGAAACTGAATGGAAAATGTAATGGAAATGATTTTATGAATGATAAATTGTTGGCAACTGTACTTCGATCAAGGTGTTGCCAATACAATCTATAAATGTGGTAAACACTTGGTGTTCTGTTCTGATCATCCTCCAAAAAAGATTGGGATCTGAGATGAGCTTAATTCGCAGTAATGCATTTTTAAAAGCTTTATGCCTTCGAACTTCGAATAAAAATTAGTATACTGTGACTTAATCACAGGTTTCTTTGTTTAAAACGACGGCTACACAGCAGTAAACCTTCAGCGAACAACTTTATCACTCGGAGCACGCAGAGATCACTGGGCAAGCTATGTGGAATCCAAATGCCAAGGGTGACATTAAGAGACCTGAGGCAGTCCAGAGAAACGTTACAAGACAGATAAAATTATTTAAGAGCATGACGTATAGTGTTCCCAACGAGACCGAGAATTCCCAAGCAGTCTCTTGATCTGCAATGACTCAGCATTTTTTCGTCGCTCGAGAATTCTCAAGAATTTTGTTGCCATTAAAAAGCACCTTGATTGTTGATCATTGTTTACCATGATGTTCAATGTTAATTGTTTGTAACAGTTACAGAGCACTGGGGCGTTGTTTTATTCTGATATTACAATTTTTCTGCAATTGCAACATTGTTTAGTTTAAATATCTGTTGCTGATTATCCCCATTTGTAGATCAGATGAATGCTGTACTTGAACTTGCACAAATGTCTTAAAATGCTATACTTTCTAGATGTTTAGCTGTGATTTATAAGAACAAAACACACAGATTAGCATTAAAACTACAAAGCTTAAAAAAACTTGATCCATTGCATGATAAAATATCTCTTGGTATATCATTGTGACAATGGAAGGACAGTGTCCTGGATTTCTCGAGAAGTCTCGAGTCTCGTTTACTATACCATGACCATTCTCGAGAATCACAAGCGACATCCATTGGAAACACTACAAATGGCCGACAATTTCTTTGCTCTACAATTGGCATCCATGTTATCCCACAAACCACAAATATCATCCTTTATAACCCAATATGTTTTCATTCACACACCTGCCCACCCAACAGTCCCCGTCTGGCCGGCCGACAGAAAACATTCTTCTAAAGTGATTACAATACCTTCTTCGAACTTCGTTTACTGGAGGTGGGAAAACAATAATGTGGCTTAGATACAACCCGCACTGTATAACGGACAGTCAGAGTAAGAGTGATAACAAGAAAACAGAGCCATAAATAAAACTAGTAACAGGTGAAAATGCCCATTGCAATCAAAAGGAGGGGGTCTGCTTGTTGTTTGTCCATCTTGCATGCAGTCTGCCTATCTGTTTGTTGTTGACACAATTTTGGTTAGAACTTTTTTCCCTGGAGTACACAACCTAAATGCAACATTCATGATAGTTGATTGTGGATTGGTCATATAATAAAACTTAATCGGAGTGTGGTTCACAGCAATGAAACTCATGAATGTCAGGTCACGGAAAAATATAACAGGAGTCCAAAGGACGAGCGTTTATTCTGCAGCAGACCTGACATGAATGAGGTTCATTGCTGTGAACCACACTCCCATTTCAAAGTTTTCTTTATTTATATCCCACAATAAAAATATACATCCAACCAAAAAGTTAATAATTATTAAGAGGCACTATTTTCTTTGAATGACCCAAGAATATCTCTAGCAACCACAACAACCAATCAGAGCCTCAAAAACATTGTGATGTCATCACTTCACTGCCCATCGTTTACACATAGAGGAATATTCCTCTGTGGTTTAGGCCTACATAACAATGTCAGATAATTATATTCATATTATATGGTTCACAAAGATAAATGACATAGTATGAATCGCATGGCTATTTGATTTAACTTCACGGTCTATTGTGGGATACCATCTTGATTATCAGAGAAGTATACCAGATTTCAGGGGATGATACAATATTTCGGTATCCTTCCCTGCTCCTCAGCCAACCAGCGATAAGAATTATTTTATCCTTCAAAGGCCCAAAAAGTTTGCGGGAGAAGTTTGACTGGGTGCTATAAAAACACAGTGGGTTTTAACCACCATCAACTAGGAAAAATTCTAATGGCATGGCACTGGCTGGATATGGTCCACAAGAACATGCCAAAATTTTCTTAACTGAAACAGGAGAATAATCTATTAGGAAATGTTTGAGAAAAATGCATTTTTTGTGGCCGCCATTTTGCAATGTGATAAACTCCCTAAACGACTCTAAAACGAGTCACTTTTCAAATTCCTATATATACAGTCCGAATCACCCTGCATCTTTGTGTGCTACGATTGCAGGCATTTATGTGATGGGCACATATATGCTGTTATCAGCTCTTGGATGCTGTTTACAACATCTATATTTGTCTGAGATGAATTAGCTTCCTTTCGAAAAGCAGAGGATGCGCACCTTTGTGCAAGATGTGTTGTGTTGCATAAATACGCAATATATTTGATTGATGTCAAGCAAGACGTAACAATACTCATGTACCAAATAGGTCCCAGATTATCAATTTTGATAGGTGAACCATTTCTCACTTACTAAAGGGGGGGGGGGACTTGGGCCAAGACAATATTTGGGTTGGGGAAGCAATTTGATCATTTCAACATACCTTCAGCACAGATTCAGTTTTTTTGCAATCAGATCGATTGTTGAATACCCATGTAATATTTCAGTCTATGAATCGTCTGCTTCAGACAATCAATATCTTTGACACTTCAAACAATTCAATGTAGTTAGGATTATGCAACCACTTGATTGGACACATATTCCGACAACCATTGCCTGAATCGGACAATCCTCTTTTTTTTTCTTTTTTCAGTGAAGAGTTAAAATAAATGCAGATTGTATTTATTTGTACTTGATCAAGGTGGTTTTGCCTAACATTGTACCATAATAAACTTTCGTCTGGCGCCTTTTGTCTGCCACTTGTTTAGTGATGTTTAAGTAATGTGTACAGGTTGTCGTGCATATAAATACTTGGCCAAAAATAAACCAGAGTTTGGTACTTTTAAGTGACTTTAATTGCGTGTTGCTTTTACTGCCTTTTTCTATTATGATTTTTATAATTGTTTATTCCTTTTTTGTTAACTAGCAAAATCTATTCAAAAGGACCCCAATGAAAAATGTTCATTGTCCCTTCTAGTATATTATAATAACTTTCAGCACATATATTACAGTGAAACGCTTTGATATAGAATTAAAGTGGACTGTGGCACTGCGAAAATGGCACTTCATGACTAATGATAGCCGATGAAGTGTCATCTTCTCTACATTCAACATGGGAAACATAGAGGCTGTTTGATTAGTCATGATCAGGAGTACTTCTCATAACAAATTTTAGAGTGAAAATCAGATGCACAATCCTTTTGTTTAGCTGTCACCGACAAGTGGGATAAGTCTCCTTCAATCAAATTAACTTTGAAAGTAAGTATTGGGTTTGATCATGACAAATCATCAGCATGATGACACACGAAGTGCCATTTCACAGTGCCACAGTCCACTTTAATTCTATATCAAAGTGTTTCGTTGTAAGCAAAGGCTTGGAAGATTCTAAATATCACATTCGGATTATCTTCAGGGGCATTGCATCTTATTTTGTTTTGAATCAATTCAAAAGTCCAAGAAGCCAAATTTGTGTAAAATGAAATAGGAAAAATGAATATGTATGATTTTTCTATTTTAAAATTAGGTCTCACAAGCTTTCAAGAATAATTTCTGTCAGGTTCTAAAGGGTGAGCCCTTCTTCTAAATGGAGCTATTCACATTTTGCCAGCTGTTTCAAATTTTCTTGGGTATCCAAGCTTAATAAGAGGACAATTTTTTGGACCATTGTATTGGCTTTATAGTGAATAATTATAGGTTATCCCATGGCTGGGCCAGTATTTCCCTGATATTTTCACCAGAGACCAAGTATAAAATACAGGTCGAGGGTGAAAATATCAGGGAAATACTGGCCCAGCCATGGAATAACCTATTTATCCCATGTTTTAATTTTTGTACGGGAAATCATGAAATTTCTGTTCAACAAAACAGATTTGAGAAATGTAAATTATGGCAAACACTAAATATAAATAAAACCAAAAAAGGTATTTCTATTTCGGCAATAAGAAATAGAAAGATAGACTGATGTCAGGGACCTCTGAAGTTATTTTTGCTTCGAATTTGCTACAAAGCACTTTGAATTCAGCTACATGCATGGGACATTTAATTAATGCACTTTAGCTGCGTAGAGTAAAGAGCTGGATGATCTGAAGGTCGACCAATTTAAAAGACTGCTTATTGATAGATTTAATTCATACTTATAACGTAGCTAACAACTCTTTATTACGCAATTTTAAAAAAGCAAAATTATTTATTCCACAAAAAAAAAAGAAGTTTTTAATGCTGACATGACAGAAACCTTTTTTTTTTATATAAACAAAGCAAGCTTCGCATGACCCATGGTGTCACCCACCTTATATAAAATCAATTAACCTCCTTTAATAAAAACGTGTCATTTTTACAGCTGCTTGCAGCCTGTATTGCAGGAGGAAATTTCGGGAGCCTTCTGACCATATAGGAGGTCACACTATTTCACCTATGACTTTAAAACTTAGTATACAGTCTCAAGATAATTTTATCTTGCTTCCATCAACTTTTGGTAAACTTCTGTGACAATAAATTTTTATTTTCTAAACTAAAATGCACCTTTTTCCCGCGAATTTTAAATGTTCTGCTGCAGTGACAGCAGCAGCAACAGCCAAGTGCCAGCCAGGGGGATGGTTTGCAAATTCATAACAAGCTTAAAAATATTTATAAAAGAAGAAGGAGGAAGGAAGGAAGGAAGGAAGGAAGGAAGGATAGAAGGAAGGATAGAAGGATAGAAGGATAGAAGGAAGGAAGGATGGAAGGAAGGGAGATATATATACACAAATATAGATTGTTAGATAGATAGATAAATAGATGGCCAGATAGGTAGATAGTCTATCTACAAGCAGCTGTTAAAGTGCTTGCACGTTATTTTTCTGTTTAGATGTGAATACTATATTTAGTATCCAACTGAGTATCGGATGATGGACTTTTGACTGTTTTCAATTTTGCATAAGCCTATAGACTAATATCTAGGGACCTTTTAAGTTCCGTTCACTTCAAATTAACTAGTACAACTAAACAGTTTGCCATCCCTTTTGAGTTCTTAAGGCATTAACTTTTAAGGCTAAATTAGACATTTGAGATGGTGAATTGATACATTTAAAATATAGTATACACATGCATTGTCATGTAATCACCAAATTGTGTGTTATAAAACCTAATTCTCTTTCATTTATTTTAAATTAAGTGTAATTGCCATCAACAAGGTGTGACTGACTAAATTGGACTTCAAGTCAAAACAAAAGAAAACTTGTCAAAAGTTCACACAAATCCCTGATCAATCCAATTGGAAAATCAACAATTGAACCAAAGTGGATTGCAATAAAGGATCAGGTCAAATTGCTTCACAGTCACCGAGTTCCAGTGCTGCATGTATGATTATTGATTTTTTTTTTCAGGCCACGCCATGCGCGTCGGCGCCCGTCATGTGACGCATATCTGCTCTATGACTGGTGTATCTTAAGTAATTAATATTAATGAGATCGTATTTCCCTCTAAATGCCGTATCTCCCGCTAAATGTCGTATCCTCCCGCATTTTGTCCATATCCTCCCTCATATTTCCCTGGCTTCAAGAATATCATCCAGGGAAATTAAACAGTATCAGGGAAGAAATGTTGCTAGACATGGGATAATTATAGGTTATCCCATGGCTGGGCCAGTATTTCCCTGATATTTTCACCAGAGACCAAGTATTTTCCCGAGACCCGAAGGGTCGAGGGAAAATACAGGTCGAGGGTGAAAATATCAGGGAAATACTGGCCAAGCCATGGAATAACCTATTTATCCCATGTTTTTCTTTTTTATGAGAACTTAAAAAATTTCTGTTCAATAAAACAGATTTGAGAAATGTAAATTATTACAAACATTAAATATGACTTAAACCAACAAAAAACGAAAGGTATTTGCTACAAAGCACTTTAATGAATCCAGCTACATTGGAAATTCAGGCTAATCAATGCAATTTAGCTTTAGAGTGTAGGCCTAAAGCTGGATGAGCTGGATGATTTGAAGGTCGGCCAATTTTTAAAAAGGCATATTGATAGATTTAATTCATATTTATAACATGCCATATCTCTGTACTGGAAAATTAACTAATCACTATTTGTAATGCAATTAACTATTTAAGAAACATTATATCTATTCCAAAAAATGAAGTATTTTTTTTAATGCTGACAAGACAGAAACCGTTTTTTTATATAAACAAAGCAAGCTTTGTATGACGCTCCTTATTTAAAAGTACTTAATAAAGTCAATTAACCTCCCTAAACACTAAAGGCTAAATTAGAAATTTGAGATGATGAATTGATACTTAAAATATAGTATACATAGGCCTATTATATGCTATCACCAAATTTATCAAAGTGCTAATTGCCATTTAAACAAGGTGTGACTGACTCAATTGGACTTCAAGTGTCAAATCAAACCAAACTTGTCAACAATTCACACAAATCAATTATCAATCCAATTGAAAAATCAACAATCGAACCAAGGGTGATTGCAAAAAAAGATTAGGCCCTCTGGTCAAATTGCTTCACATCCACAGAGCTCCAGTGCTTTATGGCTATTGATTTTTTCCCCTCTAAATGCCATATCTCCCGCTAAATGCCGTATCTCCCGCTAAATGCCGTATCTCCCGCTAAATGCCGTATCTCCCGCTAAATGTCGTATCCTCCCGCATTTTGCCCATATCCTCCCCCATATTTCCCTGGCTTCAACAATATTTCCCAGGGAAATTGACCAGTATCAGGGAAGAAATGTAGTTAGACATGGGATAATCTAATTTACCATTACATTTTCCAATTTCAATGTCCATACCACATCATGTGCAGTGCATGAATAACAGGAATTTCTTTTTTTAAAAAGAATTGTAGGGACCTTGTATGAAATATGAGGTTTCTTCAAAGACATATTTTATTTTCCAAATATTCAATTGATTTCCAATGTATGTTTAGTCACATCTATACCTTCAATGTAGCTACTGTGATTTGACAAACCTACTGCATGTTACCTCATGATTGGACATGCCTAATTATAGTTGTTATAAATATTTTTTTAATGACAAAAAATATTTATAACAACAAACTATTAATTCTTGCTTGCTTATTAGGATTATTACACTTTTCATAAGCTTGTGAACATCATAGGAGTAGTGAGAAGTTAAATATCTAATGTTATATACAGTGTGTTTGTACACTTCTATTATATGATCCCAAATCTCCATAAACTTAGGCTATATTTGACCAATTTCCTGAAGGAAATCTTTATGGGATATGCTCCAGGTGTGCTTTGGAGATGGTCCCCAATCAACCAACCATGACCAGTTGACCCCATTGTCATGGTTGAGTGGCTGCTGCCTCTCTTGTGTAGCTACTGTGTATCAAGAGGGGGCAACATATATATTTGATCTGTAAATGGTACTCACAGATACCTCCTCTGTGGCATGAGTACCCTCCTAATATTGGAGGTCAATTAGGAGGGTACTCCTGCTATAGGGAAAGTATCTCTGCAAGTCCAACTTGCCTGTGGCCCCCTCAGAAACTTAGAAGCTCCGCCACTGCAGTACACAATAACTGATGACAAATTGCACTTGGCTGGGTATTTTTGTCCCTTTAGTTAGGGACCTTCAATGTTAAGTCTTTCATCATTTGGAGCTTGTAACATAGATCTGAGATGGTCCCTACAAAAAAATAATACACAGAAAACTAGTTGATGAAGGTCCATAATAATGTGTAGAATATATGCAGCAGAAGTGTCTTATTAGGGGGACACTACTTAATCTCAAGGGGGTGGAGTTTTATCAAATAAATAATTTCTTGGTCAGTTTTGTCGAATTAATTCTTTTGGCTAGTCCTGAAATAAATAATGAGACCGTGAGAGAGTACCTATTTCTTAACAGGGTGTTGCTTTATTTCGAATGGAGTATTTGGGGACACTCAGTTTACAGTGAAACACTTCGATATAGAATTAGTGTGGACTGTGGCACTGTGAAAATGGCACTTTGTGTGTCATCATGCTGATGATTTGTCATGATCAAACCCAATACTTTCAATGTTAATTTGATTGAAGGAGACTTATCCCACTTGTTGGTGACAGCCAAACGAAAGGATTATGTATCTGATTTTCACTCAGAAATCAGTTTTGACAAGTCAAATGGCCTTCTATTGATCATGACTAATCAAACAGCCTCTATCTTTCCCATGTTGAGGTAGAGAAGATGACACTTCATCAGCTATCATTAGTCAAGAAATGCATTTTTCGCAGTGAACTGATCCTCATTGTGTTTATATCAATGTGTTTCGCTGTAAAGTGGCGCATGATAGCTAATAATTGCTTTACCCACTTTTGAGTGGCATACGGCACAAACACTCTGCCAGAATTCACATACATCAAGGCACCAGAATGAGAAAGCAACTGTCCCAGTGGATTAGTAAGTGTTCTGGAATTTGAAAAAATTACATATAAATTTGAAAAAAAAAACTACTTATTAAAAATGCCATAATTTCAACAAGTCTTAATTGCATGTCATCACTAAAGCCATGCACACACTGATAAACGTAATTTGAGGCTGTTGAATATGACTTTTTTTACATTGTGTTTTTATTTGCTTGTTTTCAGCAATATTTGCTTATTTGATATGGCAAAGAACAAGATTTAATTATGCATGGAATTTTAGGTCACTGAATTCCACCAGTCCTTCAAGCTAAAGCTGTTTAGTTAGACTAACTTAGACTTATATTAGAGCGACAGTTTCGGTCAGGCCAGATATTTTGTATAGTTTTTATCAGCCTTATCCCAGCGGGCATTCTGAATGTCTGACCTCACCTGACTTCAGGATAACGTCTATGATATCACACTTACATCCCCTGACATCAAAATAGGTCAAACTGCCCACCGGGATCATAGTATAAATGGGTCATTCTCAAATTTCAGGACAATCAGTGTCACTCAAGTTCCCTGACAATAATTTGATTGCAATTAATGTGTGAAGCATCACTCGATCTCCATCCATTATTCATATTTCTATTTAGAACCACTGCATTTGGAACAGAAAGTCATTTATTAGACCTGTTTTGGTACATTATGTCCAGAAACCCATGCCAAATCAATGGTATTACCTTGTCTTTTGAATTAATATATTATATACATCATATTTAACTTTTTTTCTTGTTTCATTTCATTGAATTAATTGATGTAAAAGATGTGTCACTAGTTTATGTCAATTTTTTTGTCCACTCCATTCCTTGCCATAGCTCGGCTCGCTATTGTTTTTTATGAGCAATTTCCACTAAATTTCGAAAACTAACCTGGTTGCTGTATTTTCTTGATCTAAAAAGAGGGTTGAGGTCGTTCCAGACCCCCCACATACTTTTGAAGGGTCTTTAAAATCAGTATATGTACTTATTTATTGATTTACATTTATTGGTGAGCGGTTACGAGCTCAAATGGACTGTTTAGTCAGTCAAATTGTATTTTTGTCATTGCTCTGTGCGGGTTACATGGTAGTATTGTATTGTTAAGTTTATGGTTATGTTATTTACCTATTTTGTTCCAAGTGTTGTGAAGTATATTGGCAGGTCAGAGGACACTGCATGTTATTTAGGTAGGCTCATCCCAACATGATCAATTTGAGGAATAATTTAGTATTCCAGCTTCGAGACGCATGCGCTGACAGGCATCAAATATGGTAACCATCAACGGAATCAACACCAACAGACTCAAGAAGTGACATCCAAAGAAGCCTTCCATCCCGTCAACGGAACTACATCCGAGAGGTCAACAACCGACGGTTCGGTTTCGACCTAACCCTTCTACAGTTCTACAGTTCTACAGTAAATGTCGAAAGATGCACAAATTCCACTCTGTTACCACATTTTCCAGGGCGCTTTGTCCCGAAATGAATCGCCTGAATATATTTTTTGAACGGGTGAGCAAGTATTTTTCCTGGTATGTCATCATCCACCATATAAGATGACACTAGAGCCATGCACATTCTTAGTTATGAAGTTTCAAAAACATGAAGATGACTGCCAACGCTATATATATAATTTTTTATTGACAAACACACTAACGAGGGGGGTACCCTCACCATCAGGGTGGCCATTACACCTCTCACAAGTAGGGGGTATGAGGTCTTTAAATTGTTAGGATAGGTTAAATGGCTTGTGGAATGAATCAGTACCAAGTGCCAGACTCAAACATGCAAGATGAAGTAAGATATTTAAGAAATGAGAATTCACTCGAGGTGAGGGTACCGCAAAAACTGAAAAATGGCAGGGCGAGGGTACCAGCATTTTGGCGAGGGTACCAACCTAAATGGCGAGGGTACCAACCTGAAATGGCGAGGGTACCAACCCGGAAGTGGCGAGGGTACTGCAAGATTTGGGCGAGGGTCACTTCCGGTTGGCGAGGGTAACCTCCAAAGCCAATGGCGAGGGTAATGTAGGATCTGCTGCCTGAGCAATCCCAGTAGATAGTCCAGGTAGAAAGGGCAATGAATCAGCTTGATAGTCAATGTGCTCTTTGTTGCAATAGATAACAAAATGTGCTGACACATGATTGCACTTCTAAAGTTAGCAATTGGGAATTCCAATCAAGAACATAATTGCAACACCTTATCAATAGAGAGAACTATTCAAATTAGTTGACTACCATTGAGGTAACAACTGCCCAATAAAAAGCATAGGGGAACGGGGGCACATTGGGACGCGGGGCACTGTGGGACGGTGGGGTTTTCTTGGATCCTGGCAAGGTATATGATATGGTAGTGCCATCATATCTTGTAATTTCACATCCTGATGTTTCCATGGTTTTATTGACAAATTACAGCCACATACAGAAGTATGGCGAGCAAAAGTTTGTTTTCCTACTAAAAAAGTAAATATGGACGGGTTCAATTGGAACCATTCTGTGGACAAACCATGAACAATGAGGCTTTCTCAGTGCTTGTATGAATTTTATATATCGTAGCGAAGAGTTATGAATTTCTTTCGTGATAAACACACTCACTGGTGTCCGAGAAATTAGCATTTTGGTGTAAAAGTTATATCGGGGCTCATTGGGACAGTGAATTCGGGGCACATTGGGACGCACTTAATATGGCAGAATTTAAGTGTCCAAGACAACTGAATGACCTGGGACAGCACACAACAGGTATTCAGGCCACAGTGAATAGAGGTATAATGGATTACCATGCTCTGTGAACAAATTTGTTGCAAAGCACTGTGTGTTACTTACATAGATGTCCGCACCCAGGACAGTTTATGTTACAGGCAATTTCATTAGTACACGATTCTAAGGTTCTAAGCCCCTAAATACATAGCATTTTTGCCTAATCTAATTGGTTCAGGACCTAGAGAACGTCACACAGTTGACAGATGAAACATATGTAGTCTATGCAATGCATTGGTTCCTCACAGACAACTGTGAATTACCAGAATCGCGTGGTAATGAAATCACCTGTAAATGTTTATCAAAACTGTTTTAAGTCATGAACTATTGGCACTACAAAGTGTTAATGCACTGTATATTGTCTTACACACTACTAATATATGATATCTATTACACATGAAGTGTTAAAATGATTTTTTAATTGATGTCCCAATGTGCCCCTGCTGTGCCAGCCGGGGCACATTGGGACAGTCATTTTTACGACTCTCTGGCAGTAAAAGGTCAGGTGCAGTCTAGTTTATTATGCCTTGCATTTAAGCTCAATAGTATGGGTGATATTCATGCAAACAAAGTTCTTCAGTGCTTTCAGCATTGAGCAAAATTAGTAGACGTTAAAAGCATCCTAATGTGCCCCCGTTCCCCCTACTCTGTACTGTTCCACTATAGCAGTCCGGGTTTTACTATATAAACTAGTCTATAAAAACTAGTTAGTGAAATAAATGTGCATACATAGTTATATAGGCCTTTACACTACAGCCATAGGTTGCATTCACCTTATAGTAATTATAATAATAGTAGTATGCATGTAGTCGGATGCGTTCTCTTTTCAAACTTGGTTGTAAATTTTATGATTCTGAAATAAATGCTATATATTTGTGCTAATGCACTGTGTGTGAAAAAAACAAAAAAAACATATTATATTATATACTCGTGATTAAGTCTTAATAATAGGCGTATCTTTCAAACTAATTCCAGTAAGCTGCTTACTAGTGCTTGTGCATGATGGATTTATTTGTAGAAACTCTTGAACAGGTGAGTTTTAAGATTTCTCTTGAAGCCTTCAAGTGTGTTTTGGGCCTTGACATCGCTGGGAATTGGTTCCACAGTTTTGGTGCAGGATGCGAAAAGATTCTGTCTTAAAATTTGTTTTGATTGACGGTAGTAAAGGAGCATGGAAAAAGTAGGAAACCCACCATACCACGTGTACATGCTTATGATTTCAAAAGGTCATCAAAAATGTCAAACAAGGTTTTTACTCAGAAGTTTGTCACAATGATGAGAAGTTTCAATGTTTACGATGCAAAATGATGTGTCAAACATTATGCGATAAACACAAACCTGGCACAATTGAAAGTCGACCAAAAACTCAAAAGTGCGGTGAGAATGAACCAAGTGTGACCACAAAACCATCTTCATTATTTCCACTCCCCAGGCATTGAGTTGCGACAGACTTGATGTGAACTAGTTTTTGGACCAATTTGCATTGACTGTGATCACTCCCACAGAACAGTACTTGCTGGGAATAATCCAACACAGCCTTCTTTACTGATTGTCTCAGGTGTTTAATTTTCTTCGAATCCAAATTAAAACAGTTTTTGTGACATTTGATATATCTAACTACCTAAGATACAAATATAGTTATGAAGTCCTTAAAATCAATGTGTATTGAAGACATTTCTCCAGACAATTTGTGACACACCCTTTTTTCCTACTTATGATATATATATATATATAAAACTCATTTTCATTATTCTCTCAGGTGTGTAATCAGGCTGATAAGGCACCTAGATGAATGCAAAGTAATCCTCTTAACTGCAAATATGAGCACCAAAACAGCCCTCAATATGAAAACATTGTCATTATGCATGAATGGTGCAACCCTTTGAAGCCATTATCTCAACCTTTTCGGTGAATCAGAGAAGCTCAGAGAATTGGGTCACCTTGATTAATACATACCAAGAAGAAATGAACTTCTGTAGATTAAACCTTTCTGAACTTCTCCGTATTGCAAAAGATATATAGGCGGTGGCCTGTGGGCAACTCAACTTTTAAAATGATACCCAATCCATATCCATTGTGTGCTTTGGGAATTTACAGGAGATTGCGTTGAAGTTGACTTCAGGTTATTTTGTGTCATGGATCTCTTGACAAATTTTTGTTTTTTTTTATCTCAAAGAATATGCATCAAATTTTTTTCTGCTTTTGCCTGCGACAGGGCACGGTTATTTTAATGATATTTTGACTTTCAATATGGCAGTAAAATCAGCCAAAATTGTAAATTTATTAAAAGTTAGTAAGGAAGTGGCAATTCTGGTTGAATCAGCTAAAGTTCTTGTTACTCGTGAACACAGTTTAATTGCCTGATGTTACCACCGTTTTATTCTTCAGTAAGTAATCCAATTGTGCTATTACCATACCCGGCTTGGACACTGAAATTTAAGATAAAACTGCAAAAATGCCAATATTTTCCTCATGGACGCCAGCTGAGATGTTGAATTGGAGGTCTTGAAACCAGTGACCCACAGCTGAAGTCAATGAACAGGTTCATTTTAGACGTTTCGGCTTGACATAATACACAGCTACAATAGTAAAGCTATCGACGTCAGGTATATCTAACTAATGCTTTCCAAATGCTCCATTTCTCGACAAGTTGTAGGAACTAAACAGCAACGTTTTTCAAGTGCAATGTCCTTTTGTTCATTCAACGGTGTCAATTAAGCAGTATACAGTTAATCTTTAATTTAGAGTCAAATCAAGTTGAGTCTCATGCCATGCGAACTATACCGGAAAATAATAAGCCAATTAAGTTTCCTTGAAATGTCACCAATAATGATTAAATCTTCGAGAGTTCAATTGATATGCAAATTATTTTCACCAGATTCTACATGTTTGCAAGATCAGTTAAATATTGATGGACAAGATCTCTGGCCGAAAGCTGCCTACGACAGGCAGACAATAGAAAGACAGACGGATGCAGCTTAATCAGAACATGCACTTCGGTTCCTTTGGATGCAAAAGTTCAAATATATCTCACATGCAGTCAAAATGTTCATAAAGGAAGAGAGTGCATGCATCATTGAACATCTCGAACAGTTCAGATTTGATAATTACAAATAAGCTGAACAAAAAGTTCTTTTGTTATGGTTTTTTTTTTTTTTTTTTTAATAGAAACAATGGACCATGTTTTTTATGCATGGCTGCACAATTTGGAACCAGTTTCGTGGTTTTCTCTCATTTATTTCATTACAGGCGATTTCATAGTACGCAATTTTTAGGTTCTAGACCCACCAAATACATGCCATTTTTAGTTTATCTGATTGGTTTAGAAACAACAGAACGTCACACATTTGATTTATCAAACGTAGTAAGTGCCGGTTTAGCATTGATTCCTCACAGCCAAGTGTGAATGACAAGAATCGCATGGTAATGAAAACACCTGTAACCTGTGATGCACAAGCAGAAAATACAACAAGCAAGGATTGTTGAACAGATGTAGGAAATTTCAGAGCAGCTGATCAGATGATTGGCTTCTTGGTAATGCATTGAAGGAAGCCTTATACAATGTCTTATGCACCAAAACACAACAATAATTCAGACAAACAATACAATATTATATTTTTTTTTACATAATTGTGATTACTGATTAATTCCTAATAATAGGCATTTCTTTCATGCTAATTCCAGTAAACTGCTCACTAGTGCTTGCGCATGAGGGATTTATTTGTAGAACCTCTTAAACAGGTGAGTTTTAAGATTTCTCTTGAAGCCTGCAAGTGTCTTGAAGGCCTTGACAATCTCTGGGAATTAGTTCAAAGGTTTTGGTGCAGCATGCGAAAAGGCTGTGTCTTCAAATTCGTTTAGATTGAAGGAAGCTGGTTCATTTAAGAGCACTTCGTTATTGCTTCTCAGATTACAGTTTCGTTCAGATTTTGTCTGAATCATGTTTGGAATATACAAGGGAGCTTTAACTGATTTCCAAGTTGTTAACATGAGTTTGAATAGTATTCTAGTTGGAATTGGCACCATGTAGCTGTGTCCTGTGCTGGCTTACACTGTCATGCTTTTTCAATCATTCAATGAGTCGAACTGTTGAGTTTTAGGCCACTTGAAGTTTATACAATAAAGGACTCGACATTCTATATAGAAGACCATTTCCATAGTCTAGGTTAGGAGTGACAAGAGCATTGATTACTGTTTTGAAGGTTTCCTTGTCCAATGACTTCCTGATTTGACATTGTCGACAAGGTTTGACGATACATTTATTAAGTTGGTGTGGACAGCCGAAGAGCAGTAGTTCAAGTTTTTTTGGGTCCTTCGTATTTATACCAAGGACCATTGACATCATCTTCACTTCCTGTCGACAGCTAAAGTTGTTGTATTCACAAAAACATTTAAAAGACAAACTGACAAGGTTCCCCAAATGATATGCCCTTGTGATCAATGTGGCACATATTCATCCCTACCTGCAATATTGTGTTTCTGAGTGCTAAACTAGACCTTTATTCAACATTTTTCTTTCAGATTTCTTGCTCAACTTCATCAAAAACTTGTCTTGCATATTTTGGTAAACAAATACTGTGCTGCTGCCTGGTGTATTGTCATTGCACATTAGAGCAGCTGACAGGATAAGCTCATCGCAAAAACCAAAAAAAATCAACAACTTTACTTTCTGAGTTTCTATTACTTCTAACTTGTGTCTTATTCAAGTTTGACAAATAACATCAGAGGGAAACTCGATGTCAAAAGGAAGCATTCACTGAATGAACATGTTTTGATCTGTTTGATACAATTAATGTAAATTGGTGTAATTTAATAAATAATATTTCAAATGTATGTATAAAGCCATACATTGATGGCAGAAAATTGATGATGTATGGATTGCATGAACTAATGGACCAAGGACCCAATGGGCCGATGCATGCATTGCATGCTATTTTTTCTCCATTGTTACAAAGTTTGCTTTCATGGAGAAATATCATGAGTACACCGATGCACCTCTCCATTTTTACCACCACATTTCTGTGATCTAAGAAAGTTGGTTTGAAAGAGAGAATAAGTTGGTCGTCGGCATACTTTTGGTCTTTGACTTGATGTTTTGCAGCCACTTCCCTTAATGAAGCGATGTATGAAATAAACAGGAATGGTCCTAATTTAGAACCTTGCGGAACCCCAAATTTCAGTGGCAGTTTGGTTGATGTTTTGACATTAATTATCACTGACTGCGACCTTTCAGAAATGCATGCCTTCAACCAGCACAGTGCGGAATCATAAACACTGTATCAGCTTTCTATAAACATTGCAGTAGAATCTTGTGATCAATTGTGTCAAAAGCGGCTGAAAGGTCCAACACCAAAAGCATTGTTACATCGCCTTTGGTCATATTCAACATGATATCATCGGATCTTTGTCAGGAGGGTTTCAGTGCAGTGGAATTTTCTGTAAGCTGACGGTTTCTCATCATCCAGGTTGTTTGTAGTGAGATGGTCTGTTTATTGTTTAATAACAGGACTTTCAATTGACAAGGAAAGAAAGATTTGATACAAAACCACATTTTTTCAACAGAAGTTTTACTGAAGCATGTTTCAACTCAAGATGTATTCCTCCCTGTGTGAGTGACTTATTGACAATATATTAGTTATAATTGGGAGGTATTCGTCAATGCATTCGAGGAAAAGCCATGTTGGAGTAGGATCAAGTTATGTTTATTGTTTAACCGGCATTTCTCTGATCAGTTTCTTTATGAATTTATTAAAAGCATTAAAGTCAATTTCATTTGTGTGTGGTGGGAGAGGTTGTTCCTGTTTTCTGTTCAGATTAAGTTCAGTAACTTGAACAACTTATTTGCATCACAATAATAGAATCTTTAATCCTGACCTGCATATCTTCTTTACTGATTGTCTCAGGTGTTTAATTTTCTTCGAATCCATATCAAAACAGTTTATGTGACATTTGATGTATCTAACTACCTAAGATCACAAATATAGTTATAAAGTCCTTTAAATCAATGTGTATTAAAGAAATTTCTCGGGACAATTTGTGACACACCCTTTCTCCTACTTATGATAACTAGATATATATATATAAGTCATTTTCATTATTCTCTCAGGTGTGTAATCAGGCGGATAAGGCACCTGAGCTTCACTAAGAAGTACTTCTGATGGTACTTTGACGATTGCACACAGTTGGCATGGGATTGTATAATAAAGACAGTCTTTAAAGTTCTCCTTCAAAGACGTAATCAGGAATGAAAGAGTAAGCAGATCACACAAGATGCATTGATACTACGCAATCTGATGATATTGCATAATCTTACTCATCGTCAGACAGGTGAAGAAAAATACACAAAAAATATAATGAAACTAAATGGAAAATGCAATGGAAAGGAACATCTTATGCAAAAGTGCACTTCGATTAAAGTGTTGCCAATACAATCCAACAACATATTTAGGCCTTGCATAAAATGAAGACAAAAAAAGAAGAATCAAAAATTTGATACCATTGGCACAACTCACAATAAGTTCAACCAAATGGCACAACTTGCCCAAAATTGATTTTTTATAGATAAAACTGGTTTCACAAATAAACAAATAATGCGACATGAAATCTAATAACACAAATGTCTAGATATACCTCATAATTCCATCCTAGCAGAGGGACATCATCTTATTACAAATTCCAAATGTCTGAGAAACAAGAATGTCCTCGGCACTTCAAGTTTTCAGCAACAAAATTAACAAGAACATTTTTTCAAAAAAAAATAGAGGCGATTTTTAAAGCAAATTCAGCTTGTTCAGCAAATTAGACCACATCTGCATGTTATTTAGGCCGATCCCGCAAAAAGCGTCCCGTTCCGTACCTGCCCATCCGCGTTTTATTACGAAATCCCGCAGCCCGCTGTTCCGCGAATTTGTTCCGCATTTTATGTACGACGCTACCCCCGTTTTCCTGACGTAGATGCACAGGCCGATTTCCGAATCTTGGGAAAGGCTCCTGTCGGGCCTGTGGCCATCTATACAGAGGCGGATGGCGCCAAATAGAATCACTAAGAATATATCAGCGCAGGGCTGATGCATCGCCTCAAAAAAATGAGTGTAGCTTCTCAAACCATTATATTTGTTTTTTTGTTTTTTTCTTGGTGCCTAATGTTGATCAAGTGGGTATATACGGGTGGCATTGCCTTGTTTACTCAGTTCTTCATTCACCCAAAACAATGGGCGGAACAACTTACCCCGTGGCACAACTTACCCCCGTCTCCCCTACTTGCAACAGGAGCTTAAAGTTATGTTTTTTTAAATTTTGGAATTGTCATTGGGGAATATTCCAAAAGTATAAAAGATACACCCTAGCTCAAAACCTGCAAAAGCAACAAGTATAGTATTTCAGCCAGGACAATTTAAAGTGTGGTATGAGTGAAATGCCCTAGATACAGGACAGTAAAAGAAATACTATTATTTAATATATATTAGAATAATGTAACTCTGAGTGCAGTCAAGAAAATAAATTGTAATCGCATATACCTTAACTAGCCTATCATCCTTTATTACCCAGGATGTTTTCATTAGATTACCTGCCCACCCCTGCCCGGCAGACGGACACTTTTCCTAAGTGATTACAATACCTTCTTAGAACATCGTTTGCTGAAGGTAAAAAGGACCAAAATGCAGTGTACAACCTGCACTATATAACAGACTGTCAAAGTGAGGCTAATTTACAAGAAAACAGAGCCATAAATAAGGTTAGTAACAGGTGAAAATGACCCTTGCAATCAAAAGGAGGGGGTCTGCTTGTTGTTGTTTTTTTGTCCATCTAGCATCCAGTCTGCCTGCCTATTTGTTATTGACACAATTTTGCTTAGAACTCTTTTCTCTAGAGTACACAACCTAGATGCAACATTCATGATAGGCCTAGTTGGTTGTGGATTGGTCATTTTATACCATTCGACACATCTGCCAGTCAATCACATGCCAGTATTGCGGGGAAATAATTCCCATATTCTTTGTTGTTCAGTTATCCTCTCATGTTTGACTGTTTGTCTCTTGGTACATAACTAATATAAGCCAGTTATTCACTATGGGATCAGGAATATGTGTTTATCACACCTCGGGCTAAAGCCCTCGGGTGATAAATCACATATTCCCTCTCCCGTGGTGAATAACCTATACTAATCAAAGTTAATGGGAGTGTGGTTCACAGGAATGAACCTCATGAATTTAAGGTCACGGAAGAATAGGCCTACAACATGAGTCCGAAGGAAGAGTATTCTGCAGCAGCCCTGACATGAATGAGGTTCATTGCTATGAACTACACTCCCATTAAGTTTTATTTATATCCCACAATAAAAATAGACGTCCAACCAAAAACAGCAATAATTTTAACCACACCCACCAATCAGAGCCTCGAAACATTGTGATATCATCACTTCACTGCCCATTGTTGGCGCACAGAGCAATCTGAGACAAGTTCTTGTCTCAGGAGGAATATTCCTCTGTGGTTAACATAAATATCCCACAATAGCCAGTGTAGTTCTGGCAAAAAACCATGTCATTCACACCATGTGGTTCATCATTGTGAACAACATGCATATAATTATTGACGTTGTTATGTAAACAATGGGCAGTGAAGTGATGTCGTCACAATGTTTTGAGGCTCTGATTGGTCGGTGTGGTTTGCTAGGAATCTTATTAGGCCACTCAAACAAAATACTGCCTCTTCAAATTATTATTTTTGACTGGATGTCATTTTTTATTATGGGATATAAATAAAACTTAATGGGAGTGTGGTTCACAGCTATGAACCCCACTCATGTCAGGTCTGCTGCAGAATAAACACTCGTTCTTCGGACCCGTGTTGTATTCTTCCATTTTATCAGACCAAAATTAATACAAGCTCTTTTCCCTGGATATTTGTTTATCAGGGAAGAATACAGGATTTCAGGGGAGGATGCAGGATTTCAGGGGGGAATACAAGATTTCTGTATCCTTCGCTGCTCCTTAGTCAATTAGCTATAAGAATTCCTTTATCCTTCCCAGGCCCAAAAAGTTTGTGGGAGAAGTTTGGCTGGTTGCTATAAAAAAACAGGGGGTTTTAACAAACACCATCAAGTTAGAAAAAATTCTAATGGCATGGCACCTGCTGGATATTTTCCACAAGGACATGCCAATTACATAAATGAAAACACGAAAAAAAAAATCTGCTAGGAAATGTTTGCGAATAATGCATTTTTTGTGGCAGCCATTTTGCAATACATGTGATAAACTTCCTAAACGAGTGAATTTTCAAATATTTATCTTGTATACAGTCCGATTCATACTGTATCTTGGTGTGCTACAATTGCAGGTAGCCAAATTAAAACTACTAAGAAACATGCACGTGATGGGCGCATATGCAGTTATCAGCTCTTGTATGCTGTTTACAATAGCTATCTATATTTGTCTAAGATGAATTAGCTTCCTTCCGAAAAGCAAAGGATGTGTACCTTTGTGCAGGATGTGTTATGTTCCATAAATGCACAATATATTTGACTGATGTCAAGTGAGATGTAACAATACTCACAGCATGTACCAAATACGACGGGTTTTCCAAAAGTTCTGTCCATGCAACGTGCCATAACTTTTGCAATATTTAATACAAAATCATCATATATGGGTAAGATAATATTGAAGCAATTTGCAAATGATCCTGAAAAAATCAAATCATAGAAACAAAAATAAATGGTTAATTTGTTGCCATGGAAACTAAAAGTCATGAAATGCGCACCAGG
The DNA here is from genome assembly GCA_026936325.1 of Platynereis dumerilii. Taxonomy (NCBI): domain Eukaryota; kingdom Metazoa; phylum Annelida; class Polychaeta; order Phyllodocida; family Nereididae; genus Platynereis; species Platynereis dumerilii. Next base: position 94,600,443 of record JAPTHN010000002.1, read on the forward strand.
GCACTATTAGCGACACAGATTCATTACATCTCGTCAAAAAATTTAATTTTTACCAGGGATGCAGGACAAGAAACCTATCAAAAGACAATCCCTACCATTTCACAAATTCTTGTAATAAATGAACTTGAAACTGAGTACATTTCCTCTAATCTTATATCCTTCAAAAAATCAATGCCTCACAGTCCTTATATTAAGATCACAGTTGGTGTTTCATAGACTCTTTGTTCTTTACGATGGGTTTTCCATAAGTTCTGTCCAACCTGTCATAACTTTTGCTAGATTTTATACAGAAAAATTATATTTAGGTCAGTTGATATTGAAGTAATTTGCGAATGATCCCCAAAAAAGTCAGACCAAAGAAGTAAAAATAAATTGTTGATTTGTTGCTATAGAAACCAAAAGTCATGAAATGCGACCGAGAGCCTGTTAAATGACACATACTAGATATATCTTGTAAAATATTATTATTACAAGAGATATAGAACAAAATGTTTTCAAATCATTTATAGTCATTTTACAACTTCCTACACTAATGACTGGGACTTAGTAAATATATTTTCTCATACTTTCTATCCATGTTTAAATATGATACTTCAATATTCATGTTAAGGTCAGTTTTGGCATTTTCCAGTCTTCTTTTCTTAGGTTTTCAAATGTGTGTTCTCTTCATTAAGAAAAAATTTGGACAATATTCATTTGGTTCTGTCAATTAACTGTCTTCCTTGTATGTATGATACAATTTTCTTACTCTCTCTGCTAATTTTATCCAAATGAAATGAAGAAATGTAAAAGGTATATTATGTCATCCATATCCAAAAAATTGCTCATGTCGTAAAAAAAAAATTAGAAACTGCATGAGTGATGGTAAAGTAACTGAGATGTCACGATAATACCAGTTTCCATTGTTATTAATGATTTTACAATTGACTGATTGTATTCCATGAAAAAAATTATGAATATAGGCTACTTCAATTCAATATGTCAAGACACAGAAAATGCAAGCAGGTGTTCAGTTCGTTTTAAATGAACACTACAAAGTCTAGGCCGCATTTCATGACTTCTGGTTTCCATGGCAACAGATTAAGCATTTATTTTTATTTTTTATTTTTATGATCTGATTTTTTAAGAGTTATTTGCAAATTACGTCAATATTATCTGACCCAAATATCATGTTTCTACATAAAATCTAGCGAAAGTTATGATAAGTTGGACAGAACTTTTGGAAAACCCCTCGTAGGTCCCAGATTATCAATTTTGATAAGGTGAACTATTTCTCACCTATTAAATGGGGGGGGGGGTATACACTTAGACAAAGGTGGGCTGGGGAAGCAATTTGATCATTTCAGCATACTTTCAGCACCAGATGCAGGTTGCAGAAAATGTGTACTGTCAAGAACCTCTGCATTTTGTTGTAATCAGACCGATTGTTGAAAACCCATGTAATTTTTCAAACAATTCAATAGTTTGGATTATACAACCACTTGATCGGACACATATTAGACAATCATTGTCTGAAACAGACAATTCTTTTTTTCAGTGAAGAATTAAATTAAATGCAGATGGTATTTATTTGTACTTGATCAAAGGTGGTTTTGCCTTCCAAAAACATTGAACCATATTAAACTTTCGTCTGGTGCCTTTTGTCTGCCACCTGTTGAATGATGTTTAAATAATGTGTACAGGTTGTCGTGCATATAAATATTTGGCCAAAAATAAACCAGAGTTTGGTACTTTCAAGTGCCTTTAAGTCTGATTTAGTGCACATTGCTTTCACTACCTTTTAGTGTTGTGGATTTTATAATTATTTATTCCTTTTTTGTTAACTAGCAAAATCCATTAAAAGGGCCCTAATTAAAAATAGCTTACTCATTGTCATTGTCCCTTCGAGTATATATATATATATACTATATATTATAATAACTTTCAGCACATATGAAGAAAAGGTTTGGCAGATTCTAAATTTGGTCAGTGAATTCCACCAGTCCCTCAAGCTAAAGCTGTTAGACTTAATTAGAGCGACAGTTTCAGTCAGGTCAGATATTTTGTATAGTCTTTATCAGCCTCATCCCATTCTGAATTTCTGACGCCACCTGACGTCAGGATAACGTCTGTGACGTCACACTGACGTCCCCTGACATCAAAATAGATCAAATTGCCCACAGGATCATGGTATAAATATATTTAAGCTGGTGAGCAAGTGTTTTGCCTGGTACGTACGTCATCATACTATAAGATAGAGACCGGGGCTAGTTGTCACAGGGGCAAGTTGTCACAATGCTTATTACTCATCTATGGATGGTAGCAGCTGCATGACAATTACATCAATTTGATATTTTTCAACAAGGGGAATATTTTGGTGATTATTTCACAAAGATGTGTAGTCTGTCATGCGCTATGTAAAGATGTCTGAAAATGGCAGTTGAAACTCAATTTTTTCACCATTTTCAAATTTTTCATTGTTTTCCAATGTGAGACAATTTTTGGGAGATTAAGGCATTGATTCATGATGGCATTAACCCGCAGTCTCTGTGAACAATGTGTCTGTGATTTCTAAGTGGAACCAGAAAATATTCTCTTTTGATTACGGAGATATCTGATTGACTTCATGATCGTGACGAGGATAGGCCGGGGCTAGTTGTCACAGGGGCAAGTTGTCACAATGGTTATAACTTGGCTATAGGTGGCAGCAGTTGTGTCGTTATTAAATAAATTTCAAGATCTGTTTGTTTGTAAAGCTTTTTGTATGATGTGGTTGTAAGAAAGTATAATCTGTCATGTGATATGTGGACTTCTTAAAAATGGCTTTTCAACAGAAATTTTACAATGATTTCATTGTCCTCCAATTTGAGAAGCAATTTTCTGTTAGAAATACACCTTGATTTATGATGGCATTCATCCAAAGTCTTCACAATATGTGTATTTTTTGTTTTTCAAAAGGAATCGGACGTATTGCAAGCTTGGATTACAGAAAATCTGTCAAGAGATGTTAGATTGGCCATATGAGTGAGACAACTTGCCCCACGCTTGGGGCAAGTTGTCAAATTTTCACAAAAATGACTTTGAGCTACAACATGACCTACAAGGAAACACATGGTTGATAAATCAGGACGAAAGCTGAATAAAAACTTTCTCAAGACTGACAAAAATGTTACAGAGTTGGAAATATCCAGACAACCTGAATCTAGAGGCCTCTCAGATACAGTCAAACTTGAAGTAAAAAAAATTGTGACAACTAGCCCCGGTCTCCCCTAACCCTAGAGCCATGCACTCTCTAAATTATTATGTTTCACAAACATGAAGAAGACTGTTTATTCTATATATAAACTTTATTGACAAACAGAAATATCATACAATCATACTCAAGCAAGAACAATATCTTGACATTTTCATTCCAATTTCATATACTGTACTACATAAAGAATACTGACAATATGTCGAATTGTCGAAACTTTTTGGCCAATGAGCAAATGTCTAATACAAAAGCAGTAAAATATTATATATTTTTCTTCTTTTGGCAGTTATTGTTTGGTGTTGTTGGTGCTATAGCAAAACACGATGATCCTCATATATTTTCAGCTTATATTATGCCCAATCATTGAGAAGGAACAGATTGTAATAAACAATTCAAAAAATTAGTTTTAATTATACATTTTTAGATGCAAATACAGCTTAATATTTCAACCCAATTCTGTTCAGCGCCACCAATATATTTTTTTAACAATGAAATTTCATATTGTCAAGGCATTGAATTTCATGGATTCTTGTTAGACATGGTAATTGACACTGTAAAGGCACAATCTCAGTTGCTCAGTGATAAATGCGGATTCAGTTGCACAAGATACTGACAATATCCAATGTGTTCAAACATGCTCAGAATGAGTTTACAATATTTACCCATGCAGCTGTTACAATAATGCATGAGACCAAATTAATGCACAACTCCATAAGAAATATTCTTGAGGTCCATAAGAAATATTCTTGCTACGAGGGGCGTTCAGAAAGTTCACGGCTTTTTTTTATATGGACACTTATTTTCAATGTAGAACTATGAATTTTTTACAGGATAAAATTCAGCAGTTTTGGAATGGATTTCAAAAATTTTGGACAATTTGGACATTTTAAAATCATTCTGTGGTTGCCATAGATACATAAAGTTTGGCTAGGTGGAGCAGGTAGTACGGAGATCAAGAAAATCAATGAATTGCGGCTGAGAGAGACCTCACTCAGACACTTGTATCAGTAAGATTGACAATAATTAACACAAGAAATATAATATTACCTTATAAAAATACTCACAAGTACCACAAAAGCACTAATTCATACACCTGACGCGTTGAAATAAATGTTCCTTGAAGCCCTCCAGGAAAAGTTTTTGTGAAAGCATTTCGGTCATCAAAAGCCGGGATGGATAATGCTGTCCCTTAAGGTCTCTTGCTCATACCAGTGAATCCATGCTTTGTCATAAGTCCTGATGTAGTTTAGGACTCACATTCTGGCGCCTGAATCGCTCTTGCCAAATTGGCCATGCAGGAGTGCTTTCCCACATTGGTTCGATGTAAGAATACACACATTTGGTGTACTTGAAAGTATATTCAGAAGCTAATATCATATTTCTTGTGTCAAATATTGTCAATCTTACTAATACAAGTGACAGAGAGAAGTCTTTCTCAGCCGCAATTCATTGATTTTCTTGCTCCACGTACTACCTGCTCCACCTAGCCAAACTTTCTGTTTCCATGGCAACCACAGAAAGACTTAAAAATGTCAAAATTGTCCAAAATTTTGGAAATCCATTTCAAAATTGCTGAATTTTATCCTGTAAATAATTCATAGTTCTAGATTGAAAATAAGTGTCCATATGAAAAAAAGCCGTGAACTTTCTGAACGCCCCTCGTATAAGGTTCAGACTGTTCTCTATTTGTGCAAATTAAAACTATTTTAGTTCTTAAAATGGAAATTAAAATATATATCTGTTGGGCAAATACAAGTTATTCATAGGCATATAAAATAATAATAGTCACCTTAAGCTGTGTGTTAGTATCCTGAGGACCGGCGATATGACAACTCAAAAACAAATGACAGTTCACCACCAATGATGCAGTTTATATTATAATGTCAAATTCGGTTCATTCACAACAAAATCAACAATTAACATCATGCTCCAAAATTACATTACTGTACCACCTGAACTTATACACGCAAATGTCACCAAAAGCCAACAATGTGACCAAGGAATGTTTCAAGTATAGATGTTTGTTCTTGGGAGTTCTATTCTTCCTATATTGTCTATGGTCAAGGGATACTGACAGTTGTCATTTGCAGTCTCTGCTCGGTTGGCTGCGCAATAGCTGATTGTTCCTCTGAACAAGTTTATAATGAAATTGTAAATGGCAAATGGTATGTCTTGATTCAAACCATATCAATCGGGATGTCTTGATTCAAATCAGCGATGCTTAAACCTTAAATTTGTGATATGCACACTCCATAATCAGTGATTACCACCTGAACTTATACATGCAAATGTCACCAAAAGCCAACTATGTGACCAAGGAATGTTTCAAGCATACAATTTCGTTCTTGGGAGTACTTTTTCAGTTTTCTTCCTGTTACAACATCACCAAAATGTCACAACATATTGTATAATGGTCATGGGATACTGACAGCTGTCATTTGCAGTCTCTGTTCTGAGGACCTTACAATAGCCAATTGTTTCTCTGAACAAATTTATCATGAAATGATACTATTAACAATCAGGATGATTCGATTCAAATCAGCAATGCTCCACAATCACCACCTGAACTTATACATGCAAAATTGAAAATGTCACCAAAAGCCAACAATGTTACCCAGGAAAGTAAAATTTCGTTCTTGGGAGTATTTCTCTTCCTGTTACAGCCCCAAAACATTGTCACAACGCGTGGTATAATGGTCGTGGGATACTGACAGTTGTCATTCACAGTCGCTGTTCTGTTCGCAATGGCTGATTGTTTCTCAAACAAACTTATCATGAAACCATAAAAATGGCAATTGGGATGCCTTGATTCAAACCAGCAATGTTTAAACTTTAAACCTTTGATGTCATTTCTTCTAGCGAGTTGTTCACGCGAGTCTCTTCAATTGGCATTAGTGACTGCTGTAGTTGTTTCAGTTTCTGGCAAACTACTTTTGATGCGGAACAGTTTCTTGAGAGCAATCTGGAATTCACTGTAGTTGAAGGTGTAGATGAAAGGATTGATGCAAGAATTGAGGAACACAATGTAGATAGAGACACCAAAGAACTGGCCTTGAAGGTCGATGGCCACCCCAAGGTTGAAGAGAAGAAAGAGTGTTTGGTTCAGGATCCAGCAAGCGAGGAATGCAACAGCAACAGTGATCAAGGTCTTCAGGAGGTTTCGACGAATCCGAGCCATCTTCTCTTCTCGCTTTTTCTCTGCTTGTGAGAGATTTGGTTTATTGGTGTCAACTCGGGTGCGGAGAGCCATAATCATGCGGGCGTAGCAGATGATCATGATGACGACCGGGATGGCGAAGGTCAAGAAGAATGTGATCAGGCTGATCAGGGTGGCAACAGTGTAACTTGGGAAAGCTGAAATCTTCTGGCAAACACCATCTCGCACAGTGCTCGGGTAGACATTCGACACCAGCAGGTAGGACAGTGATAAGCCCCAGACAACTGCAATGATTATGCGCACAGACTTCTGGTTGAAGTATTTCGTGTAGGTCAGAGGATGAACCACTTCGAAATACCGCTCGATTGTAATTGCCACCAGGTTGAAAGTGCTGCCACACAGTGCTGTCCATAGGAAATAGTTCGACACCCATATTCTGCAATATATCTCTCCTAACACTCCAGACGGAGATTCCAGCGGGGCTAACGGAGGGCAGTTGATCACAAGAAATACTGAGGCGGTCAGGTCCAAAAGAGTTTGGTTGAGAATCAGCTTGTTACATACCTTGCTCATCATGCTCTTGCTGTTCAAAATAGTAACCACAACAATCCCATTGTCTATTGTCCCAAGGATTCCGATGACAATGTAGACAATTGCTCCTGCGTCCATTTTGATGCCTGTGTTTTGCCCAGTCATTGATACTGCTACATGAGTTGACTCCTCGTATGTCGAAGCTTCAGCGATGAGGTCTGTAGCAAACTCCATGTTACTAGCAGTAGTCATTCTTTGCTGTTTGTCTAACAGGGCACCCTGTAACGCTCTATAATCCACACTTGCCTCTACCGCTAATAAGTCCTTTGCCAATGTAATTATATACACAAAGTACTCAGGCGTACTTTATACGAAAAAAAAATACTTTCCAAGTTTTCTGCCAATCGAATACACCAAGGTATGACTACATTTGAAGTCTTTGACAAATCAATTTATATGTGCTGTTGGCCTGGCTGTCATGCCACCTTAATGAGGAGTGCTGCAAGGAGGCGTGGTCTGCCACAGCTTGGCTTCTGGGCTCCTCACATCTCCCAAGAGACTTCTCTCCTTCGTTCACCTGTTGCAACAGTGTACATGATGCATCTAGGCAGAAATTAATTGGCCCAAAAGTACCCTAAAGGCCAACAAATCTTAACTCTTCCGCCATGACATTTACTTGAAATATATTCATAGCGTACCTTAACAGGTGGCATTGCCTAATTGGACGGAGTACTATCCTCTGACAGTGCTTTTCAGGCCATTAGGGTGAAAATTGAAAGAGCCTTTTCAAGCAACATTCATATTATTATTTATTTTGAGCTACAGTGTACATGTAATTGATATTTATTTTTAGTTATGATATAGAAGGTATACAGTGCCGCCTGTAAGTAAGTAAAACGCATGATATTGTGCTATTGCATCAATGCTAAACATCCTCAACTAAACTGCTTGTGGAGGTATGAGTTCTCATCCGATGAGAGGGAACATATTGAGTCATAAAGGTTGATATGTGAGGCATGTGGGATGAAAATGGCAGCCAATTTTCTCTGCTGTAGTCGGAGTTAGGTATGGGTCAAAGTCTTTGATAAGTAAGTGAACCACCCTTTCCTATTAAATAACATTCACAGACGCAATGACAACCCCATTAAACTGTCCCCCTATAGCACAAGACCCAAAGGTGTCCTAAAATACCATGACTAACTTCTTGAAATATATCTTTAAATTCCACCATACTCATCATTGCAAGCCTCCGAGGCCATTTCATAACTCGGAAAAAACTATTCCACGCGCATGCGCAGGTTACTTCTTGGCCTCGTGAGCTCAATCCAATAGAAGGCGTACATTGTAAATCAGCGTTGGGACATGCAAAAATAGGTTCAGGTGTGACCTTAAGGAAGTAAAATATTTCTGAATAAAAAATAATAACACGATGGATGTGTTGTAGTTTAGGCCCTGCTTTCGATCAGTGGAAAAAAGTGATAAAGAAACATCAATTAGTCATTTAATGACATTGGTAACATGCGGATAGGAATAGGACAATTTCTATAGAATGACCATGACGTTATTCATGGACTGCATATTACCATATCCCCTTGTCAATTGTAATTAGCCCTACTGGCAAGCAATCATAAACTATTAACAATCTGCTTTTCCACATAAACCATACACCTTTGTTCTTCGAAACATTTCCCTTCCCTTGGTAATTGACTAATAAGTTAATAATTCATGTGTATATTAAGGGGTATCTAGAGACAGGTACATGTAGTGGCCAGGATGATAAGACCTTGACACAGATGCTCCAGTAAATCTATAATTATGTTATCGAAAGGGAAGCTACGATTATGGAATTACCAGAAAATGTCATTTGGTCACATTCGAAGGGCTCATTACCTTATCTATAATGAAAGGTGATCACTTATCAGTGACTCGAACATCCGTTCAGCCCCAATTAAGAAAATTGCCAGTTGTCTTCACAATCGCATCCAGGATATTCTCTTGCATTATTATCATTATTTGCAATTTACCAAAAACAGATGCTCCATTGACTTCTCAGACAATACAACTGTTTGCCATTTCAATTAAAACTATTTTACGCAAAAAAAGAATTTCTTAACACGTGGTTTGGACTCGAGGAATCCTTGCCACAAATTTGCAAATGAAAGATAGCTTTCAAATACACAAAATTATGAGATTTTAACAAATCAAAAGAAAACCATACAAACAAATTGATCTGATTCTATAATGAAAGGATACGGCATAGTTAGTGAAATGTCACTTTTTTCTGAAAATGTCAAGTGGTTTTAGGTCTACATATGTTGAAAGCCATCTTCCCTTTCAGAAGTATTTTGCACTCGCCCTACTAAAAGGCGCGGTAAAATTTGACTGACCTGATCCTTTTCCTGCGTGATAAACATATGATTAAAAAAAAACGTTTTTTGAATTTTCTACAAAAAAATATCAAAGAGACGACAAACTGAAAATAGAATAAATATCAACATTCATTGCATTCCTGTGTCTCCCCTCGGCTCAAACTGTAAATTGTGTGTTTATCATGTCGGAAAACGATTAGATATTAAATTCTTAATTAACGCCTCAAATAAAATTTAGTCAGTGTCATCACAGGCCAATGGTCACGTACTATTATATGTCTTCCTTACTCTTAATGAAATAATCAAGGTGGTAAAGTAAAGTGCCCCCTAGTGAGTAGCCAATAAAAAAAATTGATTGGCACTCTTTGAGAGCATTCAATCAAGTTCATTAAATGCATAGTCTCACAGATGTACCTGTAGACAATTTTCACCCACTACAATGCATTACACACTGAAACTAAGGGTTATTCCTACCTAGGAATAAACTTGAGTTGGCAAAGACGTACATCACAAGGGAATTCCCTTGACAGCCAATTAGAACTCAAGAAATGGAATATCCAGTCAAGATAGGTTAGGGATATTCCCATTTCTTGAGTTCTGATATAGGCTGTCAAGAGAATTCCTTTGTGACGTACGTCTTTGCCTTCTCATGTTTATGCCTTTGCTTTCCAATAGAGTTTGCTTGACAAGTTGAATGCACATCTTAATCATTTCATTAAGAGCAAGAAAGACATATTATACATTTGTATGTGACCATTGGTCTGCGGTGTCATCAAAGGCATCCCAAGACAGCCAGAGCCTGATGCCAATGAGGATGTTGTAACCTGGCTGACTACGCATGCTTCCAACGCTAATGGATATCCTTTCCTGTTGTTTAAAAGCCAAGACTTTGAGATGCACCATTGCAAGAATTTCACAGTAGTCTGACACAGAATGTAGCACAATGGGGTAGTTTATGATTACTTAGTCTCGCATAATGGCTTAAAGCCACTTTGTGACACTGACTGTGTGCCACCTATTGTGATTCATAAGGTTATGCAAGCAGCAAGACAGGTGGAGGGAGCAATAAATTATTAAGGTCTCCAATCATTTTCCTCCAATAGGCCTATGCAAGGTCTTCATTCCAAAGCAGAACTAATTGACAATATTGGTCTTGTCAGTATAATATATCAGTCTGAAATAATTTTATACCAGCTGGTGTCCCTCAAGGTTCTGTGTTGGGACCATTATTATTTCTCGTTTTTATTAATGACATAACTGATGGTCTCTCAAGCAATGCATATCTTTTTGCAGATGACACCTGTATTTTCCAACCTGTCAAAACAAACATACAATTGACAGCAAATTGTGTAAATGATGATCTCCAAAAGGTGAAAAGCTGGGCTGACAAATGGCTAGTGACCATTAATGTAGACAAAACAGTCTACATGATTTTTAAAAGTGGTCAAGTAAGGCCATTAGCTAATTTGATAAAACTTGGAGACACCTACTTGAAACAGGTTGAATGCCATTCCCACTTGGGTATGAATCTCCAAAGTGACCTCTCTTGGGAAAAGCATACACTGAGCAGTATTGGCAAAGCAAATAGGCGTTTGGGTCTACTAAAGCAATAGAAGTACACTGCCTCGAGGGGTGCACTTGAAAGATGCTATATGACTTTTGTCAGACCGCTCCTTGAATATGGCAATATATTTTTTTGATAGTTGTACCAAGGAGCTGTCTGACAAACTTGAGGCTGTACAGGAGGCTGCAAGAGCTGTGACTCGGGCGAAGAGATATACCTCACGTGAAGCTCTTTATAAAAGAACTGGGATGGATCTCATTGGAACATCGGAGAAACCTTCACAAACTACAGAAACTTTACTACATCTATCACGGATTAAGTCAAGAATACCTGTACGATGTTATTAATACTCTTCGCCCCACTCACGGTTATGCTACCCGAGGGATGGACCAATTTTACTTAAATTTACCTCAAATGCACAAAGAACTGCACAAAAAGAGTTTTTTGCCATCATCAGTTATGTTGTGGAATGGTCATCATGCCAATGTGAAAAATTCAACAAGTCTACTATCTTTCAAACTTAAATTAAAAAAATATTCCTACAGCCACCAGAGTTCTTTCCCCCTGGGTTGTCCAGAAAGATGAAGTTGTATTAGCACAACTTCGATCGGCTTTTCCAGTTTAAATTCTCACTTATTCAACAAAGGTTGTTTTACCTCAGCACAGTGCAGTTGTCAGCAAATTAATGAAACAAATCATCATTACTTGTTTGTGTGTCCAAGGTATCAAGTTATCAGAGAAATCCATATGAATGAATTAAGAGATTTGCTTCATGAAAATGTAATTTCCACTGAACTATTGTTATATGGTAGTAACGAACTTGAACCCAATGTTAATATAAATATAATAATGAGTACTTTAAATTATATTAATGCATCCAATCGATTCTAAATGATAACTGCAAGGTACTACTATTTTTTTTCTTTACTAACCCACTGAGCCTGTAATTGAGCCTTTGGCTCGTTGGTAAAGTGATAAATATGTTTGAACCAAATGTTTTAATATGCAGTTTTATTTACAGCTCTTGCAATTGATATGAAGAATCCTTTTATTTTCTCTTAATGTGGGCCTACAGTTTTACAGCTGAAGTCTCCAAATCCCAGCATAGAAATATATGCAGACGGGTGCAAACTAAAATGTCACAGCTCCAACCAGGTTACCAATTTTCTATTTCACCATCAACAGTACAATTATGCAAGAACAAAATACAAATACAGGCATACAATCCAGAGGGGCTTGTTGTTAGCCTGAAGAAATACTTAAGAAAGAAAGAATTACGGCTTAGGAGCCAGTTACATTCATTTGGCATAACACCTAAGCTACGATGTAACTGCTGAACTCACCGAGATATCATAGCTGATGATTATATGGCAAGAAAAAGAATTTGCATATAAATTATAATACTCAGGGTACAAGATAATGATCTGTGCCGAAACGGAGAAGATTCGGAACAAGGGCATGTGCTGAGACAAGCAACATTCTGAAAAATGCATTGTTACTCCAGACAATGATCTGTGCTGAAATGGACAAGATTCTGAACAAAGTTTACATTGTCATTAACAAGGGCATTTGCGGAAAAGAACACAAATGCTTTATTACTCCAGACAATGATCTGTGCTGAAGTGAACTAAAATCTGAATATTCAAAAATGGCCTGTATAAAAAAGAAAAATTCCAAACAAAGTCAATATCGCACCTGACAATTGCTTATGATGAAACAGAAAAAGATTCAAATAATTTTTTAGCTGCCGTAGAAAAATATCATAAAATTAACTACCGTATATATATAAGTCGCCCCCACGTATAAGACGCACCCATTCTCAGACCCAAAAACCCCCCTCCCAGTGAAACCTGTGTATCAGTCGCATTAGATTTCACTGGCAACGAAGCACTAAATGGCGGATGGATGAATGCTTTATTTCCAACGTATTCAGTGCTTATTTAGGTAAATTAACCATGTCAGCTAAACTAGCAAGAAATCATCTCGAATCCACTTTATTTACGTCAATGTGACGCCATGATGGCTTTCTTGTTCACGTCTTCTCTCGCTTGAGATCTCGCAAGACGAGAATTTGACGGCGCGTGTTTCAAAATGGCGGGCGAGAGCGACGAATATTCAGAATTTTGCAATTTTTACCGGAAAACTTTGATAATTTAGTATATTCCATGTAAAATACGCGCCCCTTCTGTAGGCCAAAATTCTCGGTATCAAAAGTGTGTCTTATACGCAAGTATATACGGTAATTATTTGATAGGTTTGATGTTGAGTGAACACCAAATATTGAGTTGGGTTACACAAGACTTTCAGTCTAAATTTTTGTCCAAAAAATCGTTTTATTTTGACATGATTTTATAATGAAATGATGCAGTAGTTTGTGAAGTGACCCTTTTTTTCAAACAATGCCAAGTGCATGGTTGTTGGTCGACATATGTGGCAAGCCATCTTCTGTTGCAGAATCACTTTACACTCAACTCCCAGCAAACGCTGACTGACCTCTGGAAGAGAATGAAGTATAAAGAATATTCTAAATGAAGTCTATGTTATCATACACAAGGTTTAGTTTTCTATTAAAGAATATCATTGAAACAACAAATTGAAACTGAAAAAACAATACAACGTTTGTTGCATTTCTGTGCTGCTTTGCCTTGGGTGAAACTGGGTAATTTATCTTTTAACATACTGGTGTTATTACTTATTTATCAAATTTACAGAGATTTTGTGGGTTAAAATCTTATTTAGTTTCATTAAATAAAAATAATGTGTAAACACTTTAAGAGATGCTTGTAGATAGACCGCCCATGATAGTATCTACCCCTTTGCCTATCACCTGCACAAGGGTATCTGGCATGTGAGACCTGCACAAGGGTATTTGTCACTAAGACCTGCTGTAGGGTATCTGGCCTGTGACCTATTTTGGGTGATTGACCTTTGACCTGCAGTAACTCAGCCTGTTTGTTTTCTTTATTAATTTCTTCATCTCAGAAAGACACCAATAGTTTATCAACGCAAGATAAAAATCTATTGAGACTGTATGCAAAGTTTTAAGTTTAGGATAGGATATTTTATTTGCACAACTTGAGTACTTACAATAAAATGGAACATACACAAAAATATTATATGCAAAAAAGTAAAATGTTGTACAGGAGGGCACCTGAGCAGAAACTGCTGTAACCCAAAGGGTAGGTGAACCCCCTGCCCCCCCTTTAGATAAACCCCGAATATACTATAGATAATATAAATCAATACAAAAGATGTTATTCTGATAACATATATATATAAATAATTAGTAAATATTGTTATAGACTATACATATTCAAATACATTACTACAGTATCCCCAGTAAATGAGTACACCCTAGCGACATATTGACTAATTTGCTTATAAGTCAGGAACTAACTTAAGTAATCCAACTTAACCAGCATATGATATCCCTTGGACCTAAGAAAATGTGCCTGTAAAATTTAAATGGTGCAAACTTACGTATTTGTAAGTTGTGAGTGTTTAAAATAACTGTGCTGCAAAATAAGTGAGTACACCTAATGCAAAATATACATGGGGGTGATCTAAAAATTGGCAAGTTTTACATGTTAACCTCACGGAAATTGTGTACAAAGTATGTAATTATAAAATAGATCACATCTAGTGGCGTATTTGAGGGGGCCATTGGGCATAGCCCCCTGCCCCCAAGCCAAAAATTAACATGGAAGAGATAGAAAAGCTGCGGAGCACCCTGTATTCACCCCATGTAATGAACCCCTCCCCCTCAGGCCATTTCCAGATACGACCCTGATCACATCAACTTTATGTCACAAAAAGAGCAGGAAATTCCAATGGCCACTGTAGATGCCGTGGAGCGGCAAACATATCAAGAGGTAGTCGTCCCAAATCAGCAATGCTATTTCGATGGAGAGAAAGATTCCTTTGCATCACAATATGATGCACCCTCTGCCAATCATAATGTGGCAGTAAAAATCGGCTGTCCTTTGCTACAAACTTAGCGGATGTGATGTAATTTACACCGACAATGCCATTTTCTAAAATAAAAATTTTCGCTGCCACTTATAAGCAATAATTACTCATTTCTCAGGTCATGCCAATGTCTCTTTTGCATTGGGTGTACTCACTTATTTGGTGGCACTTTTACCTTTTAAGATTTGTCAATTACAAATGATTGATTGCATATCTTTCAAAGTTTACATGGACATTCTGCTAGATCTAGGCTATATCATATCATGAACTTGGTGGATTATTTCACTTGAGTGTAGAGCTCTGAGCAAATTAATGCAGGAGTCGCAGGGGTGTACTCATTTACTGGGGATACTGTATACGTATTCAAATACATTAAACAAATAAATATATGAATATAATAGTACGCAATTACTGTACAATAGTGTACATACCACATAATTATTAAAGTAAAAAGCAAAAAAGCGTCCTGCACTATCCCTCGTCTGGTTCAAAGTTGAACAGCAGAGTTGGAATAGCCAGGACAACTCATGCTTTCTGTTTATACACTAATACAGATATATGAATATAATAGTATACAATTACACACTACACATTAAAGCAAAAAGCGAAAGGCGCCCTGACTATCCCTCGTCTGGTTCAAAGTTGAACAGCAGAGTTGGAACAGCCAGGACAACCCAGGCTCTCACTTAAAATTTAAAGCAAAAATATAGTATATAAAAATTATGAACAAATGATTGTGAAAATTACTAATGTTAATAATTGGAGGGTCTGTAGTGACCACTACCTTTAGCATAATTTAGTACCATATTGGAATTTGGACAAATACAAATGGGGTGAGTACCTATTAGTTACAGAATAATCGCTACTACCTATATCAATTAACATATACGAGGGGTTTTCCATAAGTTCTGTCCAAATAGTCATAACTTTTGCTAGATTTGATGTAGAAACATGATATTTGGGTCAGATATAGGGATTATTTTTAATATGTTTCTTGTCCTGTAACCCTGGTAAAAATTACATATTTTTTACAAGATATAATGAATATGCATCCCTTATAGTGCCCTGGGCCGCATTTCATGACTATTGGTTTCCATGGCAACAAATTAACCACTTATTTTTGTTTTTATGATCTGCTTTTTTCAGGATCATTTGCAAATTACTTCAATATTATCTGACCCAAATATCATGATTCTGTATTAAATATTGCAAAAATTATGGCAAGTTGGACAGAACTTTTGGAAAACCCCTCGTATATATATATATATTATATTATATTATGGTGCATCTGGCTTTGAAAAGCAATGAAAACTATCATCTAAACTATGATGGGGTGTTCTAGGATTGTTATTATTTCTAGTATTGTGGCGATGACTGTTGAATTCAAAAATGTTAATGACAGAGATGAAACAGCATGACCAAGGCAGTTGTCATAAGTTTGAGAGCCTTCCTCCCACAATAGAGATGCCGCTTGCAAGCAAGCAAGCATCTCTAAAAATGAGATAAACATACATGAGTAGCTTGGGGATTGCTAATGATTTGGCCGTCCGGGACTTTGGTTACGACTTGGTATTTGGAAAGAATTTGGTGATTACCAATTGACCTGATTATAAAATTATTTAAATGCATGGTTACGACTTGGTAACCCACAAAAAAAGGATGGTTACAAGTTGGTTGGTTGGTTACGAAATGATTTGGTTACTAGTTTTCTTGATACCTAAAAGGGATAAGCTCTAACACCATGACAAAATGCGGCCAGAGCTATCAGGCTGTCCTAAAACAGCCAGAGCCTGATGCCAATGAGAATGTTGTACGCTGGCTGACTCCGCATGCTTTCAACCCTAATGGATTTCCTTTCCTGCGGTTTAACAGCCTCGACCGAAGTGCAAGATTTTAAGATGCATCATTACAAGAATTCTAAGCAGGCCAGTGCAGAATGTAGCACAATGGGGTGGTCCATGATTTCTATATCTTGCATGATGGCCTAAAGCCACTGTGTGACACTTACTGTGTACCACCTATTTTGATTCATAAGGTTATGCAAGCAACAAGACAGGTGGAGGGAGCAATGGCGGTCCAAACAGTTTCTGTCAAGTTGGTTGTATGATGTAACTGGCTTAAAAATAATATTTTGCTTGTGTCAGTTATGGTTAACAATTTGATTCAGTACTTATCATATCTTGCAGCATAGGTAACAATTAACAAACTAATTAAATGACCGAATGTACTTCATCAAATAAGAAGATTAGGAGACCAACAGAAAACTGTCAATGATGTGGCAAAGCCAGTTTGCAAATTGAAAATGAGAAAATTAATTTTTCCAAAGGACCGCCAATCTGCAAAATGCTCCAAGGTGTCAGTAAGTCTGAATTCTAATCATCAAGAGAGGTTTTCTGAGAGTATCAAGGATTTGGTGGAAAGTGGGGGTCAGCAGATCTGAATGAAATTTGGCGGAGGAAAGGAAGAAAAAACTGACCATCAGTTTTCTAGTGGGATGACAACATTATTTTAAGCAGTGTACTGATTCTGAATCAGACTAGGTAGGCTACAGGTATCACAGAGTACACAACCTACTCTCTGTTATGAAAAGCAGAGGACAAATGTTTAATGATGTAATAACTCAACTTGTAAGCATACAATGTAGTAGAAACAAAATTTAAAGATCTACCTACATTTAATGACACCATTTTTGGAATAAACCTACGATGTTATATGTATTAAATATAATAGGTTGATTAACTGGATTTGATGAAATTTTTGTAACTCCCATTATGAGCCTACAGTAACATTGCAGGTGTTTTGTTTGTGTCTGCGATGATTTTGTGACGCTACAATTTAACGAACAATATTAATAGGCCATGATAGTGGAACTCTTCAATTTCTAGTTCTCCAAGGTCCCGAGCAGATTAAAACTTTTTTCAGGAACAAGCCGCCATTTTGTACCATTGCCGAGTTGATGGAGCTGTCATTCCGGGCTCCAGGTCACCAGTAAACCATTCTAAACACTACGGTATTGCATCGCCAAGTCTAAAATGGAATGTATAGCATGGATTCCCCCCATTATCCAGTACTGTGAGGCTGATTTAATTACGTTATGTGCCTCAGAAGACCCGGCCCCATTGAAAATATACAGGTTGATTATTCCAGAAATAGTTTTTTTGTGCTCGGAGACGCCGGAGAGTTGCAAAAAGGAGAGTTCCACAAGTTCCACTATCATGGCCTATAGAGAGATTTTGCTACACATTACATACAACGTTTACGAGTAGAAGTGCAACCTAATAATATTGTTGTCAACCCATATAGGCCTATGTGCAAAACCTCTCTATCAGAATTTCGATACCATGACATCATTGATGTAAGACATGACATCACACATTTTTTCTGCCTCCAACAGAAAAGAGTGTACTGTCTCTTGCTATGATGTGACAAACTGTAAGTAAACTCCATTCAGCTGCAATGTTCAGTACAATGGGCGTTGACTGAAGCGAAAGTAAAGATAAAATTTGGTTTTCACACAACACACCGTGGCAGTCTGTGATATTGTTGTCTCACCTGATGTCTCTATGCCACTTAGTGGCGATTACCATGTACCAACCATTAGGACAACTAAAGAGCTTTCACATGCTGCAAGGCAGCAATCAGGTCAGTGGGACATGAATCTGCCATTGCCTTAGGATTGGAAAAGCTATTAAACAAACAGCACGTTTTTTATTCTAAAAGTTTTGAAGTGGCAAAATAGCATTTCATATAGTCTAAATAAATAAATTGTATTGTCAGATTTAATTTAGCATTTTTGATAAGTTTTCTCCTCTGGATAACTGGATATGTGTTTGGGCAGACTCCATGAGTCCCTATTTTTGCGATGACACGAAGTGTCAGAGGGACTCCAGATATTGGATTGTCCAAAAATGTTGACAAAATGTGGTCTGATTGGTTATATAACTTTTCATTCAGAATGATTATTTTCCAAAAAACATTTACTGATTGGTTACATAACTTTTCATAAACATTGGCTTTTGTTTAGGATTTTTATGTCCAAAAACACTTGTGTGATTAGTAATAGATAACGCCCTCGTTTGTGACAATATGCAATATATCCGAGGGCTTTAGCCCGAGGATTATTGCATATTGTCACAAACAAGGGTGTTATCTAACTTATACCACTAAGTACAAAACAAATTAATTTAAATCCCTTTGTTTGCCTTCAATCCTTCTTTTTTGAAAACATTTCATTGTATTTGTTGCACATTCATGTTCCTCAGTTCATTTGAAGGTTGGCAGCCCTGAAGGCAACAGGTCAGAATTCTTTGTTCTCAGGAAATAATACAATACATTAATTTTGTATATAGAAAGATAGATGGAAAGATAGATAGAAAGATCGATAGATAGATGGATATAACACAATACATTAATTTCATTGATTAATTTTATAGATAGATATGGATAGACAGATAAATTGATAGACGGATAGATAGATAGATAGATATATAGATAGATAGGTAGATTGATAGTGCAGCCATCTCAGCCAAGCTCACTTTGGGGAGGTTGATTATTACAGTCGCTTAGCAAATGTTATTTTTAAATTATGAAAGAAAATTGAAAAATAACAGAAAGCAAGGAGCAGGGGTTCGGGGGCGGCAGCCCCTGAAATAGGAAGAAGCAGGGGTTCGGGGGCGGTAGCCCCCGAAATAAGAAGAAGCAGGGGTTCGGGGGCGGCAGCCCCCGAATTAAGAAGAAAACTTTCCAAATGGTGCCAAAATTGTTGGTCTACTGCTCCGCTATTTTTTTTGCAGCTTACATATCCCAAATGTACTATTTTATCAAGTGACCTTAAATTTGATCATTATTTCAGATAATGGTATTTATAAAAACGAGTGAATATAGCCTTTTTATTGAGACCAGTTACACTTGATACAATCTTCCTCCTTGTTTACTGTCTGTGTTGTTCAGTTTTAATCCTTTGTTGGTCAGTTTTGTTTCAGTGTTTCCTTCAATTTTGTCAACCTGTAGTCAGCCAAGCATGCAATATCATGGTCAGGTGTATGAGCTGTGATATGCATTATATCAGAGCGAAATCCTGCCTTCTGATTGGCCAGAAAAAGCAAACAGTGGTATAAATTATCTATAAACCTGTTATGTCACTTTGTTTCATTTCTGCTAATGTCACCTTGTAACTTGCAGTTAGGACTGATAGCTAAAATTATAAACAAATACCTTGTTATCTAATAATACAAAAATTCCCACACTCAAAAGAAAACAATTTTGTTTGAAGTTCATTCTGCCATATCTTGCTGATTTGCATGCTGCTTGTGCTCATTTGCATGGCCAATATCCGGAGACTGCAGTGCAATGCTTGCACTGCCTAATACATAAAGCAGTCTCATGGAGACTGGTGTTTGGGATAAGTTGTTGGCAAGGGACAGCAAACAAATCAACAAACAGTAGCCTTAATGCTTGAACTTGACAGCTCCATATCAAATCCAATTTAGACTAAAAGCATGTTCATAAACAACTGCGATTAATTGCCAGTTATCCTATTAACCATGCTTTGTTGAATTTCAGGTAATTTTTGTGTCACCAAACACACAACACCCCCTTCCCAACTTTTAAAAACACCTGAGATTTTGCAGTGGTATTATAATCTGGCCATGACATAATAAGGCTATGATGAAGTTGTCCACAAGGAAAGCTATAGGCCAGTTTTACCTATGACATCATAGCGGGGACCAGAGTTGCATAGGTTCCAATGGAGTCTCCAGTTATGACATCATAGGTTGTCACTCGAAAAAAAATTCTTCAGGGCAATTGCGAAAACTGTAAGCTAAATTGAGCACAAGTTCACTTATAGGCAAGTTGTACTTTTGTACGACTTTCATTTCTTTCATTTCAGATATTTTTGTCTACCTTAGGCCCTGCCTTAAAATAGCCTAAGTGATGATTCTGCTTTCCGACTGCTCACATTTCTGGTAACTGTCAAATTTCAGTATATATATACATGGAACAGCACAATAAGTTATAAGTCTATGAACCTCAAACTTCAGCATTTTAAAATTGTAATTAGTAAAACTGTACATTTAGGATAAACTGTTGAAGGTGCGTTAACATTCAACATTCAAATTATGTACTGAGGCATCCGGTACAATGTATTCGTATCGTTGAAATGAGTTGAGATGTACTGACGGATAGTAATTTCAAAAAAGGGAAATACAAACTAATGGGCCTTATCCACCTCCCCACATTGAGCTAAACATGATGTTTTCTGTTGACATTGTTCATAACAGGACCTGACCTCTGCTCGCGACCTCAGTGTTGAGCAATGGGTGTAATCATACCTAGCAGGCGCAATTTGTGGCTCCAGTGAATTGCATTACAATAGTCAGTTGATGTCAACAGGGAAGTTTTGAGCAGCATCAGAGGTCACAGTGTGTGTGTAAAGTGGAATTCATTTTGACATTTGGCAACAGGACACATCATGCACATGACTGTGATCATTGAACAATATTTATCAGCATATTTTGGTTTGTCACACATCACCATACCACATTTATCATATTTCAGATAAATGGAATACATCAAATTTTTATCAGGAATACATGGTTAATGCGATGGATACATAATGTTACTTTTCAATTAATCATTACGTAATGTTACTATCACATTACAATTAAAACTAAAATGGAAAAAGTTAATTTAATTGGATATATTGATGACAACATTTTTATGCTCCATTGCAACAACAAATGTGGCTAATTGCAAAAATATACACATATTCAATGATATGATTCAAAATGAGATTAACCATCATATTTTACAACCCATAACATTTGGAGGAAATACCTCAAAATGTTTGGGTCAAATTACACAGCAAACAGTACGGGGCCAGAGGAGACCCCTGAGGTACCAAACACTCTTCAAATAGTAATTATGTACGTTGTGGCTTTAGGAGCTTTCATCAATAATTTATCAGTGTTTTACACCGTTCCTCGCTTAAGAGGAAGAATTAAAAGTTCTACAAGATATGCAATGTTGAACTTGGCCATCACAGATGCCCTTCTTGGCTTCGGATGTCTTATAGCTCGGACTGTCTACCTCATCAGCCCAACGGCTTTCCTGGACCACCTCTGCAGAGTGGACGGCTTATTTAACCCCTTTCTAGCAAGCATGAGTGTCTTAGGTCTGACCTTTTTAAACCTGGACAAATTCCTGACTTTAGCTTTTCCGCTGCATTACAAAATCTGGATGACGCGGAAGAAGACGTTTGGGGTTCTGTTGTCAATCTGGTTGTTCTTTCTGCTTCTGTACGCGTGCGTCCTCGCTCCGGGACAAGTCCGAGTTCGTTACCTGGACAACACGTTCGTGTGCATTGTCCATTATGCTGACAATGAGATATTCAGCACCATCGGAATTATCCTCCTTCAGGCCATGCCTTTCTTCATCTGCGTTGTGTCTCTCTGTGGGATGTACCGGATCCTCAAAAGACATCAAAAGCTGGCCAACACATTACAGGTAAATGCTCTATATGGTTGATAGGCCTAATTGTGTCAGGTATACACATCAAACACACACCTCATTATTCGCCAAATAGTATATCCTCATACTGCTGGACTTGAATGTGATTCTTTTCTGTATACACAGGCGCTGGCCTACAAATATCTTTTGCAATGCAAATGAGCTCATATTTATATCTATTACAAAGGTAATGCTCTCCTTTTCACTCCATCTGATTATTTCAGAACCCAAAATGACCGGATCCAATTCACTAAGCTACTCTGATTCACTGAACACGTTGAGATAATGGCCTCAAAAGGTTGAACCAATCACACAAATTTCTTCATTCATGCATAATGGCAATGTAATATGTAAAGGATTGGATCATTTGGATCTGACATTGGATCTCCAACTTTGTTATAATGAAATGCAAAACTGTAATTCTAATAAATGTCACTATTAACAACTGTAATAACTGTTTGTAACTGTAATCATGTCATATTTGTATTTATCATGCTTCATTCTCTCACCATTTCATTTCATTGTCTTCCTTTCCTTTTGTCTGTCTTTACACATTGGTTGTTCTCTGTTTGTATCTGTTTGTCTATCTTATGTTTCCTGCTAAATTTCTCATAAAATATTGTCATTCAAGCTATTATTCTCAACAAGTAAAGATGTGTTTTCTCATGCTCTTCTCATACAAATGAATTGTAAGTACTTTTCTTTATTGTACATTTAATTATATCAATATTGTGCAGACTTTAATAATTGTGAGTTTGTATATTTAATCATTAGTCTTTAGTTATTTCAACTTTAATACTTATTTGTTTAACTGTAAATTATTGTAGTCATTTCTACTTTTAGTCTTTGTATCATTTATTCTCCTTTATGCTAAATATACTTAGTTAATTTCTTACTTGTTTTGCTTAGTTTAATTACTTTACTTAGTTCATTTCTCTACTTTGTTCTTTCTTTACTTAGTGTTGTTCATTCTTTTGTATTTCAGCTAACCATCATCATCATCTATGTTCATCATATGACATCATCACTTATGCAAAGCTACAAGGAATAAATATCTATGGAATTAAGGATGCGTTAGAAATTGTATGACTTGAAGACTTCAATTTATTTCCTCTTGGAAAACAGTTAGAATTCATTTTCCTTGGATTTACTCAAAGCCTCTTGGATTAATTTTATTGCCAAAATGACGGAAAATAATGAAGAAAAGTCTACTTCAGAAAAACTTAAGGCCAGCAGATCTCGTTATGCAGGCTGGCTAACCAGATCTATCAATGGACTAAATGACTCTGCAAATTCTACATCACAAGCACTCTTTGAAGCTCACAAGAGTCGGATTTCAAGTTTTTTAACCAAGTTACAAAAGTGTCATGATTTGTATGCTGACACTTTGACTGAGGACAATGAACTTGAGGAGGCTGACAAGTGGATGGAAGATTACTTTAATCAAGCCTCTGTAGCTTTTGATAATATTGAGAAAGCTCTCAAAACCATTCATGACTCTTCCTCTCCCTTTAATCCTGCTCCTGTTCCTGATTCAAAGGATTCTGCACTGTCGAATGGGACTAAAGTTACTGAAGAACCAGGTACTGTCAAACAAAATTCTGATGCTCTTTCCTCTGATGGTGCTGCTGAAAGGATTAATATTTCTCAAGTTTCTTCAAATGTTGCTGCTTCTCCTTCAATTGATGCATGGATTGATTTACTTGTGGAGGGTCAGGAGACTGTTATTGCATCAGCTGAGAAGTCAGAGGATTTATCTGGGGCCATTGCACGTCTTGAAATTGAGAGAGACTTACCAAAGGTTGACTTACCATATTTTGATGGTTCTGCAATTTTATGGCCCAGATTTGTTGAACAATTCTTCATTCAAGTGCACTCCAGAGCCGGATTGACTGATGCCAGGCGTATGGACTTGCTCCAGAGTCACGTGAAGTCAGAAGCTAAGAAGGTGATACAGGGACTGGGCTATTCTGGACGCAACTATGCTCAGTCTCTCAAGGAATTAAAATTTGCCTTTGGTCATCGCGTCCATGTTGCAAGGGCGTACATTAATACCTTGACGTCTGGTGGAGCTTTGACATCTGGGGATTGCAATGCTCTTCGAGGTTTCTACGTGAGTGTTAGAGACTGTATTACGACCTTGCATCAGATGAATTACACTTCTGAACTTTACAGTTGTGATATACTTCAGAGAGTCATTAAGCGCATTCCACATGACAAGAGAACAAGATGGAATGAGTATGTTCGTAAGATCAGCGCCACAAGGGAGCCATCATTACTAGATATGCAGAACTGGCTGAAGAGTTGTGTCGAATCAGAATTTAATCCCTATGCCGTTTCTGCTCGCCCCAAGGTCCAAACAACTCAATTCCATCACACGTTAAATACGGTGTCTTCATCTGAGGAGACAGTTGATTTGAAGCAATGTCCTATCTGTCCAGGAAATCATCATATTTCACGATGTCAACTGTATCTTGCCAAATCTTCAGAAGACAGATATGCCACAATCAAATCCAAACGTCTTTGCTTCAATTGCCTTTATCCAGGGCACCACATATCAGTTTGTACTTCCAGCATCATGTGCAGAGTCAATGGATGTGGCAAGAAGCATCATACTTCATTACATCGTCGCAGGCCCTCGTCCCGTCCAGCAGAAGCTCAAGTGAACAACTTGTCTCAACAGAGATCATCGGTGTACTTCCAAGTGTTGCCAGTTGTTGTGCAAGGACGCAATGGCAGATGCCTGAACACTTATGCTATGTTGGACTCGGCAAGTGATGTGACAATGATTAACTCAGATTTAGCAAAAGATCTAGGCCTTAAGGGTCCTCAGAAGACACTTGTTCTGAATACTGTCAGCTCACCTGTACCAATCCAGTCTATGAATGTAACCTTGTCTGTACGACAACCTGACAATCCAGAAGCTAGGCCAGTCTGGATACAAGAAGCCTGGACTCGGGCAGGTACCTTTAATTGTCCAGCAGCAAAATCCTCCATCATGCATGGTTTGGATCATCTGAAGGATCTCCAGTTGCTTGACATCCCTTCCAGTGAGATAAAGTTGTTAATTGGTGCCAACGTCCCGAAAGCACATTTGCAGATGAACGTCAGAGAAGGGCGTCCCAACGAGCCAGTGGCCATTCAGACTTGCCTGGGATGGTGTGTTATGGGCCCTATGTCTCTCGAGTCTGAAACTCGTCATGAAGCCTTTGTTAACTTTGTTACCACTGAAGAGCAGCTAAATGGACAATTGGAAAGATTCTGGAAGACAGAATCGTTTGGTGTGGCTGCTAATATGGAGAGGCCTATGTCAGTCGAGGATAAACGAGCCCTGGAAATGCTGAAAAAACAAACTCAGTTTATTGAT
This sequence comes from Platynereis dumerilii, assembly GCA_026936325.1. Taxonomy (NCBI): domain Eukaryota; kingdom Metazoa; phylum Annelida; class Polychaeta; order Phyllodocida; family Nereididae; genus Platynereis; species Platynereis dumerilii. The sequence continues at coordinate 94,626,141 of JAPTHN010000002.1, forward strand.
GGACATTATGTCGTTCCCATGTTATGGAAGGATCCTGAATTTATCATGCCTGCTGACAAAGAGGTAGCCCAGAAGCGATTTCATTCCTTGAGTAGAAGATTGTCATCGAATGTTTCACTGAAAGGAAGATATTCCGACGTCCTGAATTCCTACATCAGCAAAGGCCATGCACGCAAGTTAACTCCCGATGAAATCAAGAGCACAAGTAAGAAGACTTGGTACTTACCTCATCACAGTGTTATTAATGTGAAAAAGCCAGAGAAAGTGCGTGTAGTCTTTGATGCAGCTGCATCCCTCAATAACATTTCGCTTAATAACCAATTACTGACAGGACCAGATCTGTTGAACAGTGTTTTTGGAGTGATTCAACGCTTTCGCATAGAACCTGTTGCTGTCGTTGCTGATGTCACAGACATGTTTCATCAAGTTAGGGTCCCTGAAGCTGATTCTGATGCACTTCGGTTCCTTTGGAAGGATGACTTGGATAGCAGCGGCCCACCTGACGTCTACAAGATGTTAGTCCACATATTTGGGGCTACTGATTCTCCCTGCTGTGCAAATTTCGCTTTGAGACAAGTAGCACATGAGATGAAAGACAGTGATCCGCTGGCAGCAAAGACAATCATCAGGAATTTCTATGTAGATTATATGCTTATGTCTGCTCTTGATGAAAAGAGTGCCCTGGATGTTGCTTTGTCGGTTTCAGAAGCACTGTTGAAGAAAGGATTTAAACTTACCAAGTGGATGTCGACTTCTAAAGAAGTGCTCTCTCATTTTCCTCCGGAGATGAGAGCCAAACCTGAATTGGATTTGGACTTTAGTGACTTACCTATTGAAAGAGCACTTGGCTTGATGTGGGATGTTCATGGTGATCAGTTCATCTTTAATCCTGTGGTGAAAGAAGTTACTCCTACGAAGAGGGGCATTGTGAGTGCTGTTAGTTCTGTCTTTGATCCATGTGGATTCTTAGTGCCCTTCACCTTCAGAGCTAAATGCCTCATTCAAGAAATCTGGCGGGCCAATGTAGGCTGGGATGATCCTATACCTGATACTCTTACTCAAAGTTGGAATACTTGGCAGGATGAATTGAAGGAGCTTACTTACCTTAAAATTCCAAGGTACCTGGGATTCTCACTCGTGGAGAAATGTGTTGAGCTTCATTTATTCTCTGATGCATCTGAAGCTGGATTTTCTTCTGTGTCTTATGTGCGGGTTGTGAACTCTAATGGAAGCATTAACTGTGCATTTATTGCATCCAGGTCCCATGTTGCTCCCATTAAACATGTCCTAACTATCCCAAAACTTGAAGTGCAGGGTGCTGTGATGTCCATTCGTTTGGCGGAGTCTCTGAAACTGGAAATGGATGTTGTCTTCTCAGATGTTTTCTACTGGACAGATTCCTTGACTGTGGTGCGCTACATCAACAATGAAACCAGACGCTGGAAAATCTTTGTTGCCAACAGAATCAATGAAATTCGAGAATCCAGTGAACCTTCGCAGTGGAAGTATGTGCCCTCTAAAATGAATCCGGCTGACCTGGGTACCCGTGGTGCAAGTCCTCGTGAATTGATTCCATGGCTTGATGGTCCTGCGTTTCTTCGTCAGCCCCAAGAGTCTTGGCCTGTTTCACCTAGTGTTGGTGAACCTGCAGCAGATGATGAGAATTTGCGTACAGCTCACACTATGAATGTCCTTTCAAGTGATCCTCCCGAGCAGCTCCAGCATCTGAATATTGGTGGCCTGATTGATGTCCAACGATTTTCATCTTGGTCGAAGTTGAGGAAACGAGTGGCTTGGTTGTTGAGAGCAGTTCGTAATTTTCTTGCCCTGCGTTCTGCGAAAAAGACTCCATTGATTCGTCAGTCTGATTTACAAGTTGAAGAACTCTGGGAAGCAGAATTGAGTCTCATCCGTATGTCTCAGAAGGAATGTTTCTTGAAGGAATTCTCCAGTCTTAATTCAGCTGAACCTATTGATGACCGAAGTTCCTTACGACCCCTGGACCCATTCTTCGATTCCACTTCTCACATCATCCGTGTTGGGGGGAGATTAAGGAATATGCCTGAAAATTTTGAAGTTAAACACCAAATCCTACTCCCTTACGACCATCACATTACAAGGCTGATTATGATGGATGCTCACATTAGTTCTGCTCATTCTGGTCCTGAACATGTTATTGCTTCTCTGCGACAGAAGTATTGGCCAATTAAGTGTAGAATGTTGACCAAGAGTGTTCTGCATAGTTGTCTTGAGTGCAAAAGAAGATCTGTGAAGCCAACGTCTCCTTTCATGTCAGACTTGCCATATCAGCGGATTGCAGGTTTCACTAGAGCCTTCCAATACACCGGAGTTGATTATTTTGGTCCCATGTTGGTGAAGAGAGCTCGTTCAAGGGTGAAGAGATGGGGGTGCATCTTCACCTGTTTGGTTACTCGTGGTATTCATCTGGAACTTGCTGACTCGCTGGAGACTGATGATTTTATAATGGTCCTCCGTAACTTCATTGCCAGAAGAGGAACTCCTGTGGAAATCTTTAGTGACAATGGAACAAACTTCCGTGGGGCAGATAGAGAGCTCCAACAGTGTCTGCAGAATTTGGACCAGACCATGATTAATAAGCACCTGCAGAAGTCCCTCATCAAGTGGCATTTCATAACACCGTCGGCTCCTCATTTTGGTGGAGTTTGGGAAAGACTAGTCAGGACTGTCAAGACGGCTCTCAAGTCAACTCTGAAGGAACAGTGTGTGAATGAAACGGTTCTGCGAACCACCTTGACAGAAGTTGAAGCAGTTGTTAATAGCCGACCCTTAACTCACAACAGCTCTGATCCCAGTTACTTTACTGCCATAACTCCAAACCATTTTCTTCATGGCTATGCCTCAGAAGTTTCTCCTCCCGGATTCTTCGCGTCCAATGACATCTGCAGCCGCAAGAGATGGCGTCAAGCCCAAGTTCTAGCTGATCATATGTGGCGTCGATGGCTATCAGAATATCTGCCCACCTTGACTGCACGCAGTAAGTGGACAACCGAGCAACGCAATTACCTTGTGGATGACTTGGTGCTGATCATGGAGGATAGTGTGCCCAGGGGACAATGGCTCCTAGGACGGGTGGAAGAAGTTTATCCAAGTGCTGATGGAAGAGTCCGGACCGTCAGAGTGAAGACGAAGCGTGGAAGTTATACAAGACCTGCCCACAAGTTATGTTTCTTGGAAGAACAACAGAACAAATTATGTTGAGGACTGTAAGTCCTCAAGGGGGCACTGTAAAGGATTGGATCATTTGGATCTGACATTGGATCTACAACTTTGTTATAATGAAATGCAAAACTGTAATTCTAATAAATGTCACTATTAACAACTGTAATAACTGTTTGTAACTGTAATCATGTCATATTTGTATTTATCATGCTTCATTCTCTCACCATTTCATTTCATTGTCTTCCTTTCCTTTTGTCTGTCTTTACACATTGGTTGTTCTCTGTTTGTATCTGTTTGTCTGTCTTATGTTTCCTGCTAAATTTCTCATAAAATATTGTCATTCAAGCTATTATTCTCAACAAGTAAAGATGTGTTTTCTCATGCTCTTCTCATACAAATGAATTGTAAGTACTTTTCTATATTGTACATTTAATTATATCAATATTGTGCAGACTTTAATAATTGTGAGTTTGTATATTTAATCATTAGTCTTTAGTTATTTCAACTTTAATACTTATTTGTTTAACTGTAAATTATTGTAGTCATTTCTACTTTTAGTCTTTGTATCATTTATTCTCATTTATGCTAAATATACTTAGTTAATTTCTTACTTGTTTTGCTTAGTTTAATTACTTTACTTAGTTCATTTCTCTACTTTGTTCTTTCTTTACTTAGTGTTGTTCATTCTTTTGTATTTCAGCTAACCATCATCATCATCTATGTTCATCATATGACATCATCACTTATGCAAAGCTACAAGGAATAAATATCTATGGAATTAAGGATGCGTTAGAAATTGTATGACTTGAAGACTTCAATTTATTTCCTCTTGGAAAACATAATAGGTAATGCCCTCATTTGTGAAGATATGCAATTTATCCGAGGCTTGCCAAGGGGTGTTATCCAAACATAAAAGTGCTATCTCTCTTGGGTCCATGCCTCAAGCATAACTCTGTCCCTGTTCTCTTCACACTCATCAAATGCTGCATTTGCCCCGTCACTGACATTTACTTAGTTTTGCAGTAGTACCTGTACCTAAACAATTCCTACCTGCTTTAAAATACACCTTCATTTGACACCTTTCCCTGCAACTTTTGATCAATGTGCAGAACTGGGTGATATACTTTCTGTCAGGCCATCCAGGTGGCAGCATTGGCCAGGCACACTGGCAAGTGCTGCCACCACAATAGTGCAAATTTGTTTTCCAAGCCCAATCTCACATTTTCCATCAAGACATAATAATTAGACACATCACCGTTATATTTGCATTTTATGCACATTGTTCCATATTAATGTCCATTTATAAATGCTTCTCAATGTCCATTTAGAAATGCTTATCCACCATGGCCTCTATCACTGTCATATCCAGGCACACAACTTCTAGCCTAAATTGCCCAAATACCTGCTTGCAACGGGTGTTCTATATAACAAATATTTTCAGTTAATATGATTAATGTTGTTAGTTTACATTCATCTGCTAACAACGCCTTTCAAATCTTGGAAGTCAACTTTGCCAATTCAGTTTTGATCACTCATGCAACAGCGGTAATCAATAAACACATGATTAAAAAATTGTGATTCTACAAAAAAGGATTATATAAATTAGAGGCAACAAAACTGTTACAGAAATCAAATCGTTCTTTCATTTAAATCAAACGCGATCCATTCAGTGCCCTCAGCCACCATGGACTCATTAGTATTTTTGAAATAAACATAGGAAATTGAATGCATTTTGTACAGAACTAACCTACAAAAATCCCTTATCTAACTTGCTTTTGAATTTCTTTTTCTGGTGAGACGGGGATTGTTGCAGTTTTATATTAACAAGGTTAAAACTAATTTAATGGCAAAAGAGTGTTTCAAAACTTCTAGCCGGCAGCGCAACATATACATGCCTATGCCATTTTTGTACAATTAACCATTTTTGCTTAAACTCTTCCCACAGAAAAAGTAGATAAAACATCATAAAAACACCATCAACACATTCATCTATTTATCACCTGGTTGGCTGTGGATATCACTGTTTACAGTCAAAATATCAGGGCCTATGATATTGTAAAAAATCCCACCCTTCAAGGGCAATATTTTGTAACAATAGTTCTGACATCACCAGCATTTCAGCCGCCTGATGATGTCACAAACAAAGCAATGGTCAAAACAATTGGATTGTGCCGTCATATCCATTGTTGCTCCATGGTGACGTCACTTTTTTTAATGGCAGAAAATAGTCTCTCTTTATAACTAAAAATTTGAGGTAAAACCAGGTGATAAAAACAAAACAACCACTCGTCAGGGCACTTCGTACAATATCACGAGCTGTTGCGGGCTCGAGTGATATTAATTCACACAACAGCTTGTGATATTGTTACTCAGTGACCCGGACTTGGGTTGTTTTGTTATAGTAGATATACCTGCAAAGCCAAAGACTAACCTCCGGATAACGCATCATGAATATTGCCTTTTTGACACTGCATGAGTGCACTATTCTTACAGGTATGACTACCGAATGTCTGTTGTCATGCTCTGGACCAGGTCTGAAAAAGACATAATAAGAAATTTGAGTATTAAATTTTAATGGCTCTTCTTTTGTCGAAATGTAATAAAATGTTATTTGAGTCTCTTCTTGGAAACCAAGAAGGCTTTCAGTCCTTACTCAATGGGTTTTTCATAATTTCATATTATTGCCACATTTTTGTCATAATATTATTGTCATAACATCGCTCAATCTGACTCCCATTATCACTCGCTTCACTATGTCACCCATTTGATAATTTGCAAACAACAAACTCTTATTAATTGGAATCTCCCTTTGTCCGGTAACCCGAAAAAGACTTCGGAATTAGCACCTATTTCAGAGCTCTGCAATATATGATTAAAGCCTTTCCTGGGTAAAACACATTGCATTGCCCTAGATATCCATATTGTAAATAAAAGCGAGTCATTTCCTGAATAAACCAGCCAACTTCCTTATGACATATTAGAGGTTTTGGGTGTGCCAAGTTATTAGGTATAGTGGCATGTCACATTGAAATATAGACAAAAACTTGGAAATCTCAAATGAAAAACCTGGATATAGGCATATATTCCTAATATTAATTTCCATAAATTAATACCATATTCGGAAGCTTTCATGCCTTCAGTTTGAAGCGATCCACTATATTCTAATTTCTATGCCATTGGAATACCATTGGATTTAGCTAAAATTCCACAAACAAAGCCTCTCCTGCATTAATATTTTGAAATACATAATATAATTTTTGTAAAAACACTCCTCCGAATCTTATCTGATGCCATTGACATTGTCCAGTGCCAATTTCAGCCAATTCTGGCCATTGTACTTGAAAACAAATGACAAAGCAATTAAAAACACTTGTCAAATGTCTTCTTATGAACTCCAATTGGAATAACATTGCAAATAGGATGTGATAAATCTTCTTCTTTTCAAATTTGCTGTTTACTTGTATGAAGAGCTACAATCTGGCTGAAACTTCTTCAGCACGACGTTAATAGCATATAGTAACCTACAAAACAATTTTTTGTGATATGACTTATTTATAGTCCAAAAGAGGCTTTGTTTATCAAAATCCAGGTAAATTCACTGGTATTCCAATAGCACAGAATAAAGTGGATCGCTTTCAACTGAAGGCATGAAAGCTTTGACAGAACTTTCAGAGTCCAAATCAATTTACTAATCTGAAGAAGTATTGATTTTAGAACCTCTTATGATGCCTGAATATATTGTTGAACAATTGAAGGTCTTACCTCAGCAAATATATCACAATCCAAGCTTCAATCACCTTCATAATGACACGCTTTTCACTGACACAACAAACATTAAGAGAAGCAGCCAACAGTTGAGAAAGCCCGCCCTTTGTTGATGACATCATAATAAGTTTTTGCATCTTCTTTACAGGAGAGCTACTCTGGGAAGAGACTTGCAAAATCCATGCATTGAACTTTGTCTCTCTTGATGAGTCTTGCAAATTTCTTGCATCAGACTTAGTCTCTGACATACTCTTGCAAATTTCTGGCGTTGGAGTTTCTTTTTTACTCCTATTCATGCAAAACTCTTGCGTTGAACTTTAATTTTTGTAAAGAAGTCATGCGAAATCCTTGCAAAATTCTTGCAGATTCCATGATCATGGAATAAAGTCATGCAAATCCTATGCAGATTCCATGACTGCTGAGCTAATCTTGCATGTTCCAGGCATCTAAAAAAGTTAGAGTCCAGATCCATGCATATTTTCAGCATCCATGCATTTTCCACGCACAGTTTCAGTAAGGGCGGTTACATATCAGTGCCTGTGTCACAATACCAACATTGTAAAGAAATCCTTTTAATCATTCCAATATCATTGGTTTGGCTTGAATGCAAAATTTTATGAAAACTATATCAACTTCCCTTTATGAGGCGTCCGACCTTGAAATTAACTGAGTAAATCCAATAGGAGAAAGACAGATTGGTTGATACAAAGGATTAGTTGATACATACACCATGATCATTTTCAGAAAGTGTCGCCATTCGTAAAACGCGGCCTGAAAAAGATTTCTTCATATTTGGATAAATATATAGAATCGGAATAAAGATAAAGCAGTTAAGCCAAAAAATGGAAAATCACATATACACCAGGAAATGCACAAATGGTCTGTTTCTGGATTTTCGCCGGCTATATGAGATCAAATTAGTGACATCGATATTTCGAGATCTAAATACAATATTTTTATTTAGCTTATCCCAAAAGTTGAAACATCATTGCTAATTGGTCAAATTTCTGTCGTGGTACCGGTACGTGAAGCCAAAGATTTCAACATTCGGAATTTCGGATTAACATTAAGATGAAAATATTATATGAAAATAAAAATGACTCCAAATGAAACTAATTTAGGTTAGCTCTGTACTCAAAACGTTTAACAGTTGTTATGCTGCCTACCAGGTACGAATGCCACTGACGCTACAGACGCTACCTTTCTTCATATAAGATCTGAGTCAGTTTCTTTGAATGACCGCAAGAGACAAATTCTCCAAAAACGGTATCATTGTCTTAAATCTGAGAATGAAGTCTCAAACATATCAATCAAATAATATTGACAAATATTATACAATTATGGACTTGGGTTGAGGTCAATATCAGGTTTTATGGACCTGACCGTTGTTATTTACCGAGGCCGACGGCCGAATATCACTAGGTCAGGTCCGTAAAACCTGATATTGACCAAAACTGAAGTCCATAATTGTATAATATTTGTCAGTAAATAACTATGTAACAATTTTTTTTGTGGAATGATTATTATAGAAATTTGTTTTCTTCTTACTTCGGATTTTTTTATTTTGGAGATTTTTCAGGAAATTATATTTTTATGTTTTTGAAAAAATTTTTTGTCTTTTGGATTTTTTTTTGCGGAAAAATTTGTTTATAAAATTTTTTTTCGGAAAAATTTGTTTAAAAATTTCTTTCCAGGGAGGTAAATAACACATGTGATATTCACTGATCAGTGAATAACCCATGTGTTATTGACCTGCCTGTCACACATCACCGCACACAGGTGAACATCACATTTAGCAGGTGGGTTGTTGGCCTGTTACATAGAGGGTCATGGAACAATTATTAATAGAGAAGGTTGATGCCTTCAAAGTGCAGACCCTTACTTCAAAAGACAAAGCGTTTTTAATTGAGAAGGTTGATGCCTTCAAAATGCAGACACTAACCCCAAAAGACAAAGCCATTTATGGAGAAGGTTGATGCCTTCAAAATGCAGTCACTAGCCCCAAAAGACAAAACTCTTTAATGGAGAAGGTTGATGACTTCAAAATGCAGACCCTTACCCCAAAAAACAACTTTTTTAATGGAGAAGGTTGATGCCTTCAAAATGCAGACACTAACCCCAAAAGACAAAGCCATTTATGGAGAAGGTTGATGCCTTCAAAATGTAGACCCTTATCCCAAAAGACAAAAGACAAAGCTTTTTTAATGGAGAAGGTTGATGCCTTCAAATGCAGACCCTTACACCAAAATACGAAGCTTTTTTAATGGAGAAGGTTGATGCCTTCAAAACGCAGACACTAACCCCAAAATAGAAGTTTTTTTAATGGAGAAGGTTGATGCCTTCAAAAGGCAGACCCTTACCCAGAAAGCAGAGTCCGCGAAAAGTGCCGGTTTGCCGGTCAAAACCGGCAAAAATAGTGTGTGACCGGCAGAAATAGAGTGGTTACCTGCCCAAATGTCCGATTGCTCTATTGGAGAGTCCATAAGGTGACACAACAATCAATACAATTACTGCAGACCTTTGAAATCTCCAGTGTAATTAACAAACATCAATGACACAACTTGGTAACAGAAGTGTCAAATGGATCGCAATTAAACAAGTGTCAAAGCTTAGCATTGCAATTAACGATGTTCATCTTCAGTAACCCTGCAAGATTGCAACAGTCAGCAGGGATCCTGACGGGTTTTCGAATTACTAAATGCCATGAACCGTAAATCCTTGCAATATGAAATTAACCCTGGGCTCATTGATTCATTAATTGACTTTATTCTCTGTAGTTCGAAGTCTTTGCAACTAACTGTAGGCCAACATAAATGTTGACAAGAAGTATGCCTAATCTGTCAAAACAGGACAAGCTGGACAGCAAACAAATGTATTTCAATTTAGTGCTAATGTGAGCCAATAATTACCTACCTTGACCAAAAAAAAAATTATGCTCAATACAAGATTTTTGAAATCATATGTAGTTACAGACATTTAAGTTTAGCCCAAGAAATAGGTATTATAAACAAGGCTATATCAATATTGGGTGAAGTTCGAAGAATACTGGTTGAAATGAAAGTAATTGGAATTTCGGGCGGACAAGATATCATTCGGGCAGGTAAAATTCAGTATCTACCTACCCGAATGTCCTGTATGTCAAAAGCACTTTTCGCGGACTCTGCCAGAAAGACAAAACTTTTTCAATGGAGAAGGTTGATGCCTTCAAAATGCAGACACTTACTACAAAATAGAAAAATTTTTTAATGGAGAAGGTTGATGCCTTCAAAATGTAGACCCTCACCCCAAAATACAAAGCTTTTTTAATGGAGAAGGTTGATGCCTTCAAAATGCAGACACTAACCCCAAAAGACAAAGCTTTTTTATTGGAGAAGGTTGATGCCTTCAAAATGTAGAGTTAGACACTAGCCCCAAAATAACAAAGCTTTTTATTGGAGAAGGTAGATGCCTTCAAAATGCAGACACTTACACCAAAATACAAAGCTTTTTTAATGGAGAAGGTTGATGCCTTCAAAATGCAGACCCTTACCCAGAAATACAAAGCTTTTTTAATGGAGAAGGTTGATGCCTTCAAAATGTAGAGTTAGACACTAGCCCCAAAATACAAAGCTTTTTATTTGAGAAGGTTGATGCCTTCAAAATGCAGACACTTACACCAAAATACAAAGCTTTTTTAAAGGAGAAGGTTGATGCCTTCAAAATGCAGACACTTACACCAAAATACAAAGCTTTTTTAATGGAGAAGGTCGATGCCTTCAAAATGCAGACACTTACACCAAAATACAAAGCTTTTTATTTGAGAAGGTTGATGCCTTCAAAATGCAGACACTTACCCCAAAATACAAAGCTTTTTTAATGGAGAAGGTTGATGCCTTCGAAATGCAGACACTTACACCAAAATACAAAGCTTTTTTAATGGAGAAGGTCGATGCCTTCAAAATGCAGACACTTACACCAAAATACAAAGCTTTTTTAATGGAGAAGGTTGATGCCTTCAAAATGCAGACACTTACCCCAAAATACAAAGCTTTTTATTTGAGAAGGTTGATGCCTTCAAAATGCAGACACTAACCCCAAAATACAAAGCTTTTTTATTTGAGAAGGTTGATGCCTTCAAAATGCAGACACTTACACCAAAATACAAAGCTTTTTTAATGGAGAAGGTTGATGCCTTCAAAATGCAGACACTTACCCCAAAATACAAAGCTTTTTTAATGGAGAAGGTTGATGCCTTCAAAATGCAGACACTTACCCCAAAATACAAAGCTTTTTTAATGGAGAAGGTTGATGCCTTCAAAATGCAGACACTAACCCCAAAATACAAAGCTTTTTATTTGAGAAGGTTGATGCCTTCAAAATGCAGACACTTACACCAAAATACAAAGCTTTTTTAATGGAGAAGGTTGATGCCTTCAAAATGCAGACACTAGCCCCAAAATACAAAGCTTTTTTAATGGAGAAGGTTGATGCCTTCAAAATGCAGACACTTACCCCAAAATACAAAGCTTTTTTAATGGAGAAGGTTGATGCCTTCAAAATGCAGACACTTACACCAAAATACAAAGCTTTTTTAATGGAGAAGGTTGATGCCTTCAAAATGCAGACACTTACCCCAAAATACAAAGCTTTTTTAATGGAGAAGGTTGATGCCTTCAAAATGCAGACACTTACCCCAAAATACAAAGCTTTTTTAATGGAGAAGGTTGATGCCTTCAAAATGCAGACACTAACCCCAAAATACAAAGCTTTTTATTTGAGAAGGTTGATGCCTTCAAAATGCAGACACTTACCCCAAAATACAAAGCTTTTTATTTGAGAAGGTTGATGCCTTCAAAATGCAGACACTAACCCCAAAATACAAAGCTTTTTTATTTGAGAAGGTTGATGCCTTCAAAATGCAGACACTTACACCAAAATACATATAAAACTCAGAGATCAAAAGAACCACAAAGATCCTTACTCCTGCCCCAATTTTTCTTTTTCTGCAACATTGTTTGCGGAGGACAGAGTAGATACCTCGATGTCATGTAAGACGAAGACAGACACGAGAATGAAAAAAGACACGGGTCATGGAATTACTCACACTGTCCATAATGTTTCCTTCATAAGAAAAAGAAACCGGAAAACACTTCATTAAGTCAATGGTGTTTCTATCGTTTGTTTAAACTGCTTCTCCATGTATGAGCTTTTAACAATTCTTGGTCAGCAGCAAATAGTTGCCTCAGGGTTGTCCTATTCATGTAATGCTTTTCATCTTGTGTATACTGTATAGCCATCAAACCTCATACTTCACAAGAAAATAAAGCTTCTAAGAGTCCACAGGCAAAACCACAAGCATTATCTGAAAGAGGCCACAGCTTGGCCCCACAAAGCACCTCAGGCAAGACCAGCACAGGATGAATAAAAGGGGAGACCTGCATCACAATCACTGAATCAGTATCAAAACACAGAAAAAAAGATACAGATGTGACATGGGATTTCAATCTGCACCTCGAACATTTGGAGTTTGTGGACACACAAGCCGAACCATGCAAACACTCCTACATGAAGTCAAAAACAACTTCGCAAGGTCGCCAAGAAGATGGAAATTTTCAGAACGAGAGCATTTCAAATGAAATTTGCATGCAATAGATACAAAACACTTCAGACCACAGTCAAATTGATTGTAACACTAAGACACTCCAGATTTTCAGTCAGCCTAGATGAAAGTAAATTAACCATGAGAGAAAGAAAATACCTCACTTTGATGACATTCACATGCTACAGATACATAACATTTTAAGATTTCCAAATCAAAAAATTAAATCGCGACGATCCCAGGTAATAGCATTCAGTAAAAATATATTCACGTGCCCCGTTTTTACCCGGCATTTTCATGACTTTCTCCAAAACAAATTTTGAAATGTACCCGTTAAACCAGTAGTGTGTTAATGAGAAGCAAATCCTGCATTTTGACTCATATTACTTCTATCAAGCAGTTTGATCATAGAACAACATCGGTCTTCAAAATAGACAAGTTCATTCAATAAAGTTTTTTTCGAAACAAGATTTACTGAAACTTGGTAGAGTCATCATTCAAAAATGTTGCACCATTTTGATCGATTCACATGCCATTAGGCTTTTTCAATCGAGATAATTTCGAATTCAGATTTGATTTATGGCATTATTTCCAGACCTTTACATCAGAACATCTTTCCTGAGTAACATTCGTGACACCATCCGAGAGCAAAATTACTGATGATCAATTTTATCTCAAATTTTTAATTCACATGCTTTTCGGTCACAGCATTTTTGAGATACCACTACAATGTACTAGAATTACCCGTAATGCATTTGCAATCAATTGGATATTCACATGCTTTTTGGTCACAGCATTTTCAAAACCTGGTATTTTACTCTCAATTGTGAAAATACATATAACAAGAAATTCTGCAAAATTAATTCACATGCTTTTCTGTTCACAGCATTTTCTGGTCGAATGAGGTCTTTCAATGGTAACCCCAACCCACAATTTTTTTTTCTGATTCACCATCGTGCCATTCTTTAGACAGGACACTCCAGATAGGGGTCAAAATGATTCATCCAAGGTGTCCGCAGTGAATTTGTGTACAGACGACAGCAAAATCTCAGTACAAGTTCATATTTTATCTTTTCATTTCTTTCAGGAGGGCCAGCGCACTGTCTCAAAGAGCGACCACACCATCGTACTGACCATCTTCATCTTGACCTTCGTCTACTTTCTCATGTGCACACCATTTTTTGTCTGCGTTCTCATTTGGGAACTTTTCACTGGAAATACCCTAGGACCAAAAGCCAACTTCATCACGACTTGGCTAGGTGGTGCTAATTCTGCATTAAACCCTCTCATCTACATCCCAAGCATGAGATCCTACAGGCAAGAACTCCGGCGAGGGTTCCGAAGACTTTTTCAAAAAGAGGAGGAAACTACCTTAAATACCTACAATAGTTGCAGCAGACTATAACTGTACTATTTTTAGTCAATTTTATACATCATTGATCAAAAAAGTACTTCTTATACAACAATAGGTCGGTTGTGAACTAAATTTTTATAGAAGGCATGCCTCCAACTCCAATTTGAGCAATAAATTTGATAAACACAAATAATCTTGACACTAGGTGTATCCTGGTCTACCCGTCCAATTGCAACGAGCTTGCAGCTCCCTCTAGCATAGGGCGCATATGCATGCATATTGAAATGTGCCATCTGATGTTACCAAGAGCAAAGGCAAGTTTATGAGGAATACCAGTTTTAAGGCCAATATACTACTAAGAACGCATATATATATATGGAAATCCACACACAGCGGACACATATTTTTGGTTATAGATAGTTTACCAAAATTTACGCGACTAAATAAAATGGTTTCTCTGGTACCCTAAAGGGATTGCATGTAGCAGTTTAACTAAATGATTGTGATGGAGCTAAGTCAATCAAAGTAGTTTCATTTTTCAATGATTCAATAAAGTATTATTGTATCGTAAAAATTCTGACCGCGGTCATATTTTGAAATCGGAATGGCTGAGTAGGATCATATTGACTAGAATATCTTTACTTTCCTTCATCTAAAAATTCAGTAACATTACATGAATTTAGTTCACAATTTCATTGCCTTTACATTCAGTTAATTTTCTTTTTTAAGTTTCAGTTAATTTTTCAAGGCACAACTTTCTACAAAGCACTAAAATGATTCGCAACACCAAAATTCTTTTTTGAAAAGGAAAAACCTCTTTATTGTCATTATATTCAGTAGAACCGTGATTTTCTGTACATCATTTTGCTGATCGACCACCTTGGCCATGATGGATTGGAATAGAACTGCTAAATAGTTCAAGGTATTAAACACCAGGTGACGCACGATAAGCTGCTCCCCCAAGCATGAGGAACGTTAACCATTTGGTCACCTCTTCCACTACACTGACCAATCTTTCAATTCAAAAGTATCAGATCTTTCGTTTCCTTTCACAATAAATTAAGTCTTAATGACTAGGAAAACAACTTTACATCAGACAACGGGTCAATAAAACCATAATTAACTTTTTTAAAATCTACACAATCAGAACAAAAACTATACACAAATTAATTTAACGTACAAAGTATGATTGAATTGCATTCGTTTTATATGACTAATGTGTTGTTTGCAAGTCTGCAAGCACTTCATATTTAGATGTCACTGTGCATGGCTAACACTGGTGTATAGTGCTCAAATATTGCAGTTCGAAGATGCTGACAGTCTGTAGCCAAGCAAATAAAACTCAGTCTTAAGAACGAATGCAAATTTCCAAAGTGTCCGGTCTGAAAGATTTCGCAGCTGGAGTTCACAAACCGCTATGCCTATAGAAAGAAGTGTCTGGCAGTTCAAATGAAAGAAAATCACAAAAAAAAGTTAAATTAAATCATAAGGTTGAGCATTTAATCATTAACATAGCATCAATACAACCAGTCCTGCTAGTTTGCAAGTCTCATAGATCTAAGTCCACAACATAGGAGTCTTATAGTTGAGTAAATTTTGAGTCCCTAAACTAAATAAATTAACTTCAAGAAAATTGAATACTGACTAACCTACAGTCAAGGAAGCGGAGATAGTTTTATATGCGCGAAAACTTCCCGATGGGTCTTTAATTGTTCAAAATGAAATGCATAACATACAAATCGAAATTATGTGCAAATGGGCCCTACATACAGTGAACCAACTCTTACTCGTATATACATCAAACTCTTTATACAAAAGACCTGTCTTTGAACCTGATGTGTTGACACAGATTGCATCCAATCAGAAATACATTCAAATCTACATCAATCTCCAAAAAAGAAAAAAAGAAAAAAAAGAAAAAGCTAGGTGTTCAATTAACTTATCCAGAATTTGAAAGAGACTACAGTGAAATGGTATTTCAAAACAAATAAGCTCTCTTTCCAAAAAGTCTCTCGTTTGCAGGTGTTCTTGGGGCGTCGGCGATAAGTCGGGATCATGGTAAGGGTCCAGGAGCGCACCCCGCCTGAGACAAGAGAGGGGGCTGGAGTGATGGGGCAGTCCGTCACGTGCGGGTCATGGCGGACTGTCGTCGTAGTCTGGAGGATCTTGCTGCCTGTGATTGGACGAGAGGGTGGGATTGGCCGTCTTGCGCATCATCCTCTGTGCGGTCTATCTGCAGCAGCTCAACATGGCGGGCAGAAAAGCCAGCTCAGGATGACGCCTTAATAGGACGACAGTGGCTGATGGCTTGAGGTAAAGCGGGGCTGGCTCCTTCCTTATCAATTCCTTACTTTTAAAGTTGCATAAAGTCGACGTCGGGTGTTGATCGACGCTGATGTCACTCCTCCTCCTCTGTTCCTGTTTACTTGGCGGCCATGGGGTCCACAGCGAGGGCTCCAGCTGCAAGAGTTCAAAGGCAGAGGTGAACTCAGGCTCAGCCAACAGGGTCAGCCAACAGGCCATGCATCATCAATTGGAGGTCATCGCAGGAGCCATGCATCATCCAGGGTGCGGGGAAGAACACAGGGGACAAACAATCCAATCCACACGTCCGGTTGAAACACTCGTCCGGTTAGAACATGACTGGCCGTTTAGTAACAGCCGTCCGGCGACACACAGGGGTCATTCGTGAAGGGAGGTCGCAATTCAAGCACTTCAAAATGTGGGACACATAGTCAGTCAACATATATGGGTTTTCTTATTTTATTGCAGTAAAAATGGAAATTAGTTCAACTGCAGCAAAATCTTAGTAAATCACTCAACAGACTAGTATAATAACCATGCTGATAAGAGTCAACATTATAACAATTGCACAATGTTAGTAGTGATTAAAACCATTCATAAGTAACAAAGAGTTAAAGGACCCTCAGCCTCACAATCATGCAGATGATAAGTTAGTTTGTCTAGAATATCAGATCGTCTCTGGAAAAACCCAAGAGGACTTAGATGTCGAATGTAGCAGCTTGTACGTGGCCAATCAGTCTAACTTATAAAATAGACATCCCTACTTTACGAAGAAAAAGGAATCAGCATAATACTGGGTCCTACAATTTGGCAGGGGGTAAATGCATTACTAAGGTAAAAAAAAGATTTAACTTGCAATAGCAATTATATCATCTTTCACAAAGTTAAACATCTCATTATCTACATAACATTTGATGTATATATAATATATATTTATATGTATATCTATATATGGTCAACATTCTAGTAACAGTAGTATATTCACAAGTATGAAAATGGAAAATCTACTTTTAAAATCAACTGTCCAGTGTGCCCTTTTGGCTACTTGTATATATAGCAGAGCTTGAACATGAATATAACTCACTATGCTTACACATCACATTTTTAAGTTATTAAATCACAGAATTTACAACACAATCACAAAATATATTATCGCCGTAGCATTCAGTAAGATTCATTATGTCTTTAAGACATTGCACGATTACTACTCCTCTTCCACAAGTAGTTATTTATATAATATTAAATATTAAAAATGTATACACTGCCATTTTCAGGAACAGTGCCTACTCTCATATTTGAATAATTTTGCAGCACATGTTTACATATTCATAGATCTATCCACATTTTTATCTACAGTTACAATATATTCAAATATTCATATTTCAATAATCTCTTTGCAATAGCTGTATAGAGCGATGTTTAAGTTGACTGAGGCGCAAACACTGATCCAGCAAATCATGTCAAGGACAATGCAAAATATCAATTTAAATTCCTCCAATTTATCCGAGAAACTCAAATACCATTAAAGGTAGGTTAGACCACTATAGTTAATGACAAACATTTACTTAAAGCATAGCAGATATTAAGTCGTTGGTCAGCATTGTTGCCACTTCGGATTTGCTGCATCTTGGAAGAATGGAGGCAAAGGAAAGAACACGGATACATGCAAAAATGAATAACTACACCACAGTACACAAAATGAACACCTAATAAAGTCTAGTTCAAAATAATGAAAGAAAAAAATGATCTAAACGATCTAATGCTAAACATCTAGAAGCAAAAGAGCGGACCACGAGAAGTTGACAACTAAAATATCAGAGAAGACAAGAGAGAAAGAATATAAAATGAATATATCATAGAATGCTCCATTATTACTTGAAACACGGCTAAATACTCGTTAAATTGATGAGACTAATTACGGATATGAACACGACTATGCAGGTCAGGAGGACGGCTGGTCCAGATGTAGCCCTAATGCAATAAAGCTCGGTGTGAATTGAGTAAAGTAGTGAAATAACTATTGCTAATTATCATTACAATTACCATTACAATCATTGCTATCTGCTGCACATATTCAGTTACTTGAGTCCTCGCATCAATGGAGGACAATACAAATAATGGAAGAGCCTTTAAGATGTTTCAGAGTCACTCGACTCAAAAGACGTTCAAATTTAGGCACGTTATAAATGTGTGGACTAAGACTCAGCTATGTAGCACCTTGTCCTTCTTTACATGTTACACAATATAACACGGTATATGAAATTTTGGTCACTTTTGTGCAGTGCGAGCTTGTATAGTTCTACCGTGTGACATTCTATTGTACACACTAAACCCTAATGTGAAGGACTGGTCACAAACACAGAGGAGTTTGAAGCAACACTGCATCACTACATCTAACTGATCTGCTAATTTAAAAGTACTATGAGACAAGCATGCACCAACTGAACAATGTAATATTATGATTGTCAAATCAGCAAAAATTTATATATATATACTAAAAATAAAGTGATTTATGTACATCATAACAAGTGGGCTCTGTAAAAAAGCAGTTAATTAATACTAAGTATTAAAACTACAGAGTCTACACACTTGACGACACGATACATGAATTTATGCAAAAGTGCTAGTTAAAACTACAGGCTGGGTGGACCCTCAAGTCTCCCGGCACCACGGACAACAGACGGAGAAAAGCAGAATTAAAAAGCCTCCACTCAACCTGGGTTGCATCCGCAGACGGCAAAAAAATAAGGAAAAATAACAAATCATCAGGTTTACTGTGTTAGCAGACTGTTTGTGATAATTATGTATAAACTGGCAAATACATTCAAAGCTCTCTTTATACATGTTAAAAGAAGCTATGGTCTCATTTGTGGAAATTCAGCATTATATATGTACGCATAGAATGATTTTTAACGGCATCATATCAACCATCATTTGCTCATATATAAGTTGATATACAAGTGTAGTATGCGGTACTATGCACGACCCTTAAATCTTATGACAACTAACTGGCAGTGTTGTTAGAGTTCCATAAATGAGTGCAGATAATGGATTATTCAGTAACTTGTCAGTATTAGTTGCAAAAACCATGCACCATGATCAAGAAATCCAGAAACGACAGCTTAAGATTCAATGCAACTGAATGACACTGATGTTGGCTGAAAGTCAAATGTAAAACGCCAAATGTAAAACGCCAAATGTATTGTACCTGTCGTCGCGACATGGTCCGACATGCATACAACACACAGATATAGGGGGTGAAAAAATCCCAAAGAGGTCGAAACACAGGACTTGGGGTAGGTCAGCGGGTGTGGCGCTTTCAAATTATTCGGTCAAGGGAAGTTAAAATACAAACGTAACACGACATGCACATTTTGAGTTTTGAAATCTTTAATAATAAAATTCTACTTCTCGGTCTTACACATAAATTAAAAAGATTTCAATGGTTAACTATAAATATGTCCAGACATCTATATATATATATATGCAGTTGTTGTTGAATAACATTGGATAATAGACAGCTATGTAGTCACAAGGTATTAAAATATTTCGTATGTTGAAATTTAGTTCCTTCATAAAAAGAGATCACGATCCGTCAAACTTGTAGTGACAGATTCCTACACAGCTCATAAACAACACCTAAATTAAGTTAAATAGTATAACCATTCAATGTGGATTAAGATGCCTATGTTTTTACTTGCCACTTCTTACACATTACCTACAGCGTGGCAATAACCAAAAGGGTAATAAAAGATATAAATATATTCAATGAATTTACAAAATGAAAATGAAAGGCATGGGCAAAGCGCCATATTACTATTAACAACATTACATTAGACACCTACTTAAAAGCAAAATCAACAGTCCAGTTGAAAACTTGAATAACGGGCCAATTTATCCGACTTTTGCATCCGCCAAAGTGTGTACTTCACTTGGTCAAGGAGTTGTGATGATCATAATTTCGAAACAATCTGCTCTCATTCAACAACTGCATCATTCACCGTTTTGATTGAATGCTTGATTAACTAAGCTGATGTTGAGGCAAAGGATCAGTAACTCAGGGGTCAGGTTTGGCTGCCTTTCAAAGGACGAGTCTAGTAAAAACAACATAGGAATATGTAGGGCCAGGCAGTGACACGGATTACGGTGACACTGATTGGTTCACTTTGCGTCTGTGACTCGGGAGCGACACTGCAGTGACACCTTGTGTATATGTGGGTTTTTTTCACAAGTGGGCAAATGATATATAAATACTACATCTGTACAATTGGAGGTAACTCAAACGAATGACACAGGCAGCCAAATCTTAGGGCCAGAGCTACTGAGACATGTGCTGCCCCTAGTGTAATGTGAGTACGGTCCAGCACTTTGCTTCAATAAATAGAAATATACATGACAGTGAGTTTGGCGTGCCCTTTGTGGGTAAGATGTGCAGGCGGCTCTTGGTTGTGCAGAGTCACCTGGTCCAAGTGCTGGTAGTCATTCAGGTGTTAATATGGGTATTAAATGTAATTGCTCTAAATGGGACAATGTATTACAAGTCCTATATACACGACCCACATAGCAATTACCCAATGGAGTGAGGAAAAAATGCTTTTACCATCAGTGAATTTGCGAGCAACAAATTTGAGGCATTCATCTAATAAGATGACTGGGATAGAGATCTTCATTACGGCAAACCACTCTTCAATTGACAAAGGTGTGATCTGGAACACTTTCTGCAAAGGCAAGAACAAAAGAAGCACATGAGACGAGAGAACCAATAATTTAAAGAGTCTGATGAACAAAGAGCCAAGCAGCCACCTCAATGAATCAATGAAGAGATGTCGAATTTCTGAAACAGTTGCAATGTGCGCAAGAAATCTCAGATACTCATTTTAGACATTGTCAACTGATTTAGAGATTGACATTTTATCAATGCATCCGCACCTAACATCTCTGCTACGTCATACCACGTTTTATTTTAATTTTGGACAATAAACACCAATAAATACTTGCTGCATGAATGAATATACATGCAAACGATTACTACAGTTCTACAAAAGGCGGAAAATTAACTTACGTTGAGGAATTCAACCTCCAAGATGAGGAAATGAAGAGACATAGAAAGCACCATGGCTCCGAGCAGCCAGAGGTTAGCCCATGGGGGCATGTGCACCAACGACTGATTTTCAGACAAGCTGTAATGGAAATGACAATGACAATCCAGAGTTAAATGTATTCGTGCAGAGTTAATTGAATTCTTTTAAAACGTTCTACTGTTTACCATAAAATGCTCATTGTAGTTATCTTAAATTATCTTAAAGCATGCTTATTACAGTCAATCTTTGGATTATATATAATATATGCATTTCGATATATTGGTCATATTCATTCCAAAATCTCAAACATCTGACAATTGGTCAGAAAGACGATAAGCACAATGACATTATAGAAATCTTCGCATGCGTAATAGAACTTAAAAGTAAAACTTCAAAATATAATAAAGCAGTGCAGAATAAAAACTTCACAAGACGTAAAAAAATAACCACCAGAAAGACAGGAAAGTTCGGAGGAGTTAAGGTTAGTGAGGAAGACACAATCACACACTTCAAACTAAGTTATTTGGAACAGGATGGAGTTCTGCCGAGCGAAAATCTCGCTTCTTATAAACCACCCTGGATCACTGCGACTATCCTCTTCTTAATTAGACAGCCATCCAATCGTCAGGAGCCTCTGCCAGCTAAAGCAAGTCTCATGCAGGGTCAGTCAAGACATGCACCATACCCCAATCACCTGGTGACGCTGCTCAGACACATCTTATTACTTTACATGTATTTCGTTAGATATTGCAATTTTGCTTAATTAACTTTTTTCATAATTTTTTGTCACAGAAAGACAGCATCAGTCAACAGCTTTTTAAGGCATAATTGATCGGCAAGGAACAATGAATGAAAATATGAAATATCATGCAAAAATAATCAATAACAATAAGATTTTGGGGCCAAAATGGTTCCGTAAAATTAGTTTAACTTTTTTAGTTATTAATAAACAAATAACAAGTAAAAATTTGGGAACATAAAGAACTCGGTATTACAAAATTGTGAAACAAATTTTGAAGAGAATGAACTTTTTGGACTTTTCTTGTGACGAAGTGAATGAGTAATTTTGTGATTTTCTAAGTAGACCTTTCTTTCAGACCTTTCTTTCAGTTCTGGAGAGAGGGTCCAGAGAGCCTTAGTTGTTGCTGATGCTGGCTTATACAGGCCAAGAATTAGATGATCATTATCTTTACTGTAATGTGTGAACTTCACCAGGTGAAATGGAGTTGCTGTTTTATGCACAAAAAAGCTGTTGACTAGATCCATAGACAATGACTCGTAATGTTACACATTTCATGACACGATCAGTGGTCAGCCAACCAGCTAGAGTGATAGTTGTAACTATTACAGATGTAAATATTACAGATGTAACTATTACAGATGTAAAGTGATGCGCAGTGTCATGATCGACATCCCAGGCCAAGAGGGCAGGCACACGTCATGCTGATGCAGCTGCAGAGACATCACCACGGCAACGGCTCCTTACCTATTCATGGCATTGAGCATCTCAATAATTACGAGCACAGACAGCGCCATGGTTGGAGGCTTCGGGCTATCAAAAATTTCGCAATCCAGTCCCTTAAACCTCTCATCCTGAACCAAGCATTGTGCATGATGTGTCTAAAATAACAGAATTAATCAGGTGAAATAAAGAGTATACAGAGGAGAGAAGAGTTACTGTCTACCTAAAGGAGGGGTGACCCTGTACAGCAGGCCACAGTGAAGGAGGGCAACTGAAGAGTGCAAGATGAGAAAAGAAGAAGAAAGGAGACAGAGACAAGTGTCAGGAGACACGCTTCAAAAGACGAAGCGTTATACCGCTGCTTTAACTTCTTTTTACCTGTTGATAGCATTGCACATTTCAATCGTTACAAGCACAGACAAGGCCATTGTCATGGGCTTGGGATGGGTGAAAATATTGCAGTCGATGTTGGGGAACATCCTGGGTTCAGCTGGGCATTGCATGTGATGTGTCTGTACAAATCAAATAGCCGGTCATTTCATCATTACATTCACGATTCGAGTATTTCTGAGTTAATCAATTCCATTTGAATCTATCGAAATATATGAATTCTCCTTTACATTCATGCGAGTAAAAAATCTGCATTAGCAACTTTAGTACGCTGAATCCAAATGCTAAGAAAAGAAAGGGGCCTGTAAAACAATTCCATCACAATATTATTGTACTGTTTATACTCAAATCATTACCATTATTTTTCTATCTAAGAAAATAATAAGAAAAGAAAATCTGCATGTATGCACGGCACATTTGACGAAAACCTTACCAGCTGGTAGTAGTTGAGCTGAGGTCCCTTCTCGTACATTGTGAACCACCAGGCGGCAGCACCAACAGTGGCAGCTCCGACGTACACTGTAAATGACAAAAGAAAGATATGATTAATCGTCAATCGATATAATTTGAAATAGGGAAGAATAAGTAAATAAGATATAAGTCTAATATCAGGAGCACTTCTGTCTTGATGAATCATGCCGATTGCAGAACCTTAATTGCAAAGATGAAGAACCTCAAATATTGTGAAGAATTTAGAGATAAGACAGAAGTGATCTGCCAGATTATGATTCAAACAAATCTGGAGTCAGGGATGTACAAGCATTTCTCACCTCCAATAGCCATGTATCTGAAGAAGAGCCATCCGCTGATGAGTGGCTCGTTGGCACGACGGGGAGGCTTGACCATGATGTCCAAATCTGGGGGGTTGAATCCGAGGGCAGTGGCGGGCAAACCATCAGTGACGAGGTTGACCCACAAGAGCTGAACGGGAATCAAGGCCTCGGGCATGCCCATGGCGGCAGTCAAGAAGATACATACGACCTCACCAATGTTGGAGCTGATCAAGTAACGGATGAACTGCTTCATGTTGTTGTAGATGGCACGGCCCTCCTCAACGGCAGACACAATGGAGGTGAAGTTGTCATCAGCCAACACCATCTCGGAAGCAGACTTGGCCACAGCAGTTCCAGATCCCATAGCAATACCAATCTCAGCCTTCTTCAGGGCAGGGGCGTCGTTCACACCATCACCAGTCTGGTAGATAGAGCAAAGGGATACCATTATAGAACATACAAGCAATGAGAGCAATGAGATGAAGAAACTAAAATAATGTCTCAAGTTCAGAACACAGCATTTTAAAATAAATCCTGAAGCATCTTCCACAGCAATATACAGATATATGTTATTGGTATCTTCCAAAAGAGAATACACACCATAGCAGAGATCTCTCCATCAGCCTGCAAGAACTCAACAATCTTGGACTTGTGGCTTGGCTCCACACGGGCGAACAGTCTGGAATTGCGGACAGCACGGGCCTGGTCCTCAAGGGAGAGATCATCAAATTCACGTCCAGTGAAAGCTCTGCCCTCCGTGGACTCGGTCTCGTTGAAGATTCCAATACGGCGGCAGATAGCCTCAGCAGTAGCCTGGCAAAATGACATAAACGAAGGGACATTAAAATTCAGATAATAGGCGCATATACAAATAATGTCATCGAAATTAATTTTGTACAATATCTCAGTTTCCAAAGAAGTTCAATTATCATAGATAATTTATAGCAAGTTAATTTATAGCAAGTTAAAAATAGTCTATACAAGTCTTCCAGAGAAGCTTGTCGAATCTCAATTATTGTCAATCATGCTTTAAGCAAATACCTTCTTATGGAATGTGATAAATTAATTAATCTTTATTTAACTTCTTGCCATAGTTCTCAGCCATACCTTGTTGTCTCCTGTGATCATGATGACACGGATTCCAGCCTTGCGGCACTCAACAATGGAGTCAGTGACCTCAAGACGAGGGGGATCCAACATGCCGACGACACCAACGAAGGTGCAGTTGACCTCATAGCGGGCGAACTTGGTGGAGTCCTCCAGATCCATCTCCTCCTTCTTGGGTGGGTTGTCCACGGTGGCCAGGGCCAAGCAACGGAGGGTGTCACGGCCTGAAAATCAAGTCATGAAAAGATGCTTTACTTTGCAAGAAGAAGAAGAAGAAGAAGCAAGGACCAGAGGGGGCAAGTATCAAGATTTGCACACTTGACTGTTATGCAAAGAATAACGAGAGTCACTTAAGCAGTATTCCATTATTGACTATATATAATGTGTCAGAATCTGATGGAATTTCAAATATTTTATCATAAGGTAACGAAATATTGAAAAGAACATGTCAATTATTGAGACTCACCAGTTCCGTAGAATTTGCAGTGCTTCATGATCTCAGCCTTGAGGGCAGGAGTCATGGGGACCTTCTGGGTTCCGACACGGACGAATGTGCAACGGTCCAAGACACCCTCGGGGGCACCCTTGACGAACATCTTGGGTCCAGGTCCGAGCTTGGTCTGCTTGAGGGGCAGAGCGCACACGCTCATGGATTTACGGTCACGGGAGAACTCCAGGGTGAAGTCCTTCTTCCACATGGACTGGATGTTCTGGTTGCAGACGGTTCCGAGCTCCTTGGGCTTGAGGCCGGCCTTGTTGATGCCGAACACGTTCATCTTCTCAGCCAGGACGGTCAGGGCGGTCTCGGTGGCCTCTCCCACCTTCTCGTAGACTCCCTTGCTCTCGTTGTAATCCACGGAGGAGTCGTTGCAGAGGGAGCAGATGGTGGCAATCTCGTAGAGGGCATCATAGTCTGAAGATTTGGCCTGCTTGCCTCCGAGGTATCTGTCAATGGTAGGACGCACAATTAGATTCATATAACAGCATCTCCGTCACAAATTCATTCAGTAAATTTCATGTTTCTCATCAAACTGGTGTGTGTGAATGTGTGTGACATGTTATTGTGACAGTGGAAGAGTGGTGGTCAAATGTTGTTAATGAACTCCAAATATATAAAGGGAGGTATCAATGCAATATTTCACATGGGCATTATATTATTGATGGAAGTTTTACCACTAACAATTCAACTCTGGGAATCAGATTCAATCCATTTTGTAGTAACAATTGGGATTTCTGATCAAAAACTTCTTTTTCTTTCAGACTATGTATGATAATATATGTGGGATGCATGCTTGTTTCTTTTAAATGTCTTTTGTTGTCAAATGTACCAAACATGAAAAAGAAATTGCTCAAACACAGTACAAACGAACACTCAAAGACTAGACAACGTGGAAAATGAACTAACAGGGATATGCTTCAAACAGGAACACACAAGGATGATATAACCACGAAATGTGACCAGCACAGTGCCAAAGAGTCTCTGCACTCAACATGGTCAATGGAAAATGATTGGAAGGACCAGGCTGTTAGTCGGGCTCGGCTCAGCAAGGGGCAGAACCTTGGAAGTGAACAGAATTCATAAGTATTAAAGGGAAATTGAGGAATTCAATTCAAATGGGACAGGATATATATGTTCATCCCATGCTAATTGAAGGGAAGACCCTTACACTTCACCCTCTGGGGCATATTTGGAGCCAGTGATTTCAAACTGATGAGTGGAGATGTTTCCCTCAGCAACTTTGTCGAAGACGAACATCTGCGAAACACAAGATATTGAATTTTGTACTAACAATAGCATAAGATGTATCTGGGGCGTTCGGAGTACCTGGGACACATGACATCAACTCAGTGATCACATGTCTCAAATGAATTAGCCAACCGCCGTGAACTCACGATCAATTCATGCACTATTATCGATCTGGGACAATTCAATCAGATTGGAAATCAGAACTTCTGAACAGTGACGACCACTGATGCCCATGCCTCACAGATGCTCCGAACTGCCCGTTTTATAATTTACTTACAATTCTCCCTCAGGAGCAAAAGTGGTTCCAGTCATGTCAAAATTATGACATGAAATGTCATTGGGAGCAGCTTTTTCAAAAATCATCATCTAAAAACAGAGAGACAGGGTACCATGCAAGGTAACAGTTTAAACAAGAAGGTAGGAAAAGACAATTTCGATTTGTTTTGTCATCAACAAATTACTTCTTCAAATATTGAACTGGGTGGTTACTCAACAAATGGATCGTTAATGTGATACAGAGAATAGATTAGTAAGGATACATTTTTGAGACTACTAAAATTACGGACATCAATTTTCATAACTTCATAAAATTGTACTGCCGAACAGGAATTGTCAAAAGCAGAAAATTCTGCCAAATATATGTATCAATTATGGTGGGAGATAAAATACGAGTTCATAAAGAACATTAGATGATGACCTTGAGAGGACTCATGGACTTGTAGATTTTTGTAACCTACTATAATTCTGAGAAATTACTTTAAACCAAACTACAATAGATTTAACATCGTCTTATTAAATTTTTAAGAGATGAGAGGAATTTTTAAGCAGCAGACCTTGCAGACGGACATCTGGTTGGTGGTCAGGGTGCCGGTTTTGTCGGAGCAGATGACGGAGGTGCATCCAAGGGTCTCTACAGAGGGCAGAGAGCGCACAATGGCGTTCTTCTTGGCCATACGACGAGTTCCCAGAGCCAGGCAAGTGGTGATGACAGCGGGCAATCCCTCGGGGATGGCAGCCACAGCCAAGGCGACGGCGATCTTGAAATAGTAGATGGCTCCCTTCATCCAAGATCCACCGTGAGCTGGGTCGTTGAAATGGCCGATATTGATAGCCCATACTGCTACACATACAATTGAGATCACCTGGAATGAACCACAAACCATTGTAACTCCGGTGCCACTTGACATCAAGCACCATTGAGACAAAAAAACATCAATCCACTGTAGTAAGCAGACTTCTGTTTATAAGGCAGCCACATAAAATTACCAAGATAAAAGACCTGCCTTTGAAAAACCCATTCATGTGGCACAAACATTGAAGTGCTATTAAGAAGGAGGCAAAGTTGATAACACACTTTTACTCAGAATTACAACTTAACACGTGTGTCAATGGCTCAAGGAATTCAGATTTTTTAAAATATAAATTGCCTACTATAACATTTTTTTCAACACTTTGGTTTTCCCACTACACTCCTGATAAAAATAATGCAAAGAAAATTTACACCAATCAACTCGGCATCAAATTCTCACAGACTAATTCCTTTCTGCACTTATCATCCTTCATCACAGACACATAATTCTACTGGCTTATTTGGCAGTTACAGGCCATTATCTCCATCTTATTACCTTGGAAAGCTGTTGTCCGAATTCGTCCAATTTCTGCTGGAGTGGGGTCTTCTCAGCCTCAGTAGATGTCATCTCAGTTCTGATCTTACCTACGAAGAAAAAAGGAGACAGGTTTAAAACTCTCCTACTAAAAATAAGACACTTAATGCTATTCACAAGCAGGCAACACGTTCTCTTAATGCTAGATATTGCACTGAATGATTCTATAATCTATATACTAGTAACATGAAATCAACTTATCATATTTTCCGATTTTTAGCTATTCCGTAATTCAGACATTGTGAAAGGTTACCAAATTTAAAATCAAACACGAAAAAGTATTCATCAAATTTCATTCAAGTCACAGCTCATTCTCACATTGTTTATCTTCACAATCACATGGAGCCTCGTTCTTTGAGGAACAGGTGCAGCTAATTGTAATGGCCTGCTTTCAATTTTCTCTGACACGGGAGCCTCGGGAGGGAAGCACTGGGTACTAATGTGCATGGACAGAGTAGTTATGCAACCACCGAAAGACATGATCTGGAACATGGCGTTTCTTGCACCTCAGCTACAGCCCACAACAAGCATGGCTCTGTGGCTATTAGAATACAATAGCAAGGCTGTTTGCCGTATAGTTGTAGCATAAAGGGTTGCCAGAGCAACAGGATAACCCTCCAGCTTAGACGCAGAGGGGAGGGGCATGAGCAGCTCACAGTGTGACCTTCAGAGCTAGGATGGTCAGCTGCTCTTCCACTAATACATTATGATCATCTGCACATCTCTTATTTGCATTGATATATCTGACATTTGATTTGTCTATCTTTTTGTCCTCTGTTCATCCTGTGCAGGGCCACAGAGCACAGGCAAGCAGCTGGGCCAAGGACTAGCCTTATTTGGCATGGGGTAACCAGGTATCTTGCTTACCTAGGATGCAGCAGCAGCTGATTCAACCCCCCTTCTCTCACCCCCTCCCCACCCCACTTGCAAGTTTCTCTCATCACTGCTACTCCAGCGGGCAGCAACAGCCAGCATGATATAAATAACTCGAGTAACCCCCCTCACCAACCCTCCACAGCTTCCTAGAACTGAGAGACAGCCATTGCTTCGCTGCTGCTGATGCTGTTGCTTCTGGTCCTGCCTATACAACAACCTACCAACCAACCCCTGTGCTGCTGCTTCAAATAACCCTTCATTACTTGGATGGCCACCTCCTGTCTGCTCCCTCCTGTCAGCTGCCTGAGCATCAAGACCCTGTCCATCAAGACCTGTCCTTGATGATCATGCACGAAAGGCATGTCCTGGTCTGACCCTCCACAAATGAAAGAGTCTAGGACTAGGAGTACAGGAGTTCTAACACAGTGGTTTCTACAGCTTAAACTTCAAGAAACAGTCTGCCATTCTCATGATCCAATTGGACAATATCTCTCCGATCAAACCCACAGAATCTACCTGAATAAACCAGTTATGTAAACCAGATTTATGAAATTGTATATTTCATGTGTCTCTGCAATCTACTCTCGCAGAGACATTTTGATAAATCAATTGCTGTATTCAGAAAGAGCCTCAAATAGGATAGGCGTGGGTGGATAATTCAGTGTAAAAACCAAGCATCATACAAATAATACAATATATTATTATAAAATATGGCATAATATGCTATGATGCAAGTGTATCATGTAAGCAAGGAACGATAATCATAATAATCATCATAATTAGATTATTTAATGCATTCAGCTTGAGCATCGACCAAGGGCCAGAATTAGCCAGTGGCTTGTTGCCTTGAAATAAGGCTTAGTGCCGCAGATGATCTGACGCTAATCCCCTCACATCCCATGATAGAATGAGCATACTCAAGGATCAAGGGATTAGGATCATCCAGCTCTGTCACTAACGGGTGGGCCATCTACATCTAGCTAAACACCATGTGTGCCATTCGGTTCAACAATGCTCAATAATATGATTTGGAGTGCATATAGTTGATGCTATTTTAATAAAGGACTGTTTGCAATCAGGTGGGAACGTCATTGTCAAAACATTGATTTAATTTTCACAAATAACTTCAATTCTTTAGTTGTTAATTAGTATCTTCTCAGACAGAATTAAACTCAAAGAGATTTCAATTAAGCTTGTACACTAAAATAGCTCTCCTGAGAAGCCATACATACAGTGCCAATTAAACAAAATTTACACTTCCAATTCTGACGTATGTATCACATAAGCATGGACTCCCACCAAGCTGCTTAGTAACTTTCTGATATAAGTGTCAAGCTAATTTTTATAATCCTCCATTCCTCCTTGACCATTGCGTATCAGTGACCGACAGCCTCTGAAAAGTAGGACAGTCCTTGATCCTTGACTGTGCTAAGTTTAATCAAAACATTGACTACAAAGCACATTATTTGCATAAACTGTAACTTGATAACTATTTGAAACTGTTTAGCAAATTAGATTCTGTTTGTCTCGTTTGAGCTCCAGAAAGAAGCATGAGTTCTCGTCTCGAATGTGCACTGCACAACCACAGATGGTTAGATGGATGATTGGGACACTACATCCTGTATTTATGCTCTTTGGCATGCTTATTATTACAGGAGGTGTCACAACCATAGAGAATGTGTGATACTAGTTA
Organism: Platynereis dumerilii; assembly: GCA_026936325.1. Taxonomy (NCBI): domain Eukaryota; kingdom Metazoa; phylum Annelida; class Polychaeta; order Phyllodocida; family Nereididae; genus Platynereis; species Platynereis dumerilii. The sequence goes on from JAPTHN010000002.1 coordinate 94,657,136, forward strand.
AACCTGCATTAGTGTTCTGCCTCTTCGCCAGGAAGATAGGAATGCCTCGCAGTACACTGCATTGTCTGTTTGACTTGGGTCTGCAGCGGAATGAGAAAAGACAAGGGCCTCCATCAAGGAGCATCGTCAGTTGCTGCTGCAGCAGGCCGGTTGATGGATGAATACAAAGCATCAGTTAACGGAACATCTCCCTGGCTCCTTCCACAAGATTACCTTCCTCAAACTTGGTTTGGGCGTGTGAAGAATTTGTTCATGAGGCAATAAAAGACGGACTGAATGGCCCGGCAGTCAGATCTGTCTTCCAACATGTACACAAGCTGCAGTTACAAGATGAAGTTGCAAGATGCAGCGAGCAAGGATGTCTTTTACAGCCTCCTCGGAAAAACGAGCAAGCTTGGAAAATAGATCTAGCTAATAAACTAGCACTAGTAGAATGTGTACTATCCTCAAGGGTAGTTCAACACGTGTTTTAGTTTCTACTTCTGCTAAAAGGCCTTTCTATAAAAACAATGACAAAACCGCAAATACAGCATGAAATAACAATGAGCTGTAATTGACATCTCAGTTTTGTCTTTTCTTCATGGTAGTTGTTTCAAAATTTTTAAAACCATTTTTGTTTTCACTTCACCAATTCAGCTGCACCTGTTTAATTTACTTCTGTAATTGGAGCAGGAGAAGTTTCTCCATTTTTTTCTTTTAGTTTAAAATTATTCTCTTTCGCAGTAAACATTTTTCTTTCCAGCACAGAGTAATTCTAAATTAGGTGACGGAGGATGCAAATTGGAAAAGCTTGTCTCGGAGCTGGGCTACTCACCAATTTCTGTGTTCAATCCAATTCCGACAACAATTCCACGTGCCTTGCCAGCGGCCACATTGGTTCCCTGGAAACATTAATGATAAAAGCAATCAGAAAAGACATTACAACACATCTAACGCAACCAAACTTGCTTTTTTAATTCCTAAAAGAGAAACATTAAAGATAAATGAGCCCATTATTTTAACCATTTTAAGATAAAGAAGCAGTAATTAGCAGAATCAATGGACTTATACAGATTCAAATATAACCAACTAATCACTTTTTCAAACACCTATAGATAATGTTGCAAATTTGCATTATGAAAACACATTATCATCACTTACAGTCCAGCTGTACGTATTTGTCTTTGTAGAAAATACATCTATAACAGTTGTAATTGTAACATCACCTTTGCTACGGTGTACTAAATGACAAAAATACATTTGCACACACAGCAGGATATGAATTTTAGGCTAATATTCAGTTGTTAAATGGTTTATCAATCAAGCTATGAATATGTGCTTAAAAATTAATGTTTTTTTATTTCATACAATTTTAAAATAGATCCTGCATGTTGTGGAGCAGATTTATCAATGGATCTGCAATATGCTGTTTGATTACAAATTTGAAAATCACATTAGCTAATGACATCCCGGTGCATACTATGACAGACCCAGTTTATATACCGTCAGTGTGTTCAAAAATGCCTTTTTCTTCTGATTTTCCCTGCTTTTTCGCCACACTGGTTTCACACATAGCCCAACTACTCATGCCTACACCTGTGATAATACATATAGGGCATCTATCATCTTGTTTGACATGAAAGGGAAAGGAGGCTTTCTTAATGCTAACATTAATGGAAATAGCACCACATTCTTCTGCATGACACTAGGCCCGTTAGCCAGTGCAATAGTTCACAGGTCTGTTTTTGTCAAGTCTTGGGCATAAGACTGCATAATCTTGAGGGATGAAGGTCTATGATGTGGCATTGGAAAGGTTGTGCTGCTTTATAATGCAGAAGGTCACTTAATAATATCATTGCTATGTCTCTGCTAGAGTAGATAATAAGATATGCGAGAGAGTAGAATAAGGAAATGTGCATTAAATATTGCTTAGAAGGCCCATTTAGAAATACTTTGAAATTCAGATTCTCATACATACGTTACAGATCAATACAACCTGCAGTAAGCAATTTCTCACAACACTAATACATAGCAATACACATGCAATGAATCAATACCACAATGCTGTACTGGGCTATAGCTACAGGCACTGTCACAGCCTCTCACATTGTGTGTGTGGTAGGTTTCAATAACTCGCATGTTCCCCTGTTCTAGGCACGGCATCCCTTTGATAGCGGATTCACCACAAAGCAGATTCAACAACCACCTTTCCCTTTCATTTGTGTAAGCCATGGTGTGCCCAATGAAGCAAATGATAAAGGGATGAGTGGGCCCTAACTGTTACGAGGCTCAATACACAAATTCTGCAGGACCTGTGCAAGTATTTCTCTGCTATTACTTTTAAGTACTCTTTAAGAATCTAATATAGCACAGGTCGAAAACTATAACTCATAATGACAATATTCACTGCTGCCAGGGAAATGTACAAACTAAGGCCACACATAATTGATTCTTAGCTTCGCGGACCCGCCGACACAATAGATTTCCTGCCGATGGAAAAAAAAAATTGAAAAAAAAAAAATTTTTTTTTTTTGACATTATAAATTTTTTTTTTTTCACCTTTTTTTTTTTTGTCCTACCGACCAACCCTAGAAAATGGGCCTTGAGACGAATCCGAGAAGCTAAAGATCAATTATGTGTGGCCTAAACTGACTGAAGTCTAAACCTTCAAAACGAAATTAATTTTTAAAATCACTGTAACCTCAGGGTTGAATGAAACTGATGTTCATTTTAAAAGGAATGATAACCACAGCAAGGCGAAAACATTCTCAATACAGGAATACTTGGCTGAAATAGATCCGTAATTGATCATCCATAATGCTATCTTAAGCAAAATTGCTCTCATTGACATAGAAAGACGATACCTCCGCAATTCTGGTCGGCAGGTTTCTATTAGTGGATGATTGCATATATATTCAGCCTTTCCTCCACTCTCTTTACTGCAGCAACCTCAATACACCCTAGCATCTTATAATGACAATCACTCCCACAAATCTACATGGGGCAGCAATGGGAAGAGAGTACTCACAGAGAAAAGCATGTTCTTCTTGTCCTGGTTGACAGCCCTGGGGTCAGGGATGGCTTCACAAAATTTGATCACAGACACTGACTCTCCGGTCAGGATGGACTGGTCAATTCTTAATGTTGTAGAGTAGATTCTCATAAGTCTCAAGTCGGCGGGAATTTTATCACCAACTGCAAGGGCATACATGACATTCAGTTTAAGAAAATATAATGTAAAGACCAAAAATAAAAATTTAATACACAGAAATGAAGGTGATCAACAGAAATTATATTAGATATTTTAAAATGGAAAAAGGACACTTACCAGCTATCTCAACAACATCACCAGGACATAACTCCTTGGCTTTAATTCTTTGTACTGTTCTATTATTTTTTCTATAGACCTTGGCAATTTCTGGCTCATATTCTTTTAGAGCCTCAATGGCATCTTCTGCGTTACGTTCCTGCAAGACAACAAAGGAGAAAATTAGGTAAAGTATTAATTCACATCATAGATATAATTTACAATTTATCAGAATCCAATGTTAAATGATTCAATGCCACAAACCAGGATATCAAGGCCATATCGCCATCATTTATTGGCATTCACAAAAGCAGTCATGGATAAAAAATATATAAGGACAGACTTAAGCAAGACCTTGGGACGGCAAACCAGAAACCGGCTAACAAGTTGGGAAACCAAGCTAACGGTAATAAGAGAGAATACTGTCTCCTTGTACGTAATGCTATACATAGCAGTCCAAGGAGCTATTCTAGATTTGGCTTTGGATAAGGAGCAGGGTAATTTCAACAGACCCGTTTCAGGCTGTTTGGCAGTGTTTGCGTCAGGCGATGTTGGCGTATCGTGACGGAAGGCTCATCCAGCGAATCCTTTGAAGCTCACTGAGCCTTTTGGAGAAAAGAGAAGCAGCATTGCAGCAACAAACAAGCCATAATATATGAAGCAAACTTTAGCAAAGACGACAGACTGAGCCGAGCAAACTCCCGCCAGATAAGTCGACTGATCCCTTCAACAAACACCAAGAATTTTGTGAATCTCAACTTCACTCAGAGGGATCAGAGTCATCGTGAGCGTCAAAGTCAACCCTAGCATTATTAGACTTGCATCAAACTCTAACATGCAATTCAGCAGTTTCAGCCACAAAGCCTATTGCATTGCCCACCACCATTAGAGCATCATGCATAAGGCCCATCGACCATTTCATTTCACACCTGAAGTTGAAACCAAAAATCAATGTCGTCTCAAAACAGGACCCGTCAACGTCAAAACAGAACACCACAGGCCCCTCAATCTCTTCCCCTCATACAGCAGTCTCCCATCCCTCACTCATATAGGAAGGGGCAGGCTTGCAGGGAAGAGATTGAGGGGCCAGTGCAGAACACACCACATCGCATGATATATTTCATATTGTGCAAGTGCAACAAATAAAATATGAATCCACTGCATCTAGTTGTGAACACAAAGCTTTGAAATATAGGATACATGGATCTTGCACACACAAACCTGTCAAAGCATTCAATAGTTTCCTCTTAACCAAAAATGCAAAAGTCAGCAAATTATATGCAACGCAATCTGAAGAGATAGTGCCAAAAAACACCTTCCATTGAGGAAATCTTTTATTTCTGCATTTGGTGACACGCTTTTTCAATAAAACCCATCCTTTGCAAAATTCCTGATTTGTCATAAAACAGCATTCATGAAATCAGAGGCTGTAATCAGAGACACCAGAAGACTATTAGTAGCCACGAGAGAACAGAAGCTCCTGGGAGCCTATTGGATATGGATTATGGAGGAAGAGACACAAAAGACTTAGGATCTCCTCAGGGAAGGAGGAGGGGAAGAAAACTTGGGGAGCAGCACATGGAACCCGCAGAACAATGGAGCAAAAGGTATTTTAGGAGGACAAGATTCTTGGCAATAGATCAATAGTTTTTCTGGGGCAGCAAACAGGGGATGAGGGAAACCATCAGCAGCATGAAACTTCGATTGTCTATTCCTTGCGCCTCATCACTCTGCTGTCTGGTCACGAACCAGTTCAGTTTGTTCAATTAACCAACCAGCTACAAGCTTACTTCTCATACAATCTTTTTGTCTTCTGCACAAATTGCCTCCCAGTGTAACTAACAAGACACCAGACTGTGTCTGATGACTATATTTTTTTTTTCCAAAACCAGACCAAAAGCAGTATGCTGCTACTGCATCATCAGAAGGCTGCATACATATCACACTATACCTCAATAATCTCCTGCATCAAGAAGGAGCCCAATTACAGTGATCCTGGTATCATCCGGTATTTTTCCCTGCAGTGCATCAAAGATTCTTTGCTTATTTCATGGATTTGGAGATATTCTTCTGGTCTGTCTAACGGAGCATCTGAGAAATCTGGACTCCAGAACCTCATTTGGCCTACTCACTGAGCATCCCGACTCACTGAGCAGCCCGACTCGCTGAGCATCCCGACTCACTGAGCAGCCCGACTCGCTGAGCATCCGAGCACATCACAAGCAGAACCATGCCTCAGGAAACACAATGTCAGCTTTCTGTCATCATGTCTGCCTCAGCATTCTCACCAATGAACTACCAGTGTCTCTTACACATTTACGTGTATTACATTATGCTGTCTCTATCAATACACTTGTCACAAGATGTCAGCTTTCCATGCTTTGAAATTGTCATGGTTATATATTTCACAGACATTTTTTTTATGCATCTCCACAGGATTCTCCAGCCCTTACTCAAGGCTTGCTAGCAGCCCTTTAGCAGCAGCATACTCAGCAAAGAGCAACGCTCTCAGAATGCCTTCACTTGTTGCACCGGCACAACTTGGTATTGATCGAGTGCATTAGCAGGGGCCAAGCCGGAAATCCTCCCCTCAAATATATGTATTTCGAGTACTTGTCATATATGCCCAACCAAAATTGGCAATAACAATCCACCTTTTACCCCCCACTGGAGCCAACAGTGCCCTACACATTACTACACCACAGCATTCATATAGCAACAATTGCAACTGTATTTTCCACAGCAATCACATTATTTCATATCAAGTTTAACGAAAGATTAACATTAAATATGCATTGCCTGAAGAAATTCCAAGGTAACTCTAGTCTTTTTGACATAACAGAAAGCCATAACATGCAAATGCCATATTCATAGAACTGTCATTATGAAAAATTCATGTTAGAAGCTGATGAAGTCATCTGTTGCTATAGGTTTGTTTCAATAAACCATAGCAGACAAAACCTTGACATCTCAATTCAACAGGGAGAAGGAGACATAATGGAAGGAGATTGGAAGGTATACAGATGCTAATTCACCAAAGGACCCAGGGAGCTTAAACCTGCTATCCTTTAGGCATATAGTATCATGGGTGTTGACCATATCTATAATGCATCACAGGCTTCCCATGAAAGATGCAAGTGCTTAACACATGAAAGATGCAGGCGGTTTAGTCTCGTGGACACAGTATTTGGTATCGCGACCCAATTCATCAATCAACCTTGAAGCTGGTGGCTTCCTCAAGCAGATACCTCCCAGAGCCATCGACAAGTTAAGACATTATAGAAGGTTGAATTTGCCATCTACAGACTATATCACTGTATATCAGCAACAGGTTTAGTGCTATGCAGTATACACACACAGTATCTGGAGAAATGACCTCATTTCATCCATCATTGGACCTCCGTGTTGAAGGAGCCTTTACTTGAGTTATTAGAAGAGTCAATGATGCTTGGAAAGTCTCATCCATCATAACCGATCTAACCCATCATCCAAATATAATTATTCACCACTGGTATAATGCTATGAACGTAGTTTGGATGATAATAATCAAGCAAGTGGTTTCCTCAATCAATAATAATACCAAGGGAACAACTTATTCTCCATAATAATACTGTACGTTATACATCATGGTCTGATCTAACTTGTCAGTCATCGGCATCTAAGTACATTAGAGGCAGAAGCCTTGTAAAGGAAAAAGATGCACTCAATCACAAGCCAGCAAAGCATGGCAAATGGCAAGGGACACGCTAGACAAATACCAGCACCCAGTCAACATCCACGATCTACATCGACGAGGTCCACGGCATTTCCATCGACCGCAGTGTTGTTGACTCTGCCTCTTGGATGTCACTCCGGTTAGCTTCTAGTGGCCATCACACGGAGTGACGCAGGCTCATATACGAAAGCAATGTCACCACCGTTCACCCGTGGGTGGGCGACGCTGTTGCAATATTGGTCACCCTTTCTGCACCCGTTTCCACATCTTTTTTAACCTTTTTCTTGCCCAAAATACATTACACATCCTGACACTGGTAACCGAAGTCCCAAGGTAGTCAGAACCACTATCCACCGGTCAAATTTTGCAAGCGTCATCAATCTAGCTTCAGACCATCTGACCACACTGCAATACAAGCAATTTAGAGGAGACATTCAAGCTCTATTTCACAAGCTCTTCTTCAGTTCTGGGACCAGCTATCTTTCAAAGCAGAGAATAGCAGCACTCAAGCCGCAGTGACACCATAGCATACCAAGAAGCTTAGCTTTAGCTCAGCTTCAGCTCAGACGTAGCTTAAGATGTCCTAACTTCACCGCAGAAACAGCTGCCTCAAAGAAAATCTGGTTACATTAACGGAAGGACAGGTTGACTGAATTCCCAGCAGCAACGGTGAAATCTCACACCGCACCGAAGCCTTGGCACTAAAGCCGCAAGTGTTAAGACCTTGCAGACACTTACCTCCCCAGACAAACGGGTATCAATTCCAACTGTTGAATGAATGTACGACGTAACTTACTTACAGACTTTTCACTGAACTTCTACTAATGGTAAAAGCTGTGCTATTCTAGATGTCTGCATATATATATATATATATATATATATATAAATATATAAACCATCAACCTCACAATGTCTATGACTATGTTCTGCAGGGGAAGAACCATGTAATCTTCAACCATAAACTGGAAGTGAAAAATTGGGCTATCAACATCAACAAGGGACTAATTAAATAAAATTTTCCTATCAAATTCTTGGCAGAAACCAACTGACAGAATGACTCTAGATTATGACTAATCATAAGGCTACATAGCGCTATACATTGGAGCGAAGTGGATATATCATTTAGGGACTAAGCAATTTGCAAGGACTTGTGTTGGCGTCCCTGGGAAATAATGCATCATTCATCAAGGAGACGGCTGAGTGGACAAATGTCTATTTCCCACGACCACCAGTCACTCTCATCAGAGGCAGTAATATTTTGCAGCAATCTCTAAGAGATGTCCTCCTCTCCTAGGTGTCCTCTATAAGATGTCCTTTCAGAGATGTAGTCTCAGTGGTTCTCTAGCAGAAATGTCAGGGCAGAACATCAACATGACCATCATATATATTTTGTAATATTGGGGCTAGTTCTGTAGCTTGAAGTCTGTGTCATGCAAACCTTACAGCAAGAAGACACAGAAAAAGGAACCATGTTTTTTCTGCACACGCCAGCAGAATACATAGAAAGTAAACTATGATGATTGAGGAGAACCCTGACCAAAAGAGAGACCAGTTCAAGACTGGCAGGGACAGTCGCCATGCCGATAGCACTATATATGAAGAAACCTCCAATGCCCAGCATGCCCTGAGCTTTGCGATGTGACTGCCAATACCAGCACCGACTCAACTCTGAAAGACGAGATTCAGAAATTCCTGTTGCTTCGGAAGGTCTTGTAAGTTATTAGAACATCCACAGCAACAGGAATCCACATTAGGGAGGTTCTTAAAATGATCTATGCAAGATATTTTCAAGATTAGATTATGAAATTACACCGATTCAGCCAGATTACATTAGTGGTGGAAATTAGAGACGCAGAAAACTGATTATTATTGGAAGAGACAGAAAATTTCATAACTGCGCCAGGCAAATGACATAAATGCTGACATGTAAAGTCAACTCGTAATAGCATTACCTCCTCTTCAGCTTATTAATGATCAATTTGGTGAAGATTAGATCAAGCTTCAATTACCCAGTTACATTTGCGATTTGATCTGGAAAATTTTGGAGAACAAACATGGTCAAAGGGAGTTTGAAATCCATGGTTATACAGAGAAGGAAGTAAAGTTCAAATGTATGTTTAGATGAGCCTGGTTATCCTCAGGCATTGCACCCAACAGTAAACACTCAATAGGATAGACTGTAGGAGCCAGCGAGTCCTGTATGTTGCTGGTCTCTGTAAACTACAACTTTGGATGCTGCTAGTTTATCATCCAAGACATCACAAGTGGCTGGAGTTGAAGGATTGGGAAAAAAGGCTCTCTTAAAAACGCTGACAGCATGAACAAACTGAAGCTAGACCAACACGCTGAAAAAATACCCTCTGCTAAGCCTGCTGCTTTCGCCATATGCCAGTTCTCTTGTATATCTCCAGCCTATCATAAAAACCTCCTTACTCTCCCAGCATATGCTTGATGGCTTTCTAGCACTGCCTTCAAAGCAAACGGCCACTTGGCCCAGAAGAAGGTTGGGAATTAAGGAGCCACACAATACCATCAAGTCACCAGAAACCAACTACATGGACGAAATGAAAGATAAGGGCTTCTACTTGCAGTCCGGGACCAGCCTAGACTTCCTTTCCTCGCAGCAATGCTGTTATAAGGCTATCAAATGCAAAGACATGTTCAAGACTCCAAGATGGAGGCAGCCACTGTTGCTGATTTAGTGCAACTACAACCAGGTCTGAATACCAAATGACATAAGCTTCATAGAACATTTTCAGAAATATTTAGTAAATAGTCAAGTATGACTCAACTTCCAATAAAAGTAAGAGGTAAACATCAAACTCCAATTTAAGAGCTTCTCTAAAGCACAGAACAGGAAGCAGCGTACATAAAGCAGCTGCCAGGTGAATTAAACCAATGAATTATGAATTGCAATATGCCACAACCCGAATTCCGAGGAACGCTACAAAGAGAATTGATAACATGTACCATTTGACCAAATGGGATGGAAGCCAATAAATGGAAACCAACCACTTTTCTGCAACCTTATCTTCCTTTATTTTTCCAGTTTCTATATCATCTCGGCCTACATTCTTATAGTCTTATATTAAGTAACATGCTCCTGTTAGTAGCTTGAGCAGTGGTTTAGAATTCCTGCAAATAGCTGACCGTTTAGTTTGGCAGCCAAGCAGATTCAGAGATGCCCCTGTACCTTGATGCTGGAGCCACAAAGCCAGGTGTTCCCAGTCTGCTGAAAATTCTCTGGCACCCTCAGATATTAGGTTCCTTTCCACATACGTTACGCAGGTATATACACACAATGCACACCTGCATCGTAATAAGCCTAATCATTCTCAGGATTTTTCTTTGTCATTCAGACAGAAGACAAATAGAAGATGATAAACCCCAGGCAATGCATCAACAGGAATGACATAATGTCGACATCAATGGATCCAAGATGCCTGTGGAAACACGTTTTCTGATAGAAATCTAATTACCACGTCAAAAAGACTTGAAAGCAATCTGTAATTAATTGATTAAGGAAGGCTCTGCTGACCATTATTTTCAGCAGCTCTTCAGCAGCTCTTCAGCAGCTCTTCCAAAGCAAACCTTGGAAGCAAAGTAAAGGAGCTTGCACCAGAAGCAGTCATCTTAGAAAGGCTCTCTTTCTGCAAGCCACAGCAGAAGTGCAGCTGCCAAATCCATCAATGCATGTGCTGCCATGAATAGAAGCTAAAATACCTATCCAACATCGCCTTTCCTACCATATCCCCACAATGCCACAGACTTGCCCAATTTCTAAAGCCCAGAAAGCACCTTGGAAATCCGCTGCCAAAAGAATATCATTTCCTCTTTTATCCTTTTCCTGGAAGTTTTTAAGCAGCTTTTCAGACAACCGAGCAATAGACACAGGGCATGAGCAGCCATCTATTGTTACACTAAACAGAGCGGCAAAAAGTTGCAATGGCCAACGAAGATATTGACAACGTCAGAAAGAGTGACAATCTCACAGTCCTCACATTGAACAGTCAGCGAAAAAACTGCAACAATCATCAGCAACCAACTGTGTTACCAACAGCAAAGAATGCAGACACCAAGTTGAAGGAACAAACCTTGTTATCATGTAATTATGCAGAGCTGAAACAACCTAACAAGAGCAATTACCTAAAAGCTATATCATACAGAGCGCAAACAATTTACCCAATGTTTGCTGCCGACAACGTCCTGGGGCTAGCGGACAAGAAGGAGGCAGAGCGACTGACAAGCCTATATAACTTGTCAGGATAGATCTTTCATATCAACGTCTTTTCTCTTTCACATAGAACCAAGATATCCAGCAAAAATATTCTGCAGAACATCTACTGAAAGAGACTATCGCTAAAATGCCAAGCCATCAATTTAAAGTCTTGCTGCAGATACCTTGCACTTAGCAGAACTAACATAGAAGATAAACAGATGGTATATTCCTCAAGACCACGACTTTCGTGCAGGGAAAACATGGATAACCAGTTACCAGACTAAGGTAAACATAATCATATCGAGTCTAGTTTTATATCAGATACAGCGGCAAGTCTCGTAAATCTTGTTCAGGAATTCATACGTGAGGTAGTGCAATGCCTTTTCTTGGCATTAAGACATATTGCTTCATCTGGAGAATTTGCCCCACATCAGAAAGTTATTGAATCAACAGAAGACCGGATCATACGACCTTCCAGACTGGCAGTCTTCAATACATTTTTCAGCAATTTGCTGGAAAATGCTGACAAAGGTAACTGATGCCATGAGATATGGCAATGAGTCTATGTCAGAGCTCATCCCTTTAATACAAATGCCTGAAAAATGATGCATTGCTGAAAGTGGTAAAGTGGGAATCATTCCTGAAGAAAATTCAGTCTTAGATTCATATGCCGGTATGTATGTTAATTTCATAAAGCAGCTCTAAGACACACGACTCGAAGGGAACAGCCACGGGACCAAGAGTGCTACTGTAACTGGGAAACCTACTACAGATTATAACCTTGAGTTACTAAGTGAATGCAGCTTCTCACATTTTAACATGTAAAGAAAGTTCAGGGACCTACAAGACCTCCCAGTTCCCACCCTGGATCTCGGTTCATTATGGCTCCATATGCCACCAATTTATGGCAGGAAAAGATAGGCTCAAGTACCATTGACCTGTAACTGCTTCCCATTTCCAGATTGTCCATGACAGCGAAACATAAATCCTTATCAAGAAGGTCACTGTGCCCTTCAAAGAAAGACAGGTGTATAGCAGGTAGAACAGGGCAAGCAACTGTAAGGTTGTTCTGCGCAGGGTTGGCACAAAAAACCCGACCCCCGGGTTTAACCCGGATTAAACCCGGGTTTAACCCGGACTGGGCAAAACGGTATTTTCCCCAAAAAGTGGTCAAAATCCGGGTTAAATGGCAAATCGTCTTGAAATTTGCAAGATAAATAGCAGAAGTTGGAGAGAAAGAAAGCTGAAATCACAAAAACATCAAACTATCTATTGTCCTTGTAATTTTACCACTATGGCAAAATATCAGCCAACAATGCAATGGATGCATGTACCCCAATTAGGGCGAGAAAAAATTGTAATTTCCAGGCAAATAGATTATGTACGACAAAATTTCCCAAGCCTGAGATTTAGAGATTTCCACGCAATGACATGCCCATGGTCCATGGACAGGCCTTTCATATGTGTACCATACATGTTATGCAAATGAAGTTGATTTAGCCGGCTTAAGCAATTCCATAAATAGCAGTTATGATTCTTGCGGGTGGATATCTTCAAGAGCTTTAAAATGATAGGTGTTACGCCTCGGAGGAACTAATGGTAACTTTATGATAATAAACAATTAGAGAGTAATTCATCTGGGTTAAACTCTCTGGATGTCAGCTTGGTGTCCAACCGAAATTAGAGAATATTCCTTCAATCTATGCTGAGCTGGCCGGCAAACTAAGAATCAGACTTTTAGGGGTAAAAAGCATGAAATACTCAGCTATAGTCATCTGTCTGCTCAGCTGTGTGTGTAGGCCTAATATTGAATGTAGAGAGATGTGGACCAATGTTGCTTTCCTTGCTCAGAGGTGAGAAGAGGATTTTAGAAGATGTAACTGGTGTTCAAATCAATACTACCCGCATTTAACCCGGATTTTGGGAAAAAAACCCTGGTTTAAACCGGTTTTTGACCGGTGGGCTGGGCAAAATGAATAAAACCCGGTTTTTTTCCAACCCTGGTTCTGCGGGGCATGCAGATCGCAAAAGTCATCCCCTGGTGGCCGAAATTTGGAAGCAATCAGGGACTGTCAGGTGAAACCAAACTTCTTGAAAACATCTTCTGGTCAGTGACTGAGTGATTTCGCAATTTACTGAGGACTCTCAGGTACTGAAGTTGGGAAAAACATTGCATCAACAACGTTATTGGTGGATCAGGTTATCTATCATAGTATAAGCCAATTCAAATTCCATATTTTTCTATGAAACTTCCAAAAACTTACAGTCGCAAAGCAACGTTGTCAAAGTAACTAAAGAATAAGCACATTGTATGAACACAGCCAGGTGAATCTACACCAAGTGCAGTGAGAATACAAGACAACAGAGGATTTGTTTCACCGTGGTGTGAGGCTATGGAATTACCGACAGAGCCTGGCCGGTACTTTGTGCAATACCAATGTTTGTACTGCATGCCAGGGTGCCAAGCCATTGCCCGCCAGTGTTTATAGTCTCTGGACTGGTTCTGTCACAACACTAGATGGGATTTCACCTGGGGAATATCCATGAATGCGTTATCAGTACCAGCTCCTCGCTACCTGTATCAACAGTTGCCTTTGGCATCGGTATTGACGGTCAGCCTATTCTTAGCCCAGAAACATCAGCTAAGACAAACATCACACTTCACTAGCCTTGGATAGGGGATTGCAGGAGATTTCATCCAATTAATTTGACAGCAGCAGTCCAGATTAGCTTACCATTAAGTTAAGAAAGCCATTTCCACAACTGTTGGGCTGATTAGTTCATTGGCAGAACAAGCCTGGCAATGTTGGAGAGTTAGCTTGATTACAATACAGATAAGTTGAGATAACGAAGATAAGCTCGGAATGGAAGGTGACACTGACAGCTGAAATTAATGATACAGAGACTTTAAAATTAGACTCTTAAATTGAAGCATAAGCACTAGAAGGCTCAGGAGGCCAGCCAGGCAAATCAAAAGCTCAGGGGGATGATTGGCAATGATGAGTTTGGAGCCTCCAGTGATGTAGCTGGGAGGTTTAATCACCAGAGGACAGGAGACAGGACAGAAGACAGACCAAAATACAGAAAGTGTTAGGATCAGCAGCCTTGGAGAGTAGTTGCAAGTTACGTCAAAAGTGATTGAGTCTTTGTGGGCGGTTAACTTTTATCGCAGAGGCATTTCAACTCACGTAAGCAATTGATTAATGGCCAGCAAGATCACAGGTGATCTGGGATAAAACACTGGTTCTATGAACTTCTATCGGTGTATGGTTCTGATCGGCACTGGTGTTTGTCAAGGAGACGCAATATGCCCCAGGACATAAGCATGATCGGTAGCCGCTCCAGACCTCCTTAGGCATGCCATGATAAGCTTCATTAGCGAAGATCGGTTCTTCGTGTACTTTCCACATGGAGAAAGGTTTTAAGAAATTTCAGGCCAGTTATTAATGTCCTTCTCATGCAGAAGTTAACCCTTCTGAACTGAGGTGATTAGTTACAATAGGGTTAGTGTCAATGCCGAGAGTGCCTCCACTTCTTGGTCCATATTCCTGGTCCTATTCTACCTTCCAGCAGCAATAGACTGGTGCTATAGTAGCTATCTAAGGTAAAGGAGCCAACACTTTTGCATGCATCATTTGCCATACAGGCCTTTGGTGGCTGTTTACTGATAATGTCTAAGAGGTAGTTATCAAGCAGCCACTCACTACCTCTAAACCGACTACCAAGCACATAAAAACTGCACTGGGGTAGCCAACTAACATACTCCCTCTACCAGCTTCCAAGTTCCTATGTCCAAGCCCAGGAGCCCAAGTCCTGGCAAGATCAGAGAATCTTCAGATATTTGTATTTCCCAACTAAACGACTACTTTAGAAAAAGAAAGTAACTCAAGCTACAGGAACAACTGTAAACAGCCTCGAGTGTGCCTTCTAGACAATGTTAAAAAAAACACTGTTGAAGATAAAAAGAGGAATACTAATGCATTTACCAGATGTCAAAACACTGAGAAATTCTCATCAAAAGAACTTGGCTATATCATATTGCTCCTTGTATTCCATTACCTTGTATGTTCATTTGATTAATCGATTAGGAAGGCTAAAATACAGGTACTCCTGAAAGCCAAAAACCTCCTACACCATTGCGCCATTAAAGGGCCTTTCAGCTAAATTGAGTTCGATAACAGGAACAGCACTGTTATGTAGGCGCAACTGATTTGGAAAGCCAACATACAGATTTGGAGGCTGCGATGAAGCTCTCTAAATAGCTTACAGAGCTCTAGATGAAGCCTTTGGTGACAGAGTGTCCTGTAGACCCTGAAGTCCTGGGACATAGCTAATTACAAAAGCTAATATACCACAGTGGGAAAACAGCCAAGGCTCTTGAGACCACGATGCCGACCAGCCCACCAAATTCATCCTTGGCACCGTAATGAGGAAGGATGGGCCGGTATTAGACTAATCATGATCTACAGATACAGCTATTAGCGGTGTTAGCTGGTGATACACATATTCCGATATTCCGCATGAAGTTAACAAGCTGCGATGATTCTTCACAATTCTATCATAATCCAAAAAAATACAATATACCCGTAACATATTTTGTGCAAGGAGTCTCATATAGATTCCAAGCAATGAGAAAGTATTCTTAGATGCTTTTGAATTGGTTTTAGATATAGATGCATATATATTCTTCCATCGGCTGGTATAGCAATGACTGCATCTATATCTATAACCAATTTACAAGAATATAAGAATATACTTTCTCCTTGCTTAGAATCTATAAGCAAATCCTAAGGCAAAGAGGAGAAGTGAATGAGTCACAGCAACCAGGAGAAGTAGCCGTTTTTAGCTACAATTTACAGCTAGGATAACAAATAAGATTGCGGCAAAAAGAAACACGACTGTGAGAAAGATAGGCGTAACAAAAGCCATGAGCGGCAAGTCCCTTTAGAAGCCGGCAGCAGCAGGGTGTCCGGCTTCTAAACAATTCCATCTCTAAAAATATCTGACATCCTGCGGCTAGGAAGATGCAAAGCTCAAATGCAGATTAAAGCAACTGGACTCACTGCCACAGAAGAAAAAACATATCAGCCAATATATCAGGTAGCATATCATTAAAACAGCACATAAAATGAAGGAAATACCTGATAACAATTTGGTTTTGCAAATGCAAGGTTCACAATATGGAGAGCAATTCCAGGTCACAAAACAAACACCAAATAGAACAGATAACAAATGCAGATATAAATGTAATATGAGACGCAAAATAAAAATTCAGGTGAACCGATGCTTTCCTATGAATATGCTGGAAATACTGACAGGTGGAAGTTAGGTAAAACCTTGACACCAAACCATTTGCAGACCTGTAGCATGGCTACAGCCCAGTTTTATTGTTTTGAACACAAATCCTCCCATTAAAAAATCAAGGTATTTATATATGAACGCAATGTCATATGACTGGACTGGCATAAATGTATAAACAGTGAAATTTGAGGAGACCTGGATGGTTTCAATTTCCATACTAGGAAATAAGTTTCCTGGAAATTGCAGGGAGGCAGACCAGCAACAATCAGGATTCAGGTAGGTGTGGCCGGAAGAAATACAAAATTCTCTCCAACTTGGGAGACAAATCTCATAAATTAGAAGATTATCGTGATAAGCTACTCCGGCAAGCAAGGCACTCACCAGGAAGACAATAGCGTTTCCTTTTATTGCATGCAATCAGCAACATGAACATTGAAAACCATGGGAAACAGGAACATTTCCATATATTCCAACTTAACAAACCATCATCTTATTATCCCAGATAGAAACTTAATAGTGAAATTCTACTGTTTCCATAGCAACCATTATCTGATTATTATATGACAACCGATATATAAAAGGTCACAATGCAACAAATGTAGATTGTAGAACAGGAAGGAGACAATGATCTGCTGCAATTACCACCACAAATAATGCAACAATAAAGTGGTCTTACTCCACTATTACCATTCACTGTTCTTGCGGTGTTCACCTGTTCCAATCTCAAACACATATTGGCAAACAATCTATCAGGCAATTGAGAAGCGCACCTGAGCACTAAGCAAATTAAGACACACCAAAGAAGATAGTTCAAAACAAGATACAATATTTTTTCTCATCAGATTCTAACAGAAATCGAACTTCCAAACTCTGAAGACAGTATTTTTTACACCAAAGCAACTTTGTTTCTCAAATAGTACAAGCTTTTTTTGGAGATTTTTTTTTCTTTTTGCATTTCTTTCTTGGCTAATAATGGCAGAGGATAATCACTAAGCCACAGAGGAGGGCTACAAACTTAGCTGCTTCACACAAAGAGCAATAAACAAAGGGATCCTGAAATTCCACTTTCGAAAAAGAAATGATTTAAATTTTAAACTGTGTTACAACTGCAGAACACGAGAGTAAGAAGAGTAACAAATTTCTGAGACTTTCCATGATTAACAGACATGCTGAGCTTTAGCTGAGCCCTTTTCTTCTTTTCTTTGCAACAAATTGCCACAATAGCTCTAGATAGCCTTTCTTTCTCCACACTTTCTCCAGAACTCACTTCTAACCTATCAGAGCCATGACGTAATTGGTAAACGACGTCACTGAAACAACTTAATAGTTTAGATGGCATGTTATTGGCAGGCAGTCACGCCAAAAAAGTGAAAAACCTCCAGTAATTGCTTCAAAGTGTATTTCCTTTATGTTGGGGGCAAGCAATTCTATAATTAACTTGCATGTCTCCAGTTTTATAACATTGCATGTTGAGAGAAGTTTGATAGACGGTGATACCTTCTCCTTTGGGAGTCTGCCATCAAAACCATCTTTCATTAATCGATGCCAGGGAAGTTTTTCCTACGACTTTTTTCTTAAGACTTCCACAAAATGAAGGACATCTCATGACTGCCATCGACTGGAGACTAAGGTCAGAGAGCAATCCATGTGTTACAACTCACTGGTGACAAGTCACTGAAGTGTAATCAAGGTTATACACAGGTTATACCAACGTTATTAGAAGGTTGCCATATACACATCAGACAGCATGTCATACATGACCCCAGGGTGAAAATCAACTTCTTACCCATGCTATTAATATGACATTTTCATGACAAATTCCATATGTTTCTAGACAGAACATCAAAATGTTTGCCAAGAATCAAAATCAAATTTCATGGGCAAATAAAGCAATAACTTAATCTGATGTACAGTAAAATGAATGTATTTGTTTTTTTATTGCAACCTTGAACCACAGTAATTTTAAGAAAAAGCGGCTATAAAATCTATAGGAAATCATACTTTGAAAGATCGCCATATAATATGAAGACGAGGGAACACAACTTATCTATTTTGAGCTACTTTTCACTGGACACAATAAATATAATTCAAAACTGAAAATAATAACACAAATAGGGCAGATTGTTTCTGGAAACTGAAATTAGGTCTTTGCAAGGGAGAATGCAGAAGCCACAGAAAAGGTGACTAGAAGAGAGTTTATTGCTTTGCTTTGTGATCAGGAGAGATAGTGAAAGTTTTATGAAGGTCTAACATGAACTAAAGTCATCATTCCTGCACCAGTACTCTGGGAGTAGATGGTTTCGTTCTCATAAAATGTATAGTCCTACTAGTCCTAAGTATATTGCATTACAGTTGTACAAGCTATATGTGAAAGACTGAAGGAACTTGCCAACTTGGGCAATAAAAATGATAGGATGAACCTTCCCATGACATAAACTTTACACCTGGGTCCAAGCTACCATTTACGTGCTAAGCACTGCTGAGACATCTTATTCAGTAATCCTAAGCCGTTGAGCCTACTGCACTTTGCTCATTGAATAGAGCTGCAACTAACCTTTGTATTATTCTACCATTTGCAGTGAATACAATTTGTAATCAATTCATGAAGTGTCAATTATCGATAATTCAAAATTTATTTTTAGTTTATATGTAACCCTTTCCAATAGGGTTGATTAAAGTACTAACTTAGAACAAGTCGCTGTTAGTCCAGTTTTTTTCATGTAAAAATAGACACGAAAGAAGTCAGAATGGTCAATGTTTATCCTAAGATATACAAATAACCCACCATAGTACACAAATGCATACAGCGGTGCTATTCTGGGACGAAAGTGTAATGCTCAGTGCATGGGAACGGTCAATGCGGTCCAACACAAGCAGAAACCAGCTAAAAAGTCAAGAGAGCATGTTCGAACAGAATTTTTGAATGATTGGACCCGTAGAGCGTGTTCATGCTGGATATCAACAGGATGATCATTGATTGAGCTGTTGAATGGACAGACAGAAAAATTTCCTGCAGGGACAAGCATGCCCTAGCCACTGGGTGATAAGCTGGTTGATATAAGCTGGATGATAGGACCTGGTTGATAGGACCTGCCAGTCAGAGGGTCTGGTGAACTCTGTTCACGTGCAAGACAACTGTTCCTAGTGCCAAGCAGGCAGCCCCTCTGCACTGCTCTGACGTCAATAGAACATACAATACCCCCAATATAGAATCTACAGGCTCAGTACAGGCCTCATACCCCTCTGAGCCACGGAGGCTTAGTACTCAACTCACAGCCCCTAGAACAAGCAGTATGACTACTGTGGGATAACTCCTATCAAGTGAGGCTAGCACTGCAGCAATGCTCAGCCATCAACAACCCTTCTCTGAAGTTCTCCCAACATTCCTGGATTGCCCATGCAAAAAATCACCTGATCACATTTATAAAACACTGGCTCATAATTCAGCCACACCTGCTTGAGTAGTACATCTCACCATTAGCCGCACATGCTTTCAACCAGCAGTTTCCAGATGAAGAGGAGAACCTTCAAGAAAAGAACACTGCTAAATTCTAGGAACAACCAAATCACCTGGACAACTAAACATAAAACTCATCAGATTTTATTCCAGTTAAATCAAATACCAAGAAGAATCCATGCCATTGACCTTATATCTTGAATTGAATCAACAGAATAAGTAGAACCTTCAAGAAAAGAAAACACCACTAAATTCTAGGAACAACCAAATCACCTGAACAACTAAAACTCATCAGATTTTATTCCAGTTAAATCAAATACCAAGAAGAATCCATGCCATTGACCTTATATCTTGAATTGAATCAACAGAATAAGTAGGTCAATGTAATTCGATGCAGATTCAAGTGGCTCAAGCCAAAGAGCAAAGTTTCACATGTAAATAAGTAATTAAGACACTGAACACCGCTATTGGTATTCCAACAGTTGGTCATCACTGAAGTCTCAGAAATTGTTTTTGAGGGCGAAACATTAACCCATCGCAGAAAACAGGGTGTATGTCTCTGTGACACTCGAGAATATTTGGGATTGTGAACAAAGTAAACATTCACACCACACGAGTGCCCTCAGTACAGGACATGCCACTATAAAAAGAATGTACGCCAGGAATGCTGACAGCGTGTTGGGACATTATTATGATACTAGCTATTCACCCGTTAGGGTTTCTTGCTTTTCAAAAATGTGCTTAATTCCAAGTTCTTCCCTGATTTGAGTAATTTGAAGCGAGCTCCTATGTATTGGCAGACCTGTGGCAGTCGGCTTTCAGTTAGCTGAAGTAATATGGATTGTTTGGAAGTACTATGGATGTACAAACAGCAAGAGCCTGAGTTGATGTTGGAAAATAACTTAATTTCTGGGGGGTAGTTATTTTGGAGATAGAAGTTCAATCAGTGTACCAAAAGATGCGGAATTTAATGGCCTGCAATATGATATGCATTACTGCCCTTGCTGTCACAGAGAGTATATATATATAGGCCCCAGACTCGTGTGTAGAAAATGTGGTTTTTTGTCAAACTCCCAAGATGAATATCTGGTAACTGGGTAGTTATATTGGCACACAAGGTCAGGCAGCATATCAAAAGATGCGGAATTTAATGGCCTTTAATATGAAATGCATTACAGCCCTTTTTGTGGCAGATAAGTATACAGTTGGGTTATTTGTATGTGAAAAAATGTGATTTTTTGCCAAATTCCCAAGATAAATTTGTGTAAATGTGGAAATAATGAATGTTGATAGGTAAAAGTTGTCCTATCGGGAACTTCAGATGAATTGACAGGCTTAGGAGTGTAATTTAAGGTGTTATGGGTTGAGGAAAAAAAGCCTTATGAGTGAGATGAGATTCCTGCTATGGCTATTATTATGATTAGACTAGCTGTTCACCCGTTAGGGTTTCTTGGTTTTTTAAAAAAAATGTGCGTAATTCCAAGTTCTTCCCGGGTTCGAGTAATGTGAAGCCAGCTGCTATTCGCAGACCTGTGGCAGTCAGCTTTAAGTTAGCTGAAGTAATATGGATTGTTTGGAAGTACTATCCCAGCAAGCACTAAACCTTAGAACAACCATTTAAAAACGTTACTTTTCATTTCTAAACGTTTTTATAACATTGATTCAACGTTTTTAAAATGTCAGGTGCTCGCTGGGTATGTATGTACAGCGGGTGTACAGCACTACAAACACCGAGAGACTGAGCTGACATTGGAAAAGAGGATTTATTCTAAATGCATGGCGCAACTTAATTTGTGGGAGCTGGGTAGTTATTTTGGAGATATATAGAAGTTCAATCAGTGTACCAAAAGATGCAGAATTTAATGGCCTGCAATATGATATGCATTAGTGCCCTTGATGTCACAGAGAAATATATAGGCCCCAGATTTGTGTGTGGAAAATGTTGTTTTTTGTCAAACTCCCAAGAGGAATATCTGGTAACTGGGTAGTTATATTGGCCATACAAGGTCAATCAGCACATGAAAAGATGCGGAATTCAATGGCCTTTAATATGAAATGCATGACAGCCCTTGTTGTGGGGGATAAGTATACAGTTGGGTTATTTTTATGTGAAAAAATGTGATTTTTTGCCAAATTCCCAAGATAAATTTGTGTAAGTGTGGAAATAATGAATGTTGATAGGTAAAAGTTGCCCTATCGGGAACCTCAGATGAATTGACAGGCTTAGGAGTGTTATTGAAGGTGTTATGGGTTGAGGGAAAAAAGCCTTATGAGTGAGATGAGATTCCTGCTATGGCTATTATTATGATATATCCATGAAAGTTAGACAATAAAGGATCACCGTTGAGGCAAATAAAATGCGGATAATCAGCGGATAATGTACGTAAACCGATACAGTTAACAGCCAGAAAACACAAAAGGGAGGCATATTCATAAAACGAAGCACATTCGGACAAATCGATGATCCCCTGTGCAAATATTAATATGCGAGTAATGTTGTTGTATAAAATAGCATTGGATGGGACTAGAATAATATCACAGCCCTAGCCATACCTAATGACCTGACCTTGTGACAAGCAAATGGTGAATCACAAAAGTTGGTCACAACTAGTAATGATCATGTCACAATGCCTAGTATAATATTAGTCTGTACAGATTATTCAGTCGCTGGGTCACTGTGTTAGTGCGTACAATATAAAATACAAATTGATAAAGAGCAGTTGAAATATTGATACTGGACAAACTAATCAATAGGCAAGATAAATATCAGAGTAAGTAGGAGGTATAGGTCATGTAAAACCCATGGATACAAAAGGAGTAATCATAATCACAAAATCAGGCCTGACAAGACAGATACCAAGATCAATGTCTATCAAATAAACAAGGCTTGGTCGGACAAATATACAGACAAGTCGGACAACTGTACAAATGAAAAGAGAGAGAAGAGAGACGCAGTAACAGTACACCGAAACCTTTATCTTCAGAATACACACAAGATATGAGTCATTTGATCTTTAAGAGCTAGATAGTAGTAACAAAGACAAAAGACTCCTGGGTTTAATATCCTTCATGCCAATCACACTGGGGGGTCATCCTTCTTGCCATTCAATAAATCCCATTTATTACCACAACGTAATTAATAATTTATGGGATATATATTGCTGTACTATTAATGATACAAATTATACGCATTATGAGTTCCAGATTGTACTTATATTTACTCTATTCTCTACCTGTCCATGAAAGGCTTATTACTAGGGGATAATATCCTGGTCTCCTGACAGATCTGGGGGAAGTCCAAATAAGAGTTTACAGTACAATTCTGTCCAATACATAAATTTGAAACAACAGGTGGTTAAAGAAAGACGAGAAAAGTTCCATAAGAACAGAAAAGTTCCATAAGGAACTGTAGGCTATAGCTCATTTAAGGCAATTTCTTACAAGACCCTGAAATGTAAATTCATGGATGGAATGGCTCAGCAAGTAAATGCCTTGGTCTAAGAAAGGTCTTGCGGATTTCTCTTCCATATAAAGTCACCTTAAGTCAATCTGAACACAAGGACAGGCCAAGGACCCTATCAGAGGCAATATAAAAGGGAAGGGAAGACCTTCTGCAAGGGCCATTCAATCCCCACAAAACACATTGCTAATGAGATGATTAAGCAAGGACATGAATTACAATAAAATGCACATCAATATCACTAATTACAAGATTCAACCAAGAACATTACTGGAGAAGAAACCACAAGGGAGTAGAGGTTCTAGGGAATTCATTGACAGAATTTCCAGAAATGCAGTTGAAATACCAACAAGTTGCCCAAAAGAGAATTGCAGCAAAAGCCCTTATGCCAATAAAAATTTCTAACTATGACACAATAAAGAGTTCATGTACTGTGCGAGATAAGAATCAGATAGCAAGCAAATCCACATGTTTATCCTCGATAACAAACGTGAGAGGTAACTGTGTAAGAATCTTACTGTATAGGCACTGGATCTACTTGGCGGTCTTGGCCTATATCAATCAAACAATATATCTCATACAAGATCTTATGAGGACAAATGTTGTAAATGCAAAACTACTGTTCTAAATGAGTTTTCATTTTTCTTCATGATGATAAATGGCTAAATTTTGAAACAACTTTTCAAGAAAGCAATGCCACCACCTCCAGCCCAAGCACCAGACACAAAGGCAAGAGTGATCACTTGTTTGCATTGACAAGACCAAGTAAACTACAACATTGGCATTTCACCATCCGCTGCAGCCAGAGTCTGCCACAATCCTCAAGGGCAGGCGACTCATCAGAATGTGAGGTTTGTTCCTCTGAGGTCACAAGGTTGTTCTAAGGGCAATGGGGCCAATGGCAGCACAATTTGGAATTGCACACAAGCCACAGGCTTCTGGAGTCTGGACTGACCAACAGCAAATCAACAATCACCACAGACCATTTCGGAAAATCACAAAGAACTCCATGGACTTTGGTATTCTGCATGGGGTGAGGTAGTAAGACTGTAA
Organism: Platynereis dumerilii; assembly: GCA_026936325.1. Lineage (NCBI taxonomy): Eukaryota > Metazoa > Annelida > Polychaeta > Phyllodocida > Nereididae > Platynereis > Platynereis dumerilii. The sequence goes on from JAPTHN010000002.1 coordinate 94,681,627, forward strand.
GGAGTTTGTGTTTTACGCCCCATAAAACTGTAAGAGGAAAGGGCATCCAGACTTGACCACTGGCCGCAGAAGCTTACATTGTAAATTACATTGAAACAGTGAAACGGACCAATACAATCGCTACAGAATAGCAATATGAACAGAAAAGGATATAGACACCATGTAATGGTGAAATTCCTGAAGACAAAGAGCGAAAAATCCTTTGACAGGAGACAAAGGCCTTGAACATCCATCAACTTCAAAAATCCAAGCCATAAATTTCACTACCATCCCAGATGAAACAACCAGAAGCAGAGACTGGTTTATAACTCTGCAACTTTAACACAACTCATGAAGCTGAGCATAAGATCCAACACTTGAGAAATGGCAACAAAACCTTGATATCCTGGAAATTGACAATTGAACAGAGAAATTCAAGTAATAAAACAACCACTTATCACAAAAGGACTTACCTGCCATACTCCTACAATTGCATTTGCGATGAGAATGAGCAAAATTACGAAAGGCTCCACAAAAGCAGTAATGATGTCATCATGCTCCTCGAACCAAGCCAACACCTGAAGAATAAAGTGCACATTTAGCAAGACAACTACAAAAATATCAAAATTACGACAATTTCAGCATTTGATAATTATGTAACAAAAATTAACTTCAAGCAACAATTGGAAACTCTCCAACTTTATTATTAATATTAATGATTACAGAAAATAAGCATTACTTGACGAGTTTATTCCCCTTCAGTTTTTACCTCACAAGCTATCAGCATCAGTTGAGGTACCATTTACTTAATTAAGGATTTACTTTAACTAAAACTATTGAAATGAACAAATTTTGTTATTGTCAGCCCAAAACGTGCGCATACTGAATCACATGTCTGGCTGTACATATGGCGAACAACAACCTGTATGGTGTGACCATGGATGATGAATTAGACCATTCAGTATCTTTGTATTCCCTAAACAAATCAATATTTATTCATGAGTAGTGATTATTGAACATCAATCAGGTACATGGGTTGCTGTTTCCCTGGACCTTATAACTTAGCCACGTTGGGCTAGCCATATAGGCACACATTCCCTGAATTAGAAAGATGATTCATAATAATAATGGATTGACATGTTGAAAACATAGGGTATTGGCTGGTTTAACATAAATTTCAATATTGCTGTTCATTATTCATTAATCTACATGTCGTGCAGTGTAATACTGTGTTATAGATCTGTCCATGTTGGACTGACATCAAAAGCAAATCAGGAATATGTTTAATATTGAACTTGTAAAATGGAACGGTCATATAAAATATAACATGCATAACTGACAAATGGGTGTGCAGTACTGAAAATTAAAATATGATGATGACATTAACGAAACCTAAAAATAGAATGTAAGACGTCACTACTGTGACATACATGTGTAAGCATGTAGTAGAAATATATAATTGGCGAGGTCGTTTTCATTCACAGCTAGTGTATATGTACTTTAAACTTGGTTTTGCAAAAAAAGAAAAAAAAATCTATGGCGACCAGCTGTTGAGAATGATTTAAATCAAAACCGCGATGGTGTTAGTGTATTTTCAAGTAGATTCAGATTAAGAATATACACACATTAAATGCACGTCAGGTTTCGTTGTCGACATATCCATTACTTAATTAACTCGCAACAGTTAACAAAGGCAAAGAATTACATGCCTCTAAACTGCCATTATCACTTGCCGGGACCATGGCAAGTCCTTATATCATAGTAATAAGCAATTACACTGATAATACAGCGCTGTTTCTCTCAAAATTATCAGATATATTCTGCAGGGAAGGCCGTTTGCAATCATTCTCGCCATCTGAGATGCCATTAATCCCTCGGCATATTGTTTAATTTCACTTTTTTACACTCAATGGATTCAAAGGAAAAGAGCCAGGGGGCTTTATTTGAAGCAAGAAACAATCCAATATGAAATTTAATCAATAGGAACATTTAGACCAGCAAATCAGAGTTCATTTGGTTGGAATTTGCTTCTTTTTGTGCCAGTTTAATCTACTGATTGTTACATTTCTCAGAAACAATCAAATTAAATTGCATGCATATTATCTTAAAAATGCAGAATTTCACAAGCAATTTAAGCCTCAGATTTATTAATTATGCAAATATTAATATAACATTTAGACAATTTCAGCATTCACAAAACGCTTGAGATTTACAGGGGTAATCATGTTATCATTGTTGTCATTGTCAATTGTAAACAATGTGTCCATCTTCTAGGTAGCCTAATTTTTGCTACGCATATTGCACCTAAAAAGGCTAAAAATAGAAAGCATGTTGGCATTGTTTAGCATGTGATATTTTCCACTCATTTCACTCTAGAGTGTTCTCAGAGCACTGAAGCTAGCAGCATCCTTGTTTTTACTAAATTCTCAGTATTTGTTCATGGTAACAATTCTAATTTGCACAGCAAAATATGTACATCATTGTATTGTTCTGCATTCCTTTGTTAGATTAATTGTAAGGTCATACAACAATGAAAATATTATTACATTACATTGCATTTAGCTATGTTTAGGGGACATGATGGGCTAATATTTAGAGAATATTCAAGGGACAAAAACTATTTCCTTGGCTTGTAATTCTTAAAATCTAATTAAATTTAAAAGCTCTTAATCTGTCGCAAATGTCAACTAACAATTTGGCCTTGATTTGGATTTTTAAAAAGACCATTAAATCGAAATGACATCTTAAAAAGACTAAAATGCAGCAAAACAGCAAATATTAAATTATATTATCATTATCGTTAACCACCCACATGTGAGGCAGTGCAACTCCGGGAGTATTTAGAGCATGCACCTGCATTTGTGAAATTGATCTGCAGGTGCAAAAGGGAAGAGCGTCTTTCCAGCGATAAAATGGTGTCGGAGGCTGCAGCCGGGATGCTGCAGGGTGACATTTCATCACCCATTCCTTCCAATTTCCCCCAATTTAGCCCTTTTTCTGTCCTGCCATTTAAAACAAACAAATCCATTGGCTTCTATGCATAATCTGTGTAACAACCCCACCATTCAAATTAATCCGGCAGACATTTATAACCTTTATTTTAACGTTATTTCGCAGGACAAAATGAAGAAATGAATCCTGCAGGTAATTTTGCTGCACCATTATTGCCACGCCCTGAAGCGACTAGCGTTTCAGATAATGGCCTGCAATGACAAATGCTATCAATTTACACAACCTGCTACAAGACTTAATTGGATCAATCCTTCACCATTTCACCCTCTTGAAACATAATCTGCTCCTACTGCAACTTAGATAAATATAATACATTACAGAAATGGGCCTCAGATCTCCCTCAATCATTGCTCGTTCAATCTTGTAGGGTCTTCTCCTACTCTTTTGGTCTCTTTAGCATGTTTACGAGCAACAGAATAGTTTCTACAGCAATGGAAAGTATTCTTATTCAGGCCACAGGACATTGAATCATACATAACATTTTGTTCAGCATAAAATATCTATATGCAATAGACATAAAAGATTTAACATAGCAATATTCTCCAAGGACTTAATTTCCTGTATTTCCTTAGGTTGCAAAATGCTTTGCTATAACGTTCAGTTTTGAGGGATGTTACGCCGGTTTTACCCCAGTTTTCACTTAAACATATACCAGAATGGCTTATTAATACTTGGCTACATTTTGTGTGGTTACAATTTAGTTAGCAGGCAACTTGAAGGCCAAGGGAATACAACACACTTGGAAGCTGTAATTAACATTTAGCCGCACCGAGCAGCATTGCTTTTGTTTGAGAGGAACAGTTACTGTTAAGAATTTGGTAATGGCAACATGGCCTTGGTCTTATGATACTTATAAATGTTACTGTACTGCCCATAGTTTAATCAACATAAATATTAAGGTTAACTATGCTGCGAAATACTGGGGAGCAAGCAGCAGGTAGCCAAAAGGCGGGCAAAAGATAACCTAAAGTCACCTTCATTCACCCTCTGCCAGGGGTTACCAAGAGGCTACTGGGAGATCTAAGACCTGTGCCGCACAAATGAGTACATCCTTCAGTTAATCTAATTCTTATGATGCAAGAATCAAAAGAAATATGTAAGACATTTTATCACAAATTTGTAAAACTTACTGAAGCACAGCCAAAAGCAGTGTCATGAATTATATCTCATTTATAATACTTTATAGACAATATTTTTACAAGTACATGTGCAGTTGAACACACTGGTTTCAGTGAGTGAGTGCTCACTATTCCCAATGCTAGAGGCCAGCTTTACTCTAATCCCCATTTTAAGATTAAAGTCTGATTGATCTGTAATATGTGACCCACTTTTTGTAGGAGAACATACCCAAGAAAGACTACAAGGTCCACTCCCTTACAAAGAAACATTACTTGTAAGGAACCCTTCCTAAGGCCACACATAATTGATTCTTAGCTTCGCGGACCCGCCGACACAATAGATTTCCTGCCGTTTGACATTATAAACTTTTTTTTTCACCCTTTTTTTTTTGGCCTACTGACTGACCCTAGAAAAAGTGCCTTGAGAGGATCCGAGAAGCTAAAGATCAATTATGTGTGGCCTAACCATGAAATGGGCACTTATAACATATTACTACGCGTGAATCTTCCCCAAGGATGGTAGTTGGCAACTGAAATCATGCCAAGCGATCTATGCATCACCTCTGTGCACTGCAGCAACTGTAGATACACAAAGAAGAGCATATCTGCAGCATCAGCAGCATTTGCACCCAAAATGATGAAACCCTACAAGCATCAATACTCCAGGCTGTACAGCAGCAGCAACATGTCTGCTTCTTCCAATTGGGGATTTCGGGTGTCAACAATACACCGGAACCAGCAATTGATATCAACCATTACATGTACCCCAACAGGCTCTCCCCCTTTTCTTCCATTTTATTTTGATCTTATTAAATATATCTGTCTATATTTCATTACTAAATAGTTAGTTGCAAATGCCTAATTTTACAAACAGATTTAATTTAATATATAACTACTGTTGGTTATATTTAACTATTCTAATTGATTTAAATAGTGAAAATGCTCTGAATTTCAATACTATATCAGGGATCTTTTTTTAGCTTTAACATCCTGGTTTTAGAATTAAACAAATTATCACAATTAAAGAGTTAAACGACACTGTCACATCGTCATGAAGTTATCATTATGTTATATGTTGGTCGAGGGTTTAATGATTCCCCACTATCAGTATCACATATCTATCAGTGACAATCACACTTTCTATGATAATTTATTTATATCCACTTTATATGAGGGCATCAATTTTCTTCCTCTTATCAAATATCAATGCACTGCAATAATGTGAATACATATTTTGCACGAGAATCTACACTATCATGTTCTACAAGAGGGCACTATCAGATTTATGTAATTTCAAGATGCCTCATTTATTTCCAGTCCTCTGCTTGACGTTGCAATTCTGGTGTGAAGGGGTGAAAATGTCTCACATGGAGGGTCTGATGGAGGAGCATGATCCACACAGAAAATAGATAAATGTGGCATCCTAGAGCTGTAGCAGCTTAGCTATTCCTGTCTATGGGCCAGTCCCTATTCTCTACCTACCCCCTGGTAACACCTAGGCCAAGTATATATAGAGCAACTGCATTGCCTGACCAGCCTGCTTGTCTGCTCAGCTCTAGAAAGCTGCTTAGTAGACAAATGATGGGCTAAATAGCACCCCCTTTCTGATTTTCACAGTAGCTATCCACTATGATAAGGGTCTAATAAATAACGCTCGCTTGACGGTTAGTGACTGATTGTCCAACATGTCGATTTTGGACATCCTAAGTAAAGTTACACCATCTGATGTTTAAGCAGCCAAAGTTCTCTCCCATCGACCTGTTTGCAAAGGACTTTAGCAAACATCGCAGTAGCCAACTCTCTTCCCTTGCATTAATTCCTTATAATCTAGCTCTTTTAAAAGGCCATAAATATTAATGCCACCCAGGTTCCAAGATATGGGACATTCACCAGTTCAAGATTTTGGAGAAAAAAGAAATTTCTCGCAACCAACCAAAGACACTGCTATTTAGAAATGAAGCATAACTAAGTGTACTGATTAGCATGAGATAACTTTTAAGTCTACATGTAAATATTCGTGACAAATGAGTGATATCAACAGATCCACATTAATAAAAAGTCCCAGATATTTATAACATTCATCATTAAGAAATAATTTATTATGGATGATGAAATTTATGCTCTCTTTATAGCACTGATGCAATATGCTTAATAGGCTTCAATGAGTGCTGAATGTGACAGTGGGCCACGTCAGGTTTACTTAGCCACGTCATGATTAAAGGTACTGTGTCATGTGATTCGCTGATTCTTGTCCTATTTATAGCCGCCATAGACACGCCATTGCCAATCAATACAGCTACCCTTAATAAAACATAGATCAATGCTTTCAATGAAGAAGATTTAAATTCAAATTGAAATACACATGGAGCAGTACAATAACACACAGCACAAATGCACTGTGAACACATGTGTCTGCTCCACTTATTACACTGCATAAGCACTGATGCCCAACATGAGTTCACATAAATACGGGTCACCATGCTCCAAATAACAACCTGCGTCATAAGGGAATGATCAAAATGAGTGTCCATGACATTTCCTTTTCAGATTTAAAATTTTATGCTATCTAAATCACTGGATCATGAAATATTCAAAATACATTTTTTATGTATGACGAAATTTCTAGAAATTATACAAGTTTATTACGCAACATGACAAAGGACTTAAATCTTAAAAATGTACCTTTTAATCAAACATCAATTAAAAGGAGCTTTACAATTAATGGCTTATTTTAAAATGCAGAATTTTAAGTTATTAACATAGAAGGATCAAATAATATTTGTTTTGATTAACAATTAATTTAATAGTTAAATTGTGAAGTTAATTCAACGTTGTAATCTCTACCCATATCAGAAATGATAGTACTGACAGACAAGATAATGAAAGATTGATCAAAGTTTTCAAAGGCTAATATTAGTTTAAACTTGCCTATGCATATCACGTTTAAACACAGATATCCTATCTAGCAGTGTGGCGTTAAAATCTGCGATCAATGTTGAAAGACAGATTGAGTGAGCTGCAATTTGTCGAGATTCCCATATGGAAATCAGATGAAGGAAAGTTTCTCATTAAAATCTTTTTAAACAGAAATGAATGGAAAAGAACTGGTGCCCTTGGAAAATTTTAAATCTAAATGGAATAGTTAAGTTTAATTAATGGAAGATTTAGAAAGAACACTTAATATCCTTCACAGTATGGAGCATTGTCATTAATTGAGAATGTAAATGATTAGGTGTCTGGCTCTAGCATCTACTTCCCAAGTCTAGTCACAGGTACATTAGACTAAATTTAGCCAGTGGCAGGTTGCATATAATTTATTACTGTCCAAAAAATGGGGCTCTAATTTGCATGAAAAAATGTATAGCACTAGTAAATACTGGCAGAACTTCCTTTTTCAAAGGTTCCAAATCTATTTTACAATGCATCAGTAATTTAGTTATAATGCCTAAAATTTTCAATTGAAAGCAATTGACCATTGTATAGATAACATTGCAACCTGCATTTGAGCAAAGCATATTACATTGTCTATGTTCATTGAGCATTGATTTCGTGATAGTTATGCAATTACTTACTAAATTTTTAGTTAATTTTATTTCAAGCGTATTGCAGAAAAAGCCCCTGCAAATTTCCAGGCATCAACACACAGCCATAGACTAAAGCAAGCTGCATTAGCCATTCTATGATTTTAGCAGTTAGTGAAATGCACCTCTAGTCAGGAGGCACAAAGCACAAGGCCGTTCTGATGTGTATATATATATATATATATTTGCAGAGCTGCTCTATTATTTTAGGGGTGGTATCCTAGCAGCAGGGCTAGCTGTGCCCTCCTCCCACTGGCTGCTGCTGCTGCTGCTTCTAGGAATGCTGGGATGTAATCCTCAGCCTCACCCAAAATAACCACAGTACGCCACCCTCCAGCCTTCTATGGCATGGCCTAGCTGTACTAACTCAACATACAGCACACTGCCCACAACCACTTCCCAATGCAAAATATGAATGCACAACACCTCGTAATTTTCCATTCAGTGTAAAATCACATCCACGCTTTAACAATTACACAGCCTTTGCACTTACAGTCAATAAAGCATTTTAATCCCAGTTTTTACTCCTCACACAAAAAGTACATCCAGGAAGATGGCTACCTCCAGGTAAAATCCAATTGATCGGTTTGATGACGAAAATAGGAAAAATCCAACAAAACAGCAATAGTAATACTTACAAAAGAGATGATAGCGGCTAGGAGCAAGATCTTTACTAGGAGATCGTCGAATTGTTCCAAAATCAGTTCCCATAGTGATTTTCCTGAAATGGTACAAATTATTGGTAGAAAACGAAGTCTAAAAGATAAGTCGATTTAGCTAATTAATGATATCAAATTTTACCAGTTTACAGATTGAAGTTCTTTATTTATTTAGCCTAGATTCTAGAAATAATAAAATCCCGATATAATTATATTAACTGAACAAGGATGGACTTGAACAATGACAATGCAATAAGCCAATAACAATGAAACTTCCTAGAGTTATTGGTAGCACTGATCAGCTCACTGAGCCCAGGGTAACAGGGCATTTAAATCTTGGGGATTTAAATCCAATGAATTGAAACTCACCTTCTTCGGCGGGCAGTTCTGGAAAGAAAGAAAAGGAAATATTAAAGAAACATGATGGGAGGTGTGTATTGCAAGTAGAATATGATGGACACGTGACAATCAAGCTGTCAAATTTCATTCATTCATTTCAATGGAGGGTAATCCACAGCGTGATTACATAATGGCCGGCAAGCCACATTGGGGGTTGGTCCACGGGTCAATTTCAGATTGGAAATCTGTGAAATGGCTGAAAAAATCTACACTTACCATTAGGGCCGTATTTTTCTTGGTTTCTGGCAACCTGTTCGTCGCTTAATCCTGTTTCAATATCGGACTTGAAGTAGTTAATTACTTCATCGCCCGGTTTCGTCCAGGCATCCTCCATGTTTATCGGTTAATTGTTCACTTAAGATCTCATGTATGTGTTGGACCCTTACACCAGCGATCCCCGACTTTATGCTGTTGACTTGGTCCGAAAATCCAAGCCAGAAACGCGACTTCCAGCTTGATTTTCAGCCGAATAACCAGTACATATACCCACCACTAAAGAAGAGGTGAAGGGAAGGCTCTACGTCATGCGCCGCACAATATTCCAACTGGCGGGGGAGGCACGTTGTCGCTCATCGTTGTAAGTCTCGCATTTTAATTCAAACTGAACATATTTCACTATCTATAGACAAAAAATTTAAATACATAAAATTTCCTGACAATTTACGTAAGTTTGATATCTTATTAATTTTGTTCTAGAAAAATTTAAATGCACAAGCCCACCTATGTCCCCTATTAGAGGGGGGTTTTCCCAATAATGCTCTCGTCCGAGTATTCCAAATGGCCGTCATGTGGATTCGTCTGATTGGTCAATTTTGTACCATGTGACGCCGGGTTGACCTCATAAGGCAAAGTGACGTCATTCAGGGAATCTCCTCAATTGACAGATCCACAGGCGGGAGAAATTAACCCAAATTAATTAAGGCCATTCATACCTATTCACTCACTGGAAGACCCAACTTTTTGTGTGAAGTCTGAGCTTGGTTTGTCAAGCAGATCTAAAATAGTGATAGTACTATATCCTTAATTACTTCTATCTTAAATTTTACAATTATTTATCCCAATCAAGTTAAATTAAAATTTTTATTACAATCTTTTCAAGTATTACACCTTGTAAATTGCAAAACACCTGAATACCCTCTTTGGCTCCCAGCTCTTTATCGAAGCATATTATATAAGAAATCACAATAATTCAAATTTAGTCTTTTTATAATAATCTTTATTCTCTTTTTGCACGTATTTCTCTCTTGCAAATATATTACAGACATCAGAAGATAATATTCACAATATTTATATAATATATATATATGTACAAATATAATTGATATATAGGCTTACAGCCTCACACACTGTATATCACATAATTGAAATAAATAATGCTAATAAATATAGGAAATGGAGCATTTGGGAAATGGAATATTTACAGCAATTCAAGATTAAAACTTTGACAGAACTTATGGGTAAAATAGGCATAGGAGGCAGGGGGTCCGTGGGGCTGCAGGCCCCCCCCCCACAAGAATTTTTGAAAATCTATTTTTCGAGGCGTTTCGGGCCGGAAAATTGTAAATTAGGTCTTTTTTTTTGGTCAAAATTAGGGCAATATTTTTGGCCAGCCCCCCCATAGTTGATGGACCTCCTAAGCCTATGCCGGGTAAAATTCATGCTTGGTCACATTTATTAACGAAAGACTTTTCATATACTAGTACTTTCAGCATGAAAACAATTATAAATGTACTAATGTATAATTTAGGAATTAAATAAGGCTATTTAAGTTTATCTTTTCAATGTCAATTTGCGAAGCATGTGGGGTCAAATGACAACCTTGGGGCTTTAATGGGGCATAACATAATAGCAGGTACCACAAGTGACAACAGTTTGGAAAAATTAATACATTGTAACACAGAACTCTAATCTTGCATCGAAACAGCTTGCCATAATAATCACTCATAACTTGGGTAATTAGTAATATTACACATGTATACATGTAACACAAAGCAATCAATCAATTAAACCAAAAATCCATTCATATATATATATGAATAACACAATTGCATTACATATAGGCTATTGACAAAAATTGTAATCACCATGTTGCCAAATGGACATCAATTGATTCATATATAAGTCACATGTAGAAAATTAGCAATTTTGTGTTATCTGTAGATGAATATCACATTGTTCATAATTAAATGGTGGATGCATGTTTTCAACAGATATATCAAAGGTTCTGCAGAGCATGTATGTTGAGTGCGATATAAAGGAGTCAAATTTATGGTATCACACAGTATCCTGTATAATATTGGAGTGGCAAAGCAATATTTGTCTCTTCTTCCATGAAATATCCTTTCCTTTGATAATAACTTCCATGATGAATGATAATACTTGAAACTTGACTATGATGACATCACTCAATTATGCTCTTGTTGGAGAAGCCACTGTGGCACAACTGAGGCGAATGCTTTGTTCCTGAAATAAATAAAATCATAATTATATTATTATTTAAATTATGAAGAAAAAATCAACAATATATATAATAATCCAACATGCAAGCCATTCATTTTCTGCATTTCTGCTTCATTGACGTAAGTTTAGAGTCAATAAAGTTAAAGAAATAATTAATTTAGGAGAACCATGAAAAACACAATTTACGTTGAAATGATTCAAGATTTGGGCAAGTTATTAGTATTTTCTTCTACTATAATTAGAGTAAGCAGGATATACTTTTACTGAGGCATATCTCTTCTAATATGTCTCATAATGTCCAAGAGATAAGTTTCTTACAAGCAGCATAAATCATACACATTTAACAGAATACTAACCCATGTGTTCAGCAAAGCGGTAAGAGAGAAGATATCTGGCAATTGGAGGATTTGCGACTCAAGGGTCTTGTGAACTGACTGTAAAAACGGCGTGGAATCTGCAAAGACAAAGACAAATATTTTGTTAACGGAGCGTGACTTATGTGAGATTGATGGCTGATCGGGGCTTTACGTCCGGTATTTATGCAATGAGACAAAGAATGACTGAAAATACTGTCCAGCATGGAACATAAGGCAAGTGACAGCAATAATTCTTCAATTTGCAATTTTGATTAAGTTATAGTACAAGACAAAAGAATGAGTTCTTTTTCATTATCATCACAATAGAAGTATATCTTCAATTCAGTACATTCAAAATGGGGTTTCGTAGTACATTCGCACAAATCCTTGCACAAATATTTCTTGTTATATATCTCAAGACCTTGGGGCTTCAACGCTTAATTGCTGACCAGATGGCCAATGTACACATTGTGCAAATGTGTATCTTATCCTTGCCAATGGTCTATCAAACAATGCAAGGATGCCTCAGGATGGTCTTGAGATATAGAGGATCTTTCAGCACCATCTGCAACTAACCTACCCCAGTGAGAGAATAATGTGCATTGTGTACACTTTGGCATGATTCTGCCAAAGAGTGGCATTGTGCTTTTGAAGGTGAGACCAAAGTAATCCACAAAATTCTGTTAACCTTTGCCCAGTGGGTGTGAAAGAATTACAATGATGTCAGGCTATCATAATTCTATTCCATATCTCTAGGGTTCCCCAACTTTTTGTAATGTAGATCTTATTCTCCCGGAGAATCATTTTACGTGACTAGGATTTATTGGTAACTCATGGTTCAAATACCAAAGGTAATGCTCAATAAGTTTCTCCTCTTTTTTGTGTTTTATGGACAATTGAGCTATTTTCGCTCTGGGTTATCAAGCTACGAAAGGTTAAAGGTTCCCAAATTTAACATGGGTATCGGTACTTAAATCATCGTGATTTCTTTTCATTCTCTATGCAGAAAGCACAAAAGCATCTCCTCATATAGGACAAATATAAGCTAAGACCTTCCACCAAACATAATGCCATCAAAAATTAATTACAATTTGTAATACACAATGCTTCCAAGAGATGTGATTAACAAATGATTCTCATAAGTCTTCAACATAGCATATTGTAAACTGCAAAAATTTTGATTCACACGCAACTGGTAATCCAAGAAATATCGGACATGGCTAACGAGAAAATGGGGGCAGTAAATTAGCAAGAAATATCAAGAGGGATATAAACATTGTGCCTCCTTGAGATATTGCTACAATTCAATAGTGAAGCATCATGGTTGCAGTTGGATGCACCATGGTATTGCATGCAGCCTGATCCAGCACCAGAGCTTCAGCATGAAGTCCAAAATGTCACAGTAATAGCAGGGCTAGCACTGGACCTTGGAATACCCCTTTCAGCCAGAAGCAACCTTCTCAACAATTTGCAGTCAAAACTCTCAGCTGATTCATTGTATGGGTAACCTTCAACACACAAAGGGCCATTCTTTCTGCAGCCTCAACATTCCTGCACAGGTAAGGCCATTATATTACCTTCACTGATGTGTGTTGAATGTAAACATGAGAAAGAAGTACCGGCATATCCCCAGATATCAGAATGATGTACTCTATGGTAATATTGAAATGGAGAAGACTTATTCACAAGAAATGGACAAGCAAGCACAAAGCATTGGCTACAGGAGAATGTTTCATATCACTCAGTAAGTTTGGAAAATATAAATAGAAACTGCAATATTGAAACTTGTACCTCGATTCAGGAAAAGAACTTTGGGTCAAGATCAGAAGAGTAGTAGGATATAAGTGAAATCAAGCATGGAAGAGCACTGAAATTTGTTGTTCAACAAATTCAATATAGACAGAGCAATGGAAGCAATGGAAATCAGCAAGCAAAGACAAGGTCACATCAGAAATTGTCAACGGAAAGCCGCATAGGTTTGAAATGACGGTTGTTTTGGTTTGTCCAATTGTGTACTCAACACTACTCATGTGTATTATCACTTGGTCAAGTACCCTGTCATAACTGTCATTATTTAGTTAAGTAGGTTAACACCAATCAAGACACTGTATATAATTGGAAACTACTTTTACAAGATACTGTCCTGATACCCTAGATAACAAGGTGTTTTGTTGAATTTTCATTTGTAAAAAAATATTTTTACTGAAATTCTTTATGACCAAATACCTAAATTCATAAATATTTCAGAATACCCAAACAAAGGATCAGCTGAAATTCCAGAGGGCATAAGGTTCTGTAGAATTTGTAGATAACTAACTAAATGGCAGAAAGCTTTGTTGAAATCCAAGATAGCCAAATGCTTTTCTGAGGTTCAGGAACTTAATTGCACCTTTTGACTTTTGCACAGATTGAAAAGCATTATCCAGAACCACATTGCATTTTCTTATTTTTCTATAACCTCCACTTGCAATTTCTTCATGTCAAATAGTATTCAATTCATTCAATTCAATTTTAGAAATGCACTGTGCAGAGTTCAATGGGAGTTGGGGAGTTCACTTGGAGTTCACAAAAGCAACAGTTGGAGAATGGTGGATGCAGCAAGTTCAGCTGAGTACTGAGTATGCATTACTAGCAGCATTAGTCTTAACCTAATCATTTCAAACGATTTGGGAAGTGATCATTAAGGAATCCAATGACATAGCAGTGAGTGAGTGAGTGAGTTTGTGTTTTACGCCCCATCAGCATCAGTGTGGGCTATTTAGAGGCAACCCAATGACATAGCAAAGAGACTGAAACTAGACAAACTCGAAGCAACAGGTGAGGTGAGGAAGACACAAGTAAGAATGAAAGCATCCAAGTTGAAATTTTACAAGCATTTTAAAAGTTATAATACAAATACTAAGCACGCATACGTATATGTGGGGATATAAAACAATACAAATTGATACAAAAAATAAAACTTTGTTCAGGAAGAATCCATACAGGAGAAATACTTCAAAAGAAGTTATACATGCAATATACATGTTCAAGCTTATCGTATTGCAATGCATTCTTGTAACTTTCCAATTCCACAAATTTCATCTTTTAAAAGAAGGAGCTGCAGATATCTCACAATGCCCAGATGCAATTTAAAGAAGCAGAAAGCTAATAATCATGGCACTTGATGATCAAAGACAAATGGCCAGGGAGGTTTAGAGTATCTCAAGAAAAGGTTGAACAATAAACAACAGGGTTTTTTCTCAAAAGGTGACTGGTTTTTGGGCTACAAGTAGAAGGCAGAGGAGATTGCATAGGCAGAGCTTGTTTGTTGCTCCATCATAAGCTTAAACAAACTACAAGAGAATAATTCCCTCCCCTTTCTTTATTGGGACTCCTGCCCTGGGTTATATATTGGCTAGAGGGAGAAATATCCTGTTTAGACCTTGAATCAGGCTGTTATGCTAACTTCCATACCTCCACAAAACCAAGAATCTTAACGGTCTCCCAAAAGGAAGCAGCTGCAACCAAACCTTCAATCAAAGCTCACCACAATCAGATGACTGAAGTTTTCAAGATGTGTCTCAATCCTAGCAGAATTTAGGAAGTAAGACAACATCAATTTGAAGATAAAGAGAAGATCATCGGTGTTTTACCCAAAAGTTGTGCGGATTGCATTTTGAAATAGGAAGGACGGAAGGAAAATGTTATTTTGACAAAAGTTAACAAAACAGATTCATGCAATAGTTAATTGTCAAGAATCAAAGACGCCTTTACATGTTTTGGTTCAAGGAGCATGACGTCAAAAACGCAGAGAAGACCTTGATTCTACAGGCAAAACACATGGTCACTTTGCAAAATGAGGACAAACGGCAAACAATTATGAAGAGGAAGCAATTAGTTTTTTAAAAATATCTTGTTTCTCTTCTATTTTTACATTAGATAGATAACATAATTGAGCAACACGAGAACACCAATTCAATAATCTCTGAAATTATACATCATATTTGGTAACTTATAACAACACCTAATTGCGGATGACCTTCGATTGTCCTTCGGATTTGGTCAATTAGTTATTGAGAAGGTTTAATAGGTTCTAGCAATCAATTCTATCAGTCGGGATAATAGGAACATGTAATGGAAAGCCAATCCATCATAATTGGGTAAATTGGCCAATATACAAAGAACTATCATTCATTAGCCCCAGCAAACAACTGGCAAGTCAGTTAGACTAAGCTGTCAGGTGTTGTCCATAAATTACCAGAAACTCAGCCTCAATCAACCTGGAATAATAGCCTGGCTGCACTGCTGGGCACTGCTGGGAGCAGAAACATGGCTGGAATGAATATCCAAGAAAAATTGCAACAACAAAAGCATTCTAAACATGAATTTCAATGATCCACAACAGCGAGATCAATCATATCAACAGTCTGAGGAGTATTTCAGATAAACGCTCCTCACGACAACGGAAAAGAATGGAAAATGAGAATAACATTTTTAAGTAAGACAAACAGGAAAGGTTTCCACTACGTTTTACACTTATGTGATGCAGGTTACACAAAAATTAAATAGGATTGAGATTACATTTTTTGCTTCCAATAAAAGAGAACAGAATGGCTTGCACCAATTACCTCAAGCAAAGGTTTAGCATGTAAGCCACCCTGCTTGAGGAAGACAACTAGCAATGCTTAAGCATTTATAGTATTCTTCCAAAACCACTAGGAGCTTCTCAAATGTGAAATGCCAGCAACCTTTGAGATGACAATAGTTTGCCACAAGTTTTGTTTGTTTGTGTTTTACGCCTCTGCAGCACCTTAGTGGGCTATATCAAGGCAGGCGATCGCCGTATGATGATGAGATGAGAAGACTGGGAGTCTGGTAATACCCTATTAATTCAGGGATGCCCAGGGTCTTTCAGTTGCCCCAGCATAGAACACTGGATACAACCCGCCTCCATTTAATGTCCCATGGGCTCGGACTAAATTGAGTTCCTGGGTGGGATTCGAACCCACGCCCTCAGAGCCAGTGGTTGTGCAAACAAGCACTCTTAACCATTAGGCCACGGAGGAACTCAGTTTGCCACAAGACTTCATTATTCTGTAACGTTGTCTCCAGTTTCAAGACGCATTATATTTTAATATCACATGATTTCTAAAAAGGTATCACTTCAATATATGTGACATTGTTGAATCACATTTATTCAGAGACTATTTTGCAGTTATATATTTGCATCTGAAACAATGTGTTCAAATTTACTTGTGTGTTTGCAACAGCCTTGCCACTGACAATAGGATGGATGGATGATTAGGGCTTTACGTCCTGTACTTATGGCATTTTATGCACTTGGTAGGCTAATTAGGACAGGAGGAGGACATGGCAATGAGGCAAAGGATGATTGAAACAGCTGTCCCACATAGGCCCAGGTGACCCGGCAAGAGCCGGATTCGAACCCTGGACCCAGCGATTGGCAGCCCAGCACGCTACCACTAGACAAAGGTCAATAGGAAGACAGACAGTAGCAAGATAGGTTTGTGTAGCCCAGGAGCCACTGATGCTGGATCCATAGCTCCAATGAGGCAGAGAATTGCAAGAGGGCTCGTGGCCCCACCCATAATCCCATGCTAAGCATCACCGGCCAGGCACAATTGCCTCAATCATGTCCCTGACTCCCGGGTAAGCCTGCTATGACAGCTTCGGCTTAGAACCCACAACTGACCCCGGGGTTTAGTCCAAGCTCATTATCACATGGTCAGTATGATATAAGGGCTGAAGGTAATATTTTGCTTTTGTAAGGATAGATAGATAGATAGATAGATCATATTCATTTTCATCCATAATTGAGTTACCAAGACATGTAGGCCCTACAGTGCCACCTGTAAGTAAGTGAAACGCATGAGATGGTGCCATTGCATCAATGCGAAACAGTAAACATCCTCAACGAAACTGCTTTTGGAGGCATGAATTCTGATCCGATGAGAAGAAAACATATTGGGTCATAAAGGCTGATACGTGAGGCATGTTGGATACCAATGACAGCCAATTTTCTCAGCTGTAGGAGGAGTTAGGTATGGGTCAAAGTCTTTGATAAGTAAGTGAAACACCTTTCCCTATTAAATAACCCATACCTAACTCCTCCAACATGCCTCACATATCAGCCTTTATTACCCAATATGTTTTCTTCTCATCGGATCAGAATTCATGCCTCCAAAAGCAGTTTCGTTGAGGATGTTTAGCATTGATGCAATGGCACCATCTCATGCGTTTCACTTACTTACAGGCGGCACGTACTTACCAATGCTCAAGCTTATCAATTACTTGACTGACCAACAAGTCACCAATTGATTGACTGTGGACATAGTGGAGTTTCATAAAAGATACATTAATTGTGTCAATAGTATCAAAGTGGAAAGAAGGAAAGTGGGGTGTTGTACTAATCTGACATTATAGCACCTGCCTTCTTCTCTTTGTGCTCAGATTGAACTGAATGGATCCAAGATGTCATCATTAAATGTAGGCAAACATGAACCATACAAGTATCTGGAAAATCAGTAAGGTTTATCAGAAGTCTTCAGCACTTGAGGACTTCCATTAAATTTTAGTATTTATAAGACAGAGAGCAAGTTGGCTCCTCTACAGGCCTTTTTTTCATTTATTCATTTTTTTTAGCAATTCCAGACTTTTTTCTTCTTACAGGTTTCGTCTCTCCATTTTCTGTCACTTTTTCTTCCTCAGGTGTTGTGTAAATGCAAAGGGGTTACCTAGCAGAAAATGGGTGCGAAAGAAAAAGGTTTAGGGAATATAGGGAGCCAGGTATTGTGCGGGATACCAGTAAAAAGAAAGAGGAGGGGGGGGGGGCTCAAGAGAGAGGTGGGAGAACAGTAGAGAGGGCAGAATCAAGCACAATTCCAACTGCAGGCCGAGATGCTGCATGATGTAGTTTGGATTGTGGTATTTGGGGACCTTTTTCACTGCTTGCCCGCATGCCTAGGGCTGGTTATGAGGAGCCAGGGATGAAAAAGTAGATAGATAGAAATGCAGTTAGCTAGCAGACCTGCTCCTGCTACAGACTAGAGATGCTGCTACTGCTACAGGAGTATTTTGGGCTGGGCAGGTGCTCCAATGTTATATTAATACATCATCTGCAACTCAGTGCATGTCATCAACAGACACAGTTGGCAAAGTCCTCCCTCCTCACTTTTTTTTCAGTTTCTTCAACTTTTTCTCAAGTTAATTTTTTCCTTGAAAAAGAATCACATTTTATAAAGTTTATATTTACCCAGCACTTCCGCAACAAAAACAAGGAAGTAGTTTGCAGGTTTTTCACACCTTCTCCAACAAACGGTGACTTTTTATCTCATCCATACTTCTTATTGCTTGAAATCTTGTACATCACTTGGCTCAACTCCCACAGGTGCAGCCTAGTACACCTGAGTCCTGAGTTCAATGACCAAGGAGTCAAACCAGAAATTCCTTCATCCCAACACCTGCATTTGATATTAAATAAATATTTGACTGCATCTTAATTCCACCTAATTGACCACTGACCAACCCAAAGGTCAAAAGTAAAGGTCAATGACCCCTGCATAGGCCCAATGAAAATTCCAAAACATTCATAAAATCAAAGCCTCAACGTTTCGTGCAGTCGTGAAGGTTCTTAGGTTCAGAATGACTTGTAGATGCAGATGGTTGGGGACGAAATCTGTTGGTTGTTGTCCCATCAATTTTTCCAAGATAAAGTTACTGATTTTTCAACTTGATCATTAGAAAACTAACACTTCCATCTATGAAACAGCAGGCAGATGCAAGATTATAATATAAGTATTGCCCAAGTTAGAGTCTGTCATATGGAGCTATGACTGGGGTTGAAAAATGATGAAGGGGAATGATGAGAGACAAACATGTGAAAACAGCAAAACATGATGAGTCTCCATTTAGGCCAGGGGAAGCAAGGTGATCAAGTTCAGGGTCAGGCAGTGGGCCTGACTGAGGACATAAGAAATGTGGCCTGAGTACCACCATCCCTGTCAAAGAGACCTCCACCCCTATGTCAGTCAGTTCCAAATATACTAGACTTACGAGCTACAGGTAGCTCCTCCCATCCCATCTCGCCATCTATTCTTCAGCAAAGAATGTTCATAGTCTCTACAGGAACATCAGTAATCTAACAAAACTTATTTTCTTCTTTTCTACTTTTCTTTCACTTTTCCCCCAGTCTTTCTTTTCCTATTTTGACACCACCACAACTTGTAAACAGCTCATTACCCATGTCTGTAGTCGTCAAAGCCCTTCACATTTCTCTGTCGAAGTCCTCAATGCAATATATTTCTTCTTAAAAGCTATTTGCGTGCACATTGGTATATACTTTCGAATAGACACTTTTCTTTTTGCCTTTTTTCTTTTAAAATGGTCATTTGGAAACTCATTGTTATAAGTAATTTAGGAGAAAACCATGATCGTCACAATAAATGATTTGCCTGTGTGTAATTAGCAGTTGAAGAACTTTTACTACTAATATATTATTATATAGCTAAGTTGCATGTCAAAGCCATTTTTGCCAACTACGTACATCTCAGTTTACTAAGCCTCCGGAACTTTCAAGGATTGTGTCTGGAAATTGGCATGTATAGTGAGCGAGAGGAGAGAAATAGGAAGAAACATCACAGCTAATGAGAGTACGGCATATAATTATGTCCAATCTGCCAATTTTCCTATGGAGTATATCTTCTGGACTATTAAAATTTCTATTCATTATCCAGACACGACGAAAGTCAAGACAGGGAAGACAGCTTAGACAGGACAGCTCAGACAGGACAGGGATGGGAAAGACAGGACAGGGAAAGGAAAGATAGGCAGGACAGGGAAGACATGACAGGACAGGGAAGACAGGACAGGTCGGGAAAACAGCTTAGACAGGACAGGGAAGACAGGACAGGGAAGACAGGACAGGGAAGACAGGACAGGGAAGACAGGACAGGGAAGACAGGACAGGGAAGACAGGACAGGGAAGACAGGACAGGGAAGACAGGACAGGGAAGACAGGACGTAGAAAGGGGAAGATAAGACAGGGAAGACAAGAACGCAGAAAACAGATTGGGCCTGGTTGGCTGCAGGGAGCACCTTTATGTCTTAGTCTTGTCTAAGAGGGTCAGTGTGCCACCTTCACAGCTGGCAAAGAGTTGAGCCAACTTGTTGCTGAAGCAGCCAACATCCAGGCAAGAGCTGCAAGAACATTTGGCAATTCAGCAAAGCACAGATCAAGGAGGTCAAGCAGTTGACGCAAGTGATGACATGATGCATTACAACGTAGCACATGCCATGCAACACACCCTTTAATGCCATAATTGGAAAGCCGCACCTACGCACATTTGGGACATTTGAGTGATCACCAAAACTTAACTTAGCAGTCTTTTTTTTACTTTGATCAAACGAAAAGATGTATATCCCATTACAATATAGATTTGTGTGTTAAGGTTGGAGAAAATACATTCAAAATAGTTTCGGTATCCGGACCTACAGTTTGACATCTTAAAAGAGAAGTTCAATGCAACATCATGTGTGCGCATAGGCATATTTATTCGAGAGATAAAGAGTCAGAGAGAGGAAATACAGCAGTCATAATACTCGTTATAATTCTGCTTACTGCAGCTTGACTTAGAAATATGGGATGAATATAGTCATTTTGAGGACTTAATTAGTTTACACGAGTCTTTTAGTAACAAGCAGAATAAATGAGCAGAAGTCACTTTGAACATCTTGGCCCCATCATCAACAGAGACCACACATTTGCTCCAGTCTGCTTTTCCTCTTTCAAGAGGTAAACCCAATGACCTCTCAGTCAAAGCATACCTCCAACAACTTCAGCACAAAGCACATTCTTAGCAATTTCTGCTGAATTTCTGCTGTTCAATGGTAAGCTAGGCACCAAGTTGCCACCAACCCCATCCTCAAGCCAGGTGACTGCCAGGCTGGGTTAGTGACATTTGCAATTCTTTGGCAATTGCTTGCAAACTTTTGGTTGTTCTTAACCAATTCTTGAGGTTTACAAACTTTACTTCAATGTTAAAATCTACTGCAATTCAGAACAGAATGATGAAGAATCAACAGGATCTTGCCATATACCCCATAATGTTTAAAATACCACATGAAAAAGCAGTGGATATATCCTACGTGGTATTGTGTTGTGTACTCAATGGTTTGTTGTATACTCAATGGTTTGATCATTGTCGATGATGTCATTGCATTGTTTACCATTGTGACGTCATGGCCATGGTGACATCACAACATTGTGACATCATCAGTTGAGCTGCTCTCTGTATTCTGATTGGCTGAGGCTACTGTTGAGTATTGATCAACTGAGTGAAGTTCAGCTTTTTTTGGAGTTACAATATGGGGTATAAATAAGACCAAATGGTTGTACGGTGGTATTTTGAGATGTACTCCCACTCGTGAAGATATCCCGAGTCCTCTGTACCCACTCGTGCTGACGCACTTGTGGGTACAGAGGACTCAGGATATCTTCAACTCGGGGAGTACATCTCAAAATACCACCATACCCATTTGGTCTTATTATAATACTATCACATATACATGAAGTTCAAGTTGTGTAGGTCGGCCAAGTGCAAGGGTATTCTTGCCTGTTTTACTGAACACTGTACAGACTTGCTGGATGAGACTTCTAGTTCCAATAATGCATCTTCATTGTAGCAGAACACTGGATCATTGCAGGGGATGCTTACGTTTTGAGACGCGTAGTAGATTTGTGGCATCTCCAGCTTCGTTTTTACAATGCTGTTGCTTAGGGTTGTGGAAGATGCTCCAAGATTTCCCAAGTTCTTAGTGAAGTGGTGGCCGAAGACCAAAAGACCAAGGCTCAGCAGGTTGGCCAGAAGAACTATAACAGCTGCCTGTCAGTCATCAGAGCTGTTGTCCGGAATATTTGCAGAAAGACCGGTAAACTTATCAAATGGCAGAAGTAGAGCATCCTCATAACAAACCACCTAGCCTAGCTAGTGCATTTGGGTTGGATGAAATATTTCTTGAGAGAAGTCGGTTCTATCTTCTATGAATGTGTAATAGCACTTCACCCATGCAGACTTGCCAAAATTAATCCATGTTGTCAAAATTTAATGTACTAACAAATACTGAATAGTAATTTAGCTTCCAGAAGGTCTGAACATTGTTCTCCTCTGGCTAGTCCAAAATTCTTAAAAGGTTCCTCTAAGGCAGGTGGTCCTGATTCTTCCTTTACACAGATGAGACTCAAAATTGCAAACCTGATTCAGTAACAAATTGGCATAACTAACTGTAGGGAATAACTTTTATATTGACAGTTGTCTCCAAGCCTTGCAGATCCACTTCATACAATTCCACTGGAAAAGCATCAAGTATCTTCAGGTAAGATGCTTCCAGAAGCAAGGCTACTCATTTGTTGTGCTTACTCTAGGCTGAAAATACTAGCAAAGAGGAGAAGTCACAAGATAGCAGGAAGATAAAGAGGTAAGGAATTGGTTTATGATGCTTACAAGATATGGCAAGGGCCCCAGATAAAGCCGAGGGGCAGACATACGCCTGAACAGCCCAACAAATTATCCAAACCATACCCCTGTCATGACCCAACAGAATGACATATATATGTTAGCATTTAGGTCATTGTGGCAGTGATTGTGCCGTGACTTCATTGCCAAATATTCCAGATTTTCAAAGAGAGAAGATAGCGGTAGGATTCAATAGCTAAGAAATAGCCTACAAAAATAAATTCACTGATGAAGACAAAGCAAAATTGTCGAAAATTCTGACAATTTATACCAATTCTCCTGAAGGTAAATTCATCACTAAAATTAAATAAAACTGCAAATCGTTATTTTATATAATTTGTATTGATCAACATTCAAATATTTGCAAATTTTCATATGACAATTTAAAAATCAAAATCAAAACAACTTTATGATTGAAATTGATTAATTGCCAAAAACTGGCAGAATTTTTGTAGATAACAATTTTGAGATCAAAATCATAACTGAAATGGACATTTTCAGTAGATTTATTCTGTCAATGAAACCCTTGAAAATAAACCTTTTCCAGATTATGAAGTGCGATGGCATAGGCATTACGACAGCGACTGTACTCAGTGATGGACTGATGATTGGGGCTTCATGACCTGCATTTTATGGCGGGCCAGTGATGACAGGAGGGGACAACCGTCACAATGCTAGGAGGTGGAGGCTGATTAGCACCGCTGTCCAAAACAGGTCAGGTTGAACAGGCCAGAGTTGAAATGAAACCCCAATGAATTTAGAGTAATATCTAAATTGATTCACACTTTATTTAAGCAATTCCAAGCAGAAACTGTTAGTGCATCGAGTAGTGCAAATCAATTTCCTTCTTTCTTTTTTTCCAATATTGCTCCGACGTTAAGAACTTTTTATCAGGAGCATAAAATCGTTTTGACAGGCTCAGGCACCAAGGACCACATGGATAATGCAGAGAAAAACAAGAAATT
Source organism: Platynereis dumerilii (assembly GCA_026936325.1). Classification (NCBI taxonomy): domain Eukaryota; kingdom Metazoa; phylum Annelida; class Polychaeta; order Phyllodocida; family Nereididae; genus Platynereis; species Platynereis dumerilii. Next base: position 94,705,666 of record JAPTHN010000002.1, read on the forward strand.
TGCCAAAGAAAAAGGACACTAAACGGGTAATATAACGGAGTTACGAGCCGACAGAGGTACACATTATATTACTTGCGAAAAAGTCTAGTTTTACAGTTTTCTGACTTAAGAGATCCTTCCGCACTACAACTGAGAGATGTGAGTCGAAAACATTTGCTACTGGGAGTTTGCACATTCCCTAACTCCATTAATTGGAAACTAGGTAGTAAATTACCAAAATACACCTCAGGCACCATAACAACAATCTTCCTTGCAAAGAGGCAAAATTTTGCATAAACATTTTACAATAGCAACGAAACGGGAATAACAACACTGAACGCCAAACTTATGTCCTATGACATTATGTTGCTTCAAAGTTTAGCATATTCCTGAGACAATGATGCATAATAATGCCAATATTGTTACAGCCGATAGTTCTAAATGCCCAATTTGCAAATCGGGCTGCCTTTTGCATGCCAGACACTGAAATAGGTTTTTGTCAGAATATCTACTCCCCTGACCATGCTTTGCCAATATCCCTAACAAAATATCCAAAAAAAGCAACCAAGCCAAATTTTCTACTGATCTTTTCCAAAAGTTCTAATGTGCTATGTTAGAAACTTTGTCACAATATATTTGACAGCCATCTCTTCTACATCAAATAGTCACCAAATAGTGTCTCATGGTTAGGAACTATTTGGGACACTATTTTGTCTGATCTTTGGGCTGTCATGGACTGCCATCTCTTCTACGACACAAGAGGGCATTGAAATTCGCGATCTTTTACGCTTATAGAAACGGCCTTTTTGACTGCTTAAAAAAATTGTAGATGAATTCTGAAAAGCAGATGAGAAAATTAAAGTGTTGACTGAGGTATCTCCCAACTTTCATAATTTTCCTATACACCGTTTTTTGAGTTTCAGGCATCTGAACATTGCATGTTTTGCAAAAAAGTTAGCAGCATGACGCAAATGAAAATCGCGATCTTTTATGTTATAGAATCGGCCTTTTTGACTGCTTAAAAAATCGTAGATGCATTCTGAAAAACAGCTGATAATATCAAGTGTTGACTGAAATATCTCCCAACTTTCGTAATTTTCCTATGCATAGTATTTGAGTTTCAGGCCTATGAACATTGCATGTTTTGAAAAAAGTTAGCAGCTTGACACTAATGAAAATCGCGATCTTTTATGTTTATAGAAACGGCCTTATTGACTGCCTAAAAAAATCGTAGATGAATCCTGAAAATCACTTGATAAAATTCAGGTATTGAATGAAATATTTCCCAACTTTCATAATTTTCCTATTCATAGTATTCGAGTCTCAGGTCTCTGAACATTGTATGTTTTGCAAAAAAGGTAGCAGCATTACGCACATGAAAATCGCGATCTGTTATGTTTTCAGAAACGGCCTTATTGACTGCTCAAAAAAATCGTAGATAAATTCTGAAAAGCAGGTGATAAACTTCAGATATTTACTGAAATATTTTCCAACTTTCATAATTTTCCTGTTCATAGTATTTGAGTGTCAGGTCTCTGAACATAGCATGTTTTGCAAAAAAGTTAGCAGCATGACGCACATGAAAATCGCGATCTTTTATGTTTAAAGAAATGGCCCTAATGAATGCTACAAAAAACCGTAAATAAATTATGAAAATCAGGTGATAAAATTCAGGTCTTTACTAAAATATTTGCCAACTTTTATAATTTTCTTATTCATGGTATTTGAGTTTCAGGTCTCTGAACATAGTATGTTTTGCAAAAAAGTTAGCAGCATGACGCAAATGAAAATTGCGATCTTTTATGTTTAAAGAAATGGCCTTATTGACTGCTAAAAAAATCGTAAATAAATTCTGAAAATCAGGTGAGAAAATTCAGGTATTGACCGACACATCCCCAAAGTTTCATAATTTTCCTGCTAGTCATAAGCGAGTGTCAGGGCTGCAAACGTCACACGTTTTTCCTGAAAAAGAACAGCAACTCTAATAGCATGGTAACGTCACAATAGGACCCAGAGAATAATTGGCAGCAGCAGCCAAAGTACCATACGGTCAGCCAAAGCTTCAGATGGTAAGGCAAAGCATCTGATGGAATATCATCTGATGAAAAAGGGTCTGATGAAATATCCAAATAGCATCTTGGGGGATATTTGATCTTTTCAAATATCCTCATAGTGCTATTTGGAATATCCAAAGTCTTTTGAAAAGCACTTTTTGCTATTAGACACAATGGCAGTAGAGACATTGTCACAAGCAAATATTACAGAATCATAATTCACAATTTTAAGGAAATGTATATAATATGGAAGATATCCAGGTATGCTGTTTGTCACTCATCGTTTCTAAGAAGTATTACCATGAGTGACGAGATGGGGACTTCCTTCCGAAGATGACAATTCCATAATAAATTGGCAAAGAATACCTGAAAAGAATTGATGTGCTATACTAAGGATGGAAAATGCCTTGTTCTAGGGTATGATATGAAACGACTGGTATATGCACTATATTATGTAGGAGTATGTACTTCAGATCCTCTGACTATATTCATAGCCCCTGCAAAGAGCGCAGTCATTTTCAGTTATCCGGACTTCCCATCACTACATCAGATAGTTGTATGGTGATACTATTCTGTCTATAACATGGTACCCCCCAGCATGAGACCCTTCTTATTCCATTATAACTTCATAGTACTTTCTACCCCCTATCTCTCTCCTGAACCTGCCACCATATAGTTACTACCCACTGGATACCACCCTATCCTACAGGGCCTACCTACTGCTAGGTTTGGCCACCCCCAGGCTAGGAGCAGTGCAACCAGGTAAAGCATTATATATCTCCAACGCAGGTACAGCTAGATACCAAGGTAGATACCTAGGAGCTGATGAATTACCCTTGTCCCCACTTCTAAAGAGCTTCCCAGTACTAAGTGCTACTTATGCAACATGTACCACACAACACACTGACTAGTTAGTAACTAGTAGGAACCAACATCCTGAAGCAAAATGAAATCACAGATACAATATTTTAGAGAGTACCATATCAGTTTAACATGGGGGGGTATGAACTATTAGTATTTTCTTCAGAACGAAAAAAATTCAACAAACCATGAAATGACAGTAAACTGAAGATACTGCAAAACATAAGGTATCGTTCAGAATGTTGCTATTGTTGTAGTAATCCGAACGTGGAGATGGACAGACCTTCAAATTATTCAGGAATGAGTGAAATTTACTTTCTTGAAGAAGATGAGCATGCAAAATGAAACTGTTTGCATCAAATCAAACCCTGAGAAGCTTTGGAAGTTTGTTACACAGGCTGCCAATCACTGATTTGTTTTCTATCTTTCCCTCATTTCTTAATGCAAACAATAGAATTGTTTCAATCCGTAATGATCGATCTCTCCTTCAAACCTATCAGCCTCTCACAAACAATTTAGGTATCAGATAAGTTTAGATAAGCCATTAATTACTGTTGGCCCTTGTGCAACCCCTCTTGGGCCACCTGGGGAGGGAGGTCAGAGATTGGAGGAGGAATAATAAACTACAACACAGCTCAACCTGCAGCAGGTAAACCACCAACTTCCCATGTGGGTTTGTGATCTGTATTTTACATGATACCAACCAAAGAAATATGTACGAATCCCGCTGAAGTGACAGGAAATTTAAGTGTAACTCCAAAAATATTCAACTGATGTTCTTACTAATGTTCTCCTAAATAACTATCATCATGGATGCCGCCAGAGTGTAGCAAGAAGTGACATTCAGGAAAACGAAGAACCAAGAGAAGACAAATTGATTCCAGGTTGCGAGAATTCCCAAGAAATTGAGTAGAATCATGATCTGATATTTGAATTTGGAGCGTCACAGCTAGAATTTGAAACTTGATGTATTGGCAAGCATGATGTCATGCACCCAGCTTCATGTCACAGCTAGAATTTGAAACTTGATGTGTTGGCAAGTATGATGTCATGCTCTCAGCTTCATGTCACAGCTAGAATTTGAAACTTGATGTGTTGGCAAGTATGATGTCATGCTCTCAGCTTCATGTCACAGCTAGAATTTGAAACTTGATGTGTTGGCAAGTTTGACGTCATGCTCTCAGCTTCATGTCACAGCTAGAATTTGAAACTTGATGTGTTGGCAAGTATGATGTCATGCTCTCAGCTTCATGTCACAGCTAGAATTTGAAATTTGATGTATTGGCAAGCATGATGTCATGCTCTTAGCTTCACGTCAAAGCTGGGGCAACTGACCAATCACTAGCACATCAGACCTCAAGATGAATACTCAAGAGCGAAAGTTGTAATATCTTATTCTATGCATCAATCACATTTATAAGTGTACGTGTTGAAGCAGACCCAGTGAGATACTGGATATGCAATTATGCACGCATCAGAAGTTCGAATACACTTTTGAAGTGTACCATTGCTGCCTTCCATTGCAAGCAACTTAATGGCTCACTGAAAGGGTTCAAATGCTTCTCTTAATCTTTTGATGGCTGCTGCCCAATAATCATTAAGTGATAACCCTCAATCTTAATGCACAATATCTCTTCTGTATCCTATTCTTTATCAGCATCCGATAACCCAAGAGCCCAGAAACCATTGCTAGCCTTCATCAAGATTGACATGTGCCATTAATGCATGTTGTCGTTTGAGCCCAGAGGGAAATTATGGTTTCGCCTGCAGCCACTTTCGAAGAAAATTGCAAGCAATTGTCAAAACCAATGTAAATCAGTGAAAAGAGCGACAAAATTAACTGAGACTTCCCTGAAACTCCTCAAATTTCAACATCACCTGTGATGAAAATTATATAAATGCTTGCTTCAACGAATGTATTCATTTTCACAGAAGACTGAGGAATAAATACGATTTATCAAATGACAACCACACATACCTGTATATCAGTTTCTTTTCTTTCATTTTCTCTTTAGTTGGAGTTGCCAAGAAAGGCACATGTCAAAAGCAATGTCGATAAATAAGTATAATGATGATACAAATATATTTCAGGTTGCTTCTTCCGCTGTCTTCATATCATGTCGGCTTCTTTTTCCCCAGAAGATGGAAGAGGCAAATGCAAAATGTAAGAAGTGAAATGCGAACTGAATACATGGAAATGTGAATGTAAAGGCTTACGACTTACAACATTATACAAAATACAAGATGTCCCAAAGGCCCTGTTCCATATTTGATGCTCTTTAGACTTAGGCCATTTCTCATATTGCAAGTTGTATGCCAGTTGTATGACATACTGTTGAGCAAAAATACAACACAGCCTGATTTGCAACCAGGTTTCAAATAACACTGAATTTGAATAGATGTTGGTGCAAAACAACCCTGGGGAAGCATTTTCAGATTTCTCTTGAAAGTAAACATCAGATTCTATCTTGTTCCGAAGCATATAGAATCATACGGAAGATATATCAGCCATTTCTTTCTGATAGGACAGCACTTCAAGTTTCATTCAAGCACATGTGGTGCAAAAAAAATGGAAGTACAGAAATACATAGGCTTCCTCTAAATAATTTACATTAAGCCTTTGAGCCACCTTGCTTGAATGTAAACACAAAGAGTCAAGTCAGCGCTTACTCCTAAGCATATTACTTATTCATTTCCACATGCTATGGCAAATTATTCAGGCCCATGATGTTATTTCACATTATACAAAGTCTCCTTGCCAGTGGAGGTAGTTGCCAGTAGGTTGGTGCCTAGGAGCTGCTATGTCTGCCATTGTGTTCAGGAAACAGTAACACTGAAGTTGTGAACACCAAACAGCACACCTTTTTCAAGGCTTTTTGCAATAGTTGCAGAACTTCCTCCAGTTTTTCCGAATGCTCAAGAGTAAAACAATGCAAGCTGCAATTTCCATGATTACAGTTACAGAATGTATCTTCATTCTTGCTTATAAATATGGGGCATAAAGAAGCCATATTTGTGTATCATGCTTTGGTCACATGCGTTAAATCAATCTACATTCAGTACATTGTCATTGATACAATATAATTATATCAGATGATATTCATACTTTACAATAAATGATGAATTCAAGAGGACCATACACATTCATATTTGTGAGGAAGTTAAGGCAGCTTTCTTCTACTGAAGAAACTGAACTCTTCACACTAAAATACCTGTTTCCAATATTACATTGAAGCATAACAGACAGTAGACAAACCAAATACCAGACATTGGAAGAAGCAGAAGTTTGCAGTGCAAAAGAGTTAAACAGTTACACACTTTTCAATACCAACCGCTTTGAATTTACTTGTAACCAATTCATGCCTTTGACATGTCACTCCCTAAAATTAACATCTTCTGGTAGATTGAAAGGCAAAGTCTGCTGAGGATTATTTCATAATTCTTCACAAGGAATTGAGATTTTTCTCAAGATTGAAAGCTTCTTCAAGGTTGAATTTGATTTCCTTCAAGCAATCTCCAAAATTCATGAAGATTGAACAACATTCATAATGATTAGGAATTCACTGTTTCTCTTGTGTGACAACTGAACAAACGACTCCCCACGATGAACAGAAGAAATCAACATATTAAAGATTGGTAGACTAAATGGCAAATGCAAGCTCAAATGGTTGTCATCTTATCAATATATTATGAAATCAATATGAATATCTTTGCTACAGAAGGATGTAGACATTTAACCAATTTTTTTAAAGTAAATTGTAGCAAAATGCAATCCTATGACCCCAAAGAAGTCCAATTGGCTGTATAACTGTACTCAATGCCCTATTCATCAGATCCAGGTACATTGAGGAGATAAGAGGTGGGTAAGCAAACACCAACACATGTTTCAACACCAAGGAAGTAAAAATATCGCCATTAACAACCAACAGAAAAAGACAATGCAGAGCAGCCAACCCTTGCTTTTCTCATTATATTTTGGTAAGGCTGTTCCTAAATTTGTTCTGGCTAAACTTGCAAGGTAGACAAAAGCTCTGAAAAAAAAGCTAGATGAAGTTTTCTCATACTAACTACTGCAACCAGTAGGTATACCAGGGCATGCACATCACTTGATTCAATTCTACCAGCAGATACATCAGAAGTTTACTGGAACTAGTTACTCCATGAACTTTTGATCTTACACACAGGAGCACTGGATCTTAGGGGAAAATCACATTGTTAAGGCGTATATCGACATCCCGGACAAGTATAGTATGTCCATACAACTAAAAATTTTTGAGGACCTACAATGACGTTAACATTTCTGCTTCTAATGTGTACAGGCTAATTATCTATGACATTATTGTGATTTTTTTTGTCTCTGGGGCACATCAGACATTTGTTTCCATATTGAAGGGTTGGGGCAATGATGTGAGAACTAGCCTATGCTGATTGGATTTACATTCCAGGATAATATTTTATGAGAAATATCAAAGAGTCAGAGGAGTGAGAGATATTGGGTGAGACAGGTCAGGAGCAGGTGTAAACCAGTCTCCCTTGCAGTGGATTGCACCCTTGGCACTGAGCCCAAACCATGACCCAAACTGCGTCAATCCCCATGACGTCATCATTGCTATTACGTCATAATCCTGTCCAGGGTAGCCAGCTGGAAGTGTGGACACAACTGCACAAGGAGTATCACCTCAGGCTAAGCAAGTCTAAACATCCATAATCATTTTGCTACTACCTTTGCTGCCAGTTCTCCAGACTGCTGCTTCCAACTTAAGTTCTGAGGCTGCACCTTTTGGTAGGTTCCAGCAACTTGCTGAAACATCCTGAAAGGTTCCACAAAGAACATGCATGAAGTGGAATCCCATCAAGTTGGCTCCACAAGATACTTTGATCACAAGTACTAAGAGGGCAGGTGCCACTGACTTGACTTTCATGTACTTCTTGCCTTTTTGCTTGATTTTTAACAAGATATGGTTTACATCCTGTACAGCAGTGAGTACGGCTTGTCAAGCATAATGCAAAGGCGGTATAATAGTAGACTTACTATTGGCATCAAGTAATTTTCCCTACATAAAAACCCCAAAACCTATGTATCAGTCTTTCCATTAAGACTTACGGGTCTGCAAAACGGGTCGACGAAGTGTTGTCTAAGGTACTTACGAAGATACTTTCTTAATCCTCAGGCGAATAGCCAAGATTTGGCATTTGTTGATTGTTTTCGACTGGTTATACTAATCGTCTTTTCAGTGTTCAACAATACACAGGTCTGAAGAGGCAGCACCCTGGAGAGTCAGGGAGGGATGGCAGGACCAAAATATCAGCAAGAGATTACCTGAGTAAGTAAGCCTACAAAGAGGATAGGATCTAACTTCTAGGTAAGTACTGTGCAAGAATGTGTAGCACTACAGGTAGTTGGGAGACTATGCCAGTACACTCAGTGGAGGTTTTTGACAAAACAGTATCATGAATATAGCACAGGAGCAAAAACTCTCTGAGAGGAACCTTTAGTTTTCAAATGAGGTGTCAGTCAAAAACTAAATTGGTACTGCATCTGTGCACTAGTATACAGGTTGTCTGCAGCTGTAGCATGGTTTTGCTTGCTTTTTGCTTCACATTTTGTGTTATCATTTTAGCCATTCTTCCTTAAAAAGCTCCAGGAATGTCACAATATACATATGTTGAGATTCCGGGCAGGTGAACTTAGGCTGAGCAGCAACCGGTGGCAGCTGAGCAGCTAGTAGTCAGCTACCCGGAGTAAGCTGAGCATTCAGATATACAAAGCTGGACAGTTGTATATAGTTGGTGGGCAGCTAGGCCACCTGGCAACCTTTTCATAACCTCATGAGGCCTACATCTCAATCTGTTCTTCTCCTCCCATATAAAAGTCAAGGCAGCAACAATTCAACAACCTTCACCATTAATACATCTATTATGAAACGCTTCTTCTATTCCGCAGTTTGCCTTGATAGTGCATCGTGGTCATTCTCTTAAATTTGCCATCCTTGGGTCGCTAGTTAGATTCTTCTTGAGGCTTCAACTTGAAGCATATTCCAGATGGCTGTTCGGTTTGGTCCTACGGTCTCCCTGGCACTTCACCTTTTCTCTGTGTCTGTCACAATCAGCTTTTTGAAGTAAAAAAAATATGCCTTGTAACCGTCTAGGCTACTCCTCTTCATGGACACACTAGAAGGTCTAGAAGAGAACCATAACCAGCAACCATCTTGTACTTGAACAGTATTTCAACTTACCTGAAACTAGAACATCTTATGCAACCAACAACCCACAAAACTAAACTGTTAGCATTCCAGATGTGACCTCTGCTGACCACAACATATAACTCTTCACCACTCTGCTAATTATCTTCTTGGCAATGAGAAGAAACTTGGGAAAGCCAAACTGACCAACATGGAAGGCTTTTGACCCCACCTCAGAAGATAACAACAGTTTGGGGCATACATTTATGGATTATATTCTAACAAGGAACTTGAAGGGAGACACATGCCACAAATCCGCCATTTTATAAGATAATATATTTAACTTCTTCACTGAATCTTCAGGTTCCACCAATGCATTGGCAAGGAACAGCAAAAGTGTTAAAACGTTTCATATCATCAACCTCGTTAATTCAGTGTGCCGCATATGAAACATAACTCCAGCTATCTAGTAAGAAGCAAAACAGTTTTTCGTGATTTTATGGCAGAAAGAAAAATAATCTTGGCAAGGATAATACAAATGCATATTTCCATACATTTTATTTGATGGGTGGATGAAAGAAGTGATAAAACTAGCTGAGAATAATGTGCAGCAAAAAATTAAGGAGAGCGAAACTGGCTGAAGACGGATGTGGAAATAAATTTTTAGTAGTCAAAGCTTCAATTTATGTCTCGCGCTCAAGAAATATGTAAGATGCAGCAGGAAGACCTATGGCAGTGATGCAAGACAAGAACAACTCAAACAGAACAGTGGAGTAGGAACCTTCACCCACAATACTGCTTGTAACTCACATTTTGTGTTTTTCACACACCTGTGTTATATCACTTGCAGAGTTGCTTTTTATACTCATGCAAACAAATGATTCTGATATGAAACATTTATCAAGGAATATAGGAGAAGTCCAGCCAGCCCCTGAAATGCAGTGATATTTACATAGCCCTTTGACATATTTATCAGGCTGTATTCTTAACTCCAGGGTTCTTACTAGCACCTCATACCAGTTGCTTTTACCAGTTGCTTTACCAGTTTCTCTTAGTAGCTGCAATATACACTGTATTAGACAGCCATCTTTCAGCTGAGCACTGTTCCTGCAATAATAGCTAAGAGTATTGCCATGGCAGCCATAAGCTGTGTAGAATTGAGAAACATTCTAAGCATTGGCTCGTCACCATGACAACATCATTGTGTTGCCTGAGCAACAGATGCAAAGGATTCCACTGCAGAAATCCAGTCAGCATGTTGGAATAGCTGTCCATCCTGCTCCCTTCAATCACACAAAAAGCAATCTAATACAGCCAATATTGCCTAAAGTAAAAATATTCAATCAGAAAGGTAATATAATATTTCAAATCATTCCTTTCCTTTAGCTCAAAGGGCTCAGCCAACCTTCTTTTCCACAGGACAGAAAATCATCAAAATCTGGAACATTCCACAATCAAAGAGCCAAACTCCTTCCTTTGTCGGAAGGTCCTTTAGATACATCAGCTTCAATGGCAACCGAAAACTGACAATGACTCAAACGACATGATGAGGAGGTAAAAATTGAGAACAGTCATCGCACACTAATAATAAGCGACTGAGAAACAGATTGTTACATGATCAAAACCTTTTGAAAGAGCAGTTAGCTTTTCTGACCAACAAATGTGCATGTCATATCTTTATCTTGGGGTTATCCACCCCTCGGATGGACTATGTTAGTCCTTTCGGTCAGATACAGGTTTGCAGGACAAGTAGAGAGGGAGGGCAACAGGGTTATATAGACAGGTGAATGTCAAAGGGTAAAACAGGGTATTTGGGGAAATGTATTGAGCCTGGGTGGAGCGAGGGCAATATTACCCCAGTAGCACAACTCAAGCCTGTAAATCTTGCAATCGCAACCTGAAAACTTATTAGAAAGAGACGGCGACCTTTCGCATCATGCCCAGACCACGTTGTCAGTTGTCAGTGGTTGCCGGGCTATTCACATTATGTACTTGTGTTTCAGGTGACCATTGTCCAGGGTACATCGCCCTTTTTGCCCTTTTCCAAGGTTTGATATTACCTAACTGACATCATTTCTCTCCAAAAACTGAGACAAAAGCAACGAGCAACACAATATCTTCAAAAGCATTATCGAAACATTGGAAAATTTCCCTCCAATAACTAAGACATTTAGACGATACCATGATTCAAAGTGTGACCAGTAACGGGACACAATTGTATCCATAACGGCAAATATTTATGCTACAATATCACTGCTGAATACTAAGTATTAAGGACAGGTAATAAACTCAAGACAGTATGAAGTAAGACAGAAAAAGAGAAGTGGGACTGCAAGAAGGCCCAGGCATAAATAAGCACAACATAAAAAGGACACCGTTCTTCTTTTCTCATAGTTTTTGCACCGTATGTCGAAATGTTCCAAGTCTTCCAAGACCAACATAACACGCATCTGATCGGAAAGCCTTTTTTCGTCACCTTCCGAACTTTTTGCAGCTAAAAGGGACTATAGCACAGAAACCAGGCAGCTTTTGTTAAATGTCACTAAACTGGAGCTGAAGGGCCAGCCGACCTTACTTACAATTTTTTCGATCTTTATGCTCTAATGCTGGCCTTTTCAGTTTTTTGGTGCCTTGAGTATTTGACAAGCAGCAGATAGCTGTGATTCTGTAAAGTAACAACTTAAGAAGGTCTTCTTACTCGATCCAACAGACTGAACTGGGTGCTTTCGACAAGATAAACCATTAAGTGCAGATATGCCGTTTAAAGAATCTTTTCAGAATTCATTGTCAAATTAACGCTCCAGTTACAAATTATCAATTGGCTGATTCTTTAATCAATGCAGTAGAGAAACCATTGCGGAATGCAGACATCATCTAAGAGAACACTCCAGATGAGTTGAGAAAAAACATTAAGTCTTGTGCCATATGAATTATTACATCAGCTCGTTGCAGTCTTCCCAGCATTGTGAGTAACATGTTCTTACTATTATCTTAACAACCAGAAAACCCCAGTTACCTAAGAGACCCTATTCCCAGAAGTAGAGGTAGAGTTCTATTGCGTTCTATTCTGTCCTAGTCCACACGTGCAACAGCACACCTTCCAAATCAACCCCCTGGCAGTCTGGCCATGCTGGAGGGTCATGGTGGTGGTGGCAGGGATTACCACTGCTAAGATCCAACATTGCAACAGGCAGCAAGAAAGAGAGCAGGGAAGATAGTTTGACAAAAAGGCACAATTATCATCTGAAAGAAGCACATGTGAGGAAAGGCAGACAGATTGATATCAGAAGACTCAGAAAGAAAGGCAAACAAAACTAGAATTGGGGCCATTCAAAAATGGCCCTTCACCAGTGGTAATTTTTTAATGACGAAAAAATAATACAGACGCCATGTCGTGCGCTGCTGACAGGATGAAAACAGAGATTGTCCCATATAAATAAGGGCAATCAAATTTAGAGCCACAGACGGAAAGAGAAAAAGAAACAAAGGAAAAAAACTTGTATTGCCAAAGAAGATATTACAACGGTAAAGAAGACAATCAGAAAAAAAGTAACATGGGAAAGAATAGTCTGTCAAAGACAAGCAGACCAAAAGGAACTTGCAGTTCTACAATAACACTGGTCATTTTGTCATTACAGACATAGCCAGAAAGACACATGCATAGTTCGATTTCAGAAATACACAATGAGGAAAGTCTGTGGAAACAAACAGGAACAAAGTAAAAACTTGTCACCACAGTAGCCTTATTTCACCTTATATTAAATGGCAAAATCAGAAAGAAATGTACAGTGACAAAGCTAGTCAGTTTCCGAGGAAGACCCGTTCCTAGAATCTTACAGAGAAACCATAATGGATCAGTTTAGGCCTACAGAAGTTTCTATTAACTTTCTCAGAACACAATTTGATGGCCCTTCAGCACTGATCTCCAGATTAAACTACATTCAATGGTTTTGAAACTCAGAATCTCAGGAAAAAGTTGCCTGTTCTGGCGAATGTTAAAAGTTGATTTAGAATAACCAACACTCCAATGACAGCAGATACTGGCAATTCTTTCCCGCTGTCTGGATTAATCTACCTGTCTTTATTCACTACCTTTAATTGACAAGTAATTAAGTTACAATGTTCAGTAGTCTTTTTAATAAAGAGTCAATTAAACCATCTACTGTAAAACAGTATAACAAGGAAAGTTAGAAAGAAATTCAGTAGATGATGCACCATGGAACTTCAATTAGTTCTTGCATATAATATACCAGTCCAGGTGGGGGTAGGTGAGGGGGGGGGGGTTGACAGAACATATCCCTGCACAGGTAGAGACCTCTCACTACTTGTACAAGCCAGAAACTGAGCTTCCTATATCCACCCTGCATTGTGCATTTCCAGGGGTGCCACTCCTTCTACTTATTCATCCTATATGAATTATGAGCCACTTGCCAGTGGAAAACAACATTATGAGCAGTGTCAAATATTCCTTTTCTTTTGTAATTCCATATAATATATACAGGTTGACATTAAGTTAATACTTAGGTGATATTATAGCTTTGTATGGCAGATGTCCCTGTTGCAAACCTTCAGAAAATTATTTCAATTTTGATTGAATTCTCTTCGATTGTGCTCAACATTAGCCGTTTGGTACAGATAATTAAAATTTTCTCCCATGCCAGGAACGCTTTACAATAATATCTCAAATCACTATATTCCCACATCAAAAGTCCTTAGTTTTTTAAAGAAACTATTTGAAGCATTTGCTAAAATACAGAATATGTGTGAAAATGGCCATGTGATTTTTGATCTCCAGAGACTGCATGTTCAGAACTTCTGCTTTCTGTGATGTTTTTGGATCATTCTCTTCTTCCAGGGCAACTACGCTACTTTAAAGCTTCCAGAATTTTATAGCTGAAAGTGAGGAAGTTGCCCCCTGAAGGTTCTCCTCTTGTGCAGCAGTCAGAGGGCAGAGGAGACGCACAAAAATAACCAGGAACTAGAGGCAAGTTGGCAGGGGCAGGCAAGTTGGCAGGCCAGCTGAAGGTGGTCTAAAAATCAAGTATCCTCCAACATGTTGCTGTATTACCTATCTGTCTATTTCACTGTTTACTACATCATCGTTCTTTTCCACTTTTTCCACCGAAAAACTTTTAAAAGTTAGGGTTCACTGAAAAGTGAAGTTCAGCAAAATTTTATGCGCAACAATGCAGCACATGTCCTTGCAAAGTAGTACAACAGAAGAGTACAAATGTAAAGCAACTATCGAATTGTTTAAAGAAGTATTATTTATTTAAAATTTACTAAAAATATCTTTTGGATTGTATTTTTCAACATAGAGCATGGAGACAAACACCAGATATTTCAGAGCAGTTTGTCGATCACTCCGTCCACACCAGATGATGATACTTTCTATCCATCTTGGACACTTGAGCTCAGCAGAGAGATATGCCAGGCCCGAGGTCTTTCTTCTTCCTTTGTGCTCATATCATAATTTACATACAAGCACCTGTTTGTTAGTCTGTCCATCTTGCCACCCCTTGGGCTGCAGAAAATGCCCCGAGCGATTCTGGATGCTTTACACGAGCTGCAATCTAAACTGGACGGCACACTTGCTGACATAAGGTTCAGTTTAGGACCTCAAGATCACATTTCCTTGGATGAAAGTTTGTACGAACCATGAAACCTTCAACAGACTGGCTTGAAATGCACCGGGCACATCTCTCAACCATGTGGAAGCTCTCTGCAATGGATCTGCGAATCTCCGGCCAGTCCTCAGCTGATCTTGCTTTCTTTTTACTTCTCGCACTTGTTCACAAATGTTGTTCCTTCCGTTAATTGGTATGTTACCGACAGACTTCGACAACCTGTGGGATGCCATGACCGCATGCAAGGGTTAAGACAGGAGTTTGAAATCCCTGGCTTAAAACAACCACACCCAGTTACAAAAGCAAACCTGTCAGCCAGGTTTAGACCATCCCAAAAAATATAATGTTTAACTCTTGTCACAACCACATTGCAGAGCCAGAAAGCGAATCAGAACGGCATTCAGAAAGTGAAAAGTGTGACATACACAAACAACCGGCAACTCAGCAGACAAAGAATACCTAATATCATCTTACGTCAAATTCACAAATTGCTTTACGAAAGATGAGGCTAAGGGAATCGGGTAACCAATATTCTTCAGGAACAAATACACATCACATATATATATGAATTGTATAATTTTCCAAGAAAATAAGGAGAATCTATTGTTGCAACCACAAGCAGTAACTTATGAATTTGCCTTAGAAGATTTGTAGAAATTTAACAAGGAAATTGTCAAAGACTGAGAAGGCATCAAAAATGTTGGCCTTGAATTTCTAAAAATCTCCACCAAGAGAATATTATCTGTGCTGGAATGCAAATCTCCTGTTCCAAAGTAAATTCACCAACCGAATGAGTTTTAAGACATAATCTAGAGTAACTTAAGCATGTAAGTCTGTTTTAGGCACTTGGCCTAACATGTACCAAATATTAGCCAAACAAGCCAATGTCTATTAACAAATCTAAAATTGTGAGACAGGGTGGCAAGCTAGTTGTGCTTTCAGAACTGTTACTTATGCAATGTGCAGCCTAAGTAAAACTTTACATGCTAGGACAAAGTTCCCCCAAGAAACACAAAACTGTACACTTTTAAGCGGCTGAACCATAAAGCAGTGAATTCCAGAAGTGAAGAAGACCATTTCAAATTGTAAAGGTGAGCGGACCTAGTGGACCTGAGCGGTGTATATTTTACCTGCTGGGATCAAGGACTCTCTTCAGGAGCATACATCCTGAACACACTAAGTTTCCTTGACCTTCTGAAAGATGCACAACCCTGGTCTTCATTTAACCCCCAGCAACCTTTCAATAAAATGCCAGGCTTCATCAAAATGATGGATCATGAGGGCAAGCCCACTGTTTCTATCTTGCTCGCTGATTAACATGACTCGATGGATTGTATCAGATACATATATTTATTTGTGCAGTGATATCAATCACTTATTTCTATGTCCTACACCATCCATTCCTGTAGTACCCCGAGTTTGCTTTGGGTTAAGTCCACCCAATCACTCAAAAGTGACAGCATACTATACTTGTTCTGTCAACTTTGATATCAACTCAGGTACGTTGGATGTGATAAGTAAGCAATCATGCCAACATGATGTGAAAAACAAGCCAACAAAAAGAACAAACAACAGATCAAACAGGAAGAGGAAGAGATACCCAGACAGAATACATGGAGACACGTCAAAGAATGAAAACGATAGAATCAGAGCATGCAAGAGAAAGATGGTCAACATGTTGCAAAAATAAAATTGATATTAATGCAACTTTATTTGAATAAATCATCATAATTATTAGAAAAGAAAATATTAGGCAAAAATGAGTAGGTCATTCCTTTGTGGATGGGGTACGTCAAGGACTAAGGGATAAGCTCCCAATGAGTCGTGAGGAACAACCTTGAAATGTTTTGTTGGATTGCAGGGCGGAAGTGTCTTGGATTGAGGGCATGGCTGCTGGTGAAAGACAGGCGCAGGCACAGATGGACAAGAAGCACCTGGGCTAGGAGATGCATTCTCATGGGCTTTGTAGAAGCTCCATCTCATCAAGAGCTTATCCTCAAGCTCTTGAAGTATCCTGAAGAAACATTAGGATGGAGGAGAGTAACTGACTTCACATAACAGACAGTCTTCCTCGTGGAGAATTCTCAATTTCTGACATTTCTCGACACCCAAACTGAACCTAAAGCATCACATCTTAGGAGGACTGAGTGTCTTTTCGCCACCTATTGTTGACATAAATTGTTGACACAAATTCACACAATCAAGGAATAAACACCAGATTGTTGAGCATCCCAGGCCTGAAATGTTTGCAGGGAGAAGGCCAATGAATGCAACCTATGCTAAGTGTGCAAACCATTGCCTAAGTTGCTTCAGTTAACCTGCCAACTGGATAAGATGCAGAATTCAAATATAAGCTGACTGTGCAAAGTTACGAGAATATTGCAGTTATGCAGGGACCATTGATGTCACTGAGATTTTTTTTTCTGCTCAAATGCCCAGAAACTTATGCTTTCATATGACTTATCTTTCCACACTTGGAGAGATTAAAATGCTTGACAAATGTTCTTCAGCGAAAACTTGAATAAATAGTTTGAAAATACCACTGCAAGCAAACTTCTCTAGGTGGATTTACTAAAACAATGGATGAATACATGACAGTGAGCAAACAACACAAGTATGTAATACAGTCATCCTATGCATTGCAAGGGAGTACACCAAGAAGTACCACAAGATGGCAGTGTTGTTCAGTCTTTGCAAGTAGCATAAACCATTGGTGAGTGAAGGAGAGGGCCCAGGGGAGAGGGGCAGAGAGGGGAGCATGTTTAATCTCCTAAGACAGTTGCTGAAGACAGGTAGGCTGCCTATCCCAAAGAATCTCACCCCTGACCCTTGATATTTCTGCTCAGATTTCAGATTTGATGGCTGCTGGAGAAGATGTTATGCTTGCTCCATCTAGAGATCAGTGATGCAATCTTTTGCTAAATGTGCAAAGAGCAAGGAAATCACCAATCCAACTGTGGGATGATTCTGTGGGACGGAGAAGAGACCATGCCCTTGAATTTCCAACAGTACACCTCGCAGTATTCTAACCGCATCACCTCTCGACACATTCTTCGAAAGCCCTTGATCACAGCGACCACTTCTGCAACAGCATCGCAATCAGCAAGGGGCCATTCTGACCAAACAAGGTCCATCTGACCTCTATGCTTTTCGCAAGGTCATCCTGATCCATATCTGTTATGAAAATAACTAATTTGTTATTGGTGGCCACCCACCCAGCTGTGCCGGACTGGCAAACAAGATGACCTGGATGAAAACCTGTATAAAACCAGGAAAGAACCTGTTGACCGCTTACTATAGCTAAGATAATATTGCCAAGGAAGTATTGCCAAGATAATGTTGCTACTATAAGTAACTAAACAAGCTGTATTCTACGACAGATTTGTTTCTGATACTCTTTTGGATCATTTGAATAAAAGTCGTATGAATCTAGAAAAGATAATTCCACAATCTAAACTAATTCCAAAGCAGCATTTCACAATATACTTCCCAAAACCTCGTTAAGCAGGAAATGACTGTTACTTTTTTTAATCAAAGACATGACAGAGTGAATTGAACAAGTGACACAAGTCTTTTGCCAGCACCACCTCAACTGAGGATGGCCTCACCCTGAAAAATCCAAACTATAATTCAGATCTGTAATGATGCATGAATTCTTCATATATCACAGTTGAGTCAGGCATATTGAGCTCTTACTGTGAGTTATGAAGTAACATTTCCTTCTTCCAAGTCCCAACCCATTACCAGATGGAAGTCGCAGGGACACAACATGAAAGGAAGTCATTATCCGTCACCACATTTGTCTGCGCAGCATGTCCTGGCAAACTATTGTGATCAGCCGGAGATATGCCGATGAAGCCACAGCAGACAAAAATAATGCAAACCAAGGTCACTGTCATATTTGTCAAGCTAGGGACTCGCAGCGAGTGCTCACAACATTGCGTCTAAATCTGACTGCAAAACATGCGAGACGCAGCTTGACAAGAGGCCAAGCCGACTCTGCAGCATTAGCAAGGCTTACAACTATGCTTTTGTCACTGTTAATATAATGTAAACCAAGGTCATTCCAAAACAGAGCCCAAATCAGACTGAAAAACATGGAAGAAATTTTTTTCAACTATTGTCAGTTGACAAAGGCAACTACTGTCAGATTTTTCGTACGCACAGCATTAGCAAGGCTTCCACAATGCAATCACGGGACCAAAATAATGCAAACCAAGGCCACTCTCAAATTTATCAGCCACAGAATAATTCACAACTCTGTACCAAAGCTGAGAAAAAAAAAAACAGCACAAACATTGTCGCAGTTGCCCAGATTTCTCGTTTATTCTGTCCAATCATCAACTACACATGATGGCTGCCCATCAGCAATGCAACATCAGCAACGCCTCTGTACTAAAGTCAGTAAAGAAATGTCAAGGCAACAGAAACTAATAATTAGCCCAGAAGCATCCAGGTGTCATCCTTGCTGTACATATCATTTTTTTGGGTTGTAAAGAAAACCACTTGGCTGCCCTTGCGTGAGCGTTGGACCGTCTTTTATCTTGGCAAAAACCACATCATCTGTCCTCCGTGAGCCTCAATAAACCCAGTGATTGATTACTTAGAAATATACTGATAGCGGGTGACTTTTTTCTGGGTTTTTTTAATGCCTCCAATTACCTTAACCTATCTGAACCTACAGTCACTAAATGGCTATTGTAGTTTCATCTGCAAAGCAAAGTCTGGGGTCAAATAGGTTATAAAAGTTCAAATTGTGATGAAAGTCTGGTTAATGAAGAACAGCTACAATGGCGGTTTAACTCTCTATTTTGGAAATGTCTGGAGCAACTACTCTACGGGAAATGAAATGGAAATTTTCTTTCTTTTTTCTTAAGATTAATTCTTTTTCAAACAGAAACACATATCCAATTGGCAAAATCCATGCACATTTATATGACCTTCAACATAATAACTAGAGCACGTTGAGAATTTAACCAAATGGTCTGAAGAAAAGATGGAGACCACCAACAATGCAATGCCAGTCACAAAGCAGAAGAGCCAAGGCAACACATGCAATGATGGGATTGAGCAGTATAACATACAGTTGTACATGCAAGTCATTGCAATAGGTGTTGCATGTTGGCAATAACATGTGGAGGCCAGGTAGAGCAGAGGTTGGGGTATAGGAGGCAGGGGTAGCAAAGGTAGGAAGGCCCTCAGGTAGTCAGAGGCTCAGTACCCAGAGGTAAACAGGCTCCAATCCAACAACAGGCTGCAGATACAGAGCTACACAGGCTGCAGAGATCTACTTGGTGTCAAGGTCACAGACACATGGGTTTTGACCTCTAGCCTCATCTTTCAATTGCAAGCTCCCAGTGAGCACTGAGCAGCAAAGATCATGCAGCAAAGCTCAGCCTGCAAATCCCATGCTGCTCATGCTTCAGGCGCATGCTACAGGCTCATGCAGCAGTCATGCTATATAGCTCATGCTGTAGCCCAGTGTGTAGCCCAGTAGCAGAGGCAAGCAGCAGAGGCCAGCAGCAGAGCTGAGAGGCGAGGGCTCCAACTTCAAACTCAGCAGCAGTTCAGAAGCATGCTCACCAACATCCATCAGCATGTCAGACAACCAGTCGTTCTCATAACTACTTGTGATAATGGTCCATTTCCAGTGCAGCTTCCCCGTTACCAAGAGTAACATCACTGGCTGTAATGGCATCAGTAATAGCAGATGTAATAGCAGCTGTAATAGCAGCAAGATTCTCCAGAAGGCAAAATCACACAGAGATGTGCTTGAAATCTTGGCAAGTTGAAATTCAAAAACATCAATCAGATTTTGCCTCTTCCGCTTTTGGCTAGAATTACCAAATCAATTCACAAGCAACACAAAGAAACGCCATTGTTACATGGTTCAGATAAATATCTTCAGCGCAGGAAATTTTCCAGTTTCTCTGAAATAGTAAATGGGGAGAAAGCACGAGATATTAATTTCCATAACTTTCTGCATCCTTGAGCCAAAAGCACAATTCAATTTGCAGCACCTTGCAGCATGAAATATGAAACAATAAGAAGGTTTGCTCAACCTCTAGAGATTGCTTAAACATTAGCAATAGGTATTAATAGCACAGGTAATAACTGTAGGCTGCAATTCGATCATAAAAACAACATATTGAGCCATAAGTCATTATACACGTGGATGCAAGGTGGACTAATGTCAAAATTATCGAAGAAAGGTCAAGGAGCATGTAATTTTGACATAAAGCAGCACACAGAAGCAACAGCCGCCTTCCTAGAAACATTTCTGACAGCCGAAACACTGCACAGAAAGTAATTACAGGGCAAGTAAAGTCTCAGCAACAGAGACACACCGTTTATCATGGAGGTACACCCACGGTTCAAGAGTCACGACTCGTACATTAAATGTATGAAGTACAGTCGGCCTGTCAGTCGCTGCTGTCGTGTTGAAAGCACAGCTCCATCAGACTTTGGAAGTTTGGAGTCTCATATCATATGGACTAAACAACTTCAGTTTTCAGTCCATGTCAATGGTTGAATTTTTGTTAAGTTGCAACTGAAATTGGGGATATCAAAAATGTGCAAAATGATTCTCCTTTCTCAAAAAGACAAATACTTGTTTGGATCTTGTAAGATTTAATGTTGAGAGATAGATAGAAGAATAGAAATATTGTGTTTTAATGAAAGTAAGAGTGTGACTTTCATCCAACTTTCTTGAAAAATCAAATAACCGGGTAACTTCGAAAAAATAGTATTTTCCCTCTGAAAACAAACAGATTTTTATCTGCTAAGATATCTTTTTGTAGCAAGTTGATCAATTTCACATATGCCGAACATCAACAAATTTGCCATTATATTATCCTTTTGCAGCTGGTCAAACAGGTTACATTTAGCCTCCCAGTCAGACATGAGACACCATAGTCTTCACTTCTCAGTACTTGGAATAGTGAGGAAGATAATCTTGTCCTATCATTTTATTATCCTAGTAACGTCTACTTCACTCTAAACTGACCTAAACAAATTCTAAACATTTCAAATGTTTAATGTTTAGGTTCTCCATGGATGTTGCTTTCAAATGTTGTCAATGACAACACCATGTTCAATATGAAGACATGACGTTTACAGTCTAAATGGGTTGTTGAGCATTCTAAACAACATGTATATCTCACATAAACAAACTGCGTAGCTTTGCTAAACATTTGTGGAATCAGAATAGGAATATGTGGAGCTCCTAAACACATTATGTAGAATTGTAGATATCTACATGATCTTTTGTACAGACTAAACAAGTTGTTGAACTGGGTAACTTGATGGCAGTGCCACCTAACTTTATTATTGGAAGACAGTTGCTGTGGCTCCACCTGACAGACACTAATAGTGGCCTTGAATCCTTGGTGCTACTGGAATTTTATTCAGGTAACTACTTAAAAACAAACAAGTATTGCTATTTTTGACAATGTCCATCATATGGCTATATAACTGGTTCATCATGCTGACAGTATATCAATGGTCCAGGTAACAATGGCAGTGCAATGGCACATTATAGACCACCCAAACCAGAATGGTTTCATGTTTCACTACAATATCATATCACTCAGTCTGTGAATGCTGAGTGGAT
The DNA here is from genome assembly GCA_026936325.1 of Platynereis dumerilii. Taxonomy (NCBI): domain Eukaryota; kingdom Metazoa; phylum Annelida; class Polychaeta; order Phyllodocida; family Nereididae; genus Platynereis; species Platynereis dumerilii. Next base: position 94,727,981 of record JAPTHN010000002.1, read on the forward strand.
TTGATTTGGTATTCTTGGAGTATAGTAGTTTACTCTTAATCATTTTTTGCATCTCCGGAAGTAGATCAGAGTCTAGAAATTGGGATATCCCATGACATGGGATTGATTACATAAAAAGCTGATACTTCTGATTTAGTGGCTGGTTGTTTTTATGATGTAGATTGCTGTAATTCAGTTGAAAAAATTAAGTCAGTCAATTGAAGATGTCAAATGATGGTTTGCAATGCCACCGGCCAGGTATTCCATACTCATTTTCATTATAAATTGGACAATTTTGAAGTAGTTTACTCTCAAAGTAGAAGCATAATTTCCGGAGTAGGCCTAGTTAGAGTAGATGCAATCAAACTTACCCAATCTTTGATCAAATGATCGATTCCAGGCATCCATGCCATCAGTAATCACTTCACAAAAGGGCATGTCAAGAGAGAATCGTGGACTAAGTTAAAAGCAAATTTTCTATAAATGCCATTGCCTTAAAATTTGAGTTGGACCAGCACAGATTTTCAAAAAGTAGTAAGTTCCATTGATATGTTGTCAGACTTAGATTTTTTGCAGTCGTTTAAAATTAATTCTAAAATACTGATGAAAAATTGTTAACACTGTCTCTTCTGTATAATAACTCAGAAGGTAATGATGGCCTTCTGCCTGAATACCAGTTGATACTGTTATTAGCTGTTCACGTACATGGTGTGTATGTCTACTTTCAGGCACATTGCATTTATTCAAATTATGAAAACGGCATGTGGAATGGCCAGGACCTAGAGAAATCACGAAAGTAAAAAATACACACACAAAGTGAACTTCCACAAAGGTCAGAAGCACTGTCATATGTGCCACAAACTGTGATGGTCTCCAAGGACAAATAATTGATGCTAAAGTAGAATGTCTGGATCACTTGGCCAGCTTCACGCAGAGACAAAGCCTGTAAGTGGGGATTAAGCGCATGCGTGGACAACGGACACAACCTTCATCAGCTCGTAAAATGTTGTTATACATACGCACTGATTTTAACCATTAGGACCACATTTTTATAGGCTGTGTTATGTGTTGTTCATGCACACATGTGCAGTCCTGCAGAGCTTAAATGTTCAACACATGAACCCAGCTCTCACGTGGAAAAAGAAAAAGTCTGGAAATGTTGAGATGTTTGAAGGAGACTCTCAGAATTGTCCAGATAGCAGCAGGATCATTCGTTGAGGCTAGGCCCTTACTAAATGTATTTGTGGCCTCTCTTCATGCAAATTACAATGATGCCCTCACAAAACAAAACAAAACTTGTGCAACATTAGTGCCGTTCACCTCAGGCCAATCCAATTAGTTTTGGCTCTAACTGGGACGATTTGAGAAATTGTAAAATCACACAAACGATATGTGAAACTGCACCATGAAAAATGCAAACTGCCCAAAAAAAAGTATTTTGTAATTTTATTTAGAATAGAATAATAAATGTTGTTGATATTTTAGTAAAAGTTTTAATGCAAAAGAGTTGAATTATGTACCAAATTTAATTAATTGTAATCCAAAGAGTTGTTTGTTTTGATGTGTGAAGTTTCCCGTAAGGTTTTTACAAAATGGTATTTATTTCAATTTTGTAATTTTGTAAATGTTAAGTCTCAAAATATAATTTACAAAAAAGAAACAGTCATCGATTTAGCTAGTCATTATAATAAAGTGCTTTCAAGTGCAGAATATTTGTCAATGCTACTTATTGGGAAGTTAAATTGCTACATTTTTTAGGCACTATCATTAGATATGACATGTAGGCAGGTAAACTATTGGACAGGAGGTGTTATACAATTATGATGAATTGTGTCTTTTGCATGAGAATATAATTCATAAAATGCTGAATTAATTTGTCATAATTACGACAGATCGTAAGTAATGAAAAAGTGTGATTATTTGGAAATATACTTTTGGTATGTAAAGCATAGAACTGCTGCCTGTACAGTCACTATCGATGTATAGATAAAAGTATGGAATAGCTTTTTTTCACATAATATAAACTTTTATTGAAGATGTACGCATTTGTTTACAGCCTAAACATTTACTTTTTGTACGCACTTTTAAATGCGCTCAAAGCGGGAATTTGGTACGCACATTAGTTGTTGAGATTTTGTTTAAGTTGTCAACATTTAGTAGTTTAGGCATTAGACAATTGGTTGTTTAGACTATGCACCTAATTGTTTAGGTATTGTTTATTGTTCTAAACAAATAAAACGCTAAAACTAAATGTTTTTTGTCATAATTGTTTAGGTTGTATCTGCGCAGTCGCTTACGCAGCTTGTTTAATTTGGCTAAACATAGTGTTTATAAAGAAAAAGCTAAACACCAATAAACGCGCTCAAAGCGGGAGTGTTTAATGTTTAGGTTTTGTTTAGGTTGTACGCATTTCCAATTTAGAGTGTTACTGGAGTGGTTTTTCGTGCAATTCCTACACTTGCACAGGAGATGCAGTTTACAAATATTTGCCGTATTATTTTACACTGAAGACAGCAACTATTAGTTCCACTGGAATCACCAGGGGGAGCCAAGCTGGTCTCTTATCTTCTCTCTAGATTACAAGGTTTAGCTCAAGATACAATAGGGAGGACAAGGCAAGGAGCTGATATGTTCTGTAGCTCTTTCTGTAACTCTCTCTCACAGCTCTTTCACCGTCTAAATTTAACAATTACTACTAGATTCCGCAAAACCCTTCGGATCTGATTCTGGAGTTGCTCCACATGAGTCATGGATATGGCTAAATATAAAAGATTTTTATCCGAACACCCGCAAGCTAAAGCAACTTTTTATTAGATATTTGAAGTGTTTCTACATAATCGTTTTTCTTAGAATTACTGTAATTCAAAAGAAAAGTGGTTCCTATAATAAATGGCTCGTGTTTATCTCATCACTAGAGAATTTTAAGAGACAAACAATAACAGTAAATTGTATCCATATTTTATTAAGATAGAAGGTCATCATACACAAGGCTAGCACTGGATTTTGGCAAAGCTTAGCAAAATCACTCAGCGAGAGCCAAATCTGAATTATCACCAAAAAGTTTCTTATAAGAGAGGATATAATTTCTAGAAATTGTATTTAATGTATAGATATATTGATGTCAAGATGTCACAGTAGCTGCCATTGAAAGCAAAGCTCCAGATTTGTGAGTCTCCTATGAGTCCTATCCTATGATAGCACTGGTTCATGTGATTTAGACTAATTTGCCAAGAGATTGATTGCCCAGACAGATCAATTAGCTACTGGTAATTAGACAAATGTTCAGCAACAGTCAAATTTTAGCATGTGGAGTGCTCTCCTTTCTTCTCTTGAGCTAGACTTGAAGGAAAACTTTAAATCTGATTCAAGAAGGAGTGCTGCTTGAGGTAGTGCACATGAGCAGATTCGGCATTCAAATTAAAAAGATTCTCACTTTTCAGTATTCTTAAACACATTTTGTCAATTTGCGAAGAGCTTATACTGAACGATCCATCAGTTCACACTCAATAAATAGAGTGAACTTTAAAACAAATTCATTTGCCACCCAATGCACAGAATAGATTAGCCCACAAAGGGCACAAAATTGAATTTGCTGGGTAGTATATCAATACAGTTGGTACAGGCTGGTACTAGGGTGGCTCTAGTTTCTGCCAGAGAGGAGAGAATTAGTCCATTCAACTGGCCCAATGGCCAGGCAACAGATACTCTCCCTATTCTTAAGCCACAAGCCAGATTACTAGTACAGGTATAGTTCTGAACTGGTATAGCACAATCAAATTGCACGAGCAGTCCTCCAGGTGGCACAGCAGATGCAGCACAATGGAAAGTTATAATACGCACTGCCTCTGGTGGACGTTCCTGGAAGTATGGCAGTGGTTCTACAAATAACGCTGGATCATCAGCATAAATAAAGTGCCAAGTACAATTATGACTAATTTGAGATAATTAAGAGTGTAGAATGGCTGAATTTAAAGAGTGAATCTAATTCACCAAGACTGAATGAACTTCCGCATAATTCCAAATGTTACAAAATTGAGCGCAAGCCAAAACCTGTAGTAAAATAATAATACAATGTATCCTTCTTCTGATTTTATTTCCGCACATTTTTGGATGATTTAATTGCCATGAGACAGCGAACACTGAACAGTCCAGGAAACAAGAGGCTCTTTTTTTCTTACAAGAGAAACCTTGACCTCAGTGTTCACCTGTTGGCTCAAGCAGAGACGGCAAAAACATCTCTGATCTATTTAAACCTGCACCCCTCTCCAGCAATCAATCAGCAAATACTTAGCCCTCAACAAAAACATTTCAGGGAAACAGCCATGCTACTCCGCGCCAAAACTAACATCAGGGCAGCTGGCCTGTGTAATTAGCTTGGTGGCGGAATAATATTGGAAGTTACATACACAATACACACTGGGGTATATTTTAAGATTGTAACTATCCAAGTAATGAAAACTTTGTTTGAAGTTTAAATCTTCTTTGGGACATTCAAATATGAAACATCAAAGAAAACATACATGTCTTTATAGATTCAAATATTCAAAAGCAAAACATACATGTCTTTATAGATTCAAATATTTTTGGTGACGGAGTACCAAATACAGACTTTTTTTTCTTTCACTGAAAACAGCACGAAACCCCATTTTGATATATATGTACTTCCCTTGTCTTGTTGTTTGTAAGAACTCTCTGGCAAAAAAGAAATATTTGACTTACCATAGACCTCTCCCACTGTGCTACACTTTGGACTAGAATTGGGATAATCTTCAGGCACAACAACACTGATGGCAGGAACACTTGGCAAATGTTTGTCTTCTACAAAGAAACAAGAACGTTATCATGAATTGGACATTCAATTAATTTGTTCAATGAGCAAGTTGAGAATTTGTTTTGTCAGTTTAGTTTTTTTGGAAATTCATTTTGTTGAACTAAATTCCACTTATCGCAATAGCTAGAGGTGGATATTTAAATATCATATTCAAACAGGAAAAGGAGAGGCTGAATGGCATATGTTTTGTGTTATATGGATCTAGATTTACTTGGCAGATTCCAAGCAAATATGTTGACAAAAGGAACTTGACCACAAGAGGGAGCCTACATATAATTGTTACACTCACAGCCCTCTGGTGGTGGAGGCATGAGATGAACAACAATGCATCAGAGCAGCTATAATATTATTACCAGAACTACTGAAAACTTTATATCTTTAACAACTATCTCATACACACGCATATAGTAAAATAGCTTTAAGATAGTTTCTTAAAAACATAGGAGCTGTCAATAGGACTGGAAGCGTAACTTAGGCAGATGGCACTTCTTATTTTAAATACCTACCGATGTTGCATATGAGATGAACAGTCTTGGATGCGGAATGAAAGAGAGGATCGGGGCTGATGTGGAAATGGTGATGGAGACGAGCGATCTCTCCTTGGAGGACATTAGGGATCTCCCCGTCCTCTTCTTCAGTCAAGCGAGGCTTCTTCGGAGGGGGACTGGGAGCCCTGCAACAATTGCACATTCCTTTAAGTATAAGACCAGACCGAGTATTACAAACACAGTTATCAGAATTGCATTCAACCGTTTTAGATAATCTTCTGCGTTTGAAAACTACCACGCAAATAAACAAATAAGTTATATGAAAATAATGCCTTTTGACTTAGTAAATATGGCTAGCAGCGATTTGTGGTTTAGTAATTCATGACGCATCTCCTACAAGTGCCGTGATTCTCAAAACTACCAATCTCAAGACAAAACACTAAAACATTTTAATGCTCAGTTTGCAATACAGTGTTAATTCACTTTCATAATTTGTAATTTCACACACAATAACGTATAGCCTCAAATCAGCAATCAAACTTTTAACATTGAAATACATGGGACTCTTAAAAATTCCTATGCACAAAATAATTAACTCCGAAAAACTCACCTTATAGGAGGACCATGAAGCGCAGTGATGGCGGGAGAAAATGTCCGCCGCAATGTATGATTGATGAGAGGAGATTTGATATGCTGAGCGACTGCATCTAGCAGAGGTTGGCACATGTGCTGTTGCTCTCTCTTGATGGCCTGCACTGGAGTTTCCTGCAAATGACAAAGTTGAAAGTTCCTGTTCAAAACTTGAGACGTTCTCTTTAACCAAGTTGTGTGATGAAATATCTTTACACAAGCATCCTCGGATACAATGGCTGGTTAATCCTATGGGAAAGTAGAAGGTGTGATTTGCAGCATGCGAGAGCGTCTGAGGCAAAAAATATGAGTGTAGGAACAGTGGAACTGGAGGTTGAGGTATAGTAGGGTGATGTCTGTGTGAACTAGATTCTCTTGACGTGAGGGTATAGCAATGAAGTATAGGTGCAACTTGCTGCAGTGAGCATTGCGCAAGTGTTTGAGTAGAGCGTGACAGCAGACACTAGTGTCTAACAGAGTCGCTGCCCATATAGAGCTATGGGCCGACAAATTCATAATGTGGAATACTTGTACCAAATTTCATAACTCTAAAATAGGCGGAATATTAAGGTCACAAATGGACAGTTCAAGAATGACAAAAGATGGCTGCCAGAAAGGCCTACATCTTGAATTTATCGTCATGTTCCCAATCAATACCCACAGGCGTACACCTGAACCAAATTTTATAACTCTTAAGTGAAATATTAAGGTCACATTTGGCAGTCCAGGAATGAAGAAAGATGGCTGCTAAAATGCACGCTATCTCAGTTGTCTCGACAGGTAGGCTACTCATTCTTCTGCTTTCACCCCTAGCATATAACTAGCAAAACTAGCAAAAAAAAATTTTTTTTGCGAGGACACCCCCCGACGTGACCCCCCCCCCGGGACTTGTAAAATACAAAATTTTAAAATTACCTCCTTCCGAGGAGAGCCCCAGCCTAGAAATATAACTAGCAAAAATAAAAATTTCTGCAAGTACCCCCCCGGATGTGACTCCCCCCGGGCCTTGTATAGAATATAAAATTTAATACCTCCCGAGGTGACCCCAGCCTATCTAGCAGAAATAAACTTTTTTTTTTTTGCGAGTACTCCCCCCCCCGAGGTGACCCCCTCGGGACTTGTAAAATCCTAAATTTTTTAATTACCTCCCTCCGAGGTGACCAACCTAGAAACATAACTAGCAAAAAAAAAAATTTCTGCAAGCTCCCACCGGATGTGACCCCCCCCCCCCGGGCCTTGCACAGAATATAGAATTTAATACCTCCCCGAGGTGACCCCAGCCTGGCAATATAACAGGCAGAAATTTTTTTTTTTTTGCGAGTACCCCCCCCCCCCGAGGTGACCCCCCTCAGGACTTGTAAAATCTAAAAATGTTTAAATTACCTCCGTCAGAGGTGACCCCAAGCCTAGAGATATGACTAGCCAAAAAAAAAATTCTGCGAGTACCCCCCGGATGTGACCCCCCCCCCCTGGGGCCTTGTATAGAATTTAAAATTTAATACCTCCCCCGAGGTGACCCAAGTCAGAAAATTTTTTTTTTGCGAGTACCCCCCCCCCGAGGTGACCCCCCTCGGGACTTTTAAAATCTAAAATTTTTAAAATTACCTCCCTCCGAGGTGACCCCCAGCCTAGAAGTATAACTAGCAAAAAAAAAAAAATTTCTGCAAGTACCCCCTGGATGTGTCCTCCCCCCCCCCGGGCCTTGCACAGAATATAGAATTTAATACCTCCCCTGAGGTGACCCCAGCCTGGCAATATAACAGGCAGACATTTTTTTTTTTTTGCGAGTGACCCCCCCCGAGGTGACCCCCCTCGGGACTTGTAAAATCTAAAAATTTTTTAATTACCTCCCTCAGAGGTGACCCCAAGCCTAGAGATATCACTAGCAAAAAAAAAAAATTTCTGCGAGTACCCCCCGGATGTGACCCCCCCCGGGGCCTTGTATAGAATATAAAATTTAATACCTCCCCCGAGGTGACCCAAGTCTGGCAATATAACAGGCAGAAATTTTTTTTTTGCGAGTACCCCCCCCGAGGTGACCCCCCTCGGGACTTTTAAAATCTAAAATTTTTAAAATTACCTCCCTCCGAGGTGACCCCCAGCCTAGAAGTATAACTAGCAAAAAAAATAATTTCTGCAAGTACCCCCCTGGATGTGTCCTCCCCCCCCAGGCCTTGCATTCTACATGTCTCCCTATTGGCTGAAATGGCCACTCCCACCAAGTCCCTCATTCTCATTGGCTCTAAATGGCCACACCCCCAAAAATTAAAAATGTTTAAGTACTGCCACAGTTTCAACCAAACAACTGTCAACCCATTACACCTTGCCTAATGCTGTCAAATTAGCCAACTAAGATTGCTTCTAACCAGCAATTACCACAAACACAAACTCAACGAATGATGGCCAAAAATGCATACCTGTCATTATGCGCCACACCTCCAAATATCGACCACACCCCCAAAACCCATTATTAAAAATACCGTGCAAAGCACATTAAACCTCGGCCAAAAATGGTTTCAAAATGAAAAGCTAGTGTGTGGACACTTGGCTGTGGTTGAGTAGCTGCTTATCCATAAGCATATATAGTGTCAAGATGGGTTGTGCCCAAGGGGGCTTGTCTGGTGTTGCAAAGAAGAAGAAGAAGACGGAAGCCCAATATTGGCTGGCTGAAAGCCATCGGCTGGCTAACGCTTAGCCATCAGGCTTAGCCATCACCACTCGCCGTTGTTTGATCATAATTATTTAATAAAAAAATATATATATATATCTGTGGTCTTTAACAATTCTTCTTGATACTGGCAACAGATTTTGAAAAGCCATGCATTATAAGTGCAAAAGTTTGAGATCTAGAGTGTCACCCAATTAAAGGTGTCTTTAACCCCATAAACCCACAGTGTCTGTTTGTTTAATTGGTGGTCCGCATGGCCCGCATGGTCCGCATTTTACACTGACCCTGATGTGTGCAGATATGGACTTGATGGGTACTTACTAGTTCAGTCTCCCAAACCAATGCAACTCGTTTGCATTGGGTTTGGACCCGACCCCTTTGCCAAATGAGACATTTTGTTGCAAATTTCTGGTGTTGACAAATGTATTGAGTGCAGACTAGTTTGACAGGTGGTGGGGAATAATTCTCCTGGGAGGAGGCAATAGCTAAGACATTTTAGTTCCCTTTTGTATACTTGGAAATTGTTGATGCCTCACTGTTTATATGATACTGATGGACATTTCAAGAGATTCACCAAAACTTGAGGAGGGCAGCCATTTTGGTTAATGCATGCAAATAGGTCACAATAAGTTCGTGCACCACATGTTATCTGAAAATGCATTTGATGGAAAAATAAAGTGTTCAATAGGGATTCTATGCAGTACCTGTCATGTTGAAATTGTCCAAACTATGCATTTGCACGGAAAATTCCTTGGAGAACTCATCATTGTCAAAATTCAGAGAGAAAACACATGGAACTACATTTTTCCCCAGGGTTCATGGGTAAAAATCACTGCTCACCAAAAAGTGAACTAATTTTCTGAAATGCTGTGAAAGTTGTTTGAAAGGTTTATTTAACTCCTAATGTCGGTCTCAGTAAAGACATAAACATCAAAACTGAACATTTACTGCCTTAGTAGGTCAAAGCCAATTGCAACAAAGTCCAGACGAGTGAAAAAGTACGGGACTACTTTGTGTCAAAGATAGCCTGTTCACAAAGGCTTACTGGGGCATATCCATACGCGTACAGTGCCATCTCGTGGGCTTTTCCATGAAAACAACATGGCAGAATCACTCTGAAAAATGGAGAAGCCACCAACTTCGTCGAAGGCTCATGCAGTGTCCATAACACATCAGCACTTGACAGTGGTCGAATTTGGTGCCAAAACTCGTTAATTACGATCGTGGGACCTTGTTGCCCTTCTACAAATGGTAAATATTTCATGAACTGCTCGTTTTTCGGCCGAACTCACATTGAATGCGGACGTTCCCCAGTAAATTGATACGCTTGAGGCCTACCTCAAGCACAGCTTGAAGGCGTTGCCTACCTAGGTACTTACGACGTTGCCGTTTTTCCGTCCTCCCGATGTTATTTCAAGAGGAACGTCCAAACTGATGGTTCTATCACATTCCAAATTAAATTTCCAACCATTTAGAGCTTTAAAACGTGAAAATCCGTCAATTATAAGTGTAAAAAGAGGTTCGATTTGTCCATTTTGTGAATAGATGTGAATGCATTGAGCGATAATGAAGATAACCCTGGCCCCCTGGCGGATTACACCGGAAACAGCTGAGCGGCCTTGACCCTGACATCAGAACAATGAACATGGCGAGGGTGAGCTGTGGAAATATATATGCGCTCGTGTCAGTAGTGAAATAAAGTGTTTCGGATACTTGTCAGGTGCGTAATTATGCGGCTTTCACAAGCTGAGGGCCCGTAACGATGACGGACAAAGTTTGGCAGGGCAGATTTGTATGTAGCCGGCGTTTTCAGACGGCAAAGTTGGCGAGTTTAGGCGTCTTCAACCGACAGACCGACACTGATTGCAAGACCGCGGACCTCCTTCGGAGGCCTCGGTAAAAAGGCTAGAGAATTCTCCAGAATTCTCCAGCCAACAAGATGGCACTACCTGTTCATAGATGATGAGAGTCATGTGACATTATTTAAATGATGGAAAGTTCTAATTTAAGTAATTTCCCCCACTTCCTACCAAAAATAATTATGGCTACAATTACAAGCCAGATTAATTATGCTGAAAACAAACCAATTAAGCAAATGATGCAGGTGCACTCCAATATCACATGTTGTGGGTGGTTAACTTAACACAGGTCTGGTTGGAAGTACTTCTGAACAATGGTGGATGCCGACAGAAATATGCTATAGATCCATGCTTACCACTGGTTTGGAAGGGAAGTCCAGCTTTTCAAGAACATGCTCGCATTTTAACAATGCTGTGAGAGGTAGTCTGGAAAATGAAATTGTAAAAACAAATTAGGAACATATTTGAAGATTATATTTCAATTCCACAATAACATAACAAGTTAAATCAGAGAAGCAAGGTAAAATGTATTACCTTTTGGATGTGTCTGATAAAATATCAAGGAGGTTCTTCATTTTAGCCAAGTCCTTCTTCCTTTCTGTAACAAGAATAAATTCATTACTGTTAATCTCTGTATCGCTTTAATACTGATTTTAATGATATCAAAATAACCTTAAAAACACCATTCCAACTTCAAACTGACATTCTTTTCTTGCATACTTCATGCTAATAGAATAATCTAGACACTACTTTATATTCATAATTTTGTTATTAGCATGTAAAGGTAAACTGACGGGTAAGGAACCTTAAATCAAATTTAACATTCTATGATTTCCACTGTATGCCTATAGTTGCTGACATATTTGCTCGATTATACCTACCACTTTTAGTAGGCAAATATATTGGATATACCAAGACAGTAGCAACTAAGAGCAAATGGGAGTCATGCTAAATCGTTGGCAAAGCAATGTCATTCTAAGAACAGATAACTTATGGATCATATTTCAATGAATGTATAACAGTAGAAAATGGCAGACATGAAACATGTAAGCCAATTAGAGTACATCTAAGTTAAGCAAACCAATTTCACCTTCATCTTTCTCAATCCTGTGGATCATCCTCTTCAGGGGTTCAATGTATTTCTGCATTTTCTTCTGCTGTTCCACGTACGCCCTGTCCTCGGCGGAAATGTTAGCAGGACTTGGACTGGCTTGAGAAGGAGCCCCTGCCGACCCAGCTTGGCCTGGAAACAAACATGGAAAGACACCTTGTTTCATGATGTTCTATATGAAGAAACTACTGAAGTGGACACAAGAAGCTAATTCATATCACTGCAGAGATTTCACTTCCCCCTTCCCCCGTGTCAATCTACTTAGTATCCTGTTTGCAACGACCCATGTGAGCATATTGAAATGAATGGAGGAGTTCAACCCCTCAATATGATGCAATTAGTTTTGAGTTTAGTTTCATAACTATAAGACCACCTCCATCGTGAATAAAGCCAGCTCTATTCACAGATGTTTCTAAATTCAGCTTCAATGTAGATCAGAAGAATTTCATATCAAAGTATACTTAGTAAGTTGCGAACAGAGATATTTCCTTATTATTTTCTTTCTACGTTTCAGATAAACAATATCACTTTTCTAAATATCAAATATTGTCTTGAGGTTTATTATTCTACAGACAATATGGGAAAGAATCTCGAAATTGTAATTTACTAAAAAATCTGGGGAAGCCTTAGTATTTTTTTAGATCAATAAAAAACTTTTGTAACTCACCAGGTGAGGGCATGACAGGTGAGGGCGAGGGAAGACCATGGGCTGGGGATGGTGCCGCACTGAAAATATAAGAAATGACATTTGATCTAAGTTACTTGAAATATAACACACCTTTGAGGGCAACATTTGTATTGTTCTATTGACATCATAAACCTTTTTTGTCAGAATTTGTAGCGAACTGTTGCATTTTAGAAGTTGGAGGTACAGAATCAGACGCATGAAGTGTAAATTCTATCCAAGAAAACTATGACAAATCCTTACAGATATTAAAACACAAAATATTGGGTACTCTGCTGCTCTAATAAGATCAGAGTGGCCAACTTCTCCACACATATTGAAAACTGTTACAAAATTGTTTGGGTATGAACATCCTGCTATTGAAGTCATTGACATATTCAGGGGTACCAACTTAGCAGCACCAGCCTCCTTAAAATTTATTGACAATTGTTAAAATCATCTCTTACAGCATTTTAGTGTCCGGAAATCGAAAATGTTACTAATGGCTTGGATTTTGGAAACACTGAAATAATGACTTCCTTGGGGATCGCAGGTGCACCTTGAGAAGGGGTATTATGGAGTGCAGACATATATGTTTCTCAAAACATACTGAAGTTCTCCACAAATCTTTCTTAAAACGTAATTAGTTACTGAGAAGGAAATATGACAAGAAAGGGGGCAGGTTCAGTCAAAATATCTTTTCATGCACGGTCCATAGACTTGACGACGGACTCTGGCCTACGTGACGTTATGTTGTTTTATCATGCGACCTCACCGGTCATGGCGCACACTAACTTGAATCAGTGACGTCATAGCAACAGCATTGCAGGTGGCGTCATGAACAGACCAGACTCCTTTCGGTAGGCTTATTTGACGTGCTGCTCTCACACATATCATTATGATATGAGGGTAGAGGTAATATACTGGGGTCGAGGGGAGTATACCGCCGGGGATGTACTGCACATATACCCATGGTATGACCTTTTTATCCCATATCTAGGCACATTTTCAAAATAATTCAAAACTATTATGTTTGTACATGTTTACACTTCTTGTGATGCTACTTTTGAACTGAAAATTCTTGTTTGAGCGAAGTTTTTTTTTATGGCTAGAGATATGATCTTAACATTTTGGAATAAAAACTTTTTGAATATGTTCTACAGTACTGGCGAATTTGATAGATCTGGTATTATTACGGTCTGAGATATAAAGTTAAACGGCCATGGACTAAATTATAAAAAAAACGTGGATTCAAAATTAATCTATGATTTTACGCTTGAACTGAAAAAAAAGTGAAAATTCTTGTTTCAGTTAGGCCTATGATTTTTTTTTTTACATTTGTTTTTGAGATCTCGCCTTCAAATTTGTGATTTGTAATCTATACTATATGTACGACAGTACTGGAGAATTTAATAGGTCTGGTGCATTTAGGTCCTGGGATATAAAATAAAATGGCCATGGAACTAATAAAAGTTTGACTCAAATCAGTGATTTTACGCTTGAAGTGAAAATTCTTGTTTTAGTTATGATTTTTTGTTGGCAAGGGTTTTTGAGATATCGCCTTGAAATTTTGGATTTGTAATCTATACTATATGTACAACGGTACTAGAAAATTTAATAGATCCTGAGATATAAAATAAAACGGCCATGGAACTAAAAAAAAAAACCTTGCCTCAAATCAGTGATTTTACGCTTGAACTGAAAATTCTTGTTTCAGTTATGATTTTTTTGTGGCAAGAGTTTATGGGATATCGCCTTGAAATTTTGGATTTGTAATTCAAACAATGTTTGATATACTGTGTGAATTTGATATATATCTATGTTGTTTAGATCCCGAGAAATAAAATAAAACGGCAGTGCAAGGCAGAAAAACGTTTCTGAAATCAAACATCCATAGTATATATAGGGCTGAAACATTACTAGATAATTAGATAGATAGTAGAAAGATAGACAGATAGTTAGATAGATAGTTAGATAGATAGTTAGATAGATGGATAGATAGATAGACATTCTTCTATCTATCTATCTACCTTTCTATCCATCTACCCAAATCTATCCATCTATCTATCCATCTTATGATCTATCAACCTATTGTCTATCTGTATCTATAATCTATATATATCTATCTACCTATCGATTTTTCTCTTATCACTCAATTTTTTTTTCTATAAATCGTATGTGTTTATCTGTCTATAAATTTATCATTCATTTATCCATCTGTCCTTCTGCCAAACTGCTTGTTATCCGACTACCTATCTTTTGATTTAGTTGCTCTTGTTTTTTTGTGCGGAATTTTACTGGCCAGTCTTCAGAATGTGTCTTTTATAGGCCTACCTTCAATACTTTTGGTCAGGCATTTACAGAATGCGTTCTGACTCCTGAGATGATCAAATGTGGTCTTGGCCAGTCTGTCAGAAAAGTTATTCATGAATCATTGAATGCCCACCAATCAAACTTGTTCACAAGTTTGAGAATTGACAAGGGATTATGAGAGAGACTTGTCAGTTTGTGAGAAGGTCAAACTGATAGGAAATGTTTTTAATTCACAACATTCATTTGTTTGTGCGGATTCTCAGCTATTTAAATCTGTAGAATTTCGTGGGGAATTCACTTAAAATCAGTCATATATGAGTAGCTTTTACCACACATCACGTAGAGCCAAATTGCTTGGTTTACAACTGATCAAATCAACTTCAATGCGATCTCTCTGTAAAATATATTCAGTGGTTATCAATGCAGTGAGAAAGGTTTTCATGAAGACAAAGCTGATCAGCAGGCAGAGTTCATTGACCCGTAGGCTATATCTTATGACGTGACGTCACCAGTTTATACTGTTGTGCGCCATGACCGGTGAGGGCGCTGACCTAAAACAACATAGATGACGTCACTTATAGTAAAATACTCCGAGTCCGACATCCATTTATTGTATCTGGGCATGGACATATGAATTCCTCAGAATACTTTAACAATGAAAAGTTATATATAGTATCTGTTTCAAGGGCCTCCCAATACGTATCAACGTCAATGTTGGCAAACAGAATCAAGCGCATTTCCCGTAATAGTTATTATTATTAGTCGCAGCAGTCTTTACGATAGATCACAGCAGGCAGCATGTATTTCATCAGTGTACATGTAGCATCAGCTAAGTCATGAAACTACACTTATCGCTTACATGAAAGTCCAAAGGTCAGGACCTAATCTTTACAATTAAATTGGGAGTTTGACTATTTCAAGCTACTATGGGAAACTATAGAATAAACATTGATAAGTGTGTTGACACGAATTCCCACTATTTCCCAGCCTAACCCTGCCCGATAGAGTATGGCACAGATCTAGCCTCATTGCACACTGATAGCACCAAAATACAATAATTCCTCTCAAATTGATTAAAATGTAGTCAGCAACAATGCACATTATTTGCGCAGTGTAAATTTTATCATCAAGGCCAAACGAGCAATTCTCCATAAACCCACGATATTGATTGTCAACATCTAGCTGTCTGTTTAGCAGGTAAAATAATAGAAGCAGTCAAGAGTCAATAAAAGAACACACTGAACTGCCAATGAATAATATACATGCAAGCGAGGCATATTTCTCATTCAGGTAAAAACCTCAGAATTCTTATGATTAGACTTACATTTCAGTTTTTATTACAGCGTACCTGGGAAGAAGTAATTGAAAAAAAAAATTAATTAATTACAAAGAACGAAAATAAGAACTCTAGGACAACTTGATAATTACAAAGGTCTAACTGGCCCAAACTCAAATTGTGAAATCCGAAGTCCTAAAATTATCATGATTTCATTTTCATTTGCATGCAGAAAAGAAACTTATCAGGACAGTATGACAATCACAACAACCCAAAAATAGACTGCTATATCACGCCGGTTGCCGAATATAAAATTTATTTGTGTCTTGCCCTGTAAAAAGGACATGAGATAATGTAAAAACAATAAACCAAATTGCCATTGTGTAACCATAAATAAAATAACAACTCTCCAAAATTGTCTTGTCAAATTTGCCGAGAATATGATATCTGGAATACTAAGCCAATGTAGATTGAATCCTAATGACGCTCGGCATTTCATTCTAGACAAATGCCACAATCTCGCAGACAAAGAATAATGTTTGTCTCGAAAGTTATGAAATATTAATGAAGATGTATTCTATTCCTTAGATATCAGAAGATACAAAGCCAGTAATACAATGTACACCAACAAACACATACATGTTTAATCAAAGCCTGTCTTCTAAGAATGCCATACAGAGCAAACCAAGAATACCTAAGGGCAAACAAAGCACATGGCATGCCAACAGCAAACAAGTCATTCCAAATCACAGTAGTATCTAATCAATTACTTAGTTTGCATTTGAATCAATTGTTAAATGTGAGATTCGCATACATTTCAGGTATCTTTGAGATATATAATTTCTAAGGAGCTTTGAGTTAAAGGAAAAGAATTTACAATAAAGACCTTCTTGACTCTCCTATTTTTCTCTTGAAGTGTAACCAAAATTGTTATAAATATTACCTTTAAAAATACTGCATAAGATATCTACAAAAGATTATCTTAAAACACCGAAAATGTACATAACACCACAAGCAGACAGAAATGAGGAGTAACTATTGCACAACTTCTGCATGCCACTTCTTCCAGGAATAATTTTTACACATGCAATGGATAAGGATATCGTAACATAGAGTTTTACAGGTCTATCTAAAAACTGCCACATATGAGCTGTGACATGCAATTTACAAGAAAACAGTCTGGAAAGAAAGGCAATGCAACTTCTCGACAACTATGACATATTAATATTATCACTTGGTGAGGTGCATTAATGGATAGAGTAACATTTAAATCCAAGTCATTGCAGTTGGGTCATTCCACGCCAAATCAACCAAATTTCCGAAAATCCCCAGCATGACCGTCTTTGATTTCATTCAAACTGTCTACGTTTTAAGAACGTTATCAGGAAAGAGCGAAAACGAAATTGCAGGACAATAGCTCAAATATTTTAGGAGTTATGATCAAATGAATTGTGAAAATATGAAAAAAATGTCAAAAATTGTCAATTTTTAAAATGGCTATCACACTTTCAATATTGCCCTAAACTTTTTGATATTTTTTGCCAGGCATGAGATACCCAAAAGTTATAAACAGAAGCAGAGAAATGGGTTTCCACAAAATCGCTTGTCCCACAGAAATTTTCAAAGTTGACTGATTTATCACACTAAAATCCAATTTTCATGATTTTGTTTGGTAACCTTAAATACGTCCTAAAACTTTCATACTCTTTATGGTAATACTTTGCTACATAGAGCATATGTACAATAAGTATCAATGTTCCAAAACCAGCAGTTATTGAAATACCGTCTGCTTAACTTATGAATTTCACAAAACAGCACATTTTCAACCAAAAAAACGGCCATGTGGCGTAGGTGATACATCAAAGACAACTACGTGGCATGAAAGAACTTGGAAGGACCTTTAAAATGATATATAGAAATACATGTGTATTTGAGTCCTTCATTCTGAAGATGAGCACCCAAGTTCAGTGTGTTTTCAACTTTGAACTTTTTTTATTTATTTGCAAATGGAGAAAAAAATAGTGTAAATGGATTGCAGTAGTCATGAAATAAGACAAATATCATTTCCTGCCATGTACTAAATTTAATAGTAAGAATTTTCTGTGTAAAATAACACTATCTGAATTTTTTAACTAGTTATCAAATGGGATGAAGTGAAAAACTTTCGCAACTTTTCCTCAGTACTTCAATCATCACACAATGATAAAATTGAATTATATAAGACCGGGTGCCAAATTTGAAACACCATCAACTTAATATAGGATAATGACATCTGCAGTGGGGAAGCTACCAAACTTATCACATATGAAACTGTTTTTGCTAAAATTGTATTTCTGGCCGGCAGCTCATGATAAGTCACGGATTTCAACAATTACTATGCTGTCAACAGGCACCCAACATTGATATCTGGACCTTTTCACTTCAGAAATAATCCACACAATGCCATGAGATGTCTATCAAATTACCAAGATACAAATAACCATCTTAACAACAAAATGCCAGGTTTTGGTTTTCCTATCAAGATGTTTTGGTGTGCAACTGTGCATGGTAGCACTTTGAGCGAACTATTTTTAAGCCACCTGAAAAATCCTGGGATGAAGTGTAATCCATTCGAAACATGATTAAAAAATGAGTAAATAAATGTGACATACTTTCCCTGTAGTAAAGCATTACAAGTATGTGGTATATATTGCTGCTAAATATATAATTGCAGTAGCCAATGGATAAAGTCTCATTTATATGAGATGAATACGGTTGTCACACGCCTTTCATCAATATATTATGATCTCTGTTAAACGATGAATTTATCTTTTATAATTTAGGCCCAATGAAACCTTATGAGAACATTGATTTGTTGATAATTTACTTCATTTATTTCCAAAAATTGTCTTCCAGAACAAGTAGAACTCATTGAGAATGATTATTATAACAAGTACAATATGTAATATGCGATAAAATACTCAGCCGTATATTTTAAAAAATTTTGGTCAAATTGAAAACTACTCAACTTGAGTGTGGATATTAAGTATGAAGAACTCAAATACACACACATTTCTATACATCATTTTAAAGCTCTTCCCAAGTTCTTTCATGCTGGATATTTGTTTTTTCCATATCACCTACGCCACATGGCCATTTAGTGGCTTGAAAATGGGTTATTTTGTGAAATTCTAAATTTCAGAGTACAATATATTAATTAACTATTGGTTTTTGGACAATGATACTTATTTCACCAATGCACTATATGGCAAAGAACTGCCATGTGAAATATGAAGATTTTGGGATGTGTTTAAGGTAGGCAAAAAAATTCATGAATATTGGATTTTAGTGTGATAAATCATTCAACTTTGAAAATTTCTGTTTGACAGGCATTCTTGTGGAAAACCACTTTACTGCTTCTATTTATTAGTTTAGGGTGTCACTGGCATTGTATAAAAAAATCAAACAGTTCGGGTCCAAATTTGAAGTGTAATGACAATTTTACAAATGGACGTTTTTCAGTATTTTTTCCAATTTTTCAAACTTATTTTTACCATAACTCTGAAAATGATTGAGCTATCGCCCTGTAATTTTGGATTTTGCTCTTTCCTAATTATGTTTTTGAAACGCAGAAGGTTTTAAAGAAATCGGAGGTGGTCATGCTGGGGCCATTGGTTGATTTTGCATGGAATGACCCAGTTCATAAGGGTGAGTGAGTGAGTTTGTGTCCCATCTTAAAGAAGATGGCACCAGTGTGAGCTATATTTAGAGGCAAAGGTCATGAGGGTGGATAAAGATACACAATAGACCAATTTCACGAATGGTTCTTTCAGTTAACACTAGGGGAAAAGTGGTGAATACTTAAATCCCATTGGCTAATAGATTTCCCGCCCTCGCCTCTGATTGGTCCAGCCAAGGTGACCCCAAGCTTGAGTATTTTTAGTGCATTTTAATGTAACTTTAAGGCTTTATATCTTGGTCATCCTTTCAGTTAAAATTTTTAAAGTTGTGTTTTTGGATTTAGAGTGTATACATCTTCTATGTGTGAAAAGCAAATGAAGAATCGCAGAATTACAAAAAAGTTATTTGGGGTCAATGTTCAGGCCATTAAGTGAAATAGGTCTATTCCACAACACATTTTTGTGGGACCTTAGACATGTCCAGCAGAGAGACTCAGACGAGGGAATTCCAATTCAAAGTCACAGGATAGTCCATTTAAGTTAAGAGACGACCATTTTTATGTCAAGTTACAAACATTTTTAGCCTCATCAGCCTCATCAGAATGACATCCAACTGGGAATATGCTCAGGCAATCTACAAAGCAAGTGCTCCCTACCAGTAACTTATAAATCCAGCAGTTAGATTGAGAAGTACCGTCCAATAAGGAAGACCCCATGTTGAGCAAAAGCACTGACAATAGTCTGGCAAGATAAGAATCAATGGCTGGCAAAACTCCATTAACATTTGGACGTCTTCCCTAATCTCTTCTTTAAGTTCTAAAGTCTGAATATGTTTCCAGGTACTTTCCTTTTAAAGTTTTTTAAGTTTCTACTTTACTTTAGTTAACAATAGAAACAGTGACTAAAATAGTCATTAGAAATAGGAAAGAGAAATAGTCATTAGAAACAGTCACAGATGGAGGTTGCTCAGAAATCCAATACATGTACTTAATGCTGGCTGAAGACACACTTTTTGGTTTTTTCTCTTTTATTGCTGATGCTGCATCTCCTTCCAACATGTGCCATTAACGATTATAATAAATATTGATCCAGAAAGAAGACTAATGTAATTCAGGGCATGCTGAAATCATTGAAACACTGCAGGACAGACAACTCAGACAACTCAAAACAACTCAAACAGAAAATTCATGAAATTCTTGGAGTGTTAGGGCTTTTTCAATAATTCAAACAGAAGGGTCATGGAGACAAACAAGCAAATGTACCTAAGAGAATCCAACAAAAAGTTGTGTGTATTTCCAAAACACAATACGAAGGCATAACATACTTCATTACATTTGAATTTACTCACTTATGAGAGGTGGTCGCAGGAGACAGGACATTTTGAATGGAGGTGCTGCTTGGAGCAGTGCTACTCTGGAAAGAGAGAAACAATCAGTGTGTGAACAACAATTAAAGAATAATTTCACTCATATAATCATCAATCCATAGCATATATGCATGGGATATCTCCCATTCAGATTGACATAAATATGAGGACCACAGCAGAGCAGGGGATTTTCTGGAAATAAATCACAATTTCTGCAGAATCTTCACATATGATGAATAACTTCAAAGCTGAAAAAGAAACTGTTCGCACATTTTAGCAAGACTCAATGAAGAAGTTTGTTGAAAACGTTCATATCATTATTAACACAAATTTTCCGCTAAAATCTACCATCAATTTCTTTTCTCTCATACCGGGTATTGGATGGATGATTGGAGTTTTACATCCTGTATTTATGCACCCGGTAGTCTAATTAGAACTGGAGAAGCATTCATACTTGGAAAACTAACCACTTAGAAGCGTGGCCACAATGCAAGTACAGTATATATAACTAATGAAGAACCTCTTTCAATGAACAAGATATTGCACCTGTAGAACAACCAGTTATTAGCCTGCCTAATGCCTATTACCTTTTGTAAAGGTGGAGAACTGCAAATTAGACAATACCAATTCACATGCCATAATAGGTACTTTACTGAAAAGTCTAAGGTTTTGCTGCAGTTACTGCTACCTCATTGTTCAAGTCATACCTACTTCCAAGACTTTCAAGGTTGAGTGAGACTAATTGGGAAATACTCAGTACAGCTACTTTAAAATTGCATACATTACAATTTACATTTCATCTGTTCTTATAAGACTGTCATTCTGTCTGTCATTCTGTCTCTCACAATCATCCTAAAGAAACGTCTTGATAAATAATAGCTCTGTTTGTGACTCCATGCAAAGGATGAAATTATTATAATTTTGACTATCATGCAAACTTCTCGACATGCACTCAGGTCTTTGTGACAGTTTTTTAACTTCTAACGATGTAAACTGTTTCTCCTTTCTATGAAAATTTCAAAAATTAAAGAAATTACCTCAGCTTTCAACAACACACTTGAAAAAGACACTGTACAAGTATAGCATCAGCTCTATGGGAAAATTCAGGTTTATTCCCACTCCTTTAAATATCTAGACAATCTTAAAATTACGTTGCGTTATAGTTGTGTTATTTTATTGACAGAAATAACTGTCCTTGACCAGTAATCAAGGCCAAGTTCACAGATTTAATCAACAAGTATTACGAAATACATTGGCTATGACATCATCATGTAATCATAATCCTATTCTGATGCCATTGTTAGTCCTTGATTCACTTAACGTGAAACCAAATAGGGAAATATTAATTTTCCTCGGAGTATTCAACGATAACTTATAACACACACCTAAATGTAACAAGACACAAATAACTAGATACAATACGATGCATCAGCACTTGTGGTCAAGAAGTTTTGTAATAATGATTCTACCTTGACAGCTTTACAGTAACTGACATGTCATGACAGGACCGACTCAAATGTTTACTTGGTATAAAAAGCCATTTTTATTTATCATAACTAACGTCATAATTCAAGCTTAATCTCATAGGGGGATCAAGGTTACCCAATAAAGATGAGAAATAAATATTTATAATCTTAATGCCAAAGCATGAAGATGGCACAACCTAGTCCCAAAAGATCAATTCAAGGACTAATAAGACACAATGAACTGTAATGAGCTATACTACAATACGTATCACTCAAAATTAATTCTCGTATAATGGGACTTTCGGAGCTAAAAATTTGCCTTGCAACTCATCTACTATCCGCCTACTGACAGAGCCACCAGCTCATTCTGCTAATAGTCTAACATAATACAATGTATTGTAGTAGTAACACTAATACAGAAGAAAGCGTATATGGCACAGGTGTACGAGGACCCGAGGGTAGGATCAATATTCAGGAAAACACATATTATGATATCAACACCATGTGGTAAGGCCAGGAGAGTACGATCATACCAGAAAAAGAATGGCATTTAATGCACTAGCAATCTGTGCAGGCCTGCCATTAGGTTGCTGCAAAAAGAAAGCGAAAAAAGTCATCAGAGCCCTTAGGGAATATCTTATACACAGAGCTCCAGGAAGTAATAAACCCTCAGAGAAGTCAATCTCATCTAAATATGGCACAAGATGCGACAAGATAGAATTTTCACTCAGTAGAAGTCACCGCTCACAAAGAACACTGAAAATAAACATTTTAAAAAGACGCAAACAGAACAGTGACATTCATAGCAACCTGATTTGAGGAGAACTATCTTCACGATAGGGCAACGGATGGCTCAGTAAAACAGAGAAGAAGAGAACTTTAGGTTGCTGAAATAGCACAGGAAACTTTTGGAAAGTAGCTGCTGCAGCCATGAACTTCAACTCAAGATGATTATATTCAACCGCAATTAAACATAAAATCAACCATAATTAAACTTAAAATCAACCATAATTAAACTGAAATCAACTACAATTCAATTGCAATTGAACAGCAATTCAACCTCATTCAACTGCAAGGGCTCTCAGGCCTTCAGTCTTCTCTGCAGAGCAGAGACAATGTACAGACACCATTGAAAAAGAGATGACCAATCTGATAAGTCAGTTGTCACTCAAATCTGCCGTGGACTGCATATATCCACTGGACAGCTAAACGTACAGCCCCAATGGGCCCCCATACTTCGTGGGGGGGGGGGGGATAATAAAAACAAAACTTCAGCGAATTATGTATCAAAAATATGTATTGATGACCAGAGCAATACGTTGGGGATGATTTCGGGTGGTTGCAGGTTGAAACCAGAAAGCCTTATGAGTGAGATTGAAATTGTCAGTAGGGGGCTTTGACTAATACTGTTATAGGACAGGATACTTTAAAGTCAGAAAACGTGAGCATGACATTTCTGAACAGGAAAACAAAACCTGCCCATCAAAGTTAAATCAAGCAGCACACTGTTCAGCTGGTGCTACAATAAAATTCCCATATCTAACATCAATACCACACCTGGTCAAATAAGAAAGAGAGCATACATCATATTTTATCAACTCGGTAGGGTAATTAATTCACTGCATGTCCTGCATTCACTAACACATTTACAGGTACAATGCATACATGCTGTATCACACTGCATATAATCCATATTTTCAAAATAAATCCAAAATATGTAATTAACCTGACAATCACTGAACTTGGTTGCTTCTTAATTTCTTCCGTAACACATGACATTGTCTGAAATCCAATGCCAGACGAAACACACCGGCTGAGCTTCATGAAGACCTTGAAGACAGCAGACACAAGAACTTAACACGATTTGGTGAACTGTTTCATCGAACCAGATCATCCTTGTGTCACGTAACTTTTCTTTAAATGTCAGCATTTATGATGTAAGGTACAAAGCACTAAAGAAAATATGAACATCAGTTACATCACAATGATTAAATGTTCTCTAAACTCATCAAACAGAAATAGAACAGGCTTTCAATATATGGAACATAAATTTGATGACAAAGAGACTTTTAAGAGAGTCAAGAAAAAGACTATCCATACGACAAAGCACTGTAAGTCTAACAACTTAGCAACAAGAGTGCAGATTGATGGATTAAAGACTAAAAAGGGGTTTATGTCTATAAGGTATATTATTATTCCATTTATGTCTGTCTGTTGGCACCAAGAAAGAGACTATAAAGACAAACAAAAGACATGTTTGGCATTGTTACCAACTAAACAATGATTGTCTGACACAGAAGCCTTCCAATAGAATGCAGGCCTTAACCTACATCTAACCCAAGAGGCTGGGACTCAGCTGCTGGGACCAATGTGATTCCACAGACTAACACAAGGCTGGTCCTCCAGGTGGGTGAGAGATGTATGTCCTCTATTTTTGCGCTGAAGGGATTTAAAACAACAAGCACGGGCCATAGAAATGAGGTAAAGTGCAATATTACTTTAGCACAGACAGAACATCCATCTGCAGACCTACCTAGCCATCAGTCTCATCACCTTAGTATCGGAATAGGCAGTAATAGTCACATCGCATAATATCAATGGTCGTACAATGTTTACGCAATTATTTAACAGAGAATCTGGCAAATCAGCACATGTTAGTTGGCATGATGCAACACATAATTGTCTTTAAATACGGAAAAAAAACAATATCTGAAATGGAAAACTACTATGTGAATAAGCATCAATGTAATGAAAGTTTCGATATAGCATCCTCATAAAACAGAACATGAAACAAAATCTAAGAAAACGTGACCAACACCAAAATTTTTATCTAATCTTTAATATGAAGGGCTTAAAAGCTGACTATCATAGGATATTTATGCTTAATCTAATAAGACCAAAGGCCACTATGTGTAGCTGTATCTTCTTATTTCACAATCAGCAGCCAGTCTAAGAATCATAATAAACAGACAACTTAAATTTAAGCACTGCCAACGGATGATGAAAACGCAAAACATAAACAATCCTTAAATCCACAAAGAAAAATCAAAATGCATAGAGTCAGATGATAGACTCGGAATCAAAAGGCAAAAAGCACCAAGGGCAGGCAAGTACAGACAAGCCAGAGAGGAATGGAAATTAGTTTTTTGTTTGAATTTCTCTTTTTTATTTGCTTAACTGAGACTTTTTTTAATCTAAGCACTACAGAAGCAAGCAGCAGAGCAGAGAGATGTTGATTAGGCAGAAACAGAAGCAACTGCAACCACAATTCTATTCCACTTTCAAATTCTGATTTCTAAATTCTACTTTCTATTCTACTTCCAATTCCAATTTCCATTCAAATCAAATTTTTTTCTGAGTTTACATATATTGTAATTCTTAACAGCAAAGCTTAATTCAAATTACAGCGGCTCTCAAACATTCAGCACCAACTGCTAACAGCTTATAAAGAGAGTATGCAAGACTAAGAAATTGGAATTATTTTTTTCATTCACAATGGACTATGGAGCTTCACATGTAACCATATAATGCAAGTTTATGCAGCTTAACTTAGAAAAAAAAAGAGCAGTCGGCAGCACTAACTAATAATGCAAATACTACGTAATTATGCTAAGCAAGGCAGAGATGTTTGTTAGACTATAGAGCAGCATTGCAGCTAATAATGCAAATATGTATGCAAGAGAGAGATAGAAAATGCTATATAACTATTAATGCAAGTACTACGCAATACGCAAGATAGAGATATGCAACATTGAAATTCTTACATTATCTGACAATGCCGACTGCAGGAGACCCTTTCCTGAGCCCCATCCCGGCTGCGACGCTTGCTGCTGCTGCTGTTGCTGCTGCTGCTGAAAAAGTAAAAAGATATTCTCCGCCCTTAGCATCATCAGATGAACAGTTTTAATTTGTTATACGACAGTGTAATCCTTGCATTTACACAAACATGTGTGTAGTTTTTGTACCCTCTTTATTGTTGCAGAATATATCTTGTCCATCTACTTATCAATTTATCCATCTCTACCCAATTGTTTGTTTGTTTGTAAATTTATTAATTATGTATTGGTAGCAGAGGCGGCGCAGTTGGGGGGGCACTGGGGGCACGTGCCCCCCCACTTTTGGGCCCAAAAATACATAAAGTGCCCTTTTTTCCCCTTGAAATTACAATAGACGAGGTGCCCCGGGGCCCGGTGCCCCCCCCACTTTTCGAAGCGTTCCGCCACCTCTGATTGGTAGACACTGAAAAAAAAACTTAGAATACTTGGAATTAAGTACATACACATTGTAAGGCAACAATGTATTTATAAATCAAATTGCATATGAGATAGTATTTGGCAGTATTCCTAAGAAATAAGAATTCAATTTCAAACACCATACAAAAATGAAACATGCCCATCATCCTTGGCACTGTCATATCGGAACAGATACTGTCAGAAGTTGAAACGGTTGAATCGAGTTGCCAATTGGATTATCAGAAAATGTTTTCTCCTTGAGTGGCTCTATCATAAAATCATCGATATAAGACAAACGACTTTGTTCCTACATTATGATTCAATAAACAGAATCATATAAACTTCACTTCAAATTTATGCTGTGCAATAATTTTCATACTGATGCTGTGCATGAGTTAATCAACCAGAGCACCGCAAGCAGTGCCAAAGCTCGTCTGTTTTTTGTGCATTCTGTCACAGGTCTCTGATCACAAGAGTTGCATTCACTGGTAACGTCAAATACAGCTGTCTGGTGTCACCAACCACATCACTTTTCCTCTTTATAAATGTTTGTAACGTTGAACTGTTTTTATGTTATTATGTGGTCAATTAATTAGTTTGAAATTTGGATATCTCCACATTATCCAACATCAAATCATGTGAAGCAGTCGAAAGTTATATCTCCCAATTCAATAAGCAAAAGATGAAGTGAGTGAACAAAGTTACGGCAAGACATTTTAGAACTTTTAACAGATTTATCCAAGTATCACATTATTAAAACCAAGAAATACCATGAACTCAACAGCTGGAAACAATATCCTCTGCTCTGCATACTTAGCTCACAAGGTACCAGATGACAATTCTGTATTGAACATGGTAGAGTTATGATGCTTTAAAAGTTATCTAATATTAAACATGCTGAAGCCAATAGCAACCAGAAATCTCAAACTATAGAAATTATATCCATAATAATCCTAAGTCCTATAAATAATAAAAATCTTCTCTGTCAACTATTTAAACATCCTGAAGCAGTTGAACTTATGAATGTTTTGAAGTACTTTAACCTTATAAATACCTGATGACTTCCTGCTGAATATCTAATGATTTCCTCAAACTACTATTTTATTTTTCACAAACACTTAAATTTACATGAGATGCATCTGTTTTCGGCAGCAGCAGTTTCCTGCATATGACTCAAATCTGCCCGATCTCTCATTTATACATCAAACTGGCACCAGTAGCTGAATCGTAACCACAGTTATTCTTGCACGAAATATAGCAATTGTCACTTCTACATTTTGGAAAGGCATATAAGACAAGATTCACTCACAAGAATGATTTCAAAGCTGCATTTTAAAAACTGTGGCAAGGCGGGTGTTCCAAATTAATGTATGATGTCAAGCATTGCATTAAATTTAATGATGCAACCAGTTCCTGAAATATTTTTAAAGGCCTTACTAATTTCCTGAGAGGAAAAAATGTTCATAGTCCTACTAAGATAACTTAATGTCACCAGGACAATACATGCAAACCCAAATGAATCACGCCATCGTAATATTGGATTTACGTCACGAGTGTCACAGCCAATGGGCGCACCGGATTGCTTACCACTTCAAATCTTTACCACCAATTTATGTAGAAACTATCAACTTCTCAAAGACAAATAACCTATTGATAGATCATGATAAAGTCCCTCAGACAGATCTATTTACAAATGTCAAGATTAGTATCTCTATAACTTTCAAGAGTGGATGAACCAGCAAAATCAGCCTCCTTTGCATTTCACTTGTGAAGGCCTGCTGGTCATTGGTAATTTTTGGGGGTTCTTTCTGACTTCTTCAATGAAAGCTTTGCACAAGTGCTGAATGCGTGGCACCTCAAATCAAAGCAGAAAAGTATTGAACAACCTAAAAAATTTACAGACCTGACGTACAAAAACCTTTCAATTTGCTTGTTAAAGATTGTAATATCTTAGCAGATTTCTTCATAACTCCACTAACTGGACAACTCCACCGTTAGACAATCATGCCCTTTAACTTAATAACCGAATACTGTAACTAAATACTGCAGCAAGGCAAATGAATGTATTTTACATTAAACGCATTTTAAATTTAAAACATGTATTTTTAAATAGAAGCATTTTACAAGCGTTTCTAAATAGCAACATTGAGCATGGATCTATGAAGGTATATTTAAATCAATGATATACATAGACAGTTAACCCAGCTAAGGAAAAAAATTCTCTCCAACTCGCAATATGGAAATCTAATCACATCCCAGCAATATTGTTATTGATTTTAAGCCTCACGACATTAACATACATACATATTATGGTTTGCCTCGAAACAAGGCATATTTTTGCCCAGAGAATAGAGACTGATAATGAGTAGCAACCACCTAATGAACTATCAGGCATAGGTTGTCATGGCAACGGAATAGCAATCTGATTCTTGACTCGGGAGCAATGATTTCCGGCACACTCATAATGAATATCGTAATGAATAACCCCATCAAGTGTCATAGCTGTGATGCACTATATCATCAGTAATCAACTACAAACATATAAACGAACAATTGCACACAATGTAGCCAGGTATTATAATAGTCCCAGAGCTACGGGGGTTTTATTTATGTTTTTGAGGCTAAAAGGTTCAATGGGTGGGTTTTATGCAGAAAATTCTCAGGATTTCAAAAATGCAAGTCTTACAACCGTAAAGGTAGACACAACTTCACAATATTCATTTGAAGTGGGGTACCTCCTTATCTCGTTTTTCAGATTATTTTGGGTCTCGGTTTCACAAAATATGTTCCTAAATCCATTCAGAGTAAGAAAATTACATTAGAATTGACTTTCCTGGTCAATTTTGTGATGCTGATTCCAAATCTGTGACTATTTTTACTCTAAATAAATTATATCACCCCCTCATTTGCATTTAAAGATGGCCGCCAATCTAAATAAAAAAGGCGCAGGGTGTTTCAATGTTGACTATTCCAGTAGGCCTCTATGAATTTCAAACCAATATGGTCAATAAATCATTTGGAAAGTACAAATTCTCAGGATTTCAAATATGTATAGTATGTGAACTTATCTATTCTCTTTAGCTCCCTGCATTAGTTTGAAACTGTAGAAATGTCCGACGTTTTTGTGAATTTTGCAGCTGAAGTACAGAGATATACCACATTCATGCATTAAAATAGACACAATTTCACATTTGAAATTATCCAAAGTTGTCTGACTAGTTCTTTCACCTGGGAGGGGAGGGAACTATGGATGCCTTTTAAGTTTAGTTTTATAGCAGGTGGAAGTTTCCAAGATGTACCATTATATTCTGGTTCTCCATGCACACAAACTAAAAGAAGATGGTCAACAACTGCAAAAGCGTGGAAAATTACATAGCTATTCAACTATGTTCACAGTCTAAATTACATAGCTATTCAACTATGTTCACAGTCTAAATGATTCATTGTTCAATAGTACTATTATATGCATTTGCCTAATGTGTAATTGTAACATGCTTATTAAAATTATTTAAATATCCTTAATAATTCAAATTTATTGTCCTACCAGCTTCGTTAATGTTAAGCAAATGGAAAAAGCACATTTTTCACATCTTGCCAATCAGGAGATCACTTGATCAATCACTGGATGATCATACTTAACCAAACAAAACAGAATGTGGATATATAGCCCTTGATGCCATCTTTCCTTTGGCATAATGGTTCCAGTGTTACTATAACTATCAACCATCAAAAAGCTAAATAAATATTGCTGTCAGTATCAAAAATCTCCTCGGAAACACAAAATCCAGCCATGTATTTTCAATTCCATTATCCTAATTACAGGATACCTCCCTCCTAACCAACCGAAGTGGATGTGGATGGATAGCCCTTGATGTCAGCTTTCATTCGATACCTTTGTTTCGTTGTTACTACAACTCTCAACCCTCCAAAACCAAAATAAATGCTGCTCTCTTTGTCAAAAATCTCCTCGGAAACTCAAAATCCTCTCATGTATTTTCAATTCCACAAGTTCTTATCCCTATACAACTCATTCCTAACCAACCAAAATGGATATGGATGGATAGCACTTGATGTCAGCTTCAATTTGGTAACTTCGTTTCCCTGTTTTTGCTAATGTCAACCTTCCAAAAGCTAAATAAATTTTGCTATCAGAATCAAAAATCCCCTCGGAAATAAAAATTCACCCATGTATTTTCAATTCCACAAGTCCTAATCCCTATATTGCTCATTCCTAACCAACTAAAATGGATATGGATGGATAGCACTTGATGTCAGCTTCAATTTGGTACCTTTGTTTCCCAGTTATTGGTACTGCCAACCTTCCAAAAGCTAAATAAATGTTGCTATCAGAATCAAAAATCTCGTCAGAAACACCAAATCATCTCATGTATTTTAAAATCCTCCTATCCTAATTCCTATATAACTCATTCCTAACCAACCAAAAGTGATATGGATGGATAGCACTTGATGTCAGCTTCAATTTTTGTACCTTTGTTGCCCTGTTATTGCTACTGTCAACCTTCCAAAGCTAAATAAATGTTGCTATCAGATTCAATAATCTCCTCGGAAACACAAAATTTTCCCATGTATTTTCAATTCAACAAGTCCTAATCCCTATATTGCTCATTCCTAACCAACCAAAATGGATATGGATGGATAGCACTTGATGTCAGCTTCAATTTGGCACCTTTGTTGCCCTGTTATTGGTACTGTCAACCTTCCAAAAGCTAAATAAATGTTGCTATCAGAATCAATAATCTCCTCGGAAACTCAAAATCCTCTCATGTAACTAAAATAGGATATGGATGGATAGCAATCGATGTCAGCTTCAATTTGGTAACTTTATTTCCCTGTTATTGGTACTGCCAACCTTCCAAAACCTAAGTAAATGTTGCTATCAGAATCAAAAATCTCCTCGGAAACAACAAATCCTCTCATGTATTTTCAAATCCACCTATCCTAATCCCTATATTACTCATTCCTATCCAACCAAAAGAGATATGGATGGATAACACTTGATGTCGGCTTTCATTTGGTACCTTTGTTTCCCTGTTATTGCTTCTGTCAACCTTCCAAAGCTAAGTAAATGTTACTATCAGAATCAAAAATCTCCTCGGAAACACAAAATTTTCCAATGTCTTTTCAAATCCACCTTACCTAATGTCTAAATTGCTCTTTCCTAACCAACCAAAATGGATGTGGATGGATAGCACTTGATGTCAGCTTCTATTTGGTACCTTTGTTTCTCTGTTATTGGTACTGTCAACCTTCCAAAAGCTAAATAAATGTTGCTATCAGAATCAAAAATCTTGTCGGAAACAACAAATCCTCCCATGTATTTTCAAATCCACCTATCCTAATCCCTATATTACCCAACCAAAAGTGATATGGATGGATAGCACTTGATGTCAGCTTTCATTTGGTAAATTTGTTTCCCTGTTATTGCTGCTGTCAACCTTCCAAAAGCTATATAAATGTTGCTATCAGTGTCAAAATTCTCCTCAGAAACTCAATATCCTCCCATGTATTTTCGATTCCACAAGTCCTAGTCACTACATGACTTATTTCTAATCATCCAAACTGGATATGGATGGATAGCCCTTGATGTCAGTTTTCATTTGGTGCCTTCGTTTCGCTGTTACTACAACTTTGGATAATGTCAAATGTGAAATTGTGTCTATTTTAAAGCATGAATGTGGTATTTCTCTGTACTTCAGCTGCAAAATTCACAAAAACGGCGGACATTTCTACAGTTTCAAACTAATGCAGGGAGCTAAAGAGAATAGATAGGCTCACATACTATACATATTTGAAATCCTGAGAATTTGTACTTTCCAAATGATTTATTGACAATACTGGTTTGAAATTCATAGAGGCCTACTGGAATAGTCAACATTGAAACACCCTGCGCCTTTTTTATTTAGATTGGCGGCCATCTTTAAATGCAAATTAGGGGGTGATATAATTTATTTAGAGTAAAAATAGTCACAGATTTGGAATCAGCATCACAAAATTGACCAGGAAAGTCAATTCTAATGTATTTTTCTCACTCTGAATGGATTTAGGAACATATTTTGTGAAACCGAGGCCCAAAATAATCTGAAAAACGAGATAAGGAGGTACCCCACTTCAAATGAATATTGTGAAGTTGTGTCTACCTTTACAGTTGTAAGACTTGCATTTTTGAAATCCTGAGAATTTTCTGCATAAAACCCACCCATTGAACCTTTTAGCCTCAAAAACATAAATAAAACCCCCGTAGCTCTGGGACTATAAGGATAGTGCAGCTATCCAAGACAAGTTTTTGCCACTCATGAGGGTGGACTAATGAGGTGAGAAAGTGGAGTCCACAATATGTTACACATTTACCCCATGTGTCATGATGTCTGGGATCCTTTAATTGTCCAGCATAGATACCCGACATTATACAGGGGACTGGCAATTATAATTTAATACTATGATCTCCTTATGACAACCAGCTGGGATGTCACTCATAAAGATCAAAGAATTGTTCTCCACCCAAGAATCGAACCTGGGACCTCTACAGAGCAGACTGAGACACGTTTTGCAGAGCACCTTTACCAAATGGGCCACCCACTGCCCACCCAGCTTTATATATATACAGAACAAGACTCCAAATTTGTCTTGTGATAAGACCTAATTTTTACTTTTTACAGAGCTATTTCATGGATGTAGCACTATACTATGTATATTTCATGTTCAAAAAACATATATGTCAAGACACATAATATGAGAAACTCTCCAGTATTTTGAAGTGATAAAATTGATAGAAACTACCGGTAAATACAGCGTTGCACAACTCCCAGTTATATTGATCTGGACAGGAATTTCCTTCCAATCTAACATGAAGACCATCATGGAAGATGGATACAGAGGACCTTGGGGATATTAGGATTTAAAACCAAGATTTAAGAAGAGGTGGTGTTCCAAAAACAGAATCTTTGCTTTCATTTTGACAAACATATATTATCTAAGTCTTCCACATTCCAAAATAATTGGAGACCAACTTCATACAAAATTTAAAAACGCAGAAGAAAATTCCCTAAATTGGAAAATGTTCAAAGGCAATACAACTAAGTGAACTGTTCAATCACATCTCTCATCCCTTCAAGTTCAATTAATCAAACTGAGATAATGCTTCAATGAATGCTGCTGTACCATACATATTCATTGGTTATAAATCAGCTTCAAAATTTTTCATTCTGAACAAGGCTAGAAGACATACGGGACATGATGTTATACATGCGTCTGATGATCTCTGATCACCAACGATACACTAATGATACATCGTACACTGAATAATGCATATTAGGGGAGCGATAATTGCATGCAGGAGAATATCATAGGTCATTAAGAGGCTCCGCTCATCAAACTTGAATGTTCATTTTCCATGCTGCTGACATTAGGGGCAAATGTTGTATGTTTCCATACAGGATCTTTCAGGAATAGAGTTATAGTTATAGACCTACATTCTATATACATATACAATTATAATATACATTGCACATATATATATACATATGCCACATTCACAGAAAATCTTACATTGTTCTAAAGTATGCACAGCCACAAATAAAATTCATTTATAATGCATACAATGATTTCTTGAGCCAAAAGTTGACACGAAGCAACATTAGACAAACTCAAAATCATGCCCGAAACAGTCTGAATATATCTCACAGCGATATACATAAGTTTTTATTACATTCATAACGAAATCAATCTGAGACATATATGCCAAATCTAGAAGCCCGTGGGTGGAGTTGAAAATAATGTAATTCAATATATGGCATTTACATAGAAATCTTAGCATCCATAACAATGGCAAGCAAGGCAGATTATTCTGAAATCTAATCATGTCACAATTATCTCAGAATTTACCAACCATGGCCAGTACTTCAGATCCTACATTAGTAGCTCCATTATGGGTTATTAAATTCTCATGACAAAACAATCTTAATTACGCCCTAAGCTGTATCCATATATAGCAGAATTGCCAGAGGAATCATCCAATCAGGCAATTTAAATCATAATTGGCAGTGACTGCTGACAAGACCATCTTGACATTCATAGATTCAGAATAGATTTGAGTTGAGGCTAAATCATAATCTTGAGCAAATGCAATTACCATCGACGCAATGCCGGTGACTGGTGAATTGTAATAACACAATCGCAACTTGCAAGTACCCAGAGGAAAAATTTCACTAAATCTAATCAGAACTTCTATAATTCAAAATCTAAACGGTTTTAGGAGCTAACTTAATTAACCATGTTACTGTGAGGAACTTGGTAAGCTCAGAAGTCTAGACCAAAAACAGCCTCTATTGGAAGGATAACAAAGTGTTCCTATTTCAGGATACGTTTGGGAAATTACTCAAATTAACAATCACCCCGGAAAAATGCACATTCAGCACTGCACAGAGGAACTGTTGGCTCCTAACTTCCAAAATTTAAACTTCCTCAGTTGGGATCACTCAAAAAGCAGGTATTGTAAGTTTAGTAAGTTACAGGAGTATAAACATTATTTGAGAAATTGCAAGTTTAATATATATCTCTTGCGTTTCAATTACATCTTTCAAGACTTTTTATCATATACACTAAGTATGCAAACACAAACAGATACACCACATTTGCACACGAGATATCACTTCTAGGAAACAATTTCACAATCTAGCATGAATCTCATTGCCATTTCATAGCGTCATGTAACACCAATGAAACAAAGCACCGTGTTTTTTGCATTCGCATAGTGAATCCCCATGGACCACCATTCTCGTCCTTCTAATTTGCGAAACAATAAAACCCCATGTGAAGGCAACCCTAATGGCTTTTCAGAACAATAATGACAAATTTGGAATTCAGGGAAAACTCACTATTGCCAACACACATTCTGCCAAATGAGATATTCCATGAAGCAACAGGGGACAACGCTGGGCAATGAACGGCATTGCATGCACCCATTATGATTCTTTGCAAATTGACAATCAAATATTCTTTGAATTGCCATTGAAGCTCATCAAATGCACATAATTTAAGGGAATTTAGCTCAACATCTACCTTGAAATACTGCACAAGCTGATCTCTGACAGCTGAATCAATACTAATTGCTCAACAGTGCTCAAAACTGCTCCCAATTAAGACAAATCAATTGTGCACAACAGGAAACAACAGCCTGCATAGTTTTTGTCAGCGTAACAAGCATGCTTCAATATTGTTGTGGCCAGAGAAATCACTAACAGCAAACACCATATTTGACGGTCAGTTTTAAAAACTAGAAGGCAAATTGCAATTTGCATATCTGGACGCTGATAATTGACCTGAACATTGTAACATGATATTGGTCTGGCAGTCTGGTTGGCTGAATTATAACAGCAGTAGTCAGAAGTTATCAGGGCATAATGGCGAATTTGTGTTAAGCTGACAGAGGAGATACACACCCACAGCTCATCATTGCTTTGGACATCTTAAGCTCAGGTAAATACAGCTCATCTTCATGAAGCAGACACACTTTTACGATTTCAATAAAACCTGATATGTTCGAGAAAGAAAGCAATAAAGTAATTTAAACAAAGTTAAAGAGCTGCAGGAGGCTAT
Source organism: Platynereis dumerilii (assembly GCA_026936325.1). Taxonomy (NCBI): domain Eukaryota; kingdom Metazoa; phylum Annelida; class Polychaeta; order Phyllodocida; family Nereididae; genus Platynereis; species Platynereis dumerilii. The sequence goes on from JAPTHN010000002.1 coordinate 94,764,138, forward strand.
TGCCCTACTTCATTGCACATTGGCCTAGAAAAATGGACCAAGGGCAGAGTAAATGTATTTACCCCTTTTCACACCTCTTTCAAATGACCCAAAAATCTTGCAGTATGTGTATGTGTATATATATAGGCATATGCAGATTACATTTACCATGATTGTCATGCATTTACTAAAAGTACACTGTATAAAGTTAATAAACTTCAAATTAAGTAAAACTTTTATTTGATTATGTATACTACACCTTACTTCATTAAAACATATATATATGAAGGGAGAATTATTTTTATTTTGTTTCTATAAATTATCAAACAAACGGACCAGTGTAGTTTGCTTCCTCAAATAGCCATTCTTTAGGTCAGAAGGAGGTGTGAATGAGGCCATGGTTGTAAAACAGTTCATCCTGTCTGAGCATAAGTAGGTCACAAGTTGGTCAATAGCTTTAGGTCTCTTTAACCCCCTTTTAAATTGTTTCTTTATGACACTTCCAAGATTTTGTTGAAATCGAAAAAGAGTGTTTGCTTCATGAAGATGAGCTGTACTATTCTAGAATTCTGTAATCATGTAGAAGAGGAATATGTCATTCAATAGCTTTCTAATATGTAATAGCTTTGAGAAATTAAGCATCCAATTTTATTATATAAACTGCAAGCTGCTAGGGAAAACTACAACCTGCTGGGAAAAACTGAGATCAGTGCACTACATCAGTTAGCTGGCACTGTGTGATATAGATATTGTAGGCCTATATCCCAATAATGACTAAATAAAATTATTGAATTTTTTCATGGATCTATAACACAAGCAATCATTGTGACACCCACCAGTCCCCTATATATAGGCTAATAGTTATAAATGTAGGCTTTGGGAATGGGGGTTAGTGCAAATTGTGAGGCCTGTGATCTATAAGCTAAACTCAACATTAGACCTGTATGCATGCTAGTTTCAATCTAATGATCTAGTTGTTGAACACCTGCAAATCTGTATGGCTCTCTCAACCAATAGCATTAGTGCGTATTTTGCATGCTAGATGGCTACCATGTGTTGACGACGGGTGTGCGCTGAAGCATCTCAGGTTCTGGCAGACTGGTCCCCCCTCCCTGGTGTGCCATAGGGACAGTATATCAGTTATAATTCTAGTACATTGTCCTATTTAGAATCCAGTCAATTTTCCATGATTGCAACACAGATTTCCAGCTATTCTCAGTGTTAAGGACCAATTCACCGGGTGATATCTGTAGATCTATCCACTATCTGTTTGCTGCATCAGTCTGATCCACTGGGATGACGTGTGTGCAACATAAAGTAAGTTTGATGAGTTTATTGTGCACATCACTATGTGTAATGTTCAGCAAACAGGAAACTGAAAAACACGCGAAAAGACAGGAAGTAGCGCGTTGTGAAACAGTATCTGGACGCCAGAGGCGTCCAGACAATAAATCATATGTCCAGATCAGTACTCATAGACAGAGGCAGGGTTGCATGATTTAAATCGTTTGATTTAAATCACTTGATTTAAATCATGATTAAAATCAGTGATTTTAATCAATGATTTTTATTGAAAATCACTAAATGTTAGAAAACTGCAAATAGTTTGCGTATAAATGCTATAATGGATCAGTTGACACCTTCACAGTTGATGATTCAGATGCCATGGTGGTTTTCGGCTTACTTTAATCCAGTTTAAGATGCAATTCAATATATATCCTCGGTCATGCACCAAATTCTTAATCTCATACCCAAAGTAGCACTCATTAATCAAGAAAACAACAATAACAAACAATAGTAATTATAAAATACTGATTATGTGGTCATTGTTAGTAATTTCAATCATTCGTTTGCTCCAAAGTATAATATTCTATGGAAAATTGTGACTTTGAATAGGATTAAACCCTGTTAAATCTCTTTTGGAAACCAAGTAAAACTTTTCCTATATCATTGGTCATTCCTAGCAATAGTAACTCCAAAAAGTTGACAAAATTCCACACTTGAATTGACGTAAAATTCATATTCTGAGGGCATTTGTTGCAGCTGAAAAAGGTAAAAAATATGAGCGATCTACAACTTTGAATTTCAACTTGATTACATGACTTTTGGGCAGTGAAATAAATTTTCCCATTACAGAATACCTAATTAAGGACAGTTCATCATTTATTATGACTTCAAGTTACTTGAAAACCGTTATATTTGAAAAAATACGACAGCTTGATTTAAATCTGATTTAAATCAAAAAAATCCGATTTAAATCAAAAAAATCCGATTTTTTTGATTTTTTTGATTTAAATCAGATTTTTTTGCAACCCTGGACAGAGGCTGAGAGAACATTGCCTAAGGTCACCAAGTCACACAGCCATACAACCTTGCAGTGATGCAGAGCAATGACGAATGTGAAAAGCACTGATTTTGGACAACTTGGATGCAAATTGATACACGCTACCATGAACAAACCTAGGTTAGTTGCCTTGAAAGGTTAATTGCCTTGAAGCTTTAGTAAAATATCTTCTGAAGCTCAGCAGACAGGCATGTACATGATGAGTGAACACCTTATGATATCAGAATCATGCACTATCCATAGTAAAATTGTTATAATATGACCTAAAATATAATATTGAAAAATCAGGTTACAGTGGTCACCTTCTCAAAATTCGGGCATCCTGCCTAGCCTCCGAGCAGATAACTGAATGGGCTCATTTAATAAAGCACATCACTACTTTGATACAATTCAGCAGACAACAGGGTCCATAATTCACTTCAGCAAAGAAATGCCCTTGGGGTTTCATTAATAATCTTTCTATGTTAAAACTCTAATTAATAAGATTTTTTAAATGTTATGCAAAAACAAGTAACCAAAGTGAATTAACTTTCACCGTCACAAAACCACAAATAATTACCATTTCTAAAACAAGAAAAGACAGTGAAAATGTGGTTCACTAAATTGACAGAACTTTAAAAACGAATCTCCGCACACTCAAGAATGAGACAAGCGCATACCTGAATGGTCACCACGTTGCCCTGTTGCTGCATCAGCTGCTGTTGCTGTTGAGAAACAGGAGGCTGTTGCTGTTGTTGTTGTTGCTGTTGCAGCTGTTGATTCTGCTGTTGAATCTGCTGTGCCTGTTGTTGTTGTTGCTGTTGGAAAGCAAAGTTGGGCCTCTGTTGCATCCCTAAACCTGGGTAAGAAAACGGAAAAAAAGAAATATCTAAGAAAACAGACTAAACATGCTCACAATACAAACCGCTAAAAGTAAATTATCAAACTCAAAGAGACAACAAATCAAATCACCAAACTACACAAAGATAATCTAATAACATAAACGAAACAGAGAATCATGCAAAGAAGATAAGCTAGAAATTCATATTCACATAAAACAAAGACGGCAAAAAAGAGAGAGAATCTTCAGAGAATAACATCCATAACCAGCTCAACGTTTGCTTTTTTTCCTTAATAAGATGATTAGATTTGATAAGAGGAAATCTACTAATTGATGAGATGCAACAAGACAGGAAGATACAAGGTGCACGTAAGAAACGGATGAAACCAGAACCAAACATGATTAAATCAGAAAAACATCATGCAATGCAAAGAAAACAAAGAAAGTGGAAAATACAGCAAGCATTTTTACAAGAAACTTCAATCCCTCGACCAATTCAATTAAGTAATGAAAAACAGTACATTACATTTGTCGCTTCAAAATGTCACTTGCTAAAGGGAGGGACACAGGGCAGATAATTGACTCTTGTTACACGCAATATCATGCCGTATTTTTGTACATATATATTCTTGTATTTAATTTCACAGTGTTGTATGTTTGCTAGTGTTTCTGTTTTGAAGACAACTATTTGTAATGTACCTTGTGGATGCTGCTGCCCTGGCATTTGGGGCACTGCGGGTTCTTTCGTTAGGTTCTGGAGAGCGTTAATTGGGTCCTGGCCCATACCTGGATTTTGCTGCTGGATGACGTTGCCCTGCATAGAGACTGGAACGCCCGCCTGCACCATTCGCATCTGGCCGCCCATCTGTTGGGGCACCATCTGACCACCCAGCTGCCCGGCCAACATCTGCCTTGGTCCCATCTGTCCCGGTCCGCCCATCTGGCCTGGTCCAACCATCTGTCCTGGGCCGCCCATCTGCGCCATCTGGCCTGGTCCCAACTGCCCCACTCCTCCCATCTGGGCCATGGTTCCAGGTACTATCTGACCGCCGGGCCCCATGCCGATCTGGACTCCACTGGGTCCCATCTGACCCGCGACCATCTGTTGTCCCGGAGCCATCTGGCCTGGCCCCATCTGCCCCATCTGGCCCATATTGGCAGCTGCTGCAGCCTTCTCCTTTCTCTGATCTGAAATCATATAAAAGAATATTTACATTAGTTACCAAGGCAACTTAAGCCCATAATATATCATTCCAAAAAGCTTTTTGTCAAACTGACAAGAAAGATATATGTATCTTTTGAGAATCAGGAATTCCGTTATTTGTGTAAGTTGTCTAAATCTAAACTGCAGTGAAAAGGCAACTAAATTCCTTCCAAAGACAGGATGATTTATATCAGAGAACTCACTAACAGCCTGAAGTTGCTGCTATCAAACAGTTGAGTAAATACACAGTCATGTCTCCATGACATACCCAGTATTTTCATTGAAACTAATGACTCTGAATCAGGTTCAATCTCATAATAAAGATTCAGAAACTCTCCACAAAATGTCATGCTGACCCAATGTGTCCTAATGTGCATTTCCAGGTACTTAAGGTTGTAATGTGGAACTCAGTCTACTTCATATGATAACAGATCATTTGATAATAGCTACTTGGAAATGAGAAAAAGAAATCTGTGAATGTGAACTAATTGTCCTGCTGACATTAATCATTGATATCTGTGATACTACATTCAAATAAATCAGTAATCATTGTCTGAAAGAGAAAGAAGGGAGAACATCAACTTGATCAAGTATTAAGTTACAAATAACCATAATCTAAAAGTATTAACAGAAATTGGCAAAATTCAAAAGTGCCCCAAATACTGATCTTGCAAAAAGTTTTCCAAGCTCAACAAACTGAGCCAACTGGGTTGAAGTTCATAAAACATAATCACAATGTTATCATTTCATGTTTCCTATTCTGAAGAGGCCATTACAGTAATACTAAATTATAAATAGCCTCTTAGTATTATGGAAATATCTGACTTGGCATCCATCATTTGAAAGCACCTCTTCCATCAATTTAACTCAGTGTATCACATTCAATGATCTTTATTTTCTGCTTCAGAGCATATTGTCAGAAAGTTAAATTGATGTTGATATATATCTGTTTGAACACCGTCCATCACAAAAACTACTTAAATTGTGATTTTCATCCAATTAATATGTATCAGTTGTATCTTGAATAACAAATCTCTGAAATATATGATAGTTCCGGAAAATCACGCAATATCAATGATAGAGAGGAAGCACCGTCGAAGGACCATACATAATTCTTATTTGATGGCATGATGCATTCTGAATGATTCATGAAAATTAAAATCATGTCCATTACAGCTAAATTTATGATTGATTCCTTCTTCATGATAAAATCAAATGCTCCTCCAATGTTTACGTACAGTACACACCTGTTAAAATATAACCGTATAGTAAACGACAATGTTTCACAAATTTATGGAAATATAGAATCTACTTTTGCAGTTAACATTTCTGATAAATAATACAATTTTCATCCCAAATTATGAACACATGACAAAATATAACCGCAAAGTGCCGATGTTTCACAAAACCCATTGAAATACGATTACAAGTACATATTTTGCAGTTAAACTTTCTGATAAATGCTGAACTTGCACTGTTGAATGTCTTTTCCACATTACATGTATACTCATTCTATGGGACACACCAGCAATGTTCACAGGTATATATATATATCTTCAAAGAACTTCAAATACATAATATATAAAATATATATCTGAAATCTCACATGTCCTCACTACAATGAAAACCACACAGCAAATCTGCAACATTAATAGAACTTGCACCAAATGACAGAGAATGATACTCTGAGAATCTGAAGTTCCAGCTATATATAGCCTATATAAACCAAATACATTGATACGTGACAAATGGTCTGCCTCATGAAAAGTAAAACTAAGTCATCATGACATCACAAACCGCAAGAAATTTGTGAAACATTTTCCTTCCAGTTATTACCGGTACAGAAATAGTGCTCAGCATTGACAAAATGTTGACAATGTAGAAACCATGATAGCAGTTGCAGATTTTTGACCATTTGTGACAATCCGGCAAATTGAAAGTATTGAACAGATTGGATCTCTCGACTTTTGGAGGCAGTTCTTGGGACATAAATGAGAAGCCAAAGTGGCATGTCATGAATGCATCATAGAACAAATGCATCATCTTTGCCATTTGGCAGAATCTTTTTGACTAAATTGACTATTTTTCAGACAAAGCATCGTCCCTAACCAAGATGAACCTTGATGACTTGACTTGTGTTGTGCTGGTGTACCCCGGATCAGCCGGGGCAACTCAACCACCATCTTTTTGTGCAGGGAGCTGCACTTCTTGGTGACTGCCGTATGATGAAGAGAGTCTGAAACATACCCTATTAATTCAGGGATGCCCAGGGTCTTCCAGTTGCCCCAGCATAGAATACTGGATACAACCCGCCGCCATTTAATGTCCCATGGGCTCGGACTAAAGTGAGTTCCCTTGATGAGGGTTTTCTTGCAAGTGGCACCTTCATAAGGAACAGAGTCCTGTGAAATTTGCAAGTTTCTAAGTCAAGAAATTTCATCAGAAATGAAGCAGGAGAATTATGAGTAAAATGCCGAGTATTGGTTGCAGATAGTGGGATGCACACTTGTATGTGAAATTCAGAACCGGCTTGCGGAATGGCAGGTTGCAGAACCAAGGCTTCTTTTATAGAAATATTCGATTATTATAATACTAACTTCACGGTCAATGGTCATTAGGGATTCGTTGATTTCAACATAAGATTGTACCTCCGACCATTGTTAAGGATGAGGTTTGGAGTGAGTGAGTTTTTGTTTGACGCCCCATCAGCACCAGTGTGGGCTACTTAGAGGCAACGGACGAGGTTTGGAAAGTGGGACTTCCTTTCGTCCCTTTTGCGAAGACTAGTAGTCACCATTATCACCAACTTGTTTGCTAGTAACTCACATTGCTTACTTGCCAGAGCTTAGTCCTTCCTTGCATGTTCTGATTCATTGCATGTGTTTGACGTGACTTGTAGCATGCAAATACTTGTGCCTTCCTCTTGCCGAACAGAAGTTCTCACCGACAACTTCTCTTTTGATTCTCTGACAATCCTGACTGCTTCCAAGACTCATTTTAAGTGCAATGTTTCCTTTTGTTACAGTTTTAATTAAACACCAATTTTCCCACATCAAATGTTTCCTCCAAAATCGTGTTGTGGAGTCACCATATGTGGAATCTATGCAAATTTTCACCTGGGAATAAAGAGACGTGTCCACTGTCCAAGTCAAGCACATGCAGGTGAAATAGTCTTAAACATGTTGCATGGTAGTACTTCACATACATTTCTAAGAGATGTCAGCCTACCGCAATGTTTTTATGAACCATGACAATGTATTTCTTTGTTTTTAGTGGTCAATTATTATTAACGTCAATAAATTGAAACTGAAATGCAATTGAAGGACACCACATTAAGTTGCAAAATCCACATTGGAAAATTATCTTCACAGATGAGTATAACACCCCAGATAAAAAGGTTTGCGAGTCTGACGCAGGTTTGCGGCCGATATAATTTTTAACTATAAATTCAGTTTCACATATTCTCTGGAGTTTCACAAGAAAGGAGAACTCTTAAATTTGGATCAAATACCACATCAGCATAATGGAATAAATGGAGGTTATTTCTCTATATACCACCACAAATGCCCATTAATGGCATTATATATATTTGGATAAACCTAGTATAGCAGCTGGCAGATATGCTTCCTTGGCCACTTGTTGCTTGTTTGGACCATGGAATAGAATTATGAAGATAACCCCTGGCCTCGTGGGTCAGACTCCCGGAGGAGCTTACACAGTACATCCGAACTGCTCCAGGTTCCTTCCTGTATACATCACAATATAATCACTACATTGTTTCTACCCTGGCTCTCTATAATATCCATACACAACAGGCCTTGACTCAAGCTTGTGCCAGCCCCCAGCATGCAACCATACCAGGCAAGAGCTGAAAATCACACCACCAGAATATGAAGTATGGTACAAGATCATGTCAGATTCAGAAATATATATTTAACAATATGGTACATTTGCTTTATTTCATAAATGTTGCTATACTTCATATAAACATTGCCATAGCATAAGGAACTTCACAATATACCAGAGATGATGGTCAGGAAACTTGGACCTAAGAAGCAGATTTCCCTGGGAAAATGAATCACTTTCAAGAGGCAGTCAAAAACAGGACCCAGACCTATCAGAATGTGATTCGCCCCTCAAAGTAACAACATCCAAACCTTCATAGTGCTAATGCAATTATAATCGTACTTACTAATAGCGAAAACAACTGAACTCAATGGAGATGAACTTTAAAAACGTCTCCCCTGCTTCGAGATGAACTTCATGTTCTTTGCCCACAAAAAAGAGAACAAGCAGCTCTTTCAAAAGGAGGACCTTGAAGTTTACAATTACAAGAATCCTAACTAATTCAACCTCAAAGAGGGTCAAATAAAAGCAGGACAAAAAGTCAGACAGCAACAAAACAAAGCCATAATTCTAACAAATCCCAATAGCTTAATCCATTCCCCCACCTCCCCCTTCCCTCGAGTAACCATGATTCAAATTTACAGCTTCAGCCAAGGCCATGCACCATCCTGGATTTCACTGGAGGCCAAACGTTAATTTTTACGAGATTTTCTCAAATTCCAAACGAGAAAGAGAACGAAAAGTATTGAAAACAACAAACACGGAATCTTTTTGAATCCAATTAAGACCACCTGCTGTTCTAACCAATGGCGAAAAGTAATTGCAAAGGTGTTTCAAAGCAAACGCAGAAAAGTAGGCAGGAAAAACAAATAAAGTAAAACATCAAAATTTTGAAAAAAAGTATTTTAAAATGAATAAATTTATACATTTTCTTTATTCATTCATTTTGAAGACTTAAAAGTCAAATTATTTTTCAAAGAAAAGAGACCTCCAAAATACAAATACCTTTATGGCAAACAAAAATGAATGCCCTGAAAGTGTGTTATATTGATAAATTTAAGTTTGCACGCATAGCTGCTGTAATAGTCCATTTTTTAAAGACTCGCATTATAAACTCTATTTAACACTCTCGACTCCTGAGAAATTTTAGCATGCTAGTCAATACGCATTGCATTATTCATGGAAAGTGAATAAGGCGCACTTTAAGCTATTTAAAGGTCTATCCAAGGGTGATATTACATCTGTAAGCTTACAAGGACTTGAAACATTACCCAATTGAATGCTTTTACAGTGTACAAAAAATGAGTTTTTAGCCAATTTCAATTGGGTTATTTCAGTGACAAGAAATACCAAGACACATGGTACATGTGGTAGGATTGTGATCAACAAAACATATTGTATTTGCATATTTTCACATTTTTCATGCATATTCAAATAGTGGATATCAATATCTACTAAATAAGTAACAGGCATACAAGTACTGTGACGAAATTAGAGGATACCAAGTGCAACAAAGCCAAAAGCCTTCTTGCACACTATCCAACGTGTACGTGCCACTCATCAGAGTTGCAGTTACTCCAAAATCGACAACAATTGCTCCAGAATCGAATAATTATGAACAGACAGAATTCAATGAACATCCAAGGTTAATAGCAAAGACCTTCACGAGGGCAAGTATAACGACGTTGAATGAATGGTCGCGAGAACGCAGCCTCATAATTGAGAAGCGTAACTTGCTGAAAAAAGATTCGATATTGGTTTTGTGACCGTAAAATGTCACTGTCTGCTCTCAGAATGTACAAATGTAAGTTGTTTAATAACATATACAGAATCACAAGCATTCAGAAAATTTCTAACAAATAGACTTCGGAAGAATAACAGATATTCAGTATGTCATAATCTGAAGGAAAATTTGAAATAAACTTATATTTATTGAATGGCCTGTTTTCCAGAATTCCCCATGGTAGGAGGTGATCCTAGACAAAAGAGTACTTAGCCAAGACAACTGTCCAACCCATATGGTAGATGGAATTACAGAATTCTGAATTTCTTTTATGAGGTCTTCTTTGTAGATATGTAAAATGTGACTAAGGCCTGACATATTTAATTTCTAGCTTCTTGGATCAACTAACCCTGCAGATTTTCTGCATCCGCAAACATTTTTTTCAGCTTATCCACAATTTCAATTGGAGTTAGCATGGTAGCTGACATTATAAAAATTCAGATCACAGCTATGTTTTGTCCTACTATAAAAAGTGCTTCGAGAAGAGCCAAGAAGCTGGAAATCAATAATGCCTGGCCTAAAGTGGCAACAACTTGGCATATTGCCTCTCAAAACTTTTTGGGCATGGGATCAGCTAACCGGTAAAGCAAAGATTTTTCCAAATATGCAGTAATCTGGACACACTACCAATGCAAAAATCAACATCAAAACGAAACAAGGGAAATAAAGTGGAAGGGCTGATTGAAAAGCCCACAAGTGTCGCCAATCACGAAAGGCACGAAAAAAAGTCAAGAGCTTTTCAATTAATTGTGAGCCCATTGTACAAAAATAGGAGCCACAAATGAGCACCATTAAGCTTAAGAATGGATTCACTTGATGGCATGCAGAAGGTGTTGCGAAAAGGTGGTGACAAGTCCAACAACCGCACAAAAAAACAATAAGAAGAGCGCACGGTGAGAGAGATCAAACATCAAAGAGGGATATCAAAGCGGCGTGGAGGCAGTGATCTAGACTCAAGTAATTACCCCGCGAAATGACAAGGCTGATGGGGCAAAGGGTTAAGCTTAACAGATCAGGGTAAGAAGAGACGGGTGACTAACCTGCATGGTAAATGTGCCAGCTGTACCAATAAGGGTTCATAATGAGGGGTGTGCATTCACCCCACTGCCTGCATACGGTAGCTATCAACACTACAGCAGCTCCATGTGCTTCTCTTGTTGGTGGCTCACCAGATGTGTGTTGTGAGTGTGTATGCAATAGCTCTGCTGCTGAAACTGCTGCTGCTGCTGCTGCTGCTGTAGCTGGTTGCTGCTGATGCTGCTGATGCGGGTTGATGCTGCTGCGGACTGATGCCTGATGGAGATGGGCGGGTCCTCCCAGCCATGCCTCCAAGCAGCTCCACAGACAGCTCCACAAGCAACTCCGCCATGCACCAGTCCTCCTTCCCTCCCTCCCTCGGTCCTCACAGAGGCTCACACAGTAAAGCACAGTCCACAAGGCCACCGGCAAATGAGCCAAACCTACAGCATCTAGTCTAGACCATCCATGGCCTTTGTCATACATCATGAAATTATTGATCAACTCCTCCTCCTCTCCTCAGACGCTCCTCTTGTCAGGATGTGATCATCCAGAAGCAAGTGTATTTGGGCACACTCCATCGAGAAGATTTAAATACTAATACCTGACTCAGTGACACTTGTATCAACACAGCAACAACATAGCAGCATGTTCACAAGTGCAAACTGGTGAAGTAGCAATATTAATGGGACAGAGTACAAATGTCTCAAATAGTTTGTAAACTAATGTGACTCTAAACTAGCCTTGCATTCTTTTCACAAGAACAGATATTAAACTCAAGATTTATCAACAATTTGTCTTCATGAACACAAGCCCCCCATTAAAAATTAGAACTTCGCAATTTCTGTTTTTGGCAACAGATCATGTCTTTATGACAATGCCCGGTTGATTGAATGCCTCAGACGAACTTCGCCCGACCTCTTTCTTTTCTCCCTGAATGAAACTAAGTTTCTGGTCTACATCAGCCCATCCTGCCAAAACTTAAATTCCAGGCACTAAAATAAGTAAGTCTTGGTATATGCTCTTCAGCAGCAGCAGAGACACCAATCTATGCATGTAACACTTAGATATTGAATTTTTTACCACACATTTCATACTCATATGTATTTCTCCTAACTGATGGCATCTGGTGCTACAAAAATCCAGGAACGGGTTCAACAACCGCAGACTATTTAGGGTGAAAAAAAAGTGAGAAAAATACTATTAGCAGACTACAGCAGGGAGTAGTGACCAGACTATCTGGTTGCAACAGTTCCACTGGGTTCTAGTCTTTCAGCCCAAAGGCCTGGATGGCAGAGGGATGAAGCAGAGGGATGAAGCAGCAGGATGAGGCTGTTGCTGGCCTCTTCACTTGATGCTGGTTGCCTGACTGTGCTGGTTGTTTGCCTTTCTGAATTCTATGTCTCAGACTGAGTCAGAGCCTCTTCCTCTAAACTCAGTCCTCAGCGAGCCAGTCTAGTTGTCTTGTCTCTGCATCCCCCCCCCTCTTCTGCTCACACTAGACTCACACTAGACTCACACTAGTCTCATACCAGCCTCACACTAGACTCACACTTGACTCACACTAGCCTCACACTAGTCTCACACCAGCCTCACACTAGTCTCACACTAGTCTCACACTAGTCTCACACTAGTCTCACACTAGACTCACATCAGCCTCACATCAGTCTCACATCAGTCTCACACTAGCCTCACACTGGTCTCACACTAGCTTCACACTAGTCTCACACTAGTCTCACACTAGACTCACACTAGTCACACACTAGTCTCACACTAGTCTCACACTAGATTCACACTAGTCTCACACTAGACTCACACTAGCCTCACATCAGTCTCACATCAGTCTCACACTAGTCTCACACTAGACTCACACTAGTCTCACACTAGTCTCATACTAGTCTCACACTAGTCTCACACTTGACTCGCACTATCAGTGTGTCACCTAAGCGAAGCGACGTACACGGGACGAGGCGAGTGAGCTTGTTAGCAGTCAGTCCAGGAGTCAGAACATCCTGAGCATCATTGGTGATGCTGCGGCTGATCTTGCTCCAGTCGACCGACCTGCCTCGAATACTTTAATACCTGTCCCCCTGGACTGGAAACCCCCCATCCCCCCTCCTCCAGCCCACCCACAAGGTACTCAACAGCAGCCAACCCTGTCGATGTCTCCCCCTCAATAAACCAAGAGCAACTCTATTTGCCACATTGCTTCTGACACAAGCACTGAATTGTTGAGGTTGTGTGGTTCTGGGCTGCTGCTCTCTGACTGCTGTTTATCCAGTCATCATTGAGGCCGCAGCTAATGTTGTTACCATTTCTGTAACACTCCTAATTAGTCGGTTGTCACAGACAGCGCTAATTATCTTTTCTTGTAAAACAATTATGTTCCTTCTGCTACTGCCAACAGTGATAATGACATTTGGGACAAAACAAATTATTACCATCATATAATGTCCTGAATAAGCACCAGCACACACTGCTTCCCGGTCAAGCTATTTTTACTGAGTTAGGTCATGATGACATTGTAGCAGTCGTGATTGTCAACATTGGGAGAGTGATGTGGTTGCACAGCTCTCAATTGGTAGGAAAAATGCAGGGTTGGCACAAAAAACCCACCCCCCGGGTTTAACCCGGATTAAACCCGGGTTTAACCCGGACTGGGCAAAATGAGATATTTCCCAAAAAGTGGTCAAAATCCGGGTAAAATGGCAAATAGTCTTGCAAATAGCATGACAAACAGCAGAAATTGGGGAGCAAGGAAGCAGAACTAACATTAACAACAACCAAATCTCTTTTCTTTGTTATTTTACCACTATTGCACCTATCAGGCAACAACGCAAAAGCCAACTGATGCATTCACCCCGATAGTCTTGTCCGTCTAGATGTTAGACTGTGTTACACTGTAAATTCTGAAATTTTGAGTTGGCCCGAATGATTGAGTGAGACGGTTGCACAATTTGTTTGAGCCATGATAGCTTGCTGTTTTGAGTTATGATAATCTTTATGTTAATTGTTATAACTTGCAAACAACAAGCTATCTTGGCTCAAAGGAATTGTGCAACCATCTCACTCAATCAATTAAGCTAACTCAAAATTCAAAATTTACAGTGTAGTGTGTTACGCCTCTGAGGAACTAATAGTAAATTCATGATAATATACAATTTAAGGGTGATTCGTCTGGTTTAAATTCTCTGGGTGTCAGCTTGAATATCCAACCAAAATTAGAGAAGATTCCTTGTAAATAAATGTTGAGCTGGCCGGCAAACTAAGAAGCCTGATTGCAAGTTTTCGGAATTTTGACTTTTTTTTTGTAAAAAGCAAGAAGTACACAGCTATAGTCATCTCTGCTGTTTGTGTAGGTCTAATATTGAATTGACAAAGATATGGAGCAATTTTGCTTTCCTTGCTCAGAGTTGAAAAGTAAATTTTCTAAGATGTAATGGGCGTTCAAATCAATAAAACCCGCTGTTAACCCGGATTTTGGGAAAAAACCCTGGTTTAAACCAGGTTTTTACCGGTGGCCCGGGCAAAATGAATAAAACCCGGTTTTTTTCCAACCCTGGAAAAATGGAGTGCGTCCCATTGCAATCACTGCTGTGGTCAGTGGTCAGGGCAGCAAATCCTCCAGCCAGGTGACTTTCTCCAGGGCCCAGCCTTGTCCATTGCCCTGGGTAGTGAATATATTCCATTGCGGAGAAGTGACAACTCTCAGACCAAACAATTCACAACTCCATCTTTTGATCTTTGATGAGTCATCTGGACCACAACGCAGCCATATTGGATTTCTACAAATTTTCACAAACCACACTCATATCCAAATACCTATTCCAAATTTCATAACTATAAGTGAAACTAGAATGCGCAAATAAAATTTGCAAATCTAGGTGCAGATTTTCAACTTGACAAATTTAGCATGAGATTAATCTCTACCTGCCATTGCAGATGTTCCATTGTGAATCAACCTTCCAGCTGGTCATAGTCTCATAGATGTTATCAGCAGATTCAACAGACATTATAGCTATGAAATCCAATGAGCCACCAAAAGCTGTTTTGATCTTATTTACTTTATTCTGCTGCAGCCTCTAATATGCCAACATGTTCCGCTTGAGTGCACACAGTCTAGACAATGCATGAGGTTGCATAAATCTAGAACAGTGTCCTGATTTTTAGTGACCCAGAAATAGTTATTTCAACCTATTTACAGCAAAGAAGACAGCTATTTACAATCACTATCCATAGATCTGTTACTGATCCATCATCAACAGCAATTACAGCATCCTAGCTTGCAGGAGTGACGTGTTTACGAAGTTAGAAGGTAATATGCATTAAACCATTCTATATCATGTTCACCACAGACAGGAAAATGAAAGACACACAGGAAACAGTAGGTTGTACAAGCAAGATCTAGGCTGCGCCTAGATAATCTGTTCACAGCAGACATTTCAAGTATGGTGGCCATTTTTGTAGCAACCACATTGGAGTTAACCAAATATTCACGTTCCATACCCTGAAGTGAATCAATTTACCAAATTTCATGACTTTCAGATCACAGTGGACAATAATTATGGCCATTTTGTTGGGCTATTTTGGAAGCCACCTTGGATTTGTTCAAATGCTTCCAATTTATACCCTCAAACAAATCCCTATATCAAATTTTAAAACTCTTTAATAGCCTTAACTGGATAATTATGCAGATGATGCGGGGGATCGAGCGACAACAATATCACTGCATTTTTTAAGAAAACATTGAGCTAAAAATGTACCCAATACGAAAACAACAACACCAAAGGTCCGTGACATTTATTAGATCCATCCATAGCCATAAACTGGATGGGAACGAAAAAGTCAAACCTGCAGCGAAACCCACACAGTCACAGAGAAATCTAATGTAGGCTTCAGTTCTTTGTCCAACTAGCTGCTCCTCTGAAAATGTCCAGACAAAACCCTGGAGTCATCTTTAAAGAACTGCTGTTCAAATAATGGCAGCTATCATTTTAATTCCATGTATCGATTTCTGAATTTTATCGCGATGATCTGAATTGTATCAATATTTGATCATAATGATCAGTTGCAACATATGATCATCAGCAGCATATCACGATGATCTGCAACATATCTTGACATCTACATCTCTTGATCATCTATTACATATCTTGATAATCTATAAAATATCTGGATCATCCATAACATAAACTGAACCAAATAAAAAACGCAAAACTATTTCCAGGGCTTTATTTTTCTAGATATGCTTCATATGGGCTGTTGAGTGTATGCTTCTGTGTAATCAGGTATCAAAGGACTCAGTTGCATGAAATCACTCAAGTTTGACCATTTTTTGCATGTCTGTTGCCAAGTTTATCACATTGGGGTATGGCAAGTGGCCAGGGGTATTAGGCACCCCATAGGGCAAATCTAATTATTTAATTCTAAAGCTTGAAGAAAATGATGGAAAAGGCCACACAATTCACTTCATTTAGTGCCACCTGACTTGTTTTTTGAGAAGTCAGGTGAAAGTTTTCCACACACAATGTTATTCCAATGGAACAATGCAACTACGGAAACAAGTTCTCAAACAGCCTAGACAATAGCTATGGAATGAAAAACGATTAGAGTTTATCAGAAAGACTTCTGACAACCTGTGTGTCAACTGCAGAGATAAACATCAGCACAATCTTTGCCCTCCTTTTGCTATTCTCACAACCACACATCTGCCCCGCTGGAAAAGCAAAAGAAGGGAACACATGGTACTGTAATTTGTCCTATACAGATGTGATACAGGTTGTTAGAGGTCTTTTTGACAGACCCTAGGCCTTTTTCACTCAGTTGCATGCGCATAGGCCATTCCTTGACCTGTTTCCATAGTTGCAGCATTTCATTGCAATATCATTGTGTGTGACAAACTCTGATCTGACTTCTCGAACAACAACATTTTAACAAGTTATGTGGCACCAACTGAAGCAAATTGTGAGGCTTTTTTCATCATTTTATTCAAGCTTTCACACTTAATCATTAGCTTTGCTCTATCGAGTGTCTTATACCCCATCCAGTCACCATACCCCAGTGTGATTAACCTCGCCGCAGATGCGGATACAAAGGTCAGAATTTAACAATTTTATAGAAATGAGTCCTTTGACACCTGATTATACATATGAATCAACTCAACAGCCCAGCTGATTGATATACAGAAATATAAAGCCCTGGAAATAGTTTTGCTTATTTTATTTGGTTCAGTTTATCTTGATCATCTATAACATATCTTGATCATCTGCAACATATCTTGATCATCCTGAACATATCTTAATCAACTGCAGCAAGATTTTGTCATCTACACATCTTGATCATCTATACATCTTGATCATCTATAACATATCTTGATCATCTATAACATATCTTGATCATCTGCAGCATTTCTTGATCATCTGCAACATATCTTGAACTACTGCAGCACATCTTGATCATCAGCGCATTTTACACAGATTGTTGATAAAACCAGACATTGCAGCAATAAATATAATAGACCTTTTTAAGGCATGCAATGCAGTGGTTTCAAAACGAAAATTTCAAGGTAGGTAGACCGCACACAGAATAATGCAAATGATATTGTGCACAAAACCTTGCTTTCCATATTCTGACCACATTTATTTCATTGTATGAACACCTCAGCAATATGAGCTTCCTTCATTCCTCCTTCATTCAAGCAAGCCACATCTGCCACAGGCCATTTTAACCTTTCATGGCCAACACGTCACGTGACTCACATCCTGACGGAAGAGATTTTATCCTCACACTGACGTCACGGTCATTATCGCCAAGACGTCACAGCTCTTCTACAGCGCTCCACAAGTACTGAGACAATAAAGTGAGTAGATACACACACAGAAGTGCAACGCAGTCATCAGAACAAGAAGGTCACGCAGAGACTTTAGGGAAATAAGAGGGCCATTTTGTTACCGTCATAAGTACATACACATTGTCACGCAGATTGCTGACGTCACTGAAACATACCAATCATGTTCTGGGAAATAGCTGCGATAATAAAGAAGGCAGACACAAACACGGGGAGTTGCAATGCTCTTCATTATAACAGGAAGACTTCTGGGAAATAAGGACACCATTTTATTGGTGTGAAATGTACACACACAATGTCACCAGATCAATGACGTCACTATGGCTTGACACACAGTATTCTGGGAAATAAATAGGTCTGAATGACGGTCCGTCAGTAACACTTGTGCCTTTGTATGTACTTGCGATAAAACTAGGGAAGAAGAATTTAAGAGGAAAGAAAAGCAAAAAGTTTAGACAGACGCCAGAAGTTGAAACGAGCAAACGAGAAACAGAAATGCCAAGGAGATATTGAGAAGATGTCCAATGACAAGATATGGGAAAACACTAATACTCTCACAAAGACAAGATATTAAGATTAGGGCGATAATTATATAAAGACAGATAGCCAACAAACACAGTCAGCGTTTCGCTATTCTATGTAGCGTATTGCCAATATGTTAACACAAGTTGGTTAAGGGGCTTGGTAGTAATTATTACTGTAGAGATATGTTGCTAAAGTCCAATTAACAAGAATCCGCGGATTCAAAGCCTGGCTCAAGTGGCAGTGATGATGGCAAAAAATATGTAGGAATGCTGGTGAAATAGTTAAGTCTACTTTATGGTTTGAAAATGGCAGAGAAAGGTAGGTCTGAATTGCGGCAAGTGAAGTGTTGTTATTGTAGTTGTTCCATGTACAAAATAATATCCAAATAACCACGAAAAGAATGTGCACAGTTTTTTCAAATCTTGAAGTCTCCAAATTTCCTCCTTTGAAAAAATTGGCGAAATTGAAAAAAATTAGGGGAAAAAAATTGTTTTTTTTTAATCTAGAAAAACAATTTTTTTCTTTTTTTTTAGTTTAGGAAAAAAAATTGTAAATCTTGGAACAAAAAATGTTTAAATGTAAAAAACAGAAGTTGCCCGAATTCCTCTTTTTGAAAAAAAAAAAAATTAGTGTAATTGAAAAAAAGTTGAATTTTTTTTTTTTTTTTTTTCAAATCTTGGAGAAAAAAAAATTTTGGGAAAAAAAAAAATTTTCAAATTGAAAAAAATAATTATTTCCATACATCTAGCTACCCTAACAAACCAATAAAACACAAAAACAGATATATTGAACCTATAGTTATTGAACAGTAGAGTTGACAGACAATATTTTCAGACCATTACTCCTGAATTAGCCTGGCGAGCCAGGCTAAAAACGGGAGTCTTATACCCTGAGCATGAGAAAAATTCCTCTGCCATCAAACAGCCAAGACAGATTTGACTATTGTTGCAATCGAAAGGTAGACTGAGAAACTACAATTTGTGCTCTACAGAGTCTTGAGGCATGACATCAAGAGGCTAACCAAGTAGTGATTGGTCAGGTGCCCCAGCTGAGGGCATGACCTAATATCAACTTCAAATTCAAGCAAATATGAAATCATGAACATCCCAGGCGAGATGCAGTTGGATGGATGGATGATTGGGGTTTTACGTCCTGTATTTATGCACTTGGTAGGCTAATTAGGACAGGAGGAGGACATGGCAATGAGGCGAAGGATGACTGAAACAGCCGTCCAACATAGGTCCAGGTGACCCGGCAAGAGCTGGATTCGAACCTGGGACGCAGCGATTGGCAGTCCAGCACGCTACCACTAGACCAACCCTCCCCCCAAAAGATGCAGTTCATTTAGATGGTGAATTTTGATGAATGTTCATGAACAGTTCATGAACGTCCATCAAAATACATCAAGATTAATCAGAAATGGTTCATGAATAGATCGAAAAATTCTATCTTATTCAAGACAGCCTGGTTCATGAACATAGTTCATCATCTCAGTTTCATGAACTTTTGATGCCAAAAATTCCATTCTCAGGATGCACTTGATGGTGTCATGGATTATTTTGAAAACGCTCAAGACTGACAACAGTGTATTTGATACAGGAAAAACAGGCTGCATAGCTGGGGACAACTTGCTCAAGGGCAATGGGATGTCATAATTCAAGTCAGTTATTTAACTAAACTTTTACATTCAGGCATATGCAATTTACAAGACTAAACAGGCTGAATTATGCTAGATTTCAAGCATCTTCGGTTTATATGTACAGATACAGTATTGTAGTACACCAAGAAATGTAAAGAACTTTTTATGAACTTTCATGAACCATCATGGTATGTGGTCCATGAATATTCATTAATTTACATTGATGATTAGTTCATCAATGTTTGTGAACTGATTAATAGTTCATAAATGTTCATGAACTGATACATTGATGATTTAATATATAATAGTTCATGACTATTTATGAACTGATACATTGATGATAAATTCATGAATATTCATGAACTGATACATTCAGTAATTAGTTCATGAATGCTCATGATCCATGCACCTTTCCCATATTTGATGTTCATGAATTTTTTCATGAAATTTCATGAAAATTCATGAAATACCAAGATGTCCAAGAAACATTTTGCCTTGGGTGACTAGATGAATAGTTCAGGAAAATTCCCCTTTTCATGTACCTGTCCCATTTGATGTTCATGAATATGCATGAACATTCATGAAGAAGTTGATGGACTTTGATGAATGTTCATGAATTTTTTATTCATGAACTTTCAACATTCAGGAATAATGTTCATGAACTGATACATTGATGATAAATTCATGAATGTTCATGAACTGATACATTATTCATATAATGATAACTTCATGACTGTTCATGTTTCATGCACCTGTCCCATTTTTTGACAGAAGCTGAAAGCAAGAGAGAAAGAGAAGAGTAGAAATAGAAAGCACTGGAGGGATGTTAGTGATGCCGGCCGGTCTCAAATGAAGGAAATCCTCCAGGAAAGATCAAATGTCACCTGCTCCGTCCAGTTGCTCTTTCATCATCTAAGGTTTCAGGGCCTCCAGGGGGTTTCCCATTCAAAGCACAAACGTCAAAACAGCCTGTATACATGTATTAAGTACACTGTATATACAATACATTGTATAAAGTACACTATACTGAGAATTGAAAGTAGACCCTTCAAAAGATAAAACAGAGGCACCAACAGGAGGTGAAACTTTACATGTTGGGTGAAAAATCAGCAAAATTAACTTTTTTGGTTAATATATCTCGTGTGTGGTGTGGCCTAATTGCATTATTTTGCTACTTTTAAATGTGTACTTTCATCAAGTTTCATGTTATAAAATCAACTTGAAATTTGCTTGGAATCAGCAGAAAAAAATAGCTTGAAACAGTCAAGAATTAAATGAGTTCAAACAAAAGTCCCACATTACAATGCTATATATTTCTAATATTAAGAATGTGAAGAAATGGCTTGCATTTTTTAATCTCATGTTGCAATTTCATATTTAAAATGATGGTGTATTGAAGACTGAAGCCGTTATTTTGTCTGAGCTGGTGTGTTGCTGCTGCAGACGACAGGTGACCATGAAGAAGGACTCGTCAAGGACCGAGAAGGACAATCTTACCAAGGCTGTGTCATAGACATCGCTGTCTCACACAGCAAAGAAGCTATTAAAACATTTATACGCACCGAAGGGCAACTTGGGCAAGTAGACAGACTGACCTCCAGCACCATATATACATATGAGCTGGAGAACATATTGATCATTTCTCTATACCAGTGTCTGAATGAAGACAAGCAAAGGGGCTACATGTACAGTGCATACAGTGCTACTTGAAAGTAGGTGAAACATGTAATGTTTTGCCATTGGTTTAATGACAACCATCCTCCACCAAACTGCCTATGAGAGTGAGCGAGTTTTTGTTTTACATCCCATAAGCATCTAAACTGCTTGTGGGAGCATGGATTCTGTGACATGTGGTGAGATCAACCTAACAATAATGAAACTACGGCTGGGAATTTGCAAAGTAAGTTGGTGTGAACTGTAATTTCAGTCTCAGACTTCATTCCCAACCTGAAAATTACCAGAGGTGAGAAAGAATCATCTGGAAAATAGAAATGAACAACGAGAAGTCAACTTCAAGAACTGAACAAGGTATATGGAAAATATACACTGCAGTACCCAAGCCTCTTTGCATGGCTGGAAAAAGTAGGGAATTTGGGCATGCCATTATCTCTAAATTAAGCCCAGTTCAGGGCGCTCACGAGGGTTGATTGATGAGATGAGAGAAAGAGCGGGAGTCCTCAACATGTTACACATTTACCCCATGTGAGGGACCTTTTACTTGCCCAGCATAGACACTGATACAAGGGGCCACCAATTTAACGTCTCATCCGAACGACATCCAGCTGGGATTTTGCTCATGAAGGTCAACTGAAAATTTTGGGTTCCACACCCGGAGTTCGAACCCATGCAGGCAAAGACCTTCAGCGGAGCAGGCGGGAACCTTAACCACTTGGCCACCCAGCTGCTGAAGTTACATGTATGATTAGTATGAATGTGGGAATATTTAGAGCTCTTTGTGGATTGGCAGCCAATCGAAAAATTTTAATTTTCTTATTTTTCAATTTGCAAACTGGCTTTGCAACGACATTGACAGTTTTCTTGGTCTCCTAATCTTCTTATTTGATGAAGTACCTTAGTTTGTTCATTGTCACCTATGCTGCTAGATATGATAAGCACTGAATCAACTCATTAACCATAACTGACACTAACAAAACATTTTTAATCAAGTGACATCACACAACCAAGTTGAAAGTTAAGTTTGCAACTGTTGGGACCGCCAATCTTCAAACAGCTATAAGCAACAAGAATATTAATGTCCTAAAGGATTGTCCTTTCAGTTGTTGGCTCACATTGACAACATGCATTGACAGCATGCATGTCAAAACATTGTCTACCCAGTAGGCCTATATCATAATGTAGAGGACACACCTGTATGGCAGAAACTCTATAGGATGCATTGCATATATCACAACTAATAAGGCTTTACCAGGTGTCATTATCACAAAGCAATCTGCCAGCAAATAAGACTAATAAACAATCAAAATACAGGTTTCAGTAGTGAGAGACTGCTTGTCAAATTGCAATCAGAGGGAACTACCGGATAGACAGTTATTACACACAGCATCCATGTATATATGTTAAGTTGTAGAAATAATAACAAACTGACAGATAATAAGATAGATAGATAGATAGATAGATACCCCATCAGCAAAAGTGTGGGCAGTTAGAGGCAAACATAGATCTGTAGATAGACAGATAGATAGATAGATAGATAGATAGATAGATAGATAGATAGATAGATAGATAGGGTAAATACAGCCCTCTAAACCCAATTTTGAGTGCTCTCAATGATTGATTGATGAGAGTATACTCATTTTCACCATGTGAGGGATCTTTTACTTGCCCAGCACAGACACTGATACATGGAACAGCCAATTTAATGCCTCTTCCAAACGACATCCATCTGGGATTTTACTCCAAAAAAGCCAAGTTATCACTTCACAAAGATGGTAGAATTATTTGAGGGCAATCAAAATTTAAATCATATTCTATCATATTCCATAACAAAATCAAAATTGACAAAAGAACCCTGAGTGACTCATTATATTAACTTCTTGCAGAAGCCTGTAAAGTTCTACAAGCGAAATAAACGATTCCTGATTTAGTTCCTTAAGCCTCAAATCCATGCATTATAAAAGCAGAAAATACATTAGTGTGGTCTTTGTGTGGCTTCCTAGAAATGTTCATAAAAATTTTCATCACCACATCTGCTCCATTTAGCAATCAATAACACAAGCTTCGTCTTTGCAAAAACACTTCGCTCCTTGTCCAGTCATTCATAATCTATCATTACAAAGAAGTTTTGCTTAAAATGATGGTGCTAAGACACCCTGAGACAGGAAAAAGAAAGTCGCATTGACATGGATGCACATGGATGCACATGTATTTGCAATGAATTCACACTTACCATATTTTGTGTATTGGCTAATAGTTTGAGTTTGAGTTTATTTAATGCACCCAATTGGCACGAAGCCGCTGGTTCAGGCGCATTTTTACATTAATTCACAAGTGGAGGTAATGAAATAAAAATAGTAATAAATTAACAATTGCGACAAATATAACAATTTCTGTCAGAACAATTATCATTATATACTTCTATTAATTTAAGTTTGGTGTAGTAAGCTAATAAATGGCATTAAGCAGTGAAATGAAATACATATACACATGTAAACTTGTAAAGTCATGTATATCTAAGGCGGTTGAACATGACATCAGATCTGTACATATTAATGAAAAAAAATATTAAATACATAATACACTAATGAGAACAATGAGCTTATCATCTATAACCATAAATTGGTAAAGAATTGTGACAGTTCATTTACTGGGGCAGTTGACAAAAGGGGCTCCTTTATCAGCTGCATTTAAGTGCAGTGCAAAAGAGGTTAATATGGGTCACTCACTCACTCCTACAATTAAAGCATATTCAGATCCTCAGTATTGAGTGGTACTGACAGAAACATGTAAGTTATCTGAACAAAGTTACAGCTTGTTTTTCAAGAATTATGATAACATTTTGTCAGGGTTTATATTATCATATTACAAAATTGAGGACTGTCTTCCAAACACGAAAATAGCAGCCAAGTGCTTGCCATGACTGATAAAATTTGATAAATACATGAATATATTGGTACATGGAACTTTTGTTTGGTCCAATAAAATAATTTTGTCTCTCTGTAATAAGCATTGTATGATGATCTACCATTCTTCTGAGCAACACATCTACCTTCAGGTGTTAGGCTTAATTTGATTTCGGGACAATGGCAGTGGTCAGTCCTGCTCTACTGGAAGTCTGTACCTGGATGGGTTGAGAGTTCAAACTCAGTGCGGGCCAAACAAGATGAATACAAAAAAAAAAATTTTTCATGGACCTACATCGTGTACATGAGCGACATCCCAGCTGGACAGTAACTTGGAGGCCTCTTGTATCAACAACAATGCTGGCTGTGCAAGTAACAGATCCCTAAAGCAAACGAGTAACTGTTGAGGAGAATGAGGACTCCCGCTCTCTCCCGTCTCATCAATTTAACCTAACTCCTACAACTATCTCTATCTGTCCCATCTACCTAATATCTTGTAATATTGCACTTGCAATAGGAACACTGTTGACAAAATCACAATTATGAATTCCCTTCAACATGTTTAAACACTAAATTTTGCTTTCACCATCAGATAGCGACAGAAACTGAATTCAAATTGAACACAAATGTTTTTATACCAAACAAATGAGAGCTGCACATGATAACTCATCAATAAACTTGGCGATATATATAAATCCAATCAATTTTGTATGTTCTTTTTTTTTCCTCGGCTGTCAAATACACATTTTATGAAAATCGTACTCATGTATAGTATACAATATTACTATTGAGCTTGGACTGTGAGATGGCCCTTAAAAGATACAGGCTAGTATCACAACTACATAAAATGTTGACCTACTCTACTGTTTATACAAGATATAGGTGAACTATTTGACAATAAGAAGGATCGAAAAATATTTGGAACTAGACATATTGTCACATGATCTTTTTAATTCCGAATGATCAGCAATCCGGAAAGGATTACGAGAAGACCAAAGACTAACTCACTCACTGAGATCTGAATGGCCCAAGAAAAAATTAGATTCGTGAACTGGAACTTAATTTGGAGTGGCGCTTTCGCCAGCACAGTGAATTGTGATGTCATGGCAGTTTGTTGCAAGGAGACTAAGGAGAACGAGTCTTGGAGAGGTTGTCCTTGAAAATTTCTTCAGAAGTAAGTACAGAAAATATTGTTTATTTCAACTGCTCATATTACGGTCTGTCAAATGCAGATGAATAAGTTTTCATGAAATCAAAATAGAGTAAATTAAAGATTCAAATAGACACATCAACAATATCATATATCAACAAATCCCATTCTAGATAAAGGCACCCAAGCATTTTAGATTTGAAAGCACTAACTAAATTGGATATGAAGGGAAACTCATAATTTTATACATACCATGAATAAATATGATCAATAACACACTTTATTCACTTTTTTAGAATTATAATTAACATTTCACAGTTCATGTGATATCTCCATGTACATGGTCATGATGTACAATTGTTCATTAAGTTCAACATTGTTCAACCCAAAATCTTAGAACAACTACACGATCCATCTATTCTCACCAGATGACTCTGATAGAGAGCGGCCGTCCAATTTTCACCTGGTGGTGTGACAAACAACTAGAGCACACACATAACCATTCTAGTTCACTGAGACCCAAAATTAGAGCTTCCAGATCTCTGAGTTGTGGAGTCACTGGAGTGGGTTAAGAGCACAGCATGTTTAATGCACACATGTTTGTACAGAACAACAGATGGTATGATGGATGATTGGGGCTTTACGTCCTGTATTTATGCACTTGGTAGGCTAATTAGGACAGGAGGCACGGCAATGTGGCGAAGGATGATTGAAACAGCCGTCCAACATAGGCCCAGGTGACCCGGCAAGAGCTGGATTCAAACCCTGGACCCAGCGATTGGCAGTCCAGCACGGTACCACTAGACCAACCCTCCCCCCCAATAGATGGTATGATTAAGGTAACTAAGCAACATACAAAGCAATATTGGGCAACATATCAATGACCGTCCATCATTTCCTGGCCTTTTCTCTCCAGGTATCCTCCTTCCACACATCCTCCCTCCTAATCTCCAGGACCTCGTTCCCATTGATTAACATCTCTTCAAGGATAAATCTGGCTCCCCTCTCTCAAAGCCTCCTCCTTGCTTGTTTCCTCGTTATATTCACATCTCACCATGGATAGTCCTGCATAGGCCCCTCCTGCAAAACCTCCCCCATCCTAGTCTCCTCATTAACATCTCTTCAAGATAATCCTGCCTAGTCCCCCCACTCCAAGTCTCCTCACTCCTCACATCTCATCAGTATAATCCTCCCTAGTCTCCTCATTCCAAGTCTCCTCAGAGTCCTCACTCCCATTCACATCTCTTCATGTATAATCCTCCCTAGTCTCCTCACTCCCATTCACATCACTTCATGTATAATCCTCCCTAGTCTCCTCATTCCAAGTCTCCTCAGAGTCCTCACTCCCATTCACATCTCTTCATGTATAATCCTCCCTAGTCTCCTCACTCCCATTCACATCACTTCATGTATAATCCTCCCTAGTCTCCTCACTCAAAAGTCTCCTCACTCCCATTCACATTTCTTCATGTATAATCATCCCTAGTCTCCTCATTCCAAGTCCACTCACTCCCATTCACATCACTTCATGTATAATCATCCCTAGTCTCCTAACTCCAAAGTCTCCTCACTCCCATTCACATCTCTTCATGTATAATCATCCCTAGTCTCCTCACTCCAACATCTCCTCACTCCCATTCACATTTCTTCATGTATAATCATCCCTAGTCTCCTCATTCCAAGTCCACTCACTCCCATTCACATCACTTCATGTATAATCATCCCTAGTCTCCTAACTCCAAAGTCTCCTCACTCCCATTCACATCGCTTCATGTTTAATCCTCCCTAGTCTCCTCATTCTAAGTCCCCTCACTCCCATTCACATCTCTTCATGTATAATCAGCCCTAGTCTCCCCATTCCAGTCTCCTCACTCCCATTCACATCTCTTCATGTATAATCATCCCTAGTCTCCTCACTCAAAGTCTCCTCACTCCAATACACATCTCTTCATGTATAATCATCCCTAGTCTCCTCACTCCAAAGTCTCCTCACTCCCATTCACATCGCTTCATGTATAATCATCCCTAGTCTCCTCACTCAAAGTCTCCTCACTCTCATTCACATCTCTTCATGTATAATCATCCCTAGTCTCCTCACTCCGAAGTCTCCTCACTCCCATTCACATCGCTTCATGTATAATCCTCCCTAGTCTCCTCATTCCAAGTCTAATCACTCCCATTCACATCTCTTCATGTATAATCCTCCTAGTCTCCTCACTCCAAGTCTCCTCGCCCACATTCACATCTCTGGGTGATCATGCCCAGACTTTCTACCTGGTCTCCTTCCTCCCAGTCACAACTCTTCGAGGATAATCCTGAGAAGTCTCCTCGTGTCCATAGTTTTCTCCTTCCAGGTCAGCTAGCTTCCAATAGTATTCTCATCCTGTCATGGATAAATCCTGCCCATTCTCCTCTCTCAAGAGTCTACTCCTTCCCCTTCTCTCCTTGCTCCCATTCGCATCTCTCCATGGATTATCCTGTAAGTCAGGAGACCTCAAATGCTTAATTCAAGTTTCTTACTTCGAATTCTCCTCATTCCCATTCACATTTCTTCATAGATTATCCTGCCTGGCCTCCTGGCTCCTCCTTCCCGGTCTCTTTGCTCCAATTCGCATCTCTTCAAGGACAACCTCTCCAAGACTCGTTCTCCTTAGTCTCCTTGCAACAAACTGCCATGACATCACAATTCACTGTGCTGGCGAAAGCGCCACTCCAAATTAAGTTCCAGTTCACGAATCTAATTTTTTCTTGGGCCATTCAGATCTCAGTGAGTGAGTTAGTCTTTTACGCTCCATCAGCACCAGTATGGGCTATATAGAGGCACTAAGTCCGATCACAGAAATCAATACATTGCAGCTACCAAAGGTCATCCATTGACCTTGGAGCCCAGATTGGTTCACATGCTAGACACTAGCAGAGAGGACAAACTGTAGTCTCCTCCACTAAGACTCCCCCTCTTTCCTAGTCTCCTTGCTCCCATTCACATCTCTTCATGGTGGTTTGAAAACCAAAACTTTGTTTACCACAACAGGCAAAATGCAGGGCAAACCATTCGGACAACCACGTAATATGCAGATATAGGCAAATATATAAAACATAAACTTACTGTAATCACGGATGTGTAGTATCAGCCTGGCAACAAATGCCAAGTACTCCTCCTGCAAGAAAAGATCCCAAATCAGTAAAACGATATCATACAGAGGAGTAAGCACTAAAATGGCAGCTGTACTACTCCTGAAGACTCTACAAAGCTTTACAAATTTACATTTAACCAAACGAGTCGTGCCCAACAGAGATTCAAAAGCCTAGTCATTGTGACACCCAGGTGACAACAGAAAGTGCCCTATAGTATCACAGGTTTGAAATTTCATCCACAAAAATTACACTGGAGTGCACTAAAAATGAACAAAGTTAGCTCAGCCTGAAAACATGGTTCATAGTTCAAATCATTCACTCAATGACACTGCTACATGCACTACATGATATGACCAAGCAGTTTGTTTTCCAGGGGTTATTTTTCTTTAAGTCGATTTTTGTCAATGAAACATTCAACAGAAAAAATCTAAATTCTTAAATATCCCACATATTCTATAATTGAAAGTTTTGAATTATCTAGTTGGGGAACAGACTCATGAAGAGCACCAGCCTAGCACGATCACCCAGAGAATCTACCCTAAAAAATGGCCCCGAGATTGATTATATATATATATATATATATATACAAGAACAACAAATCACGCCCTCCACTTGACAGACTCTCTAGCAAATTTAACACACTTCTACCAAACCTATCATTCCCAAATTGTTCCATATATATGCACTTCAGCAAAGCCTTCACTGAATAAATCAGACACACCCCCAAAGATGGCCAATGAACCGGGCCTCACACATGTTATGCAAATTAGACCATTTTCGCTGTTCCGCACACCTCTGTTAGGTTTAGATGAGTGATTTGTACATGGATAGACAGATCTCTCTGAGACCTTTAAAATGACAGGTCATACGTCCCTGAGAAGTTATTAGTTGCTTCGCAAATCGCCGATAAACTTTTGAAGGGAGAGAAATACTATACGCTGATTGGCTTTGACGCTCTGACGCAAAATCTTATGATAATATGCAACGATTTAGAGATTTGTCTAGAGTAGATTCTCTGGGTGTACATATGTGAGGTATTGTATTTTCAGAAAAGTGAGCATGATGCACTGTATGATGAATAAATGAATGAATGATCTCTCATTTCAACGGCTTTTAACCATATTGATGGTCTTTTCTGAAAAAAAAACTGCATTTATACAGGTTTGGATAGTATAGTAGCATTAAATGTTCTTACCCGAGTAGTAGCCTTCTGGAACACATGGTTCTCCATCTCCTGACTTGTCTTGTTCACCGGATTTCCCGTCTGTCTCATGGCTTCGTCGCTGCAAGAAAAGTGATAGGAAAATTCATCACAGGGACACTTGCCAGAAATGACAGAAATGTAATACACAATGTAATACACAATGCAATACACAATGTAATACACAATGTAATACACAATGTAATACTAAGTAACTTGATGCAACCTTATTTTAACTGAGACCATCTCAACCGCACTGGAAGCTTTCGAACACCTTCAGGACAGAAGAGCAAGTTTTCAACAAGAGGTTAAAATGCAGACCTTGTCAGCACAAATAAACTTGTTCTGAGCTCAACCTTAGTGTTGTACTAACACATACTAGCAAATGCTGTCATTGCTGGGATTGCAATTACCTAAGAATAACCTAAGTGCGTGGTCAACCAGGCGACAAAGCAAATGCTGTCATTGCTGGGATTGCAATTACCTAAGAATAACCTAAGTGCGTGGTCAACCAGGCGACAAAGCAACCATGCAACACTCAAGCAACCTCACAAGGTGACAACTGATTATTAAAAGCTGTAAAAGATAGAGAAACAAGACAAACAGGCGACAGTGAGTGAGTTGGTGTGTTTTAGTGTTTTACAACTCACCATGACCAGGACCAAGGCACAAAACTATAGGCCTATGTAGATTAGAATTGGTATAAAGTCAAGTCAGCTACAAGCCAAGTTGTACCCAAAAACACCAGTACCGACCAGGGAAATATGGTTAATGCAATGTCTATGACTTGGAAAATGCAGTGTCTACAAGTTCACTCACTGTTGCCAGTGTTGGTGAACAGTTACTGTATTTTTCTGTCTTAGAGTGGGTAAGCTTTTTTTTTTACTTATAGTGTCGACGACTTGAGGAACAGTACCCAAATGTAGGCTTATCTAACTTCTAACTTAGTTCTAAGTTCTAAGGCATTAAGGGTTAGTTTGGGGACGACTTGGCGTGTAGCCGACCTGACTTGCATTGGGGAGAAATGCCCATTTCGGCATTTGGAGGCAACCACGAAGTTTGGGGTGGTGTGTGATGACAGCTATGTCACCTCAATGATTGTGGATGACTGGCGGTTCTTTCCTAAAATCATGGTGAGGCCACCAAGTTACAAGTCATTTGCCAATAGAGTGCGACCTGTCAGTTTCACAACAATAACAACATTTCAGAATCTACGACTTGGCTGACCTAAAGTCAAGTAATTTGATTTTGGCAGTAAGTTTTTAGCCAATAAAACAATCCATGATTAAATCTGAGGTTTAATTTTAGATTTATTAGGGTGAGTACACCATGACCAAGCATGATTTGGATTAAATACATGTCCTCTAATCCCCCAGCCTTATCATACAGGCACTTACAATGCTAAATTGCTGCTGCTCTTCAGCACATTTAGAGCTATTTTTAGCCTTCTGTTGTGACGTCATCAGCATTGTTGGCTCTATGACATCACTGAAACAATGGTGACATCACAACAGCAGCAATAGAAGCAGCAGAAGAAAATGGCTTCTTGAGCTGTGTTGACAGCAAAAAACCAGGGCTACAACATGCCAATACTTCCAAATGTTTATGAAACTGTTTGGTCAAGGTGTCAGGAACAGGAGGAGACAAGTATTTTTGTCAAGAGTGAGGTATGTTTTTAATAATCAGCCAAAAACTTACTGCCTCAAAAAAATGACTAGACTTTAGTACCTTGTCGGCTCATTTTCCAACAATAAATGTCGCGCAAATACGAAGTGCAATGCCACTTTGGTGGCACCAAAAGAACCACAAGATATTTTTCTTATCACTGGACGACTTTATGGTTTAACTTACATCTGGGCAATTACTTTAGCCCGAAAACTTTGGCTTCGCCAATCTTGCTGCATTGCTTCCGCCATTTTCGCTCCCACACTTTTTTGTCGGTGAAACGTGGTGCTGCGTGACGGGATGGTTTTCCCGGGATTTCCATGAATTTTGGGCGAGGCTAACTGGATGGAGTATAATCCTTTTGTACATATATTCAGGATTGTGTGTAAAGAATTTGGGGGAAAATGATAACGAAAAAAAAATTCTGAGAAAAAAGATCGAAAAGAAAAATTGTTACGAATATGATAATATAGGCCTATGGTAATTATTTCAGAGAAAAATTACAGTCTGTCTCATTTCTGGAATGGGCGGTCGTTTTCAAAAATCTGACAAAAACATCATAAAAATGGGATGAGAAATTACAAAATTGCTATTATCTACCAGTGACTTTGTGTATTTCTTCTGTGACATGTAGATGAGGAGCAATCAGGCCAAACACCAGTTCGCACGTTGTGAGACAGACTGCAACAATAACATGGGAATTATTTTCATTAGGAATTTAAAAAGGAAATTTGGAGAAAATTGTTAAAAAATATATAGAATTAGGGAAAATATAGGCCTAGGCCTGAAATTTTTGAAAAATATGAGGAAAATAAAACTTGGAAAAAACAAATTTAGAAAAAGTGGGAGACATTTCACTGATGGGGATTTTTCACTGCAGTAGTGGGTCGTTTCACTGCGAAAACAAAATAATTGAGACATTTCACCACTCGTTCAAAACAATGATAGCCAAGTAGCCTAACCATTGCCTTCTAAGCTTAAAAAACCACAAAAACATGCTTGACTTTGTCTATCCTATATGTTTAGTAATAAAAAAAATGTTACTTGTAGCAAATAAACATTACATTTGTTGCATCTCATCTGACATGTTTTGTGAACTTCTATTGTAAATTTATGGAAGGCAACAAAAAAAAACACAACTTTTGAATAATATTTGATTTGATTAATTGAGTAGGCAGCGCCTAGAGTTCAGAAATATAAATTTTTCATTGTGTCCGAACCCTTAGGCCCACTGGATTCCTCGAACTGGATTACTAACCAAATTGTGTCAATGACGTGTGTGTGTCTCATATATATGCGTACATGACATGTGTTTTTTTTCTAATGATGGTTTTTTTTCTAATGAATTAGGATTAATAATGAACCACATGTACTACACTTACTTCAGGCCATCCAAACAGTAGCGTCCCTATTACATGCCCCCCCCCCATATTGGACCTGTGTCCCCCTCCCAGGTGCCCCCCCCCCATATGAACTTTCCAACTCTGGCTAAAATATATTGAGAGTGCCCCCCCCCCCGAGAATCGCCCCCAGGTGCCCCCCTCGAGACCGCCTAGTTACGCAACTGCCAACAAACATTTTCACGGGATTTTTTCCCCTCTCCGCTATCCTATCTTGGTCCACGTTTTAACTGTCTTGTGCTGACACCTGACGATTTTCTCTTGAAATGAAACCGGAAATGCGCTGTTTTCTAGGTCAGCTTGATTGACAAGTGAGAGGATGGAGGGGAGAATCGCCCACGATTTATCTCATTTTGCATAGCTTTTCAGCTCAGTCTGTTCTTATAAACGTCGTTGTTTAATTGTCTAAATGGAATGGAAGTGTCTGACGTTGGGCTGGGGCGATTCTGGTTATTTCCGAGGTAAGAAAAGCAACCAGAATACGTAATTGCCTCAGACGAGTGATTTAAATGTCATCCTGGATTTGACAGCTGTCAAATTTACAGCTTGTTTACTAGCTGGTCAGCAAAGTCCTCTAAAGCCATAGGTTGTTTTGTAAATGATATTTTATATGTATTGGTTATTGTTCATATACTGCATCCCTGGCCCATTGGTATGTCTGTCTCTATGCTATTTATTATGTAAATTTGACACAGATTGTGTGTAGCTGTATATCAGCCTGTCTGCCCCTCCCACCAAGCTGTTTGCTGCTGGGAGTCAATTAGCACCTTGTGTAATCCTCAGGCTAATCTGACAGGCCAATGGTCCCAGGTACATTTGTGTATCTTGGCTTAGAAACGTCAATACCATTAGTATAGGCTGTATAGCAGTGTGGATTACTCCATGTAGAAGGATTTTACCTGTTAATCAGGTTTAGTGTCTCACTATTCTTTCTGTTTAGAACAGTAAGTTAAAGATTTCTCTTGTGTTATTTACGTTCCTTGCATTTGAAGAGTCACAAGACAGGGAGAGTTAAACTATTCAAGTTTTTTTTTGTCATGTGACCAGTTTTAAAAGAATTTCTTTTGACTGCTGCCTTTACAAGTGAAACATTCTGAGTTATGTGCAGCGAAGACTCAGTGGTCAAAAATCTAACTGCTTGTGTAATTTTAACGTTGAATTTCAGGAGGAGCAAATTGCTCGTCAAGTTTTGCTGATGGGGACATGCTACTCTAGTCATTCTCATACTGGTAAACGCACCTATCCAAGTGACATGTCAATCAACTCTGATCGCTCAAGTCGTGTTCCTTTACCTCGACCTGCATACACTGGCCACAGTAATAAGATGCCCGAAAAGCCTGGAGACAGAGCTGCACTCACCCAACGTAGCCAATCTGCAACTCGTTTGCCCCTGCCGAGGAGTGAAGCCAGCCCTTCTAACCGATTTGGCTACAAGAAGTCTGGATTACCGACTGCCAAAAGTAGTGTTATGCGCTCAACTGACTCTATAGACAGCGCTGCTTCAGACGTGAGTCGAACTTCTACCGGTTCTCAAAGACGATCTCTGGGTCCATCTTATGCCCCTCGCGAAAGCAAAGCATGGAAAATGATAGATGATAGCAGTACGATGGACTCTCGTTCTACCTCTATGAAATCTAAGTCCACCAGGTCAGGAGAAAGCAAAAACACCACACCTGTTAGGTCAGCAAACTTAAATGGTGACAGACGCAGTCTTGGCGTCAATAGACCAAGTTCTGGTCGAGTATCAACGGGAATTAGTGTGACAAACAATAAACCTGTGTCTTCGCCTGTGTCGGATACGTGGGTCAAAGCTGCTCCCATAGACTCAGTGGAATCTCTCAAGGAGAACAGAAACCAGATCAACACCAAGAAGAAGTTTGGTTTCTTTGGTCGCAGCAAGAGTGTAGCTAGTCAGTCAAGTCAGAAAAGCTTAGGTGAGAACTCTAAATCAAAGAGAAAGGTCGAACGAGAACACAGTCTAGGGGACGATTCAAGCACACCTACTCAGGGCAGTGTGGACAATCTGAACCAGACATATATTGTGGAGGAAGAGAGCAATAAGAGTAGCGAGGACCCGGTGAACGAGAGTTATGTGATTGCTGAGAAGGAAGAAACAGTTCAGACCTCAGTCATCTTGATAGAGACTGGAGTGAACCGCTTACAGAAAGTGCCGGAAAGCAAAGCGGAGAGAGGACTCAGCTTTGAGATGGAGAAATCTGTGGAGACTGTGAAAGACGTTAAGGGTGAAACGGCCACTGAAACACCCTCTGGTCAATCTGGGGGCAGTGAGGCTTGCAGTGCGAGCAAATCTAAAGCCCTTCACAAGATTCCTTTGGCCCGGATGGACTCCATAGACTCAGGCTCAATGAGCAGTATCAATTCTGATGATCTTATGTTGGACATGGATCTTAACTTTGATGATGAAATGAGTGCTTCTGTTTCCTCAGCCATGGAGAGGTCCCTTACCAGACCTCGGGCTCTGTCTGATGCTGAGTCAAACAGTTTGAGTCGGCAAGAAAGACGACCCAATCCCACGCGACCTCGTCTCTCGGATTCAGTATCGATACCAACTCGAAGGCACTTGCTAGAAAGACAAGCCAGTGACCGCCAGTTGCGTCTGAGGGGTCACAGTATCACCACCGGAGAAGCCGTGCACGAGTTGGGAAGTCTCATTTCTGACCGTGGCGTCCAAAGGTGAGCGACAAAATTTCATTTTTTTGTGTGATTTAAAGTAAAATATTGACTGAAGTGTACACGGGGACGGGGTGGGACAGTTGGTGTAGTGGTAGCGTGCTAGGCTAAAAATCGCTGGGTCCTGGGTTTAAATCCAGCTATTGTGGAGTCACCTGGGCCTGTGTTGGATGGCTGTTTCAATCATCCTTCACCTCATTGCCATGTCCTCCTCATGTCCTATTTAGCCTACCAAGTGCAAAACAGGACAGGACGTAAATCTCCAATCGTGCATCCATCCATGACTGTAATGTGTAATTTTTGCATTGTAAAGAAAAGATTCAAGTTGTCGGCCTATATGTACATATAGGACCGACTCTGTGGTGAGCCTGTCACGTTGTAGATCATAGATTTTGTCCAGCCATTTCTGTCAAAGTGGCATTGCTTACTTCACCAAATGTCATGTAAGTTTCATAAATGTAGCCTAACTTAGGTTCCTGTACCTGCTTGCATACGTTTGCATAGTATTTTCCCTGTTATTTTGCATTTATTTCACAAATTCACTTCTCCATGTCCACACAGCAAGCCCACCGCTTGCAAACTGCCGAGTTCTCGGTAAACATTGAGAAATATTGGCTTGACCCTAAGAGCAGCCACAGCATGGCTAGCCACCTGGTGGATTGTATGTAAACTACAGCAATGACCACTGGTTGGATAGAAGTGGGTTGATAGAAGTTGGGTAGATAGAAGTTGGATAGAAGTTGGGTGGATAGAAGTTGGGTGGGAGTTGGTGGATAGGAGTCGGGGGGATAGGAGTCAGGGGTGGATAGGAGTCGGGGGTGGACAGCAACGACACTGGTTGGATAGAAGTGGTTGGATAGATGTTGGGATAGAAGTTGGGTGGATGAAAGTTGGTGGATGGGAGTTGGTGGAAAGGAGTCGGGGTGGATAGGAGTGGGGGGTGGATAGGAGTCGGGGGTGGATAGGAGTCGGGTGGATAGGGGGGTGGATAGGAGTCGGGTGGATAGGAGTCGGGGATAGGAGTAGGAGTCGGGAGTGGATAGGAGTCGGGAGTGGATAGGAGTCTGGGGTGGATAGGAGTCATGAGTGGATAGGAGTCATGAGTGGATAGGAGTCGGGAGTGGATAGGAGTCTGGGGCGGATAGGAGTCGGGAGTGGATAGGAGTTGGGGCGGATAGGAGTCAGGGACAGGGTGGGTAGGAGTCGGGGGTGGATAGAAGTCGGGGATGGATAGGAGTCGGGGGTGGATAGGAGTCGGGGTGGATAGGAGTCGGGAGTGGATAGGAGTCGGGGTGGATAGGAGTCGGGAGTGGATAGGAGTCTGGGGCGGATATTAGTCGGGAGTGAATAGGAGTCGGGAGTGGATAGGAGTCTGGGGCGGATATTAGTCGGGAGTGAATAGGAGTCGGGGGCGGATAGGAGTCGGGGGCGCGTAGGAGTCGGGGTGGGTAGGAGTCGGGGGTGGATAGGAGTTGGGGATGGATAGGAGTCGGGGGTGGATAGGAGTCGGGGTGGATAGGAGTCGGGGTGGATAGGAGCCTGGGGCGGATAGGAGTCTGGGGCGGATAGGAGTCGGGAGTGGATAGGAGTCGGGGGTGGATAGGAGTCGGGGTGGATAGGAGTCGGGGGTGGATAAGAATCGGGGGTTTATAGGAGTCGGGAGTCGATAGGAGTCTGGGGCGGATATTAGTCGGGAGTGAATAGGAGTCTGGAGAATGGATAGGAGTCTGGGGCGGATATTAGTCGGGAGTGAATAGGAGTCGGGGGCGGATAGGAGTCGGGGTCATGTAGGAGTCTGGGTCGGTAGGAGTCGGGGGTGGACAGGAGTCGGGGATGGATAGGAGTCGGGGATGGATAGGAGTCGGGGGTGGATAGGAGTCGGGGTGGATAGGAGTCGGGGTGGATAGGAGTCGGGGTGGATAAGAGTCTGGGGCGGATAGGAGTCGGGGTGGATAGGAGTCTGGGGCGGATGGGAGTCGGGAGTGAATAGGAGTCGGGGTGGATAGGAGTCGAGGGTGGATAGGAGTCGGGGGCGGGTAGGAGTCGGGGGTGGATAGGAGTCGGGGATGGATAGGAGTCAGGAGTGGATAGGAGTCGGGGATGGATAGGAGTCATGAGTGGATAGGAGTCGATAGTGGATAGGAGTCGGGGGCGGATAGGAGTCTGGGGCAGATAGGAGTCGGGAGTGGATAGGAGTCGGGAGTGGATAGGAGTCTGGGGCGGATATTAGTCGGGAGTGAATAGGAGTCGGGAGTGGATAGGAGTCGGGGGCGGATATTAGTCGGGAGTGAATAGGAGTCGGGGGTGGATAGGAGTCGGGGGCGCGTAGGAGTCGGGGTGGGTAGGAGTCGGGGATGGATAGGAGTCGGGGGTGGATAGGAGTCGGGGGTGGATAGGAGTCGGGGGTGGATAGGAGTCGGGGATGGATAGGAGTCGGGGGATTGGAGTCAGGGGGTGGATAGGAGTTGGGGGTGGATAGGAGTTGGGGGTGGATAGGAGTCGGGGATGGTTAGGAGTCGGGGATGGTTAGGAGTCGGGGGTGGTTAGGAGTCGGGGATGGTTAGGTGTCGGGGTGGATAGGAGTCGGAGGCGAGTCAGGGGATAGGAGTCGGGTAGATAGGAGTCAGGGTTGGATAGGAGTCTGTACATTTCACTTCACATATTTGGCCGACATTTCGTCCCTGTGGGACAGCATTCCATGCACCAAACAGTCCCTTATCATATGCTTCATCTAGTTATGACTTCTAGCTGTTTATCAGCTGTTTATCCATGGAAGTAAAATTAGTAAGAGAATAATTGTTTTTATTCCGGATAAAGTTAAGTGTGAAAACATTTTTGTAAATTTATTTATTTGACCTCAGATGAGAGCTTGCTTTTGTTTTCTGTAACTCAGTGTGAGCTTCGTGGCTGCTGGCTGTGCTTGGTATGAAGCTGTTGGTTTCCTAGAAATCAGACCTGGCACATCTTGACATTGTGTATTGGTTCAAGGCTTCAAGCATCTAAATGATGGTGCTTAGGCGTGAGGGTGCATTTTAGAATTCTGAATAGAGAAAAATGTTTTCTCGCTTGTTGGCTTCAGATGCCAGATGCCTGTGCTTATTTTTATTCCACCTCATACCATGGGTTCAGCAGCATTTGAACAGAATGTGCATTGCTCTAGAACTGGATGGATTGTACTCGCAGATAGCCCAGACATCTGGCTGGAGATAACAGAATGCAAATAGAATGCAGCTAGATTATGCACTGTTGATGCTAGAAATTGGAGAAATCTTGACATGATCACCTAATGCAGTTAGCTGTTTGTTATTATTCCGACAATGTTTATAGACTTGGCTTTTTTAATTGCCTTCCTGTGTGCTGCAATGTTCCCTCATATGCCATGAACAAGATCTAGTAGATGCTAGCACGATTGTACAAGCGGAAAATTTCCTGAGTGCTGTATATCAATATCATGGTTTACAGCAGCACAACTTGCCTCAAGATGAATTTTTCTTGGCTAATGCAAATTTTTCTTGTGTCTGGAGCCTCTGTGGAGAAGTCCAATAGGGCATTGATAATGACATAATTTTTTTAATGTAAACATTGATAATAATTGATAACAACTATAGGTAGATCTAAGGAGTTTGTCCTTATCAGTTTTCCAAAGATATGGCATCTATGCTTGCCTAGTGATTTATGATGCCTCTTACTGTTTGCATCTTTTCTTATGAAGATCTAAGAAGTGCAACTGATAACTACAGACTCATATTAATTGTCCTGTGTATTATCACTGTTATGTAATAAGAATGGTTTCTTTTACCTTAGTATTCATGTTTCTTTAGACTCAGCTATGCTGTAAGTATCAGGCATTTACTTAACACTGCTTAAGAACTTTGTATTTTGAAGAAATATGATTCTGAGGAGATACAATTTTTAGAATCCAAGTTGCTGCCCCAATTAGACTGGTCCTGGCCTACTTTTGAAGCTTGTGACATTGTCTCTAGTCACTAATTCATGTTGTGGTTCGTGACTGACCAGGAATGATTTTAAGACTGTCTATTGTGCCTCTGGATGAATGACTTTCATTCCAGGAAGTCTTTTCTCAGCCTGGAGACTCATTTGGCCAACAAGTGAATTCTATGACAACAAATATCAGCATTTCTCAGTAATACTCAGCAGCTGCCAGCTCAGTTCACCCTGATTCCATTGTTTTCAATGCAACCCTCAGAAAACAGTTTTATTCTGTCAAAAACATTAGGGATTCAGTGCATAGCATGTGCCTAACTTTCAAATTATGTTCGTGTACATTTTGTACAATGTGTCCATTTGTCAAATTTACAAAGGATCACCATTGTTGTTATCATGTAGTATAACTTTTCTTAATTCTGTATCTCTCTCCATTCATCGCCAGGCGGAACCCTCGCCTAGAACAGAGCACCCGACCTGCTTCCTTCCCGGGTCCTTTAGGGTCGGGGGGAGAGGACCTCGCGGTGGGAATGGTTCCAAGGCCCTTTACCCTGAAACCCCCGAGACAGCCCAGTGTCATTGAGGATGAGGAGGCGATTGCTGTGGACGGATACACGTACAGACACATGCAGCAGGACATGACCATGTTCAAGACCATGCTGCTCAAGCTGAAGAGAGTCATCCAGGAGGTGAGGATGCTTTTAGTTTCTTATTTTTGCTTTTCAGGAAGCCTGAATGTAAGGCCAGACATAATTGATCTTTAGCTTCTCTGATCTTCTCAAGGCACTATTTCTAGGGTTGGTCAGTAGAACGGTAAAAAAAGGTGAAATCTAAATTTTTTATGTTAAATGTCAATTTGACAAAAATTCTGGTTATGCTAAATTTTTTTTCCATAGGCAGAAAATCTGTTGGTTCGGTCGATCTGAGAAGCTAAAAATTAAAAAAGTCTGGCCTAAATGTACACTGTACAGAGGACCTTATGCTGTGAGACTGAACTCTGCCTTCAAAGAGTGGTCTTTGAGAGAGGTGTGGTTTCCTTGTTAAATAATACTTTGTACCGAAAGGAGGTGGTTTCATATCACAGGTTGATCTGACAAAGGGGGCTGAATTTATAACTTAGTGACCATTGTTCGTTTACTAACCCGAGTAACCCCTAACTAAGGATTTATGAATTACTAAAATGGTATTCATGGTGTAGAATTTATGGTATGTGCCGCTTTTAGAATTAGAATGTGTTGTTGCTTTTAGAATTTGAATGGAATACTATATCTTCCGGACAAGGAAAAGAAAACAGTTTCAGTATTCCGTGTTTATTTATAGCTTTGCTCTAGGCAAGTAACTTCCAAATATGAACCTCATATTAATTTGATCTTACATGGCTTTTACTATCCGTGATAGACATTGGCAAAGATATTCCACTCTTCAATGACGTATTTCATAAACATTTGGAAGATTCCCATTTGTTGAAATTGTAATGCAATTTCACGGAATTTGGTTGAGTGAAATGAGGCATATTGTATTTGTTGCTAATCAGCTAATGGTTTTCAGTTCTTGATTTATTTGAGGTGATTATGATTATTATGGAGTTCTTTATTGGGGTTATTTTATTTTTTAGGATGAACTTGGATCTCCTATGGATCCCAATTACAAGGTTGGTATTTGATGAAGTTTATTTTTGACAAACATCATCGATTGCAGCCATC
Organism: Platynereis dumerilii; assembly: GCA_026936325.1. Classification (NCBI taxonomy): domain Eukaryota; kingdom Metazoa; phylum Annelida; class Polychaeta; order Phyllodocida; family Nereididae; genus Platynereis; species Platynereis dumerilii. The sequence goes on from JAPTHN010000002.1 coordinate 94,805,612, forward strand.
AAATGTTGTTGGTTGGATTTTGCGGCCTAATTCCTAATTCCATACCAAGGGCACTGCGATCAGTTGAATGCATACAATTTTTTAGCAAAATTTGGACTGTTATTTGGCAAAAACAAATACTTACATGTATCATTTGGAGCCAGTGTATTGTTCCAAAATCATTGCAAAATGGAAATTGGTAGTCATGACATCAATGTAGAGATAACATGTTTGGATGAGATAGCTTGTACCAGTCATTGACTGTGGGCTGAAGAATCCTCCCAATGTATATTCATGAGAAACTCTGCTCTGTCCGCATATTGATACATGTATAGAATAGCAATCAGAATGATACATAGGACACAACAGTTGCAGACTTGCTTATATTTTAAGTAATTCAATACCCAGAAGTGGAACTTTGAGAATAAGCTGTTCAGTAGTAAAATTTGTTCACCAGACATGGGCCGTGCAGCCCATGCATATTTTAGGATGATACTGCCAAAATTAAGGTCACAATTTCTTCCCCTTTCAATATTGGTGTTGGCTGGTTTCTATTATGATAATTAGCCCCATCAATTATGAAGGTGGCATCAAAAATTCACAATTTCTGCCAAATTATACATGATCCTCTTGGGCTAATGATAGATTAGCCAAGAATGTTGTTCCATTCAGATTATATTGATTACCTGCCAAGTGCTAGGACTTGTCAATTCTGATAAAACAATAACTGTTAAAATGTTAAGTTGTCAATGTTTTTGCAAACCAGAATGGCATCAAGTACAGTTATGGCTCGTCTGCTGGGACCCCGGATAGTCCAATTGTGAAAACTGACGAAAGTTGGAAAACGGCGTTCATGCCGCCCATCACAAGTGGACCACGGATAACTGAGGTTGAACAGGTGAGAAAACTTTATTATTCAATTAATTTATACATTACAACTATGTACACACACTCTGCTGTAATTACCTTAGATTGGCCATGTATTTGGTGAAGTACTATCTTCGCGTTTTGCATTTTCCTCGTTTTGAATCTACCTCAAGTGAGTCCCTGGATTGGAAGCTTGCAGCTTATTGCTAGGTTATCACAGAGAAGGGAGGGTAAGCTCAGTGATGGGCTGCCATTTGCTGGGTCCAGGGTTCAAATGCAGCTCTTGCTGGTTCACCTGGGCCTGTGTTGGATGGCACTTTCAATCATCCTTGACCTCATTGCTGTGTCCTCCTCCTGTCTTAATTAGCCTACCAAGTGCATAAATACAAGATGTAAAGCCCAATCATTCATCCATCATCCATGCTAAATTGGTAAGTCATCATGAGCAGCATCTTAGTTGGGTCTTTTTAAGAGGATCAGTGACTACAAGTGAAAGATCCCGCACATGGTCTTCATTTGTAAAATGTTATGGCCTCCTTTCTCTCCTATTTAATATGCCCTGATGAGCAACAAGAGTTTTCCTCGGAGGGCTGCACTGTCAGGTACTCGCCTAGAGTCGCCTTCCTATAAACCTTTTTAAAAAGTTTGGTATATATATGAAATTAGTTAGACCCTTTTGCTATTGAGCCCCATTTAGATATTTTTTAAATACAGACGACTCCATGCAAGTTATTGTGATACAATCATGATACACAAATATGTGTTTGCTTGAATGCAGGAAAACTCTATATATACATAGTATCATTAAAAAAATCATGAAAGTTGCTAACAGGCCACAAGCAACAGCTGCTGTTTAGGAGTGGATGACCAGTGATCACTATATGTGGTCCATGTGTATATGGAAATAACGAGTATTTGTGTGCCCCTATCAAGTTATCTTGGAATTCCCCTGATATGAGAAACTGAGGTCAAAATATCTCCTTTGACTTTTTGTGGTGTCAAACCTGAAACTTAAATCATATTACTGCTGACGAATGTCAAGTGCTTACAGAATTGGCATGAAATGTTTCACGTAAGGTCATACCTCTATCCATGCCATGTTTTCTCTATGAGTCATAAGCAATTTATGAGGTCATAGCCTTTACTTGCAATGCTATCAAAACGATTGACCTACTGAGGATCAATGAGGTCACAAGATACTCAATGACAAGTTGACAACTTATTTCAATGCTATGGATAGGGCCTGTTGTGAGGGCATTGATGTCCACTAGCAGCCAAATAAATGTAAGTACTCATCATTCGTCGCTGTGCGCGTTATGGGTTTAGACTTTAGAGTTTGTCAAAGATTGTTGTAAAAGGGTTGCAGGCTGCGCAACAGAAAATCCTCTGTATTTTACGTTATCAACACAGGGCATGTAATCCTAAAATCAGATCTGTTTGAACGTTAACTTTTTTGCCTTTTAGAACCCAAATGTAAATCTCCGTTGATGCGTCGCTGTATTTATGGCATCAGTTCAAATTTTAAAAGGTTTGATTTAATAAAAATTTTAGACAAGCAGAAACAGTGTAAAAATATTTGGGTTAGGGTTAGGGCATTAAAAGTAAAATATGGAACTTAAAGGTTTAAACATTTTTTGCTTCACTGATATTTTTTAGATGGAAAAGCAAAACACGTTTTTGCTACTCCTGAAATAGAATGCTCACAAATGCAGTCTACTGGTGTTATGGCCCGTTTTTCTGCAATTTCATGACTGTTTATGCTGACATGAAATTTGTATATATCAAAGTATACACACAGTATACAAATTTAATGAGGTTTAGTAGCATACCATATCATGTCTTGATCGTGTTTTACATGCATTTTATGCTTTTGATAATTGAAAAGATTTCAATAGATGTTGGCAAAGTGCCCAGAGGAATAGCAAATCATGAAACTCTGTTTGGAGGATGTTTACATTAGGTGCAATATATCAGTAAATTTGGCAATGTATGGTCCTATTGCCATGTGTAAGTGCCAAGGACAAGGTCCAATATAAAATCATAAGTAACACTTCGTATGTGCACTGCAGCACTTAGCATGCTGAGATTGCTCTGCATAATGACATTGCATCAAAGTATCACAGAAATGTATCATGGTATGATAGATATGCGTCATAGCATAATGGAAGTGTGTCGTAGTGTTTCTGAATCGTATCAGAGCTCATAACAACTTGCCATGTCATGATAATGTGTTGGGGAAATGCATTATAACAAGCGAACATTGATAAACTTAGCAGATGCATGTGAAGAGGTTATTATTGACTGCATGGCTCTATTTCAGACTTTGTCGTAAAAACTAATGGCTGCATTTTTCTCCCTTTATAATGTACCATGTGTGTGTAATAAACGTATTTAATATATTTTGAATATATAATAAATTATATGTTTTACGGTGAATTAGATAGATATATATATATATATGCTAATACACCATCAATAATGAAAATGTCATGTTTTCAAGTAATGCCTTGTGGTATTTTAAGACAAATATGTTTGTATTCATACTAATGATACAAACTGATTTCCATAGATGTTGTGATAAGAATATCTCTAATCAGCAATCACATCCCTTGCGGAATTTAGTTATGGTTCAAGCCCTGGAGGCAGAAACACATTTTCCCTGAGGTGTGCATCAGGTGCTAATGGGAGGACATCATTATTGTAGTGCCTGACAAACATCTAATTCAACATGTCCGATTGCTGATGACTCTACTAATTCATTGAACGATGCTTATAATAGGTTATAAGACAGGTGTGATAGCTTAATAGATTTCAAATGTTGTCCTCTCTGCTTCTGATGTCAAAATCACACTCCTAACACTTGCTAATGACATTAATATGCAACACGAAACACTCTCAACATAGTAGGTGTCTGTGAAGTGACAATATGACATGGCCATATTAAACAAACACAGCCCAAAACTTCAATTTGCTTATGGGTGTAGCGTTGCGCTGTGATGTTTTGATGGAGAGAGCAATACATTGTGTTTGTCACTGTCTGGTTCTCTGAGCCATCAGCCTATTGAATGCTATTGAGTATTGGGAGTCTGGCTTTGCGAGCTCTGTCAGTCTATGTTTGCTGTATGTGACAGACCTCCTCAATTTTCAATACCCCTTATTTTCCCTACAGCTTCAAGCAATCTACTACTCTACAGTCAGGATTGCAACCCTAGTGAATCTCCATGTCCATGATATCTGCCAATTAAGACTGGATATATATTCTCAGTCAATCTGCAGTCATTAATAGTAGGCAGCTGAGTAATATGACATCTGCATTGTCATTGTATGTGGTAGACATTGTAAAACCTGAGCATGGTTTGCACTGATCTGGCCTGCACCTCTTGAGGTCCTGGGAACAAATCTAGCCTGCCCATGCAAACAATGTTTCAGCTTGATCCCATACTAATATGCTATGCTAGCCGTCTTATGTTCAGTTCTGGCTACTCTTGTGGTTGATTGATGAGATGAAAGTGGAGTTTTCAACTTGTAACGCATCTGCCCCATGTGAAGGATCTTTTATTTGTTCAGCATAGACACTAATGCAAAGGGCCTCCAATGTTGATGTCGTTTAGATTTTTCTCATGAGGATGATCAATACAACCGTTACTGGCAGGGCGTAATCATAGGCGTACGGGACGGCTGTCTCGCGGGGGGGCTGTGACTATTTTGCCCTGAAATTTTAACATAGCGCGAATGTGACCAGGGCAGTGGACCTGCCCTGATTGGTCAGGAATTGCCCTGATATGTGCCATTTGCCCTGATGCCAGGGGGGCTGCAGCCCCCCCTGACCCCCTGCGAAATACGCCTATGGGCGTAATTCCGAAAGACCCTTGGCCTCAACTCATCATCCTGTGTCCCCCTGGCAGGCTAGCACATGACTGTTTAACTGCATACCGCTTTATAACAATGCCAGGGATGAGTGTTGGTGCTAAGCTGCCAATCACTGGGTCCAGGGTTCGAATCCAGCTGGGCCTTTGTTGGATGGCTGCTTCAACCTTCCTCCACATTTCGATGTCCTCCATCAGTCCTAATTAGCCTACAAGTGCATAAATGTAAGACGTAAAACCCCAATCATCCGTCCATCTTTGTAAAACTGCCACAGTAAGACAAGATACCTTTGCTTGCTATTTTGCAGGAGAATTCAGAGTTAAGACAGCAGTTGCAAGCGATGGAGAAGAAGCTGGAGGACCAGCAGAAGACGATAAAGCTCCTCCAGCAACAGATGGTGAGGCTTTCTTTTAATTTATTGACTCATGATGATATACCTTAGAATTCATAAACTAAGATTGTTGTAAACTCCAGTTGTAGTATATAAATATAGACGTAGCATTATTTCAATTATTGATGTTAGAGTAAGGAAATTATTTCTTTTGGGTGAGTTAGAAATATGTATTTACCTATGGAATGCTATTTGTATACATGTAAGTGACCTCTTGGCATCAGTTTTAAACTTTTTCTGATGCAATTATTCGAGTAAATATTTGCAGTACCTAATTAAGCCATTTCTGTAATTGATTTGCATTATATCTAGGAAATTTGCGGTGCTGTATTTTGCGAATCATTTCACGCTTGGGTGCTTCAGAGGTTCACAAAATATCTGAAGTGTGAAAATGAGTCATCATACTGTACAAGGTTTCCGTGAAAAAGTTTCGCAAATCAATGAACACACCTGTTAGTCATGAAAAGAGACCTCTCTTTTTTCTATTTACTCTGAAATGATCCAAAAACGTCTTTGTGTGCTGAAGCGTATGGAAAAATCAGGCTAAACAAATATTCATATTATATTACAGAAGATGGTCTCATAAACAAATTGATGATATTTGATTTTACAGGAAACTGTGATGAAACTGCAAAAAGGCTACAATAGCCACAATAACTTTGTGCAGAGAAATAGAACTCGAGCTGCCAAGGTTAGACCACGGCTAGTTTGAATTATTGCCTGCAGTTCAGTTTTTCCTTTAATAGCTGTTTTGTGTCACATTAATTGTTGTCCTTATGAGTTGTTTGACTTATAAACATTTTTACGGCTTGTTGTGTAGGTGTCTTAACCAAGTTTGTGATTGCGGCTAAACACTGTCTCAAAATGTCTGAGATTTACAACGCATCATGTTGTAAAATTTTTGCTAGAATTTCAGTTCATTGCCATTATGCGTATCGCTGCATATCCCCTATCATAAAGTTTATAGTGCTTGCTATTGTATTATTGCCTGCATAATCATTTTGCATATCATATAACCCGCAAACTTATCACCCTATAAAGGTTATTATACCCTTTTAAAATTTATGCTAACCTGATCCTGCCATTATAGTCTCCCCATTAGAACTTAGCTACTAATGCAATTATGTAATGTACTGCTGAAACCTTATCCACTCATGTTTAATGCAGCAGCATTCAGCGGCCAAAGTAGCCATATCGTTGATCTGATCTATTGTGTAAAATCACAAACAGAAGAGAAAAGAAACTTTTGGCCCATTCGGCTTTGTCATTAGCTGTACATGTAGATGTGCATCATATAACAAAAACTAAAGAGTGAAATTATGTGGTATTGACCACTCACAGTGTTGTTGCAGTGAAGCAAATTAATTATGACCTCACTCTCCGTGGCCTCTGTCGTTGGAAGAGCTATTGCAATATAAAGGCATTTATTGCCATCGAAATGGCCAATCACCATTACAATGTGAATTTATGGCAGAGAAGCTCTCCCATTGACATTGAACAGCTACTAACCACGGAGACAAATCATGCATCGATCCGTGGATTGATACCTTTTTGTCCTTGATGTAATTAGTCATTATCATGACCACCATGTTGCCTGATCAATTAACGACCCGTTTGGCTGGATGATCTGCAGAGTATTGAGTTCTCTGTTCATTCACATTATTATGATTATAACTATGAGTTTGCTCTGTGACAAGCTAATATGCAGTGCATTGTGTATATGATTTGCTTGCTGTTCAATTCTGAATAATTTTAATGCCCAACGAAATGTTTAACTTTCGATCAACCTTCTTATAGGTTGTGAAACCCCTTTTAGTGTCAAGTTGAAATTGGTCCTTCAGTATCTCCATAATATGTGTCCTCATGATTTCCCTTATTATTTTGTACCTTTTTCAATGTTGAATGAACATTTTAATATTGAATGTATCGAGTAATGTACCTTTCTTGTTTTCTTTATATTGTCACCCTTTTATTGAATACATGTCTCCCTTAAAGTGCCCTTTATATATTGATTTTCATCCCTTAAATTGAATGTCTCCCCATATTCAAATTCTCCCCCATATTCACAGTCTCCCCCATATTCAAAGTCTCCCCCATATTTAATGTCACCCTCATATTCAAAATCTCCCCCATATTCAAAATCTCCCCCATATTGAATGTCATCCCTTAAATTGAATGTCTCCCTTGTATTCACAGTCTCCCCCATATTCAAAGTCTCCCCCATATTTAATGTCACCCCTTAAATTCAATGTCTCCCCCATATTTAGTGTCTCCCCCTGCCTTAAGTTCCTTTATCATTTGCATTGTGCTCATTGTTCTTTGTCCTGCATGATTTCCTTGTCTTCCCAGACGAAGTACGAGTGTGGCCACATGGGGCCTGGTGGATGTGTGTACAGTAACGCAGCTACGCAGACTGACAAGGTACACTTGCAAAGAATTCCCTTTTATTTCCGACTTCTTTGTGAAGTGTGTTGCATGCTTATGTAGTACATAGTGTATGGCTAGATTTACTAATTCTGTAATCAATAATATATATGTTAATAATATACATGTATTGATCTTGTGGTGTTATAATCTAAGCATAATCATTTCCTCTCCTACTTCTATATATATGTTATAGCTCTATAATGCATTACCACATTATTATTTAGGTATCAGTATATACAATATATATGCATATGAAATATCCTAACCTAATATATCGATATATATTTGTATAATTAATAACATATAATCGTGATTTCACATAATATTAAGCAATGTTATTGTGATGCACTAGGTCAGCTTAAGTAGGCGCATGAAACTACCTTGAATATCAAATCAAGAAGATATTGATATTTTATTTCGTAGGCAAATCGCATATGCTAATTCATACATATCAATTGCGCTCAACCTGGATTATCAACTTGAGTTTGCCCAGGTCGAATGCAACTGATTTAATGAAGTAGCTGTTTAAGATAGAAAAATAATTAAGAAAAAAATCATATTTCTATTGACTTGAAAAAAGAAAACTTCTAAAAGAGACAACATAGTTGCGATTTCAGTGTATATAAAGATTCATGCGTCTAGTTGAACTGGCTATATACCATGAGGTTACTGGGGATTCGTGAGGCTACACTATGTGCATGACCAATCGGTTAATGGTAGAGTGAAGTCATGCTAATCCCTTGTGCATGTTGGGCCATGTAGGTTGGTTTGGAAATGGATAATGTTAATGACACACTATACCCATGTTGGCCCTTATTAATGTCAGTAAGACATGCTTGTAAATGGCAATTTAAGGTCAGTTTTAATAATCCTCCATAAGGATTCTGTTTGCAGTGTGTGTCAAATATAGTGTGCAATGAATACCCTCCCACCGTGAAACACCTTGTGTGGACTGGAATTAAGATTCAAATGTAAGCTGTGTAGCAGCAAACCCCCAGTGTGTTGTGAAGTTAAGTTTTCCTAGTACATGCGCTGAGATTATTTAAGAGAAAGTGCATTACATTTAGTGACCCTTAGGGATTTCCTGTCTCAAATATTTTAGGTTATAGATAAGTCCCCTTTCTTTTGAAAAAAGAAAACTACATGTACCAAGCATTATAACTTGCCTATAGAATTGCAATGACACTTTAATTACGAAATTGTTCCACTCACAGCTTGTGTCCGTTGATTCAGTCAATAAAAGGCCTAAAAACTGCTGAATTGAACCTGTCCATTTTGAGTGGCATTCTCTACCCTGGGTCCTGGGACCTAATGCAACTTTTCTGGTCTGAAGATAATATATGCCAACTTTTGCTGAAGGAGACCCAAGTTTTGATTTTAAATTTGCTGAAGTTGGATATTTTTTTAATGAAGGTACTTCATGCACATTGCCTTAAATCATGCATGATTGGCATACTATTACCTGAATGATTTTCATGCACATTGGTGGTATATAAGTCTCATGGGTCCCCGATCGCCTGCTTCTTACTAACATCCCCACGCATGGTGACTGTTTCAGCCCCGCTTGGGTGCCACAGCTAGGGGTGGTGCGCGTGGCTCCAGCAGGGTCCCTGGTGCTACGGCTTCCTCGTCCGAGAACGTCATAAGGTACTGTAAAGATGCTCGCTCCCCGGTGAATGTCGGTTGAATATTAATAGCTTTTTCTGTCTCACTACTGGCTGTTCACGTTTGTTGAGTGTAATATTTACAGCTAAGTCACGGCGGTGTACTTGTAGCTCATCTTGTAAGGGTGTAATGTACTTACCATGATATACTCGGCTCTACTTACCAGTTAATATTGTTATGGTGTTGAATCTGTTCTTATATATTGATGTATCTATTAACCCAATGTGTATATATTTAATGAGGTGTTTTAAGTCCCTGATATCCATGTAATTTATATCATGTCAAATCCATGTAGTACCCTACCTGTTGAGTGCCATTTTTGCTTGCTTTAATATCAAAACAACAGCGAAGTCAAAGTAAATATGGAAACGTTTATAAGAGTGAAATGATGCTTTGTGAATTATGCTCCATTTTAAGTATTTTTCTTGTTTTTGTGTGATTTTTATGAACGTTTCACCTAGAAGTCATCCTGTGTGCTTTGTGACTTTATTGCAGAGAGTTCTTTTCTGCTAGCTTTTAGATGACTTCATGTAAGATGTTAGGGGTTAGGGAACGTTTCTTCTTTGTACATATATCATAAGAGAAAAGCCTCTGTGTGGGATTTCAGCCTCTGATTATGGTTGTTGTCGCTCTTATTGTTGATCTTTGGTGATAGAGGATTAAATTCTCTTTACATTTGTTGATTCAGCTTTAGGATTAGACAGGTAAACACTTTGACTTGAGTTGAGAAAAAAAAAAATCCTTTGAGCTCCAGGGTTTCTGGACTGCGATCAGTCGTGATGTGTTAATGCTAACAGATTGTGACAATGTGACAATACTTCATGATATTTGATAACAAAACACAAAGGGAAAATACTGTCAAAAGTGCCAAAATTATGGAAAGAACAACAAAAAGCAAACAAATATTCAAAAGATGAGAAAAGAATGTTTCGATTTGTTTTAAAATATCACAATACACATGATGTATTAGCTTAATCAAATTTTTGGGTCATTTCACTCGATCTGTTTTGATTTTTTGGATTATTAAAATTTCTTCTTATTTTCGTATATTTTCATTTGGAACATGTCACCATCTGTTTCTGAAATCCTTTGAAGCTATGCTTGGTGAAATACTTCATGCTAAAGGATCTATCCGATTCTATTTCTTTGGTTTTCTGTTCTTATAGAATACATTCTTCTTTAGTCCTAGCACTGACACAAAGTAGATGTTGTTCACTTAGAAAATGCAACTGAATAAAGAAAATTGAAAAAAAGCACTTCACGATGTAAACAAATGTTGCTTTCACGGCTCACCAAAGCTATATATATATATGTAAATATATATAGCCTTTTCAGCACTGTCAATATGGGCCTATCCACGGAGATGTATTTAAAAGTTAGAAATGTGAAATCAATTTAATATTGTATCCATTTAGTCCGAATGACCAGTATGATACCAATTAATCTGTCAGTTAAGACATGATTTTTGCATAATGATAGAATTGAAGATAGAATATTAAGTACTGGCAATTGACCTATTAGATACCATAAAAGTGGTCTAAAAAAGCACATTAATGTTTTAGTCGTAAACTGATAGTAACGATCGAATGTAGTGTATATGTAGATGTGGTCTATTTGCCATATTGATAATACTAAGAGGGGGGGTAATCTATAGATTATAAGGATTAGCAACTTATTGATTAACATGGAAGAAGGGTCTTGTGTTAACAAGCCATATATTTTTTTTACTCTGTATTACTATTATTATGTAGTATCCAATTATTGAAACTCAAAATTCTGCTTTGTGTATCTAATATGTAGATGTGTATGGCACATTCTTACCTTCTGCTTACATATTATCTCTATTCAATCCCCTGTAACTCTGTATAATAAGATAATTTGTATTATTGGACACCCTATTATGCACTTTATTTGCAAGTGTGTCATTGTTATATATTCCAACCTGAATTTATGAATATATAAATTATATATGTATGAATAATGTTAGTTTTGTCAAGACTATTGCATATTTCCATTATTGCATATTTCTTAAAGCTATATCATCCAGTATGCTATTAGATATTTATCATTATAAAGTATGGTTTATGACTTCCATTGTTACACTGAGTATTTGCAATTGTGTAGCTAGTTATTTTGATCAACCATATAAATTTTCATGCTATTGTATTTGTTGAATATTGCGCCCCACTGGAATAACTTAGTTGAGGTACGAATTCTTAGCTTTACAGGAATAAGAAATGCCTTGACCTTGTTTCGATGTCTTAGAAATAAGTTTGTAGATTCCTCCAATGTCCAAAACAAAATGTACAAACTTTACCCGGAATGCGAACAATCAGACTTTATAGTTTTTTCTGCAATTCAGCTTTGCTTGCATCTATGCGTCAGTGAATGGTGACTGAATTTGAACTTGATTGCAAATTAATTTAACTCAGTTTTAGTTCTTTTGTACCTGGTATTGATTGATTGTTTGACTTTTATCTGAATATCTTAATTGAATCTTGAACTCAAAGGTTATCTTATTATCTTAAGTTACTAGAAGACAGAAAAAAATACTCTGCAAACATGTGCATGTTACATAAATAACAGTCCTTCTCATTGTCTGCTAATTAGTAATTACACTAATTAGCCATGATTATGTCAGTTTGCTAATTGTATGACATCTTGGTATATGCTATAAATCAACGACTTACTGCATGTTTTGGATATTTAACGTGAACATTTGAGATGATCCTATTTAACTCCCATGTGTCACTTCTTTCACTACTCCTATACACAGTAATTTACACAGTACTACACACTGCTCAGGTGTCTTCCGGTGATCATTTAGTTAATCATATCTCCACAGCTGTCTCCTCTTTCTCGTCCTGGTGTTGCTTCTTATTTCTCATCTCCAATCACTGTGTCAGTTTGTTGTGTTATCACGTCTTCTGGTCTTTTTGCTGTGAATTTTAGTTGATTTTATGATACAACATATACAATGAAATTCATAACACTCTTTAAAAGACATTTCAAGAAAATATTTTGCTATTGGAATTGCGTTAAATGATCCTTGTGTTAATTAGGCGTATTGTTTCATTGCAGTTCCAGTACGAGCAAGGAGCTACGGAATAGCAGCGAAAATATTGCTAAGGTATGTAATGCAAATAGTATTAAATGCATCCCGTGATAATGATATTACAAGGGCAATATTGAGTGTCCTCCCAGAAAGTTGAATGAATAATTAAAAATCCTCTTCTTGTGCCTATTGGAGGTCTGTTGGTGAACTTAAATTCGATTGAAGTAAAAGTAGTTAGCTTGTTCAATTTTAAGTGAAAAACCTGTAAGTCAAATTCTTTTAATTAATTGCCATATGGTCTTTGTGGTTGGAAGTATTTTACAAAATGGAAGGATTGTAATGATCGTGGGACATATTAGTCTGGATACGTATTTCAAATATTTTCTGATCTCTTTCCAGAATTCAGTTGAGAAACGTCGAAGTTTGTTACAGCCCTCAGTGCTTGTGAAGGACAAGGATTCTGCTGCAGTGAGTCCAAGACGCAGCTTCGGAAGAACAAAGGATGCCAAGACAACTACTACTGGGAAACCCCCAGCACATGTTCGCCCAAAGTCATCAACGCAATTGCCCTCCTACTCATCCACAGTGCCCCTGGTGAGAAAGAGTGGTACTACCTCCGTCTCTGCAAGTCGTGCGTCCCTTGACAGTCAGAAGAGCTCCTCCGACAGTCGACTCTCGACCGACAGCGGCCGTCGATCCCTCACTGATTCCCAGAAGAAGAAAATTAGTGACCGACGCTGTTCCAATGACACAAAGAGCTCCACTGACACTGGCATTGCCGAAATAAGTCCTGCCATTACTCCTGAGACTCCACCTGAGCAAGTGACCAATGAGACACCTGGTGGAAATGATGCTCTTCGGCCCCCTGTTGGCAACCTACAACTGCAAGGCAAACCAGTGTCCACTTCACGCCTCTCTGGGTCTCGACTGGCTCGTCCCTACGGTGCTGCTCGAGGCTCGCGACTTGCTAGTCTATTGAATAAAAACACTTCTGGCATTCCAGCTAGGGCTGCCCAACAGTAGCTCCCCTAATTTGTATGTTGTTATACCTTCATGTAAGAAAGAACCAGCTTTATTTTTAGCCTCAATGGAAAGGGTTTATAAACATAATTTGCTGCATGATTAGTCCATTCGTAAAAGTATATATCTTAATTTATATAATATATATTTCCAACAATATGTGCTCTGGGCACACATTCTCATTCTGTTTGTTGCCCTTTGGCTCCGTGGTGATATTTTCCTCCACAGTTTATCAGCATTCCTTATAAATACCGAAACTACTGCTTCATGATGTCTATAACGATGTGACATAGACTGTAGCTGTAATAGGTACAACTCTATGAATGAATAGTTAAATGTTCATAGAATTAAGCTCCTGTTGATGTACATTTTGTGCTGTAACTTTTAGACTTGTGTGGTATTGCATCAGATTGGTCTTTAATGTAAAAATGATAAAAACATGGTCTGCCTGTGATTGATAAGTGCTGTGTAGAGTGGGGGCCCCTTGGCTTCACATTTTCATATCGTGTCCACCTGTTTATAAACTAGATGTTACATTGTAACTGTTCTATAACCAAACGAGGCTTAATAGTTATATGGTATGCCTTGAATGCACTTAAAGTTGATGGTCCTGAAAAAAAGGAGGGTAATATGCTGTTCAATGTCGTACCAAGTTGGTTATTTTAAAAAAACACACAATTTAAAACATTCCTTTGTGTTGTATAACACAACCATGATTTCCAAATTTATGATAAATTGTTCCAATTATCTCGTTATATGAATTAACATTTTGTAAATTTTATACAATTTTGATTTGTGCATATCATTTGAACTTGGGTTATACCTTATTTCTGAGGTATTATAATTTGTGATCATGGTTACCATTCCAATGCTATTATGAAAGTGTGATCCTTCTTAATTATGAGAGATTTGATCTCGTATGATGCACCTCCTCTATTTGTTATAGTACTTAATTTAATAAGCATCAACTAAAGATTTCTCTGTTATATAGTTATTATATACTTGAATAAGACTGTGGTAAAAAAGTGCAATACTGTCCAAAGTAAATGTGTCATATGTGTGCAAAGAAAAATTGAATCGTGACTTACAAATTTGGAAGCAATCCTTAAGATTACGGTACTAGTTGGCAATGAGCTTATGTTAGTCTTTAGTAATATAGATACTGTGGCTTTTGAACTGCTGTGGCATTTGAGCTGTGGTATGTAATTATATTGCAGTTTTAGAGGTGACCAGAGACCTTCCAGCCTTGAACTATTTTCTCGTTTCGGCTTTTTTCGGCAGACTCCCTGTTCTCTTTTCGTAGAAAGTTGTTTCGGCCGTGTCCCTTTTCTTCTTCACTTTTCGGCAGGCCACCCATTCCCTCTTGACCTTTAATTTGGGAGCCTCCTGGTCACCTGGCTGATACAAGTGGTTCTAGATTGAAATCCCTTTCAGTATGTCATTTACATTGTTAAAACTATTTGGTAGCTTGTGGTTGTCTTGTTTAGATGCAATAGACGAACGAAACGTAGCATGATTGTGTAGCGTTTCAACTTTCAATAGTCTATTTTTCTGGCACTATATATTTCATTCTTTTTGCCGGATGTTTGAACTCCTGGTAAAGATCTAGTTTATTTAAAACTCAATGTGTTAATGAATAACTAACATCCACTCGTTGCCCAGCAAAGTATATAACATTCCTGTAATAACTGACATTAACTGTATTTGTTAAGTTTGTTCATTTTCACAAGGGTTATTCTTATGGGAACTTATTCATTCCACCGTGCTGTAATTGCTAATTAGTGGGGTATATTGAATTTAAGAATCTTAGAGCGCTAATGTAACAGCTTAATGCTAGTCACCCGTTGTTGCATATGTATATTTACACTCTGCTATTTAGCCAAGAGAACAGGTATTGTGAACAAGGTTAATTTATGAAGTATATAATATTGTATATATTATATAGGACTTTTTCTATCACAATTAATCAGTAATCATTGTGATTGTAATTATAAGTCAATACTTAATATCGATAACTGCAATATAATGTTACATAAGTGCTCCTTAGACATTTAACACTCAATGTTTTAGCCAAAACTTGTATTAAACTCAAAAACTTACATTTCGTTATCATTTTGTATACATGGCTGTACGAGTTATTTATCAATAATTAATTAGTAACTGTGACCTATAAATCAGTTAATCTGTATCGTACTTGTTCATATAATTATCTAAATTATGAACCTGTTAATATTGTGTATAATTCCAAGAATTTATAATTGCTTGGCTGGCTCGTTTGTGCAATGCATCTTGTTGGTGTATTCAATTTCCAAATAGTGTAAAAATATCTGTGTTAATATTGTGAATAAGTATACGACGCCTGGCTCCTTATGGTTCCTGTTTCATTTGTCTCATCTCTGGGAATAAACCTTGAAAATGAAATGATTGGCTTGTCATCCTTTAGGCCTACTCTATTTCATGAAGTAAAACGAACAAGTTGAGCTACTTCAGAAATACTGGTTACCTAGCTGTAATTTTCAGCCAACTCTTAGTTAAGTAAGAGCAGTCCAACGTTTATCACAGGTCTGCTGTCTTTTTGTGAAGCAAGCAAAAAAGAAGCAACTACTTTTGAAGTTTCTGGGTGGTTGAGTGGTTACTTACAGTCAAGGCCAGCTCCACTGAAGGTCTTGCCTGCATGGGTTCACATGTAGGGCTGAGAACCCTAATATTATCAGTGGACCTTCATGAGCCGAATCCCAAGCTGGATGTGGTTCTGATGAAACAATTGCATCAGTGTCAGTGCCTGCAAGCAAAAGATCCTTACATGGCGTAATTGTGAACATGAGGGCTCTCTCTCCACTCTAATCAATCAACTGTGAGTGGCCGTAACTGACCTAAGAGGGCGTCATTTACCATCTTTCATCTCTTGAGGGAAACAATTCTGGAAGCCCGTTGCTGGCAACTGTGGCAATGGGCATGAATATTTCCGTTCGTTACAGAGAATAGCTCATTGCTGACTTCACAATTGACTTTGACGCAGCGGGGCAGAGTCAAAACAACCAGAACGGCCAATTATCTAGGACGGCCACCGCTTGTGATGGCCAATAACCAAAACGGCCACCACCGAAGACAGCCAAAACGTTATGGACTTCTTGTAGGCCTAAGCATGAAATTTGATAAATAGCCTTGTCTGACTTGTTGAAAGTTCTGTGAAAGATGCACAAATGGAACAATATCCATGGAAATTGTGTTGTGCTTATTCGTAGGACTGTTCCTTGAAAGGAGCGTAAAGCTACAGAGGGGTCCATCAACTTTGCATCAGAAAAAAGTCGAGACACGAGGTTACTTCTGCGGATGCATATACCGTATTTTCTCTATTAAAAGCACACCCCCTAATAAAAGCCCATCCCCCTCCTCAAGGAACTAATTTTCATCAAAATTACATCAAAATATGACTTTATCCTAAGTTTTTTTATGCGAATTAATTGACCACATCATCATTACTTCTGCCCACTGGGCATTTGATAGAGAAAATATGGTAGGTCTATATATTATTAAAGAGATAAGGCCTACCATTTTCTTATCCACTCTATTTTGCACACAGAAAGAAAAGATTCAACTGGACTTAAAATTCAACAAATTTTATTTGACGTTTTTATCTGAAAACATTTATGCCAATAGCATACACTCCAACGTAACAATAACTCGGATAAGTTGGGATAGCAAAAATGGTAAATTTTAAAACTGTAAGCTGACACAATAACCAAGTTCTACATCAATTATATCAATGTATAAAACTACAGTTCTGTAATCAAGTCTCCACAAAGAAGCGGGAAGTGTTCTCCACGAAAAGTATATACTATATAAAACTTGATGACTAAATAATAACCGAAAATTCTCACAAAAACATTTTATGTTATGGTGAACTACTAATTTTAGTAATTTATTGCAATTTAAGTTGGATGGCGGAGCCAAAATTATGAAATGACAATATAACGTTACAGAATTCTTGCAAAAAGACTGCCCTTATATATCTCAATCTACTATCAGATTAACATCAATTCGGTTATTAGATTGACAACTAAACATCAAGAAAATATTACAACACTCAAAGGGACTAAAGAGCTGTGAATAAATTGACAATGATTTGAATTTTATCACATCATGACCTGTTGTAATGGCGATAAAACTTTACAAATTAATTTACGATATGGAATATTTAACCATCAACCAGACCAGGTAAAATAGAGATTATTTTTATTTTCTGACAAAATTCAATAAAAGTAAATGTACACACTAAGGCCAAGGTTAACAAGAAGGTTTAGGACAGGGTAGCTGACATGCTACCTTATATATTAATTAATTAATAATTATTAATTGACATGCAAAAACTATAAACATACATTATTACATCATGCACCTCAGTACCAAATTAATGCCAAACAGAATAGTATTTCCCTTTTGAAATCATTTCCAATTTTGAGTGACCAGCATTCAAGATTACAAATCAGATCAATATAATTTACACATTAATTAATAAATAGCCAAATCAGGTGTAACTCATAAAACTTTAGCATTTTTACATTGTAATCTCACAGATTAATCATAAGCACACAAGAGGCTCAATTTGACACTAGGTGTCGCCAGCTGATAGGTGCTGACTGAGTCAAGCTGAATGTAGTAAAACAAGTGAAAAGTCTCAAGAGTTACTCGCCCAGAAACAGGGGCTGACCATTTCAAAAGATGCTCAGTATCACGGTATCCATGGCCATACAAGTACAACATGTACTACAGCAGTATAAAATTTACAAAAAGAAAAGGTGTCACTAAGTCTTTTAAGAAGTTAAATACTTGTTAGTCAGCTGTAAGGAACAGATTCACTTCTAAATATATTAATAATATATTATAACTATACTCATTGCTTCACGAAAAGTCAGTAATTGTAACATCTAGACTGTGTTCTGAATTTCGAAATAATACCTGACCTTAATTTGTTCAACAAGTAGCTCAAACATTCATGGCAATGTCCGTCTAAAAAATCACAAATTGCTTCTTTTTCCTAAAATGGATGAATGTCTATTTAACATGTCAACTCTCAGAGCAGGATGACTCGGGAGGGTAGGGCAATGGCGCATAACGACCCAAGACCAGGTCGCTGAAGAAGGGCCCCACCTGCAGGGAAGAAAACGTAAGTATAATATTTTTAATTACTCATAATATAGACATTAATTATAACTAATACGGTAAAATGGATCATTCCTAAATTCAAGATAGCATCTCATGAAAAGAGCATTCGTCTTTTTGTAGGTCGAGACTTTTTAATCAAAATTACTCCATTAAACTAGTACTCCAAAACAACTGAAAAAAGTCTCAATCTGAAATGCGAGCACTTGATCATCATCAGTTAAGTGAAGGAATCAAGCGAAGTTCAACCACTGTGTATCTACATCAAATATCTATAACTACAAACAGCACGCACCTCTTCGTTATTCTGCAGAGCTTCAGTGATCATCTTCTCAATATTTCGCATCATAGCAACTTTCTGCTGCGGCTTTAAAGGATATTCTATCTTATCGGTGGGCGCAGCCTGTAAAGAGGAAAATAACTTAAGAATACAGACTAAGTTTATATTGGAAAATATTTCATCATTGTAGTTTACAACACATCAAAGAACTATAGTCTGTAGTCTACCGTCAAGTTTATTATATATGTTTATCATTGTTTTATGTGCACACTGTTCGAAGACAAATACATTCTTTCATATTAATTTGAGAAAATAACAACAGTTAGAGCAAGAATAGACACAATGTTCATGGACTTCTCAATTAAAATGTTTGTTGTCTAGATAGGCCGATCACAAAAAGACTGATATGATTGCATGATGAACAAATAAATTTACCAACAATACTCACTTTGTACCAAAATGTGATAGAAAGAGTCACGCCACCATCCAGCAAACTTTCAAAGTGATGCCACCTGATAAGAGAAAATTAAACAAAAATTTCCCAAACACACAGCACTTCCACAGAGTATAATAAAATATTTCATAAGTTTGAGTCTGAGCCTCTGCATGTATTTTATTTGCAAACTCATTCTTGAAAATGATATGTTAATTTTCAATGTTTTATCTTTTTTTAAGAGTTGATAAACCAATCAAGTTTTACATTACAAGAATGGAATAATGTATCAATTGATTATTCACAACAACATTAAATGAAAGATTAACAGCACTTACCAATACATTGGTAAAAACAGGACATCCCCAGGGCCAAGGACACCTTCTCTTCCTCTGGCATCTTTGAATTTCGGATATTTTTCATAATCTGGGTTCTCAAAGTCAACCTAAAACAGCAAAATGTTTTAATTAGACAAAATTTCTCTTAATTATAATATTACACAATTTCACAGTTGTAATTATGTTAGATATCCTATCTAACTATTTCTCTTACACTTCATTTAATCTTTTTGAAATATTCAGACGTTTCATTATTCTTTAAATTGAATACTTTACCTGACTCTGTCTGTCATGAGGGTGGTATATGGGATAAGGGTACATGCAGTCAAACTGATTCGGAGGAAACAAGAGGACTCGCTTGTAGCCCTTGACTTGGGCAAAGATGTTTTCTTGTTCGTCGTAGTGGGCAGGAGTCACGTTTCCTGAAAGTAATAATATAAGTGAGACTTCAAAAAACGTTTATGATTCTCATAATTATATAACTCAATATCTACAGAATGGCCCCCTATCATGAAAATAGATCATCGTCATATAGAGTCATACATGTAAATTGCAAAAGATATGACATATTATGGAAGAAAATCCTCAAAAATTAAGTTATATTAATATTTGTGAATTTTGCTTTTGTCAAGGTGGCTACAAGACTCTCAAAATTATATCAATTTAATATTTTACATTCAAGGAGTCAGACCAAAAAAAAATCTCATCGAAAATGATGCTTGAAATGGTCAAATAATCATCGGGTAAAATGCATCACGGCCATTGACTAAAGACTTACCCGGCATGCCAATCAGCATGAGGTTAGAAGTCAAAGGGCCCCAGTGGTGTTTCTGCTGCAGCTTGGTCACCCATTCCCAGTTGAATTTCATGAAATCTCTCACAATGAGAGGACCAACTCCATCATTCAATGTCTGTTGTAAATATATCCTGTCAAATTAATTAAACAATTATGTAAATACTGCATTTAATAATATGGCTCAAATTTTAAATCAAAAGTGGCTAACGGTTAGATAATATGGTCAATTTAATAGAGTAACTTTACCTATAAATAGAAAATATATTCGAAAAATTATTTATATACAGAACAGTTAATTTTACTACTAGACAAATGCCACTTTAAATTAATAGACATAGTTAATAATCTTTGCACATCATTATAGAATTAACCTCTTCATTCCCGGTTTCCACTGATCCAAGTGCAAAGTAAAGTCTGGGAACTTCATCTCTTTTCTTGTAGTTGGGGGAGTGAAGTCTTTTATGAAGGGAGCCTTTTTCTCATCGAAGTATTTAAATTTATGCGATTCACATTCATAAACTGAGAAATCTCCCGATCCAAGATTTTCCTCCAAGTAGTCCAAGTCCCAGTGCATAGCGGACTTCACCAAATTGGAATCTTCAACAATTACCGGCTCCTGAAACATTACAAGTGATGGTTTTGAATTGCTCTTGCATAGACATGTGACCCAACTTAACAAATGGAAATCAGCTGGCTGCCAAAAAAATCGGCAGGCTAGCTGCTTAGCTGGGAAATTTACTAGAGATGGCTGGCTGACCAAATTTGTGGCTGGCTACGGCTGGCTGCCATTCGAATAATGAATTTATCCAGTGAGGTTTAAGGGCACACATGGTTCGAAAAATGGTGAAAAATTTTTACAAATGGAAATTCTGATTTTGACAGCTTCAATAAATAGAGATGTCCAGACAACCAGTGCAACAAAAATTTCACAAAAATTCCAATTCTAACCCTTCAAACAATCATGCCAAACTTACCTTTACAGTTAAATTTATTAAGAATTTATTTCCTGTTTTTGCCATTTTCTGAAAGTTGTGCATTTCACTGACCTTGAGTGCTTACAAAAGATTCATCTAAAAAACCGCTGGAGGCATCATAATGAATTTTGGCATACTGCTTACTGAAAAGTTTGCTTCCGAAATAAGGCTATTTTCAGAACTATATTTGGACCATAGGCCCTGGGACAGCAAATCAAATCTGAAAGATTGTGAATTAGCTCCGTAATCTGATGTTCGCGAACCCTGATACCCGAGTCTTGAGATGAATTTTTTGTTGGGCCGAATACTTAAAAATATGTAAAATTAGTTGTTGCCATGGCAACTTAAAATTTCCAGAAGGGTCGTAATTTATCTTATTTGCCACCAATTATAATTAGCCCATACACAGCTGAAGTTCACTTGCATGTTTCAGCCATAATTAATTTTCATGTATTCAGACTTTCCCAAAACACTTTTAGAAGTGTGGCTGTGTTTACCAAGTAAATTTATCAACTGCATGCTTTGATATCTGTTTCTCTTTAAATGCAGTCCTGAAGCTTGATGTCATAATGTGTATACTTATTTATTCACTTTTTCATTTTATTTAGTACTGACTAGACAATAAATCAAAAATGACTTAACTTAATGGGGAATTAATGGATTATCTCCTCAAACGTTTGTATGATTTATTGGTATTGAGGAAGTTTGTGGAAAAGGTGTGAATTGCAATTGACTGACTTCAAAGTGTGAAGCCACCAAGAAGTCCTAAGACAATCAGTGATATCTTCTTCTTCTTCTTCTTCTGTTTTAGTTCCCGCCTGTACAAAGGCGAACCTCATTGAGTATAAAGTCTCTATTTTTAACTACTCTACTGCAGAAAAAGCTACAACCCTGGTTTGCCCTACAAATATTGTCCGGATCCTCCAATCGAACTGTATCTCCTTCGTCTTAATTGCAATTCTGGATTGCTTCTGTCCTTGTCAAAAAGGGATTTTGATTGATTGAAATTGATAAAATCGGCGGCTGCAGCCATCTGCCTCAAACAAGAGATGGCTGGCTGGCTATTCAACAACATAGGCGGCGGCTGACTGAAGCAATAAATTAGTGGCTCTGCTGGCTGTCAGCGGCAGCTCTCATGTTTACTCGTGCACTTTACACTTTAATACCTCCAGAGGGTTGAAAAGGCCAGAACAGTATAGATGGGTAGACCTGAAATGTGCATGCACACCTCTCATGTAATAGTATAATACAAATATGAAGTCAGGACTAAAATTTGCAACATCATTGAACATGCTACAGTACATGTATTGGCATTTCGAAACTTGTCAATGACATTGACTGCTTTGAAAGTTGTGACCTCAAAGGCAACAAGCTTTGAAACTCTATAAATAAGGCCAATAGATTTCCTACCGATGGAAAAACAAATTGAAAAAAAAATTTATTTTTTTTGACATTAGGCCTATAAAAAAAAAAGTTTTCCCTTTTTTCCTTTTTTTTTGTACCGACCAACCCTAGAAAAATTGCCTTGAGAGGATCCGAGAAGCTAAAGATCAATTGTGTGTGACCTAAGGATAAACAATTATTTAGAAGGTCACCCTGCAAATAAGGGATGCAGGCTTTGCGAAGATCATCAAGCCTCTGTCAGACATTCGGTCTGACAAACAGGCACCTCTTGTCAGACCGAAAGGATTCTTGTCAGACCGAAAAATGTATGCGTCATTGCAGCATTAAGACAAAGGGACAGAATTATTGATTATCCAGCTTTCGAAAAGAATATTACCAGTAGATTGTCGAATTAGGCCTAAATGCATAAACAAGAATCCAGGGATTCAAAGGTAGTCGTTTCGGGATTATATTGAAGGTGCATTGATTAACATGGAGAGGGTGACAGCGATATTCCACTCTATTTCATCTGTATTGGAGACATGGTTATCATATGGACATGTGAGTAAGTGAGAGAGCATTCTTTTTGGACACTTTTCTGACAATAATTTAACATGCATAAATGATAGGCCTATAAGCAGATTGAATACCATCAAACTTCTGATGAGTAAAATCATCCCTATCTTCGGCAAAAGTTTATGCTAAAGTTTCAAAAATTTCTTTTGTCTCATGATTTCAAAACATTATCATTCAAAGCAGAGTACTTGATCTTTACCGCAACCATGCTTTGTGAAAGTAGTCTGGCGTAGTAATGCGGACAGCTGTTGTGACACAGTTGTGTGACCTGATCTTGTTACCTGTCCAAAACATGACCCAATTTATTCGATTTTCCAGGGACTGACAGCATTCTGCTGCCACTTGTCAGTCCAAAACAGAGACAGACATAAACATTAATTTTGATGAAACCATTTGAAATTTGTTTATTAAAAAAAAATAGTTTTGGGTGAAAAACAGAAATAACATTAACGAGCTTTTATTGTGATGTAGGAAAATGGAACATGAAAAAAAAAAAGAAACCCAAAAATATCTTCAAATCCAACAGGGAAGTATGGCTGTGATAAATACGGTAAAAAATATTTATACAGTCATGTTTTGATCAATCAAAATATAGCACATATTGCAGGCTTGTGCTCTATTTTGCTATCATTTTACTTGACATGACAACAAAATAAATCTTAGACATATATAAGTCCACTTGAAGTGGCATTTATTCTATGATCAGATCAGCTCAATCGGATATCACACACGTAATCATTGAGCAGTGTCAAGAGAAAATATCAAATTATTGCAATTAGAATGACAGCTTATCAGAATATCTTGAAACTTGAAAGTATCACACTTTGCTTTAAATTAATTGTAATTATTTTATGTTTTATATTGTACACCACTGTGTGAGTGAGCTGGTGAGAGTAAATGATTTAAAAATTGCAATCATTAGACACTAGGCTACCTGCAAACTAAAGCCAACTGCCATTAATTGATATTACCTTTGACACTGACTGAGGTCAATGAGTAGTTGCAATTACAAGACATGACTTGCCAACTGAAGCCAATTGAGTTGATCAATTGATATTGCTCAATGAGTAATAGCAAAGATAAAACACTACCTGGCACCTGCCAAAGTTCTGTGAATATGCCACTGCTTAATAAATAGTACATAAAGACCAGCTTTGGTATCTGTCAGTCAGTGTACAACAAGACAGGCTGTCAGAAAAACATTCCAAATCGGACATTAACTTGGATAGAGGAATGGACAACGGTCACAACGCATAATCTGAGTACAAAAAAAAAAAAAAATAGGATGAGAAAAAAAGGGAGGACAATGCCATTAATGGCTCTCAAGTACATCTGAAGGAAAAAAGGTAAATTAATAAATTATCTTAAATGTTATAATTTCCTCTAGGCCTAGTGATCTTGTGCTTGTTTTAAGCAGATATCCATGAGCACCTTCTCATACTAGCCTAGAATGTATGTCATGGTCAGAGATACAATGTAGGGGAGAGGCAGGTTAGTTGATACGCAAGGTTAGTTGATACGCCCCACCTCCTGGTCATAGAAATGATCATTTGAGAAAGTGTTGGCATTTGTAAGAAGCAGAATAAAAAAACACATCTTCTCATCTTGGTCAATGTAGAATCAGAATCAAGATTTAGGAGAAAAGTCAAAATATTAAAAAATCACTGTTCTGAGTAAATTTGTGCTGAAATCTTGAATTTTTTTTTCTCTCGCTATAGTGAAGGATGATTCAGAGTAACTTAGTATATGGATAAGGTGTGTGAAAAGGGTTATTTATGAACCATCAAAGATGACCTAGGTTAACCTGTGGTCCAGAGAGCTGCTGTTTTCTGTCATAATGGAGTGGATGGGTTTGTTGATACAGTAGATTGGTTAGGTTTTGTTGGCTAGCCTGGTCAAAATAAGAACCCTGACCTATTAGTACAATCATAATGCTAGGTGTTACTCAGTAGTTTACATGAAAAAGCTCTATAGATGAATCTTAGGTTGAACTAATCATGAGATCTCCCCCTCCCGACAGGTCGACCATCAGATCCGACTCACAATGGTAGCAGATATGCATCCATGGGAACAGAAAGCAGATCGGTGAAGGCGTATGGTTTTATAGTATCCTACCAAGGCAGAATTATGTGACTTTTTCTTTGCATTGTTCATCAGGGTTTGGTGTATCAACTAACCTGCCTGGGTGTATCAACTAACCTTACCAGGTGGGTTAGTTGATACGTTTGACATGACCTACTTTAACGCCATCTGGGGTAAAAACTATCCAACAGAGAAAGTCAAGTTTCCCCATATATTTGAATAATGTATTTCCCCATGCACATGACTATTTGTCATTCTAATATCATCCGTTTAGCTTGGAGGCAAGATTTTCCGAAAAACGTCTCAACTAACCTGCCTCTCCCCTATGTTTAAAGTTGGGCTTACCAGCTGAGCACTTTATGCCTGCATAAAAAGACCAGACTATACTCTATCATTATTGTCACTGCTTGGACAGTCATAAATTTATATTGAATTTAAGCTGTTGCCATTTAATAGTTTGGTCTATAGAAATGTGCTATCTGTATAGGGAGCGGTTGTTATTTCAATTAAAATAAAATGCATAAATAAATTGTTTTCAATTTCTTAAATTTGTTTTATTTTAAATTAAAGGAGTGCAGTAAGTAATCATTAGGTTGTTATTCACTAATATTTCTAATGAAAAGGACGTTTTCGAAGCATTAGTAGCGTTGATAATTCAGTTAAAATCACTGATTGCTCCCTGGCGCTCCCACTGGGTGGACCCAACCGGATCCTAACAGCACCACTGGCCGCGCTCACTCGCCTGAGCGTTGCGCGCACGCTTCATTACAAAAGCAGGGATGCGTGGATTTGCTTTCCTCCCTCTCAACTTTGATTGTTGCTTATTCCCTTCACCCATTAGTCACCCGTAAAGTGGTTTAACGATGGTTACTAACGATGTAGACAATGTGTGATGCAAATCTGCATTACGGTATTTCGAATTTCCGATTTTCGCTGGATTTTTTCCACTTGTCATTGCAAGGGGTAGTCGTTCATGAACGACTACCCAAAAAATTAATAGGCCTAATAAATAAAAGAATAAAGAATAAAAAACTTTATATAAAGTCGATATGGTTCAAATCAACAATAAAACATAAGCGTCAAGCTTTTCACCGACAGGCGAGAGAGACTAACAAACATGACTAGAGAGAAAAATATTAACATGATTAAAACTTAACCTTGTGTACCATGTGTTTAAATTCCTCAATGCTACCAGCATTTTTGACATTTCTAGGGAGCTTGTCCCAGACCTTGGTTCCCTGATAACGTAAGCTATTAATTCCATATCTGACAGTATTTACAACAGTTCTTTCAAGAGTGGAGTCATTTCTCAGACCAAACATATTAGTTTTAAATTTGTAGAAATCCCTAGGAATAGGCTTCATAGCACCATTTACAATTTTGAAAACACTTATTGCGAGGTTTTTTGTTCTAATTTCTAAATTGAATTAATAATATAAACACTCCAATTATTAACATGATTAACTGGGAAACCAGTGATAAGTAATTTTCCTTTGGCTTTGCAAAATCACAGCTGTACAGTTGTCAAAACTTCATAGATTTCTTACACCTCAAATGTTTATTATGGCTTGTAGTATTGCATTATGTACAGAAACAACAGCACAGATAGCATAATTGTGTTCAACTCGTCAAGAGCTTTAAATCGATACCAAATACACCCATGTATGAGCTTGTATGAACCTTCATTCAGTACATCCCGGCCCTACTGATCTGCATTTTACTTGCAAACCCTGGACAGGCCGCCCGCATTTCACCGCGGGCAAAGGTCCGTAAATATTGCGCTCGTGATTTTTCTGATGTTTTTAGCTGAATAAAGTCTTTTAAGATGAAAATACCAGTAAACTGAGTGTCGGACATTCGGTCTGACAATGAGGGTGATGTTGTCGGACCTGCCAGTTGAACAGTCGGACAGGCCCGACGATCTTCGCAAAGCCTGACTAAGGGATGGATGATTTGGGCTTTAAGTTCTGTATTTATGCGCATGGTAGTTTAATTAGACAGGAGGTGGACAAGACAATGAGGCAAAGATGATTGAAACAGCCGTCTAACATTGGCCCAGGTTACCCGACAAGAGCTGGATTCGAACCCTGGACTCAGCAATTGGAAGCTCAGCCCATGCATGCCACCACTAGACCAACCCCCCCCCCCTTCAAATAAGGAAATAAAAGTTTGCTATTTATCTTATTTGCCATGCAAATAAGGGGAAAAGTTTGCTATTTATCTCATTTGCAGAGTCATTGAGGATCCAGTAAATGATTTGCTTTTTTATTTGTGACCTTGTACTAGCTAGTTGTAGGCCAACATAATATATAGAATTATTTTCCTTACTTGCAGTTCAACCCTGTATATAACAGATTTTATTTTCATTCTTTACAAACCCGGGTAGTGATCCTGCAAATAAATTCTCCCTATCAACAGGGCCCCAGTCCAGGGGTCACCCTGCAAACTGCATGGCTTTTAGCCTTTCAGATTATGAGCCTAAGCACAGCAATTTATAGCTATTGATACATTTATAGCAAAACACTAGTGAGTGATTGTATTAGGTCTACATAAATAGCAGAAACAGTCCCAAAATTGGGCCAAATTTCTGAATATACGTAATTTCACTTTCACTGTTTTTCAGCCAGGTCCAAGTCAATTGCCCTCTCCACTGGCAGTCTGTGCGGCACCAAGAACATCAATTGCAATTACCGATTGCGAGATAAGTTGCTCAATCTTCGGGTCACCGTACTTCAGCCTTGGAATGGCATCTGTTTTGATGTCGTAGTGCCTCAGTTGACTTTTTCGCCATTTAGAATTCTTCGGACTTCCACAAGTCGCCATTTTGGAAGTTGATTACAAGAACACCCTGGCGGCTGAAATGAAATAAAACACGATTTTATCAATAAAGACACAATGGTCAAATTTTAGCTGCCTATTGCATTATCTTATGCTTCAAGAAATAACATATTTCCCACAAAATGATAAGCAATCGCACAAACTATTAAAAAAAGTCTTCAACATTTTGTGATTTCGTACAGGACAAAAAGACTGAAATAAAACTAAATGGCGGATTTTAAATCGTTTTCCCTGAGCGGATTTATGAATAAAACGAGTTAAACAACTCAGTGACACGCAGTCCTTGACTCACTTAGGGGCCCGGACGACAGTTGGGGGGTATGGACTTTGACCAAGGACTACGCTTTGACCCCTGGACGAACTTTTTTTTTTGCACATGAAGTGTCGTCGAACAATTTTCTTTGCATACTAACGCGCCAACATTTTTAAAATCTAAATATTAACATTACGGTACCCCAAACTCAGTTGGAAAAAAACTTTTTTTTTTCATGTGCTGAAACTTCCTTTTTCAGTGTCAAATGGGAAACAAACCATTGACTATTTTTTTCCCCGAAAGACCATAGCCCCCCCCCCCCAAAGATTATCTGGTCGGCCCTTAGTTTGAACATGTTCTAAAAAACAGATGCAGGGGGGGTGCATCAACATTTCATTTTATCAGCGCGCAGTAGCTAGCGTAATGTAGCAAACATTTCAAGACGCGATAGCCCGATATCTAGTCACCAGAATTTTCTGGATCCCCCTGGCCCTTAAGAAAAACAAAATTATTTATTTCAGGACGGCCCAGAAAGAAATTATTCATATTAACAAAGCTGAGCAAGAAATTATTTATTTAAAAAACTCGAACCCCCCCCCCTCCCACACTCCTTAATGGTCACCCCCTTTACAGATTCATTTAAATGATATATATGTATGTTAAACAGAAGTGTTTTGACTACCTAGTGACATTAAAAAGTAGGTCAAGGTTGTTGATGATCACATTCATCAATAAATGATCCCTGTTGAAAAATATCTGTGGCAGGATAAAACTATTCAACACAGAGAATCTATTCCAACTACAGGTATGATGCATCAAATTGCCATTGATAAATTCATTAATCTTCTGTCTCACTCTCACACATACCTACCTGCCTCCTTATATATATATATATCCTCTATCACAGGTAAATGCTAGTTGATAATAATTAATTGCCTATTTTTAGTCATTTTTCAATGTTCAGGCCCAATGATTTTAAAAGGCAGGTCAATATCTAATCTGTGCAAGTGTCAACATGATATGAATTCGTTCTTTCAAGCATTCCTCAGTTATCAAAAGCTTAAAGTTATTCAGTGTTTTGGCACTGTCACCTTAAAAAGTAGGTCAAGGTCATACAATTTTGCAATCATTTCAAAGGTTGATGCATGTGGTCAATTAAGAAGTGAGAAGTGACAAGTCATTTTAATTTGAGGAGTTAAATTATATTATGTATGTCTTTTCTCTATTAGGGCCCTGCATGTCATCTTGAAAAATAATTTGAAGGTCATCCAAGTACCACTCTTATCTCAGAGGTCAATTGATCATGATATGTGTTGAATAATCTCAACAAATATAAGGCCTATAAACATCCTGTTAGACTTCAGGGTTACATAAATTGATTTGTCATTTACAAAAGTTTTTAATTTTTTTCCGGGTTTTTGTCCTGGGGACTTGAAAAGTGGGTCAAAGGTCATCCGAAGTCGAACTCTTAGAAAGGTCATAATGGTGAATATGTTCCAGTATGACATTTCAGCCATTTATACTATTTATTAGTAGTTTAGTTTCTTACTTGTAACATTAGGCCTAAGTTCTCAATCAACAGATGATCCACAAAATAGGCACAGATCCTGTTTAGGGGCGGACCAGACGATAGTTGGGGGGGGGGGGCTATGGATTTCATTCCACTGACAAACTTTTTTTTTCACTCACACGTCGACAAACAATTTTTTCGCATTCAGGCGAGTGACCAACTTCTCTATCACAATTTTAACATTACAGTACGGTTAGTCGGCCAGACTCGGCCTATCCTATCTAGAGGCGGAAAATTTTTTTTCCAAGCGCCGAACTGACTTTTTTTTGTGTCAAGTGGAAACAATATTTTTTTTTAATCCATACCTACCCCCGCCCCCCAAAAAAATTATCTGGTCGGCCCCTGATATGATGTCCACGAATCCGCAGTTAGAACCCGTTTAGAAATCCGCGTTTCACATGAGTCACACAAATCAAAACAAGAAGATCAAGATGGCCACGCTTATGGAATCTTATGAGCAACAATATTCAACATTAACCGCAGAAATCACGTCCAAGACAGGGCGAATACCCAATCTAACTGGCAGTAAGTACAGCCAATCGTTTTGTATACAAAATATCCAATAATGAGTGTGTGGTTGAACCAACTGTAGTGTTTATTAATTAAGTGACAAAAAAGTGTCTTCGTCTTTCAATGTTCCCGTATGTTTCTTCTTGACAACAATGACAATGTACTGAATGTAGTCCAATACACAATGTTGTTCTCACTGGCAGTCGGGAAAAGTTAGAAAAATAATTGACACACTGTGAAGCCTGGAGGCTGGATCGTATTCTGGTACTATCTATTGTCTTGTGAAGCAGCTGTAGTGTAGGCCTGCCCACTTTAAACGTCAAAGTGCCACACCCCCTTTTTGTGTCAAAATTATAAAATTTTAATAACATGTAGCAGACCTTTTTGTTTTCTTATTTCTGCCCCAGATTACATTGACAGGCTATACTAAACATTTATCACAATTCAGTACTAAATACCTATTTAGTCATAACCCAAGTGTCCAATAGGCCTACTGTTGTTATTCAGTCTGAGGTGGCTACTCCATGTTGGACAGTTGAACCATTGATTATGTTGATTGAAATAGTGTTCCGCTAATAGATCGGTACGCTTTTAATCTTTGTATAGGCCAACACTGCTACAAGAGTGTTCTTCTAATCGGGTGGATGATGACATGATTTAAGTTTCTCTTTTCCTCTCCGCAGGTGAAAAACAAGCAGGCATTCTAAATGTGGAACGACTCATTGAAGAGACCAGAGAACTTGTAAGTATCCCAGTTATATATTTTTCTTTAGCAGTGATCCTGCCCCTCCCCCTTCATCTAAACCACATCTCATTTTCATTCAATTGATCCTACTATCTAACATTGGCATTTCCTTCCCTCCATTCTTCTTCCCCCCGCCCTCCCCAGTTGCTTCCTCACTCAGTAAGAAAAATTAGTCCAGGGAGACTCAGATGTCTGAATATGGAAGCAACTGGGGAGTGGGGGGGGGGGGGGTAAGGGAAGAAGAATGGAGGGAACCAGGGGAGGGAAATGAAATGTGTGGTTTAGATGAAGGGGGGAGGGGGGTAGGTAGTAAAGGAGAAAGGTGAACATTAAGAGCCAAAGAGTTTAGAGAGGTAGTGGAAATCAGTGACATCTGAGTCTTAGGTGGAAGAGATAGATGGAGAGATATGGAAAAGAAGGTGAGGGACTCATAAAATGGGATATATCCTGAGGAAAAGCAGGAGATAACTAACCAAAACCCAGAACTGTTGGATAAAAGGAGGTAGTAGAAAAGGAGGAGGGAGATAACAGAGGAATGTTAGAGAGATATATGTGGAAAAGAGAGTGGAAGACAGGTGTGAAAGAAGTAGGAGATGAGAGGAAAGATAGTGGGAGATATATATGTTGAAAAGAAGATTTGAGACAGCTAGGAGATTTTAAGAGGAAAAGAAGGAGGAGATAATGGGAAAGAAGATGGGAGATAGATGGAAAGAAGGAGGGAGACAGGAGGAAAAAAGGGGGAAATGTGTGTGGAATATAGAACTAGACAGGTGGAATATGTGAAGGAGATATGAGGAAAAGAAGATGGGAGATAAAAGGAAAAGAAGGAGGAGATAATTGGACAAAAGGAGACAGATAGATCGAAAGAAGGAGGAAGATAGCCTCAGATAGGAGGACACTGGTGCTGATGGGGCGTAAAACACAAACTCACTCACTCACTCAGATAGGAGGGAAAAAAGCTGGGCAATATGTAGGGTTGGGACGATAACCGGTATTCATACCGTACCGCGGTATTTTTCAGGCTAAATATCGTACCGTCAGGGCCAACAGTACTTATGGTATTACCGGTTTTACTTCATACCGTTATTAACCGGCACAAATAAGAAGAAATAGCAAGAAATCCACTCGAATTCACGTTGTTTTCGTCCCTCGCGCGCCATGACACTTCGTTCTCGGGCTGAACGAGATTCTCGCGAGAGCGGCGCAGAGCGTCTGCTTACAAAATGGCGGACGAGGGTAACGCAAAATTCAGAATTTCTGATTTTTCGCCGACTTGAGACGTTTTATGGTATTAAATGGCTGATTAACGATATATCGTGTTACCGCGGTATCACAGTCAATCGATATCGTGATATCAAAATACCCATATCGTCCCAACCCTAGCAATATGTACAGAGTAGAATGTAGATGGGTGGAAAATGTGTATAAGATATGAGGAAAGGAAGATGGGAGATAAAGGAAAAGAAGGAGGAAATAGGCCTGATAGGAAAGAAGATAGATGGAAAGAAGGAGGGAGATAGAAGGAAGGAGGGAGATAGAAGGAGGGAGATAGAAGGGAAAAAAGCGGGGAAATGTGTGTGGAATATAGAATATAGACACTGTCTACTAGACAGGTGGAGGAAAAGAAGATGGGAGATAAAAGGAAAGGAAGGAGGTAATTGTAATTGAGCCTATGGCTCGTTAGCAAAGGAAATAAATATACATGTATGTGTAAACCAAAAGAAGGAGGAGATAATGGGACAGAAGGTGAGAGATAGATGGAAAGAAGGAGGGAGATAGGAGGAAAAAAAAGCTGGGCGATATGTGCAGAAAATGTAGATGGGTGGAAAATGTGTAGGAGAAATGAGGAAAACAAGATGGGAGATAATGGGAAAAGAAGCAGGAGATAATAGGACAGATAGCGGGGGACAGATGGAAGGAAGGAGGAAGAAAAAAGCTGAGTGATGTAAAATGTAGGACGTAGACAGGGTGAGACACGAAGGAGATATGAGGAAAAGAAGATGGGAGATAAAAAAGGAAAGAAGGAGGAGATAATAGGACAGAAGGAGGAGATAGTAGGACAGAAGGAGGAGATAGTAGGACAGAAGGAGGAGATATTAGGACAGAAGGTGAGAGGTAGATGGAAAGAAGGGAAAAAAGCTGGACGATTTGTGCAGAGTAGAATGTAGACAAGTGGAAAAGGTGAAGGAGATAGGAGGAAAAGAAGATTGGAGATAAGAGGAAAAGAAGGGTATAATTTAGGTCAGTAGGTGGGAGATGAATGAAAAGAAGGAAGGAGACAGCCCAGACAGGAGAAAAAGAATATGGGGGACATGTGGAGTGTTGGATGGAGATAGCCTGGTGGAAAAATTGAAGGAGATATGAGGAAAAGAAGATGGGAGTAAGATGAAAAGACGGAGGAGTCAATGGGACAGGAGGTATGAGATAGACAAATCTGGTATAGAGGTAGGGGCAAGGGAAGATCAATGAGGGGAAGAGATGGTGGAAATGAAGGAGGAAAATAGTAGCAACAAATGGAGAGAGATGTGTGGTAGAGAAGGAGGGGATAGCCTGAGATAGAAATGAAGGAGGGAGAAAGTGGAAAACATTAAGAAGGCAGGAGAAAAGAAAGTGAGATAAGATGAAACAAAGGAGGAAAGAGGGTGGGAACTAGAAGGAAAAAAGAAAAGGTAGGAGAAAAAGAAGGTGTGAGATTTGTGGAAAAGATGATAAGAGACTGGTGGAAAACATGAAGGAGACAATAGGAAAAGAAGGTGGGAGGAAAGGGAGGAGGAGATAATAGGACAGTAGGTGGGAGATAGATAGAAAGGAGGGAGATAGGAGGAAAAAAAGCTGGACGATATGTGCAATGTAGGATGTAGACAGGTGAGAATTCGAAAGAGATAGGAGGAAAAGAAAGTGGGGGAAACAGGAAAGGAAGGAGAGGTAATAGAATTGAAGGTTGTAGATTAATGGAAAGAAGAAGGGAGACAGGAAAAGAGAAGACGGGCGATATGTCGAAAAGGGGATGGAGACAGGTGGAAAACGTGAAGGAGATAGCAGGAAAATAAGGAGGGGATGATGGAAAAGAGAAGGGAGATAAATGGAAAGAAGGAGGGAACGAATGTGAGAAGTAAGAGATAATGGGGCAGAAGGTGGGAGGTTGATGACAAAGAAGGAGATAGGAAGAAAAGAAGTAGGAGATTACACTGTCAGGAAAGAGGATTGGAATTAGATGAAAAGAAGAACAGTGATATGTCGAAAAGAGGACGAGAGACAGGTGGAAACAAGATGGAGATAGAAGGAAAAAAAGGTGGGACATAAAAGAAAAAGGAGGAGAAAACTGGACAGAAGGCGGGAGATAGATGTGAAGAAGGTGGAAGTTAGGAAGAAAAGAAAGCAGGATAAGAGGAAACTGTGGAAGGAGACGCATAAAGGGAAGGAGGGGGATTACGAGGAAAAGAAAGTGGAAAAGAAAGTGGGAGACAGGTGGAAACAAGAATGCGATTGTGGAAAAGAAAGAACTATTGGAAAAAAAGTTGGAAGAAGGATTGAGATAGGAGGAAAAGAAGGCGAGAAAAGAGGAAAGCAAAAAGGAAGATTTGTTAAAAGGAGTAAGGTTGATAAGAAGAAAAAACAACAGTAGGAGGGAAAGAATGTGAAACTAAGTGGAAGAGAAGGATGGTCTAAGGAGAAAAGAAAGGTGGACATGTATGAGAGGAAAGGAAAAGGGGGATTGCAGAAAAGAAGATCAGAAGATTGAATAGAGGAGAAAGTGGGAGATATGAAAAGAGGAGAGAGAGAGTTTTAAAAGAAGTGATATTAGAGGGTTATGAACTTATGAGATGAAATGAAGGATGAGATAGAGGAAAAGTAGGTTGGTGAAATGAACAGAGATTATGTGGAACCAAATAAGCCAGAGAGATAGAAGTAAAGGAAGGCTATGTAGGCAGAAAGTGGGAATGATCAATGTCATTGATAAGAAGGGGTGAATTGCATTATGAAAGAACTTTAAAGCAGAGGGTAGATTGACAATGTAGTAAAGGAAAGATGATATAGGAAAATATAATGTATATATATATACAGTGTATTATGTAGGCAGTGGCGTAACTAGGGGGTCTCGAGCAGGGAGGCACCTGGGGGGGCACGCGATTCTCTGGGGGGGCACTCACAATACTAATTGCATATTTTAGCCAAGGTTGAAAAGTTCATATGGGGGGCACCTGGGGGGCACAGGTCCAATATGGGGGCACTTGCCCCCCCTCCCCCGTGCCCCCCCCCAATACCTAATAGGGACGCCACTGTATGTGGGCATTAGGGAACTTACAGGAAGTCTAATTACTTTCTTCTTCATATTTCAGCTGGAACAGATGGAACTTGAGACAAGAGAAGTTCCTGCAAATTCTAGACAAAAATATCAGACAAGGTTGCGAAGCTACAAGACAGAACTGACCACACTAGAAAAAGAATTGGTAAGTTCCTTAAATTTACTTTTAATTTATATATTTTCCTTGAAAGATATGTACATAATGATGTGAACATGTGTTGATTAAAGAATGCTGATCTCCAAAATATACATTTCTGCTTAAGCTGACTTCCATGATTGTCATTATGAGAGTCGTCACTACTCTTTTACGTCTGATCGAATTTTTTGATACCATATAAAACAGAATGAAGCTGTAAGCGAGGAAAGTATTCTTAGCGTACTATTAATTTGTCATGGAAAAGGAGAATTTTATTTGACAGTATTGTTTGTGATCAAACAAATTAAAACAATTATTTTTTAGATTGTAATGGTTAGGGATCTTTTTAGTCATTAAAAACTTCAAAAATTATAAATGCATATTCCTTGATGTATATTCCTACATATTAAACTTAGAAGGTTTGAGATATTTTGAGTTGTTATGCGGAAATGTGTGATTCCGCAATTATTGTTGTTTCGTTGTGTTTGGAGGTTGAAAATTTGGTTTGTTGTACCCAAATTTTGAGTTCTACTATGCAACTTCCTTTTAGTCTTTGGCCTTGAAATTACTTGAGACTCCATGAAAAGAATGTGAGCAACAATTTTGTTGCCTGTGTAAGCTTGCACAAATTCACAAGGTGGCAGCAGCTTACCACTGTGGTCCATTGTTGGATGAAGGACAGAAGGAGGGGGGGGGGGGGGCTGGCAGTCCCTAGCTGTCCAACGTGTGTGCTCACGAGGACTGTTTGCAGTAAGGGGAGGGAGGGTGAGTCTGGACTTCAGAGGTCCAAGACATGACAGGCCAATGACAGCTGAACCTTGGCAGATCCATCTTCGAAAGTTGGGAGTGCATAGATCTTGGATCACCTTTGAAATGTACGGATGATTCTGAATTAGTCCAGCTGGAATGACAAGTCATTTGCTGGGCTGGTGCTGTAGCATGGGCTGGGGCAGATAGATCTGCAGAGATGGGAGACCGGAGTTGTCTTTGATGAGGACCGGGGACTAACGAGGGCCAAGGGTGATAGGAGCGGCAAATGAGGGGAGCAGGGGGACGGGCCAAGGGGAAACGAGGCCTCTTTTCACCGGCGATTTCATTACGGTCATAAGGGGAGGTCAGGGCACGGGGCAGGTGGTCTTGTGTGCCCAGGGTCCCCAGGTCGCCAACTGCTTGGTCCCTGGGTCCTCTGAGGTCTCCTGGATGCCCTGGTCTGCTCCTGTCTGACTCCTTGCTTTCCCATTGCACTCCCTCGCTTCTTTTCCATGGACATACTTAGCCAAGGTCATGAAATATGCTAGAAAGTTTTTTCGGGAGTCCCACACAGCTGAATGAGTGGTCTCTTATGGTCCAAATTCTGAGAAAAAATGAGATAAACATCACATTGTTTGGAGTCCTGCAGTGCAGATATAGGCCAAAGTTACACACATGAAGAAAGTCTTAGTTAGGCCTAATCTCTTTTAAAATTCGCTTTCTGGAAAGCAGATCATTACTTACGCAGAATGCTCGTAAATTGGCTCATCTATATATATACTTCACAAAAAGAACTGCAGTTCAAGCCTGCCAGTTGTTGCTGCATCTTTGCTTTCTCTTTGACGAAGTCCCAGTGAGTTCCCTATACATATATATAGGCCTGTGAATATTTTCTTATTTATCTCCAATTAAAGTTACTTTGAGGCTGTCTCGTGAGTGGGACAAACAGCTGTGAGTGTGACAAATATAGAAGTGAAGGCTGAGATAGGAAAGACAGGGACAACTAGGACTGGAGGACTGCAGGAGGAGGGAGGGAGGAGAGCTGAGAAAATGCATTAAATTGCTTGCAATGAGATTAGTATGCATCAAAGTGGGGAGGGCAGAAGGGGCAGGGCAGTCCATGTGATCTGTAAACGTAGTTAGTGAGGCCGTTTTGGGAGAGGAACTTCTGAAGAGGCCAGCCCCTCCTGCTTACGGCTCGTTACCCCCTGCCCATTGAACAAGCCTTTGTTAGAACAACTCAAGGAATCAGCTTGATTCACAGAAAAACCTCCGCAAAATACAGCTGACAAATTGCCACTTTCAACCAGCAAACGAATAATTTGGAATTGAAAGAAAAGAATAACAAACCCACCAAATCCATGGAAAGTGAATATCGTCTGCTGTAGACGCAAGAAAATAGAATGCTTGTAGACTGGCTCCCTCTTGTGGTGAGGATGGGTTTTATACCAAGAGAACTTCTGATGTTCGCTTCTGTCTTTCATTCTTCAATTCTGTCATCTTTTGTGAAAACGGTGGATTTATGACCAGCATAACATTTATTTTTAGCAACGCATGTGAATACATGGCATCTCCCCCCCCTTTCAAAATGTAACTTGCGTCATGCAGTTCAACTTGTAGCAATTTGTTTATCTCACCTGGAGCTGTTTGCCACACTTCAGTTGGTGCTTCGTTGCGGCAAGATTCGTCAACTATTCTGGAACTATCATCCGCAATGAAACTATCATCCGCAATGAAACTAGAACTATCATCCGCAATGAAACTAGAGCTCTTGTATTGGATTGATTGAGCGAAGGGCAAACTTGGCTCACCTAAAGTGTTAGGGTTTAAGGTTTCATTTTAAAACTTAAGAAATCCATGAGTTATGTACAGAATGTAAAAACACGTAGGGCCTACAATTGGAGCTAATTGGGCCTATAGATCTATTAGGTCTACATCTATAGTCATACGTATACACATTATTTCTCATAATATTTCATTGAACATGAACTTTTTCCTTTGAACTTGTAGGCCAAATTTTCTGTTCAGGCCAGCTAAATGATTATATTTTTATGACGCAACAACCCAGTTATGTCTCTGCTCCTTGATTGTCAACCATCGCATGACCCTGTGAAGTGAGTCTGTTGCTGAGGCAGGGAATTGCTTCACAGTTTGTCGTGTTTTTCTCACATAAAACTTTACGGGGCGGAAATGGAAAACTTGATGTTTGTTTTTGTTTTTGTGGGGCAGATTTAGAAGTGATTGTAGGGGGTTGGGGAGGGGGGTGGCTATGTGAGTTGCTGCTATATGTGTTGGGTTGGTGGAAGGCTGAGGAGAAGTGCAAGGGGGGTTGAGGGGGGGGGGGTGGATCTCAGTTGCAAATTGAAGGGGAGGGAACGGAGGGAGGGAGCTGGCTGGTTTCTGCTCTGGAGTGGGAGGCTGGTGGTGGTAGCCATGCAGGAAGCTGAAGGTGCTGTGTCCCCTAATCACCAGGGGTCGCTTGTAATTTGCTCTTGATTTAGATGGATGCCAGGACTGCATGAGAAACCCCGGCCCTCCCCTCCCCCAGCCTCCGGAGCTGGGCCTACCTTGTCCCTTCTGCCCCTGCGTACCTATTAGGCCCTGGCCTCCAGCCAATCGTCACGCAGCTTGGCACTGAGCCAGGTACACATCACCTGAAGATAGGGCTCGCCATATGATATTGGGAATAATATGTGTTGGGAGGGGGGGGGGTATTTAAGATTATTAGACATTTTATCTCTAAATTGTCATTAACCCAACTTAGGTCACTGTCCAAAAAAAGGAGAGACAATTGGGTGGAGGAGCAAGGGAGTCTTTAAATTTAAGAAGAAAAGGGAGAGGATCCATTTAATGAGAGTATAGCCCATCTCCCCTAATTATAGCAATTAGTACATTTTATGTCCCATCCTCTCAAAATCTGATAACTTTTTTGACAGGCTAGATTTGCAACAATTAAAGAGCCAGAATAAATGGTGGTGTTTTTTTAGTCCGTTTGACCGTTTCATAACTGTTTCGAATCCCTGATTGCTAATGTTTTACAGTTTTTGAAATGTTTAATATTTTATCATTTTCTAACTATCAAAAGTGCAATTAGTCCATAATTAATGTAGGTCTATACTCTATAGCTGTTTAATGAAGTTTAGTGATATGGATAAGATTATACTCAAAGTTAAAAGTGGTAAATCTGATGGTCATATTGGAATGTTCTCTGATCATGTTATACATGGACCCCCACTGTTATTTAAGCATTTGGTAAATCTTTTTAATTGTATGTTTATTCATGGTATAAGTCCTCATATTATGTTAGTAGGCACATCTGTTCCAATTCCAAAAAATAGAAAGATTAATAATTCTGATAATTTTAGAGGAATATGTCTTCAAAATGTACTTTGTAAAATCATGGATATCTTTATGCTACAAATAGAGCAAACTAATCTAAGCACGTCAGACCTGCAATTTGGCTTTAAGGAAAAGCACTCCACTGGTATGGCAAATGCAGTAGTCAGTGAAACTATAGATTATTATGTTAATAGAGGTGGAGAGGTATATATGTTAGCATTAGATGCCTCAAAGGCCTTTGATAAGGTCAATTTTGTTAAATTGTTTGAGATAATGTTACAGCGTAATCTAAATCCATTGTATACAAGATTACTTGTGAATATGTATGTTAAACAACTCATTAGGGTGAAGTTTAATGACTCTGTTTCGAACTATTTTAATATATCTAATGGCGTGAAACAAGGTGGTGTACTTTCTCCAGTATTATTTACATGTTATATCGATGGTTTACTAGAAAATGTTAAAAATTCTGGTTATGGTTGTCATGTCGGTGACTTTTTCACTGGATGTGTAGCATATGCTGACGATATAGTTTTACTTGCGCCATCTGTCACTGCATTAAAGGTTATGATTGACAAAGTAGAGAAGTTTGCGAAAATATATGATATAACTTTCAATGGTAAAAAGAGCAAAATTTTGCATTGTACAAAAGAAAATAATAGTCACATACTTAATGTTACAGTTAATAATGATAAGGTCGAACAAGTGTCAAGTGTTAACTATTTAGGTCATAGTATTTGTACAGATAGAAATGATGCTTTGGTAGAAAATATTGTAAAGGATTTTAACAGTAAAGTAAATAATGTAATTGCCAGTTTTTCTGGTATTAGCTCTGTAATCAAACATAGTCTCTATGAAAAATATTGTACTTCCCTCTATGGGTCTAACTTTATCGATTTTTCTAATGGCGCTGCTATAAATAATTTGTGTAAACAATGGAGGAAAGCAATGCGTAGAATTATGAATTTACCACCAACAACTCATTCGAGGTATATTCCTCATATTGTAAGAACTCCACCAATTAATATACATTTAATGCAGCGATTTATTAAGTTTTTCTATTCTGGTGTTTATAGTAAAAATAATGTTGTTAACCATATATATAAAAATTCAATACTCTCAAATTCTAGACTGGGTCGTAATATTAGACATATATTAATAAACTATTGTTGTGTAACGCCTACAATTAATTGTAATAGTACAGATTTGTGTAAAAAGGTGTACAGACAGTGGATGAATAGTTGTCCGGATGAGGATCTCAGAATTAGTTATCAGATTTCTGAACTAATTCAAGAGCGTGATAGCATTGTGCCAAGCAGCCTAGATTTACATGAGGTAAAAGACCTCATAGAATTTTTATGTGTTTCCTGATTGATCTGTTTTTAACTGTTTTTACCCTTTTAAAATTTGTTATACTTGTTTTTGAATCTATGTATCGTCTTATACATGAATAAAATGTTATAATAATAGTCTATTAGATGTGTGTTGTCTTTTGTTGCTGTTGTTGTTTTCTTCAGACAAAAAGTATTATATTTGTTTTCAATAAATTGACTTGTGATGGTCAAAAGATTACCCAGCACCTGCTGACCTGTGGTAGCCATTTAGGGAGCCCTGGGCCTATACGATTTCATCTTCTATTGTGTTGAAATATTGTTGATGGTCACATCTGTAAAATTAAGTAGTTATTCTTTAACCATTAATCCCAGAATCACGAACCCTATTCACGTTCTAATAATTATTAGTTTGAAAAAAGCACGATCTGTGATATTTGAATTCATACATAACTTGATAAGGGACTTATTAAGTGAGAAGAAAAAGAGGAGAATAAGTTAATTGGGTTCAAATAAGTTGCAACAATGACCCACTGACATTTATCTGGACTAATTAAAGTGAACCCATTGTCTTTGGTGTCATCAAGATATTGTTACAAAAAAATATGTTTTAATGGAATTGGCATCCTTCATATCTAAATAAGAACGTGTATGTAATAGGCCTAAATGTATTCGTGATTTAGTTTGGCATGTATACCTCTATTCGAAAGTAGCATGCATGCATGCTATAAGCCTATATATATGTATACATACCCATGTCTTTGAAGAACCCCTTTTATTTTGATACTCTAGTTAGGATGAACTTCAGAGAGAGAGAGAGAGTGCGACATTATAATTATTGTTATTTTTATGGAGTGACTGAAGCCAGCCCAAAGGGAGCGCCTGGTTACAAAGGAGGGAGCTAACAGTTTGTGATCAGTGCAGGATACACTCCCTAGTTCCGTTTGCCTGGATTTGCCAGGAACTGCCAGGATCTGCCAGGAACTGGGTGGAAGGAAAAAAGGGACATGGAGCTGCAATTGCTAATACGTTGTAATTAGGGCATTGTATTAAAAGACATAAGCCCATGCATGACTGTGGCTACTGTGCACTCAAAGGGCCAAATTGCCACCCGCTTTGTAGAGCCTGTGTGGTTCGTCTGCTTTGTTTAGCGCCATTTTGTTGGCAGACGAATTTAAGTTTGTTTGTAGTTGAGTTTTTACAGGGGAAGCATCCCACTCAGCTGCTCTTCAGTTGAAATGTGTTCGCTCTACCCAGCAGCGATTTCTTTGATTAATTGGCCAGTTATTCGAATGCAGCTATAGTGTCTGATTGCCAGCTCCGGCTGCAACTACGCACTGAGTCTGCTCAACAAAAGCCCACAGTTAAAGACGAGAAAATTCATGGGAGAAAATTGCCGTTTCATGCCCGCCAATTGCTTTGAAGAAACTTTTTGAAAGTGAAATCATCAGTGATCTCCCGCCACTCATCCATTGTAGATGGCCCTAGAAATTAAAGGTAATCATGAAATCCACAGCTTTGATTGCCAGCCAAGCTGAATCAGACTGCCTCAGCTCCCCTCTCAAATTGATGTGGAAATTTGATGATTGCCTGCTAATCAGGCGTATATATGTTTTCCTGGAAGATCTAAAACCCCATAAAGAATGTTAAATTCAACATATGTTCTTGTCAGATTTGCAAGGAATTGAAATAAATGCAAGTCCATCTCAACAATCAGACATGCATGATATTTCAAGCATGATAGGCCTAATAGCTTTCTGAACGTTCGACACCTTCTGCCTGGCTGGATATGAAAATATTAAACCAGCAACATTGTGTCGAATTTGTTGTCAAGCCTGGATATATTTGAATTGGGTTCATTCAACTGGGAACCTGATCAGGCAACTCTGTCAATTGGATGACCCACTTATGCTCGATGTATACCGCTGCGGATGGTACCTGTGAAACCCCATGAATGCTGTGTCCTTATGTGTTTAAAGTTATTATCTCCTGAAATATTGATAATTTATGTAATGAAAAATGTCTGTCCCTGTGGATCACCAAACTTAAAGACCAGCAGTACATAATAGCAGGTGGCATCTGCTATTTGTAAAGGTGTAAAACAAGGAGGTGTTTTGTGACCTGTGTTTAGGGGGATCACGCATCGGTGCAGTAATGAAACGTTTGCAATCCATCTTTTTGAAGATGACCTTATGGGTGAATTTAATGTGACCTTGGGGTGACCTTGATGTGACCTAGGGTCACGAGACAGGAAGCAGTGGTTGCTAGGCGACACCATGCTGCTACAAAAGGAACTAAAAAGGACCCTGGTCACTTTGAGAAATCCAAGATGCTGGAGAATGACAAATTATAGAAGGACGCTTCACAAGGACCTCCTCTCTGATGAGGTGCCAAGATCTCATAAAGTCTCGTACCGTCTCACGTAACG
Source organism: Platynereis dumerilii (assembly GCA_026936325.1). Lineage (NCBI taxonomy): Eukaryota > Metazoa > Annelida > Polychaeta > Phyllodocida > Nereididae > Platynereis > Platynereis dumerilii. Next base: position 94,849,114 of record JAPTHN010000002.1, read on the forward strand.
ATGCTGGGGCGGGAGCAGAGCCCCAGTTGACTTCCGGCACCAGAGGGCAATATTTGATGCCCTCACATAACTGTTTAATTGGGTGTTATGAGGTGGATAGATAGATAGATAAATCGATAGATTGGTCGATAGATAGATCGATAGATAGATCGATAGATAGATAGATAGATCGACAGATAGACAGAAAGATAGCTAGCTAGCTAGCTAGCTAGCTAGCTAGCTAGATAGATAGATAGATAGATAGATAGATAGATAGATAGATAGATAGATAGATAGATAGATAGATAGATAGATAAAAAAAATCTTGAAATTCTATTAAAAACGAACTGTAGGACCAGCACTAATTGTTGGTCTAGCGTTTAGTGATTGAACGTTTAAAAGTAACTTGGAAATGTTAAAAATGTTTTAAACAGAGTATTTCCCACATCTCTACTGATTCCCCATTCATTCCATTTCTAGGAAAAGTTTTGTATTTCTCAAATGTTTTTCTTATAACAGTTTCTTCTGAGGCCCCGTGGGAAATCAATGCCAATGGTGAGGTGCTCCCTCTCCTTGTAAAGTTCTTAGTTCTCTAAAACATTGACCTCTGTGGCCAAGGGGTCGTGCACAATAGAGGCCCTTTGACCTTGAGGACCTAATGCTCCTTATGGTGGCAAGGTCATTGTCTGGAATTTTGGATTATTCAGGTCCTTATTTTCCACTGGCCCTTTGGCCTGTAGGACCCTTCAAGGACCGTTTTGGCATGTCCCAAGATATTAACCTGCAATGAGTTGACCTCTGTCTCTTAGGTGTGACCTTGGAATTTAATACGATGAGTCTTGATGACACAGGGCTGTGGCAGCTCACTCGACACAGCTAATGGACGGCATGAACAATCCCTTCACATTAAATTTCGTTTAAATTACTAGAACTTGAATTGTGTGATAGTGCTTTAGGACTTCAATGGTCAGATAGGGCGTGGTGCCTGTTATGTGACTTTTGAAATGATAAACTAAGTGACTTTAGTTCCAAGAAAAATATTGTTTACAGCCACCGAAACTCGTCACATCATAATCTGGTCCTGGCTTTGCCAGGCAAAATCATTGTCCAGACGCTTTACCATTGTAGCTTCTATGAAATAGGCTGATGCCTGTCTGTTGCTCTGTATGTGATGGTTTTGTCCGTCGTTTCATCATCTGAGTTACTCTATTCTAGCTCTGGCCACCCAAAGGTCCTTTCCACAGATTTCATATGAAGATTGTTGAAGACCTTGGAACTGTTGCTGAAGTACCTTGGACCTCTTAGGACCCCTGGACCTTGTCTTGTAAAGACTTGTAGGGTTCTTGGAAATAAAAGGTCCTCTGGACTCCACTGGCCTCTACTGGGCACATCTCGACTCGTCTGGACTCTTGGGAATTACTGAATGCAAATGCATTGTCCCTCTCTGGTCCCTCTCTTGTCCGTTTCTCAACAACTCTCCTCATTTTTGCCTCCTGTCAAAGTCCCAGCCCCAGCAGCCTCAACATCCTCTCTCATTCCTCTCAGATTCCTCTGTCCATCTCACAATAATCTTTCTTGCGATGTCCAGTTAATGGCAGTTATCATTCTCATGTCCAGCAATGCCTTTTCTAATTGACTATGACATCATTTTCCATCAATGATTCTGGAATATGTTAGGAAAAAGGGGGGAGTTCACTGTGTGCTGAACTTCAGTTGAAGTTACCAGGGGCGATGCATTTTTCATTAAAAAAAATAGATTGTTCACATGCAAAAAAATAAGTGCTTTCACTTTTCAGCGTATTTTTGTTGGGGTAGGTCACCTAATGTTAAAAACACCAAAAAAATTGTGTCCAATAGCACAATATGCAGGTCAAATCTTAATGCATTATATTTGGCGCCATAAGATAAAGAATAAATCATTATGCGTGCATATTAACTGTCAAGCATCCACTGACTGGTTATTTCATAACTTTAAGGCCAATGTCACTTGTTTTCTGTTAATCTGAGATCTTAGTGAAGTCCCTTGCATTAACATCAGACCTGTCATGAATTGATGAAATATTAAGTCAATTTGATAATTTTAAAGTCGATTAAATAATTACACCACAAGGAGTTAATACGTTAGATGAGAACAATGGATGAGATTGTGTTGTTTAACTGATGAATTGATCAAGAATTTTGCTGTCTGCAGAGCTCATAAACAAAATAATCCATTTAATAAAGGCGAGAGCAACAGATTATCCAGCTTTTCTTGCCCTAAATATGAACATGGATGACAGCAGTGAATTGAAGCTTTGCAAGAAAGGATAATCGTTGTTTCTGGTTCCACATCTAGATTTTGTTGGTGATCCCTTGATTCTGGTTCAGGTCCTGCTTGTTTGAAAGAATTTGTGGTCTCATTTATTTCAACAGTTGTAACAAAATGATTGTCAAACATGTTTCAACAATCAGATGCAAATCATGAAATAATTGAAAAATCAATATGTAGAAGTGTCTTCTTTCAAGGAACATAGAATACAATGCTGACTGCTGTGAGCTTACTTCAGGACCTCCTCAATTTCTTGAAAAAACTCTTGATTGATATGTTTTTTCATAACTCTTGATTGACATCATGTTTTCATTTGCAGAGACGAGCTCGAATCGCGTTTAGTGACGAAGTACACTCGAGAGAAGAATTACTAGGGGAAGACTCAATATCATCGGAAGATCAGGTATTCTATGAAACGCTTAAACTTACGCCTCAGCTCAAGTGGATGAGGAAGCCAAATAAAGCTTTGCAGATAATATACCATCTTTAATGCCCATCTTATGCCCATCTTATGGCCCGCAAACCTCCTTAAGCCCCTCAATTGGGCTGCGATTCTCTTGCGAACCTGCTCAAATGCTAAGGACATTGCCTAAGAACTTGTAAATACTTTGTTTGCATTATGCCACCAAACAAGTGCACATTTACATAATTCTGAAGGAAAGTTTGCAAAAGCAGAGAAATTAAAAGTCATGCGAGGAACTGGGATTTATAAATATTTCAGTTCATGTCTTCTCATAGCCATTTCCGAATTTCTTATAAAATCAATTCTACAATCTCCCATGTCTTTGAATATTCATCTTGCTTCATCGTATTTAGCTTTACGAACTGAAATTTGTAGCTTGTTATGAAGCTTTTTTAGGTTTGTTTAATTCTGCCGAATGTAATAATTACTTCTCTGAGGAAATCAGAACTTTTTATAAATGGGGCTAGTTAAAACTTGGGAAATTTGTCTTATAAGATGGAATGCCCCACTGGGCAAATATGACATAGACTTCATTGAATTAAATTATGTTATTTTTTGTAATATTGCTGACAATCATCTTGTTTTTCTGTAATATCACTAACAACTGGTTTTCTTATATCTTGCAGCGAGCCAGGTTACTCGATAATACAGATCGATTAGAAAGACAAGGGAAGAGACTAGAACAAGGTTATAAAACAGTTTTAGAAACAGGTAATTATTGTTTCTAATTAACCTTTCAACAAATGTCAATGTTGGACCTCAGAGCCTTATGAAAGTGTTCTTCTAATAGAAAATCATCATTTCATATGAAACAGCTTCATTAAAAAATAGAACTCCCAATTATTTCAATTACTCCATGAAAACCTGCATGTGAGGAGATTATTCTGGTGTGATTTTGGTGTTGTTTTAATGCCTTTTGTCAATTTTCGTCATGTCAGTGGCTCATTAGTCGTGAATTCATGACAGGATTAATTGAAAGAGGAAACCGGTCATCTTGTTTGCCAGTGTCAAGTTTCGAGGTATTTTGCCTCAGCTAAAAGAAGTGTCACTGAAACCGACACAGAGGCTTGTATAAGCTGAACTTATCTTTTTTGTTAATAATCATAATTATCAGGTAATAGTGCTTTAGAACAGGGAGATTATTAATTGTACTTATAGTGTTGCATCGTGTCTTGTAGTTGGTTCGAGTGGATGAGCAGTGCCAACAATCTGAGAATGTTTCCAATTGTTTGGTCCATTCTATTAAAAGTTATTTTAAAATTGTAAAATTTTAATAGGTAATATGACCTGACATTAAAAATTAATTTGTGAGATTCTATTGTTTCTATGGTAACTTTGCTGTTTTGCATTTATTTGAGGTGTTGTATTGAATGCCTTTCTTATGATTAGTTGAGGTATCTCTGTAGGGCTGACAAGCATTCTCTCTATCTGCCTCTATTGAGTCTTCCTCTCTAAGAATTTCTTGAGTCTTTATCTCTCGAGTCTTCCTCTCTGTATCTGCTTCTCTGTAATTGCCTCTTTGTATCTGCCTCTCTGTTTCTACCTCTCTTCAGTCTTCCTCTATGTATCTGCTTCTCTGAGTCTAAATCTTGTGAGTCTGCATGTATGTCTCTGCCTCTCTGAATCTGGCTCCTTGTGTCTGCCCCTCTGTATCTGCCTCTCTGAGTGGCTCTCTGGGTCAACCTCGCTGTGTCTACCTCTCTGTATCTGCTTCTCTGTAGCTACCTATCTTATTATTCCTCTCTGTTTCTGCATCTCCTTCCTCTATATCTTCTTCTCCATCCACTCTGTATCTGCCTCTCTGAGTCTACCTTTCTGTGTCTGCCTCTCTGACTCTGCCTCCTGAATTTGTTCCTCTCAATCCTCTCAGTGTGTCTGCCTGCCTGAGTGTGCTTCTTTGTATCTGCCTCTGTGAATCTGCCTTTCTAAGTCTACCTTTCTGTGTCTGCTTCTCTTTCCTATATATGTATCTGCTTCTGCTTCCTCTCTGTGTCTGTCTGTCTGAGTCTGCTTGTTTCAGTGTGCCTTTTTGAGCCTGTCCCTCCGAGTATGTCTTTCTGACTATGTTTCTCCGTGTCTGCCTCTCTTAATCCGCTTCTTCTCATACTCTGCCTCTTTTAGTCCGTCATATCTTTCTGTCCGAGTCTGCTCTTGAGTCTGTCTGTCTGTATGCTTCTGTGATCTGTCTCTCTGAGTCTGCTTCTCTGTATCTGCCTCCAGTGAGTTTGCCTCTGTTGAGTCTGCCTGTATGTCTGCATCTCTGAGTCTGCCTGTATGTCTGCATCTCTGAGTCTGCCTTTCGAAGTCCGTCTCTGTGAGTCTGTCTCTGTGAGTCTGTCTCTGTGAGTCTGTCTCTGTGAGTCTGCCTCTTGCTGTGGAAGAGAATGGACGGTTATTGATCAGGGAATCCTCCAGTGTGCACAGATAATTCAATTTGCTCACTTTATTTGTGGAGAGATGGGTCAATCCTGTGTCAGGCAGTTGCCACTTCAAACTGGCTGATTTTGCCCTGGGGCGCTGGGGTTCCATTCAATACCCTGGCCCTCCTCCTAGGCCCTCTTTATCTCCCCACGACTTGTTTCTTTGCCCTGCCTTATTAGTTCTCTTGTGGCCCTGCTCTCCGCTGCTTATGCCCTGAAAGGCCACCTTTCTGGAAGATTACAAAAACCCTACACAAGAATGGAAAATAAAAGCTGAGATTTCAATACACCCCACTGCAGTCCACCTAGCAATTTGAGCAGTCCCCAGCTCTAATCAGCAACCCTCCAAAGTTCACAGAGTCATGAATTAAATAAGTGCATGCCTCAAGAAACACAGTTATCAATAATTCCACAGCCCACTTCAATGAAAGTTTCCGTTACTGTCATTATCTACCATAAGTAACTGTTTAATCAAGGTTGTTATTCTTGATTTCTTTGTGTCTGGGATTTAATAATTGATAAGTTTTGGGTCACAGGTGGTTGTCTTGGAGTTTAAATTGTGCACTGTTCCTAAATCAGCCATTTTGAGAACAATAATTATTTTGTGTGCAACAAACTCCAATATTATGGAAATCTGTGGTGCAATTTTCTACTTGACGTTCTTGTACTCGTGTACTGTGAATTATCAAAGATGTTTTATACTTTCAGAGCGCATAGGAGCGGATGTTTTGTCAGATCTTCACAGTCAAAGAGAAACAATCCAAAGATCAAGACAACGGGTAATCAATTTTACACTCATTAACGATGTTGCAGCTCCTAACATAGAGTCTTTATGGTTCTTTAATAATTACTTAATCAGATAAAAAAGGATTTTTGTGCAAAATGGCATCAATAGATTATCAAACACGTCTCCAAGACAGAGAATGGTCAGACCAATCATTCTGTGGCTGGTCGTGAATCATATTTTTTCCTTTCCCCCCAGTATCTTTTGTTGGCTACTGGAAGATTTTTAAAAATGAAAAATTAAGTATTTTTGTCACATTAATCAAACATTGAATATGTGTTGTCAAAAAATAAATGTGTTAGATTTTGTTCTTTATTGTATGAATTTGTGGGCTGCTCTAATGATACGCAATCCATACAGTTCATGCTCCTTACAGCGGTCCATACACGTACATAAGCCTTCTGAGATATTGAATGTCATTTGAACTCTTCTTTCTGTTTTTCTGCAGCTACGAGACACTAATGAAATGCTTGGAAAGAGTTCTCGGACATTATCCGGCATGATGCGAAGGTAATTTTTGCAACCAGACAAATTAATTGATGATAAACAATTTGATATCTTTCATTGTTCGCATATGCATACAGCACAAAAGATCTGCAATTTTCTTTATTGAAAAAGTTACAGCAATAAAGATATTGTAATTATTTTATTAGATTTTACCATCTTATTGAATGTCATATTCAAGTATATTGATATCAAAACCAATTTATATGGGCTTATTATGTCCTCAAGAGAATGCGTCAATACACAAATTAAAGAAGAAATTCGAGTCAAAAGAAATTGCTTATTGTCACACACTGATGCAAATGAACTGATGTAGCTCTACTGTCCATTTCATGTGCAAATACTAAGTGAACAAAGCCAAAATGTGGACTATTTGAATGCAGTGTTAGTTGCATGACATTGTTTTTGATAGGCAAAACACCAGATACGTGTTCGGGCCTGTTTTCATCTCGCAACAAAATCCCTCTGTTGAGAAAAACAGTTTTGTGTGCCCTGTCCACGAGAGTATGTTTTAACATGTATTGCTAATTATTGTGTGCAATGAAATTTTTGCTTTCCTTGGGCTCAGGATTTGATGTTGCATGTAGATGATGAAAAGCATGTCTAAGCATATCTGATTTCTGAGGTTGTGTCGCCTGGTATATTACATGGACATTCTCAGGTCTGAATTTCTCGGCTATGATATGACAATGGTATGACAATGATATGACAATGATATGACAATGATATTGATGATGATGAGGTTTCAAGTAACTCAAGTTGATGATTGCTGTGAATTTCCAGCAGTCCTTCGCATTTCGTGTGGTTGTAATCAGCCCCAGGTATCATGGGCTCCCCTTGCACATGGGTCCGCACATCAAAGGCTGAGGTGGTTTGGCCAGGCCGGGCTCTCCAGGTCATGGCAATAGATTATCTGTAATTGGATTGAACCCGGGATTATCGATACAATCTAAATATACCTGTTATCCCAGCGTTAAGTACTTGGAGTTGGAGGTCTTTGACAAAAAATTGTTTACTGGATTAGGTTGTAGATTTATGCAAACTTCTAAAATCAAAAGCATCTTACTAATTATGGGTGTTGACCTTGTTGCATGTGAAGTTTTGAGGCCTCAGGTATTGCATCACTCAGCTGATGGTGATATATTGATGTGACCTCTCCAGTCTCCATGAGACTGCTTTATTTGTTGGGCAGTGCAAGCATTGCACTGCAGTCTCCAGGAATTGGCCATGCAAATGAGCATGAGCAGCATGCAAATGAGCATGATATGGCAGAGTGAACTTCAAGCAAAATTGTTTTCTTTAAAGTGTGGGAATTTTTTGATTATTGGATAACAATGTAATTGTTTATAATTTTAAGTTATCATTCCCAATTGCAAGTTGTTCTGTGACAATAGCAGAAACCAAACAAAGTGATATAACAAGTTTTTATAATTGGTAACACAAGGTGTTTTTGGACATAAAATCTCAAACAAAAACCACTGTTTATGAAAAGTTACATAACCAGTCATTAAACATTTTGGGAAATGACCAGTGTTAATTATACGTTATATAACCAAACAGTTGACATTTTTGAGCAATTCAATTTCTGGAGTCCCTCTGACACTTCGTGTCATCGGCAAAATAGGGACTCATGGAGTCTGTGACCTCTCTGTCCTCAAACTTACCGTATCATTTGATCCATTTATGATGTCTTCTTCTTGCCAATTAATTTACGGTATCTGGTATTTATTTCCCGTAGGTCTTGACTCATAAATGTTGGCTTTTATAATTATTTTATTACGTTCATACATGTGCCACCATAGTTGTATGACACTGCATAAAGCTATGACCAAATGCAGCTATAACCAAATCTGTATGATTATTATGCAGTTTATGTTTCTTTATGACATGTTTGATGTATGTGATTATGTAATTTGATATGAATTATCCGTCTTGATTAACAACTGAATCCTTTTTTCTTTCAGAATAGTCCAGAATCGCATCTTGTTGGTGGTCTTGGCTATCATGATGGTTTTTGTAATCGGAGTCGCAATTTACTTTGCCACGAAAAAGAAATAGACAGTTCCTGTGTCATCTCACTTCTCATCACGGCATGTAAATATTATCATGTTGTTCTTCAATTATTCCGGATATTAAGGACATTCATTTCGGACGTTCGTTTTGGACATTCCTTTTGGGACGTTTTGAAATTCATCTTCAATTTTTCATGTTGATTTGGTGTTACATTGCGAGTTGAGTTCTTCCTCTTGAAAAATTGATGTTTTTAACTTGTGTATAAAAAAGGATGATGAAAAAATTGAAAATAATGGTGCCTCTAAAAAAAGAAAGAGAAAGGATGAGGTGAATGAGGAAAAAAAAGTTTTTGTCACTCACTACAGACAGACAGAAACGATTGTGTTATTGCCCTGACAACAGTAAAATCTGACAAATAAAATATCATCACTACTTGTCTAAAAGGCTAGCAATTTCCCAAATGTTTGATGAACCCCGTATCACTAGACAAGTAGAAGTTTAATTTTACAACTGAAAATCAATATCAAAGCCTGGACAAGCAAAGGAAAAATGTTGAATTAGTGATGCCCTAATTTTATAGCTGGTATTGGTATTGGTACAGATACTGAAAAAAAATCAGTTGCAATATTTCGGTGTCAGACACCAAGTGGGTGAAAGAGCTTATAAGAAGGTATCGTAACCAGTACGATAGTATCGGTCCAAACAGGCCAATACCAAAGAAAAACGGTACCAGTTTTGACGTCAGAAATGAAAAACTGGCGTTGGTGTATCCCTTAAATTGTCATAGAATCTATTTCTGGTTCATAGTGCAGTATGTTGGCGTAATGTGACTCTCAATACTTACATTTAGTTAAAATCAAAGAAGGGAGGTATAGTGAAGTGTTTGTACGATATATATCATATGGAACAATGGGACTTAGACACAACTAGAGGTGGGAATGACATGGTTACGTAATTACCAATGATTGTGATATTAATTAGGATATTATTCTATATTCTATTGTTGTGCTGGTTTTATATTTATTGACCAAAGTAATTGAAATGATTGCTGAACATGTATTCTCAACACACCCTGCACCAGATTCTGAATTATATTGTCATTAATTATTTCATAGGTATTCTCTAAAAACTGATAGTCACTGAACAGTTTTCAATCAACCTTCTTAATTGGTTGTGGTACCTGTATGCATCATTTTGATAGAATTAATGGAGAATTGCTAATTGAAAAGAGGAATAGATAGGGCAATGTATGGCGACACCTGTCCCAGGTGTTTCCTCTGAGCAGTCAAAATTTCAATGAAGTATTCTGGTATTCTCAAACATTCTGTGACTATTATGATGATTATCTTTAATTAATTTGAGGTTTATAATTATAGTTAGTTTATTGATAGATGGTCACACAATTTGTATTTATTATGATTTAAAATATTCTTCAATGTACAATAATTTAATTTCACATCAATATAGTTATAGCTATAGCAATGCTGTGTAGCACATACTTCCACTAGTCACCACTTAAAACATTCATTGATACACCAATGTACATGTTGTGTCATATGATACACTATACTATGCAAATTTTGCAAACTGAACAGAATTACTCAATTCATTCTTCTGAGTCGCACCGTCTGAGTTAAGAGTTATCGGTTTGATGTAATGTATAAACATAGGTGAACTTGCATACAAATATAAAATTTTGCAATATATTTCAAAACATTTTGCAATAGATTTTTCACTTTTCAATATGAAGATATCATAAATAGCTTGTTATTGTCATCCCAATACATTGCCTCTTCATTTAGCATATCAGTAATGTCAATTAATTGATGTAATATTTTTGACAATTTGTAGATGTTATGTTGTGATATTTATTGCACTTAATCAGTGTTGCCATATCAAAGTATTTGTTGTGCAATATTAGAAAATGCATATTTAATATTCTGCTGGACTTGTAAACAATTGATTGTGACTATGTTGAACAAACTTATAACAAAGTGGCTCTGTTACTTTTAAATATAAAAGTAAGTACTTTAGATACAAACTCTTATGTTAAAATGTAAGCATGACAATTTACTCTGTGATTTATGCCTATGAAATGTTACTTCTGTAACCTTGTGTGCTATGTTAGGATATAGAAATATATGAATACTATTTATATTGTATGTATAAGAATAAATTATGTTATATTTCTAGATATTTTCTTGAGTCCTTCCATGAAATAAAATCGGTTTTTTTAAAATTAGGTACTCTTAGCCTCTTAGGCAAAACTCTGCTTTTGGTGAAGTTAAAAGTGAACTTGAATGAAAAGATACTCACAGATAATCTTGACATTATTGCTCTGGACTTAGTGGACTAAGAATGACTAAGTTATTACCTCTATTCTTCATTGACTAGAGTGAAAGCTATTTAATTTGAATACTACTAAGTCTACTATATGGATAGTGTGCTAAAATTGTATCAGAGATGGTAATGGAATTTCTAAATATCAACTTAATTACAAATATGCAACATTACCTAACTAGGGGGTATTAGGAAAGTGGGCTTGGTAGTATGCACCCCTTACAATGTCTTAGGGGGCCTTACTTGGCATACCCTGCCCCTTGGGTAATTCAGAATAGAGATAATGACCCCCTATTGTCATCTCTGCTTGTAAAATGCATTCTATGGCGCACTATCTACTTTTAATTCAAACAAGAAAATTAGAAATTGTTGATGTGTTTCTAGGCTGATGGGCAATTATAATACCAGCATCAAAGAGACCGAAATCCTTGGTATTTAACAAATGGTCAGTGCTTCAGGATAAGTTTGAAATATATTTTATTTTTACAATAAATTTGCATAAATTATTGAAAAAAAAAACAACATAGATTTATGGCATGTTGTTGTGATATGACGTGTTTCACACTTGTAAATAAAATGGCCTAAATACTGGTTGATATGGGAACTTGGGAAGCACAGTTAAAAAGTTTAGATCCTCAAGTTTGGCTAATACCTTTGTAACTCTTGCAATAATATTCAAATAGTGTTTTATTGGTAAAATCAGAATACTTGAAAGACATACAATATTGAAATTGATATAACTATTTTGAAGACTCTATTTATATGTGGAAATATATGAGGTGTAACTTCATGAAAACACTGGAACATAGACAAGGTAGGTCTCTGCTGTTATAAGTGGTTTGTGATAGGATAGGATAGGATATTTTATTTGCACAACTTGAGTACTTACAATAAAATGAAACATACATAAAAATATTATATGCAAAAAAGTAAAATGTTGTACAGGAGGGCACCTGAGCAGAAACTGCTGTAACCCAAAGGGTAGGTGCACCCCCTCCCCCCTTTAGATAAACCCCGGATATACTTTAAATATTATGAATCAATACAAAAGATGTTATTCTGATAACATATATGCAAAAATAATTAGTAAATATGTGGAAAGACTATTCATATTCAAATACATTATACAAATAGATATATGAATAAAATACATTATACAAATAGATATATGATCAATGCAATTAAGAATTTCGTGTTGGACTTGTAAGTCTAAAATCATCTTTGCTACATAGAGTAGGATTATAGAACTGCTGTATGGTAAAAAAGAAAAAGGTTGAACATGTATGCATTAATTATCAGAAGATAATGTATGCTAATTTGTCCAGATAGATATTCATTTAATGGAATTACCGTGCATACCTTGGAGCAAAGCCCAGCAAACTCCCTCAATGCTAAAATGATATTATGCTGAAGTCGTGCCAATGCTAAAATAAATTCCAAATTCCCTCTAATGCTAGTTAATGCTCTAACTAGAAGATAATTATGGCATAGTCACGCATCATCACACTAATGAAGTTGGACATTACAAAAAGATAAGAGTGTAAGAAATACACCCCTGCCCTCCTCCCCTTTCATCTTTGGGGGCTGACCTCAGACTGCTAAGAAGTATCACCCCAGGTGGTCTGCCACACCAAAAAATTGCAATTGGCACCTTCTAATGTATGGAATTATTGGCATACTATACATAAGTATTCTTAATTATGCATCTTAATTATGGAAAGAAGCTGTTAAGGACAGTAGACTTATATTTTTAGCGTAGCTGGGTGAATAGGCATTAATTATTATTGGCCTAATAACATTTTCACTCTTGGATGTTCACCTGTTGGAAAAGAAAATGACATTTACCAATTAATTTGAATTCAGTAGAAAGTCCCGTCTGTGATTAAAAATCTCTCTGAATTGTCAATTTTTGGTCAAGATTATTAAATAGGCCTATTTTTTTATACACTTTGATCAAATAGGACAGGACTCACTTGAGTCTCAGTTATAATAGCCAATGGCCATGCACTCAAAAAGTAAAACTTATTAGTCAGCAGAGAAATTATAATTTAACCAATAGAAAAGGATTTCTTTGGTCACAAAAAGTGCACAGAATATTACTTTTGTAATGTCAGGGAGTAAAAAGAAAGGGGGCTTAAAAATGTTCTGGTGGGCCTAAATGACCTCATAGAGACAGATAGGACATACAGTTTTGAGTCGTGATATCAGTCTCTGAACCAAGAACTATTGGGCCTGGCCTAACTAGGAGGAACTGGTTCATCGATCGATGGCTCAAATCAAGATTATCCGCGAAATCGCGATCACTGGAACGCGCTTAAAATTCCCTTTGAAGTCGCAGGCGAAGGAGCGAGGTTTTCACACCACATCTGAGGGCAGAGACGCCCCGCACTAAGTGACCTGCGTCAAATTAGAAGGAACATGCTCGTTACGTGCTTACTTCGACCAGCACTGCTTATAATGGGACGTCTAAATTCACGGCCTCTGGTGAAAACGAGAGAAAGAAAGAAAGAGCAAGAGAGAGGGCCATGTAAAGCAGAGCATCTCTGCTCTATGCATGCATTGGGTATTTCACTGTGGATGATATAGGCCTACATGGGCCAATAAAAACTTGAAAAGGGTAGGGCAATGGTAGCCTATTACAATTAGCCTACACCTTGCTATATAATTATCATTATGAAATTGTTGCAAGACTTTTCCAAATGCAATTTTTTAACTTTCGAAACTCGTTGCATACTAAATTGCTAATGCTTAGTTCTAAACTTTTAAAAGTCTAAGGTCAAACTACCGAAAATGCATGTACTGCACTTTCAACCTGTATTTCCCATAGCTTAGGCCTAATTACATTTATTCATAAGCCTTAATGTTGTCAGTGGTCTAACTTGTCTTGTCAAAATTGATGCACTTTGGCATGCAGCATGTTCAATTTAGACCTTGTCCAATAGGGTGTTTCAGGTGCCCCCAATATTTTCCGATCCAGCTTGACCTTGGTCTGGTATTGCAGTTTATATAGTAAAAGCCACATGTAAAATTTTGGCCCATTCTATAAATACCTATCTTTACCAGAATTCACTTGAAGTTTATAATGTAATTCCCCATTGGCGAACATGCAAATTCTCAAAATATTTCAAAAACCAATGAAGAAATCAATATTTTTTTCTCAATCTACAGTTCCTGAGTAAGTTTTGGGAGGGAAATTCAAATCTGGTGTTATTTTTTGTATAACCCCATTTGCCAAGATGCCAGAAGCTGTCAAATTTGTGAAAATCTGCATAAAATAGCAGAATTTTAGGAAATTCAACACTTCCTAGCTCATTAGGAACACCTGCTGTAAAATAGCTGATGCCAGATTTGAATTGCCCTCCCAAAACTTACTCAGAAACTATGGATTGAGGAAAAAATATTTATTCCTTCATTGATTTTTGCAATATCTTCAAGATTTGCAAGTTTGCCAATGGGGAATTACATTATAAACTTCAAGTGAATTCTGGTAAACATAGGTATTTATAGAATGGGCCAAAATTTTACATGTGGCTTTTACTATATAAACCGCAATACCAGACCAAGGTCAAGCTGGATGGGAAAATATTGGGGGCACCTGAAACACCCTATTGCCCAATGGTTTATAGGCTTGGGCCTGTCAATATTTATCACATGGAAGAACTTCCATTAAATTGGGCAGTATTCAGAAAAGATCAGCGTTTATTGCCCTAGATGTTTTTCATGTTTACTTAATGAAAAATATACTTTTAACATGAAAGAGACAAAGGGGTTTTTCAAAGGGTTTGGATCTCTTTCTGGCTTGATGCTCACATGGCAAATAGTTCACCGGGCGGCCAATAGAGGGCAAATGCTTGTCCAAGATGTGTACCCCACCTAGTGCTAGTCAAACACATTACCAGAGCAGCCCATCTTCAGTGAATCAGTATCCTTCAATAAAATTTTTATTTAAAAAATGATGTATTTTAATGATGTTGAAAATATCATGTTTCAAACTGATACTAAGCCAACACGGATTTTGTAATGGAATCTAAATCAGTCATACTTAGACGAAGAAGCAAAAAAAAAAAGGTACTTTTCAACTTAGATGTTGCCTTTTGACATCTCAGCTGGACTGAGGCAAAATGTCTGGACATTGCATAGTGAATATTTTAATGAAATAATTTAGTGAAAATAGTTTTATGAAAGGGTGGACCTGTTGACCTGGAGACTAGCCTGCACCGCACCTGCAGCTTCTTTTGTCTGCTTGGATCATCATGCACGTGCCTCCAATCAACGTCCCTTTGATCTTCCCAGCCTCTCTTTGAAGTCCTAGGGTCCTCTCTGGATCCCTTCCAAATATCAAACCAGAGGGCTGAAATTTACCTCCAACTGGACCTACAAATTTTATTTAATTGTGTCTAGGGAAAGACAACCATGAAGGCTCTAAATCCCATTGCTTTCCCAGTTCTGGTTGTAAAGCATGTCCATGGCTCGACCACCATTTTGCTTCTATCCTTGCACTACACTCATTGTATGGACAAAGATAGAAAAAGACTCGATATTTTTTAAAAATAAAGAATAACCCCCACCCCTGAAAAAAAATTGTTATTTTTAAATGACAAATCATATTCATCAAATAGGTCTTCTTTTTCCCCGGAGGCAAATTAATAAGGATACAGATCTGATTAAATCCACCAAAAGCTGCTGTGCCTCAAGAATTGTATTTTATGTCTTCTGTAATAAAGAAAGGCATTGTGCACAAAGCACACGACAATAGTTTTGAATAACAGACAAGACAGAGCACAGTGTGTACTTCTTCTTATGATTAACTGTATTTACAATGGCCTTTGTGCATCACAGTGAGATCGTGATACCATTTCTATGCCATCTTCTTATCATCCTTTATTCAATCACTCAAAAAAGGGTTCCTAAATCACAATTGTGTTTCTTGTCACCTGGTACAAAATAATATATGTATTTTTGCTTATAATTTCTTAGAAATGTTGTTTGTGGGTAATTGTAATGATTTTACAAAAAAAATACATATCCCATTTGATTTTAGCAAAATTATTCTGAAGTATTATTTAAATATATTTCTGTTGTTCAAAATGAAAAAAAGAGAAAATATCATGCAATTACTTTACTGTATTCAAAGGTCAGGCCCATCTGTGAAACTATGTGTAGTCTTTGTAAAACGGTACTGATGTCAAATATTGCTTACCTCATAGGCTTATGTGAGAAAATTTGTAAAATAAATATCTACATCACAAAATTATATAAAAGTTGACATTTAATAATTGTAAGGGGAGGATCCAGGAGGTGCTGGTGGCCACATCTTATTGCGTTGATATTGCAGTGCTAGGTTGGGGTGATTGGCAGTTGGGTTTGAAGGGCCTGTCAATCAAAGGGGGGGCCTTTGTCTTTTGAAGTGGCCGGCCCCTCGCCGCCAGGGGAACCACTGCCTCTGACTTGGATGTGTGTCTGTGCCAGCAGAGGGCTCCGTGGTGCAGATGTAAGGCGCGCTCTGATTGGCTGTGCATGCAAATTGGGGACAAAGGCCTGGGCCAGTGCGCTGTGTAAGCAGCAAATAGTTGGAGGGGAGATTTTCATGGCGGATTCAAAACGTGTTTGTCAGAGTCGTTACGTCCTGTGCGAAAATTAGATCAAAAGACACAACTTTTGACCATGCCGCATGTGAACTCAAGCGGCGGGGACGATTTAGCCTCAACTGATGAGGTAAAAGTATACAAAGATGAAGGAGAAGAAGAGAAAAGATCTTCGGAAAACCTTTCTGAAGACAAGTTAGGCTTGGTTACTGAGACCGAAGAGGTACGTAAACCTGTGGACTACTCACCATGTTTATGTTTTGTCAGTGGCCTGTCTGGATTATTTGTGGGCACTGACAGCTTCTACTGTTTACCTTCTACATTGATTTTTGTCTGTTGTAGGACAAAAATTCGGATTTGAGCAATAATTACCCGGGGGGCGACAAGTCCAGTGGTGCCGGGCAAGACGGTAAGTGTTTTCAAACTTTTCGGGAGCCCCCCTGACCCTCGATTAGTGTAACAAGTCTAGAGAAGGGCAGGGTTTTGCTAAACTATCAACACAGCATCTAATGTGACCCCTATTCTGTGTGTGTGGATGTTCTTTCGACCTACTTTGCCGGGTTTAGCGAGCTGTCAAGGGAGGGGAGTTTTCAAAACATGCCCGCGAGTTTGTGTATTGCAAGCCGGGCTGGGATGCAGCTCTGCCCATCTAACTCTTCCTAACAGCCCCAAACTATCTCCAAACTACTGAAATTCTTTATGTTTTCAGGTAAAAATGACCAGGGTTTGTCGGATAGACTGGGTCTTCCCGGCGGATATCTATTTGCCCCCTATCATTATGCCAATGGTGCTTCACTGGTGAGTAGTCTGAATCTAATTAAAATTCCCTTGCATCTAACGGATTTTCTGGGGGTTGATACTCTAGAAATTGAGTAAAAATGAGTAAATTTCTCGTAAATTGCAATATAAGCAGGTCTGAAGGTTTACATATGTTGTGTGTGATGTATGTGTACTTAAAATACCTTTGAACATAGCGGGCATGAAAAAAAAGTGGAGTTAAATCACAAGTCATGGTTGAGTGATATCTGGTCTGGGGGGAACACTGCAGGAATTCAAAACAAACTGTCCAGTGGCCAGCATTGGCTAGTGGGGTCCAGCAGCCCTGCATGGGGCATCCTAGGGTTTAAATGGCAATTATGGGGCTTCAAAGAAGCTAGGGGTATATTATATAGCCTGAGAAAAAAAATGAAGAGATCTCCCAATTCCATAGGAAATTTGAAAGTGGGAACAAAAGAGATTGAAAGCTGGAGAGGCTTTTTGTTAATGAGTTAGGTTGAGCACGCTAGCTCATGAGAAAGAAAGCTACTTGAGTTGCTGATATTTAAACTGAACGTTGGCATGCTAGTCAAACTATGTAATGTCCTTGAATATGCATTAACTGTAATATTGCATCATTAATTAGAGTTGAGGTTAATGTCGAGTCTTACATGTAGCTGATGGGAGTGGTGAAAGTTTAAAAAGTTGCATTAGTTGGGCTGGCAAATCCTTCATTCTCTCTCAGGCCAGAGTGTCTGGTTTAATAAGCTGGAATGCTGAGTTATGTTGAACATGGCAGTTAGAAGGGTTACATTTTGGTCTTGCTGTTAAATGCTGGAACAGCCTGCAACTGCAGAAAAGTACGGAGAGTTTGTCAGAATTCTCTAATAGTTTTGTCAACTGGGCCTTGGCTGTGATGAATGAGGGGCCTAAAATTGCAGCAGTGGCCTAGGTGGTCTGTTGGGCTGGCTACACTTTGGCTAGCTACAGGCCTAACTGCCTTACATTCATAGGGTTGGCTTGCTCAGAAATCCTTTTTGTAATGTTTTCTTTCAATCTCTTGGGTTTGCTTGTGTACTGTTGTGTGTGGCTTGTATGGCTCTATACACAGTAGAACTGAGCAAAGCTGAAGAGAAGTGAGTATTGGCTTATTCTAGGAGTATACCCTATTTCTGGATATTTTCCCACAGAAATAATGATAATATGGCACCATTGCTGTGGCAACAGTAAATTCTGCTGGAATTCCCAGTGAATTTGCAGTCTCACAACAAAACTGCCCTGGATCGGGAAAATGATTGAAGCATTGCTGTCCAGAAAATAGCCAAGCACAAGCAACAACAACGCCCAAGCACCTTGGTAGCTAGACATTGCATCCACATTTGCAGCTGGAGCCGTGTTTTATCAGAAGGCATATTATTGCTTTGTGGGGAGGCCATTGCCAGCTTCATACAGACCCTCGAGCTGTCCCAAGTATCACAGCATCGATTGCTCTGTTCTATGGATTTCTAGAGCGCCCCCCCCCCCTCCTCCTCCTCCTTGAAGCCAAAAAATCTCAAATATTGCTGGCATATGTTGCCCAATAACATGGCCAATAAATCAGGGCTGGCCAGTGCAGCTTGCAACTTGTGCTGCTGGATGGCCCTGTGGCAAGCCTGGGCTGTTCAGAACAGTTCTTCAGCTGAGTGGTCACTGTTGGCAGATAGACAATACCAGAAGGAAAATAGCAAAATATTGTAATACTGCAATACAGAATAGGCCGAGAATAGCATTTTGTTAGCACGGAGTGCCTTGACAGGCAATATTATAACGTTCACAGTTCACACAGCCCCAAAGTTGCTCTGATTATAAGACCTTTTTTAGAAGATTTTCAAAGACAAAGAGGGAAGTGATTTATACTGAATTGCGCATTTGGCTCTTTGAAATGTTATTTTTGCAAAGCCAGTTTGCTGTGTTTGGCCAAGTTTATAGTCGATGTCAAGACGAGTGTTTTATTCTAGCTTCTACTCAATCTACTGTGAGTGACCAAAAAAGCTGGCCATGCATAGGCACAGAGCTCATGACCAGTGTCCAAAGCATCAGTCCATAGTGTTCAGCCAGAAATGATGGTGTTTGAGGCCGCAGCTTTTGATGTATTGGCTCAGGGGATTGTGATGTGTTTAATAGCAGGTCGCAGCCTGACAGACATGTGTGTAGTCAGTGCTGGCCCAACCTGTGCCTAGCCTGCTGCTTTTAGGTGCCTGCTTGCCATACATGTAGCTAGCTCTTTGCCATGTAACTCTCTCTCTTTCCATAGAACAGACTGGCAATGCTGCACAATGCCTATCAGTGCACTTTCTCATATTAAAGCCATTGGAATACAGAGCCGCCAGCCTCCTAATGGGATACACAAGAAGGCCTGCAGCGGCTCAGCAGTGTTTAGCATTATGTTTTTAGGTAAACACATAGCTTATCATGTCTAAATCCTGGCTAATAAGCTGAAATTCTCTTATGCAGCCTAACCTGATTCATTTCTATATGATTCGCTCGACTTTCTGTCAATAGTGAGTTTTGGATGGGGCTGAGGCCACCTAATGTGCTTTACAGCTTGGGCTGAGTACATTAACCGTCTTAAACAATGGCGCATGATTGTCATTCAGATCTGTTTTGGGCATGTAAGCCAAGCCCTGCCACCGAATTCAGCTCTCCTAAAACCCCTTGCTGCATCTTATTCACTGTCATCACATCATCTGGCTTGCCTCCTCTGCAGCTCTCTTGCTTTGCAGCCACTGCACTCGGGCCTGGCTGGGCCTGGCTGGGCTGGGAAACTTTGCCACTGAGCAGAATTTGAATAAGTAGGGAAATTAGCTTTATGTCAGGCGGGCGCCACTCATGTGTAAAGATTACATAATGCATAGAAAATGGCACTTAGTGAATCTTCAAAGTTGCCAAATTTTCATTGAGATTCTCATGTTTTTAAAAGGCTGGGGAGGGTCAGGTTGTGGGAAGGTTTCAAGAGAAAACATTTCACAGAATAAAGAGAGAGACTCCCAGAGTAAAGTGAGAAACTCCCAAACTAAGACTCATAGGCTGACAGAGAGTGGGGGCAATGGAGTAATGTATTAATGTATTAATGAAGCCCTTATAATTGGGAGAGAAGCAGTCTCGGAGGGCCGAATCAGTGTGGATTGCCATAGGACTGGGAGTATTAGTTGAAAACCCAACAAGAGCAAGTCAGGGACAGCTTAGCATAGCTATTGCTAACAACTCCACGAGCAGAGAGGATCCCCATTCCTGTGACAAGGATTGTCAACTTTGCAGACACTGCATTCTCAACTGACTAATGTTAGAACAGGACCCCAGTGACAGCAGCTCCCTGACAGCTACACAGCCACTGCTCCCACTCACTTCAAATATTAGCCATTGCTAGAAAATTTTGACAAATTAGAAAAGGTCTTTTAATTTAACAGGAGTAAAATTTTGACAGGGAAATACTAGACATTGGGGGAGCAAAATCCAATTTAGGGGGAAGAAAGAGCAAAACGGCTGTCAGTGAAACACTATGCACGGGTTGAGAGGTTTCCCACTTGACATTTCAAGTAAATTTCGTGAATTATTATCTCGTGGCTTTTTTCTTGTTGTTGTTTCAATTTGAACTTTCGACGCAGTTTGCTGTTGTAATTGGCGATGCTTTTGGAATTCAGATGATCTTCTTGGGAGTCTCAGGTTCAGTATAATGGCTGCTGCAACTGCTTAGGCTGGCCTAGAAGGGGGGGGGATGAATAGAGAACCCTGGGTGTCACTGTGAATATAACTGTCACACTCCTATTTCTTGTCTCTGTCGTTACAGTGTTGTATATGCATCCCTAAATAGGGTATTGTGCTGTCTTTGAATGTTGCTTGCTCAAAATGTGATTTCCATGTCTGGGAGCAAAAGGGAAGGAAGAAGTCTCAAGATGACTTATAAGAAATAAGGAGGACCAAAGAAAAAGACTTAATGGTCTTCTAGGCAGTTCCCAGGTCTTCAATGACAGTCTTTAATATGCTTCTAACTGTAGTCTTCCCCGGTCTTCATTCACTGTACTGAGTCTTGGACTCTTGGTGCATTGCTCTCTGAGTGTTGAATATGCTGAGTCTTCATTGACTGAAAGCAGCTGACTCTGCTGAGTCATGATGTATTGTGAGTCTTCCTTCTGAGTCCTGATGTGTCCTGACTCTTTCTCGACTCTTTCTCTTGCCTCCGTGTCTTGAGAATGGGACTTGGTGATTTCTGGCTCCGTCATTAGCACCATATGCTTAGTGTTACACATCTGTATTGATCTCTCCAACTCTCACCTCTCAGCCAGCTGTGGAGCTCAGTGATTAATTAAAACAACTCGGCTCAATGCAGCCTCAATGGATCTTCAATGGATCTCGCTGGGGGTGAATGGCTCACTATGAATGGACTGCACTGGCATGTCTTCTGCCTAAACACTTCTTGCTCCAATCTTTCTGAATTCTGCAGGTAAACAGGCAACTGCACCAATTATCGCCCGTGTTGAATCTCCCTGACAAATGCCTCAGATCTGCTCTCCCCTGTGTCAAGGCTTCCAAGAGAAGCAGTCTTGTTTTTATTGACATAATAGAACTCAACTTTAATTATTTTAATAATCGTAATTAAGTGTTGTTTGATCTTGACTAAAATGTTCAGCCCAGTAGATGATTTCAGAATTATTCTCTGAAATTCATCAGACTCATGCAGGGAGAATGGGAGGTTCTGTGGTGCAATGGTTTTAGTATTTGATATTAGTCCTGGGTTCGAATCTCAATTAAGTTTCAGTAATCTGCAATACTGACTGAGAATTCTAGAATCAAATCACATTCCTCAACAGATTTTGCTCTTCATTTGGGTTATGAATAACTTATGATGAATTGATGAACTTGATTTATTGAGAGCCTGACTGCTGTAATGCTACTAACACTAATGTAATTGTGCTATAATTGATTAATGGAGTGGACACATTCAGTTGAACAAACACTGGCCACAGGCTGTCATTGCCCAAGTGTCCATCTGCAGTGTCCATCTGCAGCTGTTCAAGTCAAGTGGTTGCTAGTTTGACCAGTGGTCACCATAAATGCTTGTGCAATGTACACAAAGCATGTTACAGCCACATGTGGTCTGGTGGTGGTCAGTAGCCATATGAAAACACTAGTGTCATCCTAATTGGGTCAAACTAAATTTCAGATTGGTTGAATATATAATAATTTATAATATCTTTCCAAATTACTGATTTGATTCCTCTTTTCTCATTAAGTGAATCACAGAGCATGAGTCATTGCCTAGTTAAGCAGAGGCAGTGCTGTTAAGTATTCCTCTTCTTAATACTCAGGGCTTATAAAAGTTTTCCCGATGCAATATTAAGGAAATTACAGGATACGATTTTCATTAAATGGAGAATTTGAAAATGAGATGACATATTTGGAAGTGCTGTGAGGCTGGCTGGAGAATATGTAGCAGAGCTGAAGAGCTTAGAGTTGGAGAGATTTTTATCTGACATTAGTGCTTTGATGTCTTTGATGGTGGCTTTGCTTGTGCCACAGGTGTTTTTTTCTTCTTTTTTGTTGCTAGATGAACATAGCCGCATCTCACAGACGCATCTCCCTGCCTCCCTCTCTCTCCCTCTCGCAGGGCTGTAATATGAGGCTGTAATAGCTGGCCAGTCAGACCTTCAACCTCCTGCAGGATCATATGGCCACAGCATGAATAGACTCGGCTGCTTGGCTACAGGCTAGGAAATTTTGCAGGCAGGATCAAAGCCATTAGTCAGATCAATATGTTGATAACGTGGTATCAGATGCAGGGGACGGTTGCCTTCGGTTGCCTTGGGTTGGGAGGAGGGAGCTTGCTGCAGGCCTTAGCATCCTCCACTGAAATGTCAACCTCCGCATCAGCTGCATGATCAGCCTGCATCACAGCTCATCTGCGCCTCTCCCCCTAAAAACTTCATTTGTAAACAGCCTCTGAGCTCAATGCAATACCCATCATCAGCCCTGAGTATCATCTGATCTTCATTTACACACATCCCTTAATGCAGCCTCCCTGCTTCCATATCTCCCGCCATCTCTGACGTCACACCTATTACGTCATTAGTTGAAAGGGAGACTCTAAAAGAGAGAGTGTCTGAGTGTTCCCCCAACTGATATCCTGATGCGAGGCAACTTCAGAGTTCAGACAAGCCAGCTGAGTTCTGGGGTCTCTAGCTGCTACAGCTGCCCATGCCTTTGCTGTGTGCCTACCAACCCTGTAGTGCTAAGCTCTCCTCTTGGAATTGTGTCAAGCTGGCCTAATTCTATCATGACGTCACAAGCAGTTAGTGAGGCGTTGGAAGGATTAAGCCTGATTGCTTCTCATGATGCCTGCTGATTTCATTCTTTGTGAAAGATAGCCATTGACCCACTTGTCATGTGATGCCATTTCTGTTTGATCTAATCATTATTGACTCATATTGGCTGTTATTGCTTTGCAATTGGGGAATGACATGCCCTCAAGAGGCGAATAATCTCCAACACACTGCTCCAGCATTGCTCCTGCCATATTCTGCCCTCGTCCTGCAATCAGGTCAGGGTGACCTGGTTAATGGTGTCATGACCTAATTGCATAATGAGAGGCAACTGTTATAGGGGTTGATGTCATAATGCGTCATCATGGCAAAAGCTGAGTGAGGGAGCTGGCTGTGTATTGTGGCAGCCAGTGCTTGGATCCTGCTGGCAGTCAGCTAAAATAAATCATAGGAGTTCCTTGTTGTGACAGAGCCAGTGCACCCTGCCCAGCCAATGACAAAAGACTCTGGTTGGCCTTTGATCTCCCAATCTGGGTCAGAAGCTGTCCTTATGGGTCTTTATCTGATAATATGGATGTTCTGCTATACTTGTTATCCCCCAGCACAAACACAATATACTGTGTATTATACAGAACTATTAGGAGCACGGTCAAGCTCTGTATAGCTCACTGGCTGTATAATAACACTGCATAATAACACGGCCCCACATAGAGTGCATCAGACAATCTTTGACATTTGCTACAGAACTTGTTTACATCGCCCCATGATAGCTCTTCTGCTTTATCTTTGGATGCACTGGCTTATGAGCCAATATCTTTGAAAAGGAGATATTTGATATTAACATGGAATCAGCTTAGATTGCTACTTTGAGTTTAGGGTGGTGTATGTTGCATACTTCATAAAGTGTTGTGAAAGTGGTAGATGCTGGGTAAATATTGGGCCATTTAATAGTTGAATGATGCGGCATTGATGCTGGGTGTTTGTAAATAGAGGAGAATTCGCTTTGGTCCTGGCACAAGAGGAGGATGCCTATGAGCTTTGGAGCTGTGAGCTTTGGAGCCAGCTCTGGAGCTAGCAGTGGCTATGAGTGTGTGGCTGGTGTGTGCTATGCGATCATAGATTAGACATTTAACGCCATCTTTATTGACAGCCCCTGACGCCTATTTCTCTTGGCATCTGATTGCCAGTTGAGGATTAAGAAATTGGATCTTTTCCCAGAGATTGATATAGATCATAATGATCCAACAATATTGAATGCATCTCTCTTCACCACCAGCCTCTCAGCTGCATCTCTTCAGAATCAGCACAAGATACTCTGAGAGATACTCTGAGAGATTCTCTTGAGCTTTCATCTTGAGTTCAACCTGAATCTTTCCTCTGAATCTCTCCCCTCCATCTCCCATCTCTCCAGGAAAGATTCAGTAGAGATCCCCACCCAGTAGATACAGCAGCCTGCTTGTGATATGCTCTGATAGTACAGCGGAGATAACAAATTGCATCCATGTTGTTGTAAACATGGACTTTTATCTCTTTGCTCTGATTCTAGATTCATATTAAACAAACCTTAAATCAGCTGAATGCTTTTGAAGTTAGACCCGGTGCTGCTCATCATCTGCAGTGGGACATGCTCCGCCAGTTGACAATTTGTAATGCTGAATATAATGGGCCCATTGCTTCTATTATTGGTTGTCTGCTAATCCATATTTGGCTTTATCTCAGGTTTATCTTGCCATGAATTATTCAATGCTGTTGCCCTCTAGATGTGCTTTATCACTCTATAATACTTCATTCTCTCAATTGTATTACGATTTGTATAACAAAGTGATTTAGCCTAACAAGAATAAACCAATTAGTTATAAATATATTTACACTGAAAGATCATCCTGTAATTGGATTAAAAATGATAAAATGAGGAAATATGTAGGTTCATGGTTAGGAATACATTGTTATCGTGATGGATAGATCAACATACAGGTTGTCAGGAGATAATTCTCTTGTAGTATATTGATAATTGATATCATAATATGAATCACAAATGCTATAAATCATGCTTTATAGGCTGTCAAATATATAGTGTCTATTAACTGATGGTGTCAATAATGGTGTCAGTTGGAGGAATGGAGTGTATGTTCTTATTAAGCTTATTGTAGTAAATTAAGAGATAGTGGGAATGAGGATCTTAGGGGAAGTTGTAGGAAGCTGCAGGGCTAAAGAGGAAAGGCCAGTGGTTCAGCTAGGAATTGCAGGAATTAAAAGCAGCACAATCAGGGTTGCATTGGGCTGCCAATCAGAGTAGCATGTGAGAGTGCATGCTCATTAGGAGCCGCCATGATTACTGCTTGTACAATCCCCCTGGGCTGAAACTAATGCCCAATAACAGCCTGGAACAGCCTAGAACAGGTCCCTAGCCATTCCCACCCATTCCCAAGCCATTCCCCCGTGATTCCCTGGCCATTCCTAACACCCATGCTATTTGCAAGAGCAAGATCAAGTCATGATATTAACATACAACTTGTCAAGATTGCCAATCACTGCAGAATAAGCAAATTAATATTAAAAGTTGAAATTTGCATTGCTTACACCTTCTAATAATAAGTTACAGATATGATGTATCAATTGCCAAAAGCATGGTTCATTCACAAGCTAATCCACGTGAACATATTTATAGTTATGCGTTATTATAACAATATTAGTGTCTTTTGGCTCATTTTGGTCTTATATATGTCTTAATTCGTCTTAACCTTTGCTACTGGTAGAAATAGGAAGATGTATTTCTGGACTAATTGAAAGAATATATATTTTTAAGTAGATCGGAGTTATTTTGGTGTTGGTTGGTTATTCTAGAAATGTGGTTTCTTCCCTTTTGAGTGTGCCGCAGTCAAATGTAGTGCTGACCACACATCAAAAATAGCAGTTGTGACATTAATTAATCAGCTTGTGTAGTTAATTGGATTGATATTAACGACATGGCCAATTAGGACAGGGGAGAAGTGTGTATTACTGTCACAGTGCTGTGTAGGCAGCCAGTCAGTGTGTCATCTGAGGACTTATGGGTCTGAGAAGTGTCTGGTTAATGAGTTAAGACAATATTTGTAGCCCTGTCAAGGTGTGCTAACTTGACTGCTTGCTTATGACATATCACATGACAGTCGACAGAGGTGTCATGCCACAGGTTGTGGGCTTCTGTCAAAGCAAGATATTATGTGTCACCTAGTTGTGTTATAAATATATGTGTGGAGTCCTTAGAGTAAGGATGGAGTCATAATTCAACTTGTTTGTTCTTTAGTAAGTCCTGTTTTCCAATTGTTGCTATGAACTTCTATATCAGAAAATGTTCAAAATGAGTATTTTATTAGGCCTCTGACTAATAATTTAAAGTAATTATTTGACTTATTTAAGTTTAAATTTCAAAACTTGATGAACCTAGAAGTAGTAACTCCAGGAGAACCGAGATGCTAAAGCCGCCCAGAATAATTGGAATACCTGGGATTTGTTATGACAGCCAAATAGGAAATGTATTGGAGTGCGAGCGAAATGCACTTGGTTATGAGGTTTCTGAGGGTGGTCTGTATTTCCATGCTGTTGTTGCAAAAATGCTCTTGAAATCGATGATGAATTTCTGGCTGGATCTCGTTGATGGGTTGAGCATCTCTTCAATCTCTCTGGAGACTGGGAGGGACCTCAGAGGCTCAGACTCAGAAGGTTTCTTGGTACTGATTCACTGAGTACTTAAGTTAGTTTAGTTAGTAAGTAGGTAGATTGGTTCTCGGAAGCCAACTTAGCCCAGAAACCACCAGTAGCAGTGGGCACTAGGACCTGTGGGTTGATTCCACTCGGTTCCAGGTTGGTTTAAACTTTACAGAGTACATGAGTGGGAGAGATCTCTCAGAGATGGGAGAAATGAATCTGGTGAACCAGGAATTGTGGCCACCTAACCTGCTGATGAGGATGCTATACTTGCTGCTGCTGATGCTGCTGCTTCTGGTGTGTCAACAGGTGCAGTGACACTGCAGTTGTTGCAAACTTACTGCAGGACATGCAGGTCGGTTCACTCTGCTGCTGCTGGAGACATGTCATTGTCACCCTTTGTCCAACTGACACCACCAGCAACTTGCTCTAACCTTCAGGATTCACTGCTTTGGTCGTGGACTGCTCAGTCCTTCATTATGGACGCTGTTCACTCTGGAGAACAGTCCTGAACTCCAATCTGCAGTTTGATAAGTGTGCTTGAGGCAGATTAACATAAACACTGTAAAAATACATTTTATATGGCATTGTACCAGAATATTATAACAGACAGTTACACCTGGTGAACTTCTTGACTTTCTTCATCTGTGTCAATTTGTCAAAGGAGTCTATTTGTGTATTGTGTGACATAAATAAAGAATGAGACCGTGCAAAATCACTGTGATCTCAAGTAATCAGAAGATATGAAGTGATTTGAGTTGTTCTGAGCACTTCTCATATGATCTTCTTTCATGACAATCATGTCAGCTTCTTCCTGTCAGTTGTTTCACTTGTTGTAGCGCCTTCAACTGCCTTGTCATTGCTTTATTGTCATGACGAAGGCTGCAGTTTCAGGTGTTACAAATGCAACTGGACACCCAGCAGAAATCCTACAAGGCAGTTAGCCCACAATGCACTGGCAGTGGCTATTAGTGCTCACTGTGCAGCTCACAACATGTTGCTTTGATTGAAATTGAAAGCAGCTTTGATGAAGTGATTTAAGTCAGCTGACACCTGAGGTTCTTGTCACTATTGGTCACGTTATAAGGGTCAGTTTACTGTCACCCACTCTATGATTTGTATGTTTATTGACCGTTTCAAACTGTTTGGGCTGTGTTGTATATCTTGTATTGTTATGTTTGTGAAGTTATATTTCAATTGACATGTAATCTTGGAAATGGTGATAGATATACGAGTGAAAATACAGTATTGATCGTAAGGAATTCCAGTGGTCATTTTGGCTAATTTGCTAATGACCTCTTTCTTAAAGAGAGTAATTTTGTCCTTTTACAAACCAAGAGCTATTTTAGCATTCTGATTGACTCCCTCATAATTGTAGGTCTCAGGGACTCAGCTCTCCCTGTGGAATTGTTTTAACAAGCTTTGTAACTGGAACTGTGTGATCATGGAATTAGTACATAATCAAACTGACACAACAACTCTAGTGTAACAAGTCTGGGGTGCCTTGACAGTGTCATGCAACTCATTGCTGCTCATTTTGACTCAACATTTTGAGCATTTTGTGTTTCATTTCATACTTGGATCTCTCACTTAAATGTGCTATGTGTGTGCTCATTTTGTGCTCTGTGTGTGCTCATTTTGTGCTCACTTTATGCTCATTCTGTGCTCATTCTGTGCTGTGAGATGGCAGCTTTCTCCAGTTGAATTGCCATCCTGAATTGCCATCCTGAATTGTGATTCTTGTGAAGGTCTCTCCTTGCCCTCCCCAGGGATGGGCTGTCATCTGGCTCTGTCAAAGGATGTTAGGAGGACAGTGTACAGGTGTGATCAGGCAACAGGGAAGAGCAAGAAGCTCCTCAAAGAGGCTCTAAGAAGGGTCTCTTGTAATGCTGTTGAAGCTGAAATGATGATGTGATGGAGATGATGGTGATGCTGTTGAGGATTGATGATATCAATGTGATGTTATGTCATTGGTGCTATTGATGGTTATGGAGTTGTTAGTGGGAATGGTGTCACTGATATCACTCTTGTTGTCTATATTTGCTGATGGAGAATATCTGTTCTGCTGAGGAAATCCCTAGATGCAAATGTGATCATATACAATTCTGATGATTACATTTCCTACTGCATCTCTATTTGGTCTAAGTGGGGATCGAGCATTCATTCAACATCCATCCTAACAACAAATCCGCATCAGCTACATCATCATCAGCAGCAGCAGCAGCAGCTTCAGCAGCACACAGCTTTGTCTGGCAATGGCCTTTGACAAAAACAACCTAGATAAGATTATTTCATTTGACTGCCTTGTGCACAAGATCAAAGCATCCAACTGCCTTTCTTTTTCCTACTACATGAAGATATGTGATTGTCGTCGACTTGCTTTGATTGCTGTTTGTGGGAAAAACGCTTCGTTATTTCGCCCTCTTTCTTTTGTGTCTTGTGTTTTGATGTCTTGCAGCCTTTGTCAAGTGGACCTGTACAGCACTGTATCAGTGTGTTGTGTACATGGGGTTCTTCCATTCGTTTCTTGCAACAACCATTTGGTATTGTGTCCAAGGTTGTTAGTCAGTTTTAAGCAACTTCTACTTCAACTTTATATACTACAATTTATTTTCTGTACATAACTTGAACAAGTACATTACTGTTTCGGAGTATTTCAGACTTCAGAGTGCACCCCATAAAGGTCGCCCATAGATTGAGGTATATTCACTAATTAGCAAATGTTGTATTTTAAAAACTCTCTAGGCGAATGAGAAGATTTAGTGCACAGACGTTTCTCAAGGTTTTTAAGGAGGGTCTGTACTTGATCACTTGATTTGAGGCTGATTTCAGGACCAACTTGAAGCAGGTCTAATGATAACAGGGCCTCCTTAGTGCCAGCTATCACCTCGTGATAATGTTGCTTCTGGCTTAATTCACACTTTTAATGATGGAGATCTGAATATTGTAATATCACGAGAAATTGATTTCTGTATTCAATTTTCTATGGATAACAGATTTGGACAAATTTCATCACCTCAATTGATAGTAATGCACATAAAATCAGATCAATCAAGTCAACCAATTAGGTCAATCATTGGTTTATTGAGAATTAGCATTAATTTGCTGTTGTGCACTGAGTGGTTTTCGTGGTAGAGTGAGTAGTGTCTGCTTTCACGTCTGAAGGTCTCTCGGCTGCTTCTTAGCCTGCTTTTGCCTGTGTGCAGCCTGCGACTGATGGGGATGTTTGTAAGCTGGAGGGCCTGAGTTGTCCTCAAGGAGCTCGTTTCACACTAAGAGAGGTTCGTCTGCTAGACATCAGGCCAACGATGTAGACAGCCGGCCTGCAGCACTGAACCAGTGACATATCAGGACTGAAGCATGAAACTAGCAGCATCTCAGGACATGGCACCAGGACTGAAGCATGCGACCAAAGCCGCGCATGAACTCGAAGCATTAAACTAGTAAGATGGCAAGACAGAAGCGTCAAAACGGTGTCATCAAAGGACTGGAGCATTGGACTTAGTGACTGTCACAAGCATTAGACCTTTGGGAAGAGGAGTTTCCAACCTAACCAGTGCTGAAACTAGTACTTAGCATCTGAGGCCCGTAGCATCTGTCTCCCTCAGAGTGTGAGGGCAAGGCATCCGTCTAGTGCTCACTCTCCCGGTCTCTTCTCCCGGTCTCTTCCAGTCCCTCTCAGTCTCCGGCGTCTCTGGCCAGCCAGCCATTGACAGACTGCATCAGTAACCTTGGTGGAGGAGTAGGGCCTTGGTGGCATGGCTTGGGGCTGACCACTATTGATCTGTAAAAGGTGTCTCCAAAGATTAGCAGAGAGGCTTTCCCTGTCACAGGTAGATGGGCCATTGTGAGAGAAGTGGCCCTGTTTAATTTGTCACAATGCTCCTGCTCCACTGGCTTCCCCAGGGCTTGCTTGCAAATGCTTGGGAGGGGTCACCATCAATGTGCTTGAATTACTACCTCCTACTATCTCCAAGCCTCTCTTTATAGCACTGCTGCTTTTTGATGTGGTCGCTTGCTACAGTGCACTATTGCAGTAACTGTGATACTATGATCAGTTACTGTTAAGTCTTAGCTATTGTCCTATGGATGAATCACACTGGCAGTCCCAGTAACCACTGGTTTCTAGTATTTTATAGTCCCAATTGATCCAAGGTAGAAACTATAAACTCAGGTTTTAGCTCTGACTTTTGGTTGATGTCTTTGTTACAAATCTTCTTGCTTTTTCACCTTTCTTTGAGATATATTTCTATTGAAGTGCTGGAAACAAGGAAGCCGGTTTGTCTCTCTGCATAAGTTGCTGCTTGGTTCACTGTTACAGTCTCCACTGTTACAGTGTTGGGGGCAATGCAATGGTTGTGTTACAGCTGTGTGTAACTGTTACAGCCCCATGCAGGATCGTATGATGGGATTAAATGCAGTTATTTTCAAGTGAAAGGTTTCCTGAGTCAATCCTGACTCCTGTGGAGGCAAAAAGAAGAGAGAAAAAGAGGTTTGAGGAGGTTGTATTAGCTGTCTGTTGCTGCAATGATAGAGGAAGAAAACAGAAGTGGGGATGAGTGATGTAAGCCACGAACAGCTGTATTTCTATGACAGCCATCATGTAAACTTAGTCTTGTAGGCAAGCTGCGCCTGCTATGTGGCGTTAAATTGGGAAATATTTCCCCCACATTTTCTCTGTTCAATGTGTTTAGAAGTTAGAAAGTTGAGGTACTCTCAAAATGGCAGATATTTGGTATATGAGTGTATTAATACAGGGTGGGCATGGTTTAGGGGCCACCCTGTTTGTTTTAATGATTCTACTGGGTTTTGCTCAAAATTTGCTGTGTGTGAACCTCATTGGGTGGTCCTTGCTGTTGTAATTAAGTGGTCGCAATATGAGGTGTGTGCTGTAGACAATGTTGATTTGAGAAAGTCACTGGAAGGCTGAACACTTCACTTTTCTGCCCAATGACTTACACACAGTGTCTGATTGAGTCTCCCAGCGATTGTTAAATATATTCATGACCTAAGGTGTTGGAATATTCATACTCAGTTGGTACAACAAAAAGGGCATGTCGTGGTGATGGGACAGTATCTGTGTGAGGTCATGGGCTGGCAGAGGTCCATGCTGACCTGGCTCGGACATTAGGTACATGGTGCATATTTGGACATTTCGTGGCCACAACAGAATAAGTGGGAGGCAGAAGTCCTGTTATCGTTTTGAGTAATAATACAGGACCCAGAGGGTGAGGGTGAAAATAAGAGGGAGACATGCAACGTGTCAGAGGGCATTTCTTATATCATGTACTGCATGCAGGGCCTGGTGAGTTTTATTAGCCAAATGTAATAGCAGGAGCAAAGGTATTGAAGCAATTAGAGAGGGAAATATATCGCACGTGTATTTGTCCCATTGCCCCACCTATCTGTTTGTTGCCCCAATAAACACAGACTTTGTCCCTAACTTTGGCTGGCTCCCTTTGCAATGTGTGCTCAGGAACAGAACTGAGTTGGCAAAGTTTGAGGAATATTTTTATGTTAGCACCTCATGATAATGCTCTGTCCTGTTACTTTTATTTTGGATCTTTATCATACTAGTAGTGAGAGGAGGAAAGGGGGGATTTTAATTAGAGGAATAGGTGGCCAAGTCAGTTGGCAAGGCAAGTCACTGTACTCCACAGCATTCAACATTCAGACTCATGTTAGGACAGATTTGTAAATCACTTGTTAGTTGGTTGTTGCTAAATGGTGAGATGATGGGTGACATGGTGTGTCTGATGAACTTGTACACAACATGTGAGAAGCATGTCAGTTAGAAGTTAGTTCACCCTGCCAGCCTGGCAGGGCCTGCTTCATGTGTATATTGCTCCATGTGTATTTGGCTGTAATAAGTGCACTCTGCTCTGGTAATGGCTTTTTGCACCCTTGCCAACTGGCCACATTAAACTGAGTGAAATCACGGCATCTCCTGTACATTGGATCCCTTGTTAGTCCTTGTTTCTATTCAGAAAGAGTCCCTCCATAAAAAAGATAGACTAATTAAACACGAAACCTAGCTCTATGCCTTTCAATTGAGACACGGTGGAATCAAATGAAGACATTCAAAACAAGAAACTATGTAAAAACATGTGTAGAGATGCCAAGATAACTTTAGATAAGGCAATTTGCTTAACAAAATGTGAATATCATACACCATCAGTGCTTAGATCAACTTACATATGAGGAAATATACAAGATTCCTACTATGCAACTGACAAATTTTTTTGTGGCGATTTCAATGATGTCCATGTATATAAGAGGATTTCCTTGTTTGTATGGACTAGTATTATTAGTCATTATATCACAAATTGTAACAGGCTTGTCGTCTGTGTAAAATGGTGTATATGTGTTGTTCCGTTAGTGAGAATGACACAGGGAATGACACGGTGGAAGTGTTCACATAATTCATGGTTAATATAATAACTTGACAGGCCCATGTATTATGTTGCCTGGTCATGTATCATGCTTTCAGGATGCCAGACTGCAGCTTGTGATAAAGCAGATTAGGCCTGATAACAATTATAGGTTAAATCCTGCTTCTTGTTGTTATTTATTTGGTGATTTGTGGTCACCCAGACCACAGCATTGATGCTTGTTACACTTGAATCAAGTAATAACTATGTTAGGAGGAAATTTGTAAAGATAAATTTTTGCAACATACTCTTTTTAGCCTGTTTGGAGTGCATACTAAATCTGCCCCAGATTCTGGGTAGCAATGAATTGAGATTCTCTTGTTAATAGCTATCTCTTTTTATCTGGTAATGTCTATTATATTGGGTATCTACTATCTACAACTTATAGGATCTATAAAATTCATATCTATGAAATGCACATAAAACCCTGTTATGTGTTATTAGTAGTTTATTACTGTATCACTGCTTCATGATATGATGTTACATTATATTTCCTGATATTACACGATGTTTTCACATTTCATGATATTTGTAATGCTATTTGTGATGGGGAATTTCTTATTATGATGATAACCCAAAAACCCATCCTGCCTCTCACCCCACACAACACACCCAGGGATGCCCCATGGAGCAGGTTTATATCAGATGTACTTGTGGCTAGATTATATATAGATGTGTAAGATGAGCGGGGGGTTGAGCAGTTGTTTTAGGGGTAGGGGAGGAGCAGGCCCTGTTATGACTCAAGTTGTATCCATGCAGTAAGGACCAGCCCCAGGGCACAGCATGTATAGCACAAAGGCGGAGACATAAACATGCCCTTCGACTTGTTGGCCAGGTCAGCAGCATGTCTCCCCAACTACAACAGGCTCTGTCCTACAAGGGTTCCATCAGACTCCATTGGAATCCACCTCCCCCTTCCACTGAATCTGTTGGTTCTAGATTCATGAATGGGTTCTTCCCACAGACCCACTTAACATTGTATGCCCACAGAACGATATGGCCCCCTGTTGGCTCTCCTGTTTGGCCCAATGTAGGCTCAGTGTTGGCCAAAGTTATGGTGCTGTACTGTTTTGTGATCCATCCCTGCATGGTCTCAGTGTTGTCTTAGAAACTCTCACAGAGCTCAAATATCTCAAAATGTTTGGAAAAAACTATCTTGAGACCAAACTGAAGCCCTATGACAACTGTCCATAGTCCATCTGGCCAAACAACTAGAGTACTCTGAGAGTACCCAACTGATGAGAGTTTTCCCACTGGTCCCTGCTGGACATTGTTTTGTCTGCCTCCCCCTTGGCGATAAATAAATCTTGGATCCACTCAACTCATACAAACACCCACCATTTTGGAAGCAGTTTGGAAGAGGAACTCAAACACTCATTCCACAGCTAACCTCATGGGGGTGCAGAATGACTGTCAGAATCTAGCACAGTCTATTATCCATCAACTGACATGTTTTGTAGAATCAATGCCTCCATGTTGTGATCTTATTCAGTGATCTTGACTGTTTAACACACTCCCCAATCTGACTTCCAGCACTGGCTCTTGATATTCTGTGTTATCTTTTGTTGTTGTGTTGTTGCAGTCTTACGTAATCATGTCTAGAGTTGTTTGGAATGATCTAAGCTGGTCGTTTCGGCCTTGGCCAATTCGCCCCAAGCAAATGTAGCTATCACGGCAGACACAAAATAGGCTGGAATAGACTCACAGAACTGGGGCTGTGCCTCAGCTGTGTGGTTGGGCTGGCCAGACATTAGAACTGGGGGCCCTGTATACCTTTCTATGCCAAGGTACACAGAAACTAGGCCACAAACTTCAACCAGTTCACTGCTAGCTGCCTCCCTCTCCTACCTCCCTCTCTCTAAAGCTCTCTAAAATCGACTTCTTTCGCTTGATGTATGTTTACTGCAACGCACTGGAAGACTGGGGATATGTCATGTGTATGAAAGGCAGCTTACAAGTTACTGGCTGAGTGTGCCCACTGCTAGAGAAATAACTAAAGAAACAACAAAGAGCCGTTTGTTGAATGTGCATTGTTTTCAAGTGGGGAAAACTTGGCAGGCTCCTTGACACCGTTCACATGACATGGCAACATACACCTCTTGTCATTGTGCAGGAAGTTTACATGGGTTGACGTGGCTCAGATATGCTGCATAGAATCATAGATATGGACTAGCCTCAAGATATGGCAGTTATTGGCAGGCCTATGGCAGCACGATCTAGCATAGCTATTAGGGGCTGGCTCGATTGAGATGTACTCGGGGGCAAAGAGAGAGATAGAAAGGGGGGGGGGGTGATATGTGTGGATTGATGTGTAATGTGAGGCCTGCGAGGTGATGCTAAGAGTGGCAAGACATGGAAATTGTGCTATCTAAGGTGTGAGATTTTTTGATCTCAAGATGAACTTCAAAGACTGCCTCACTTGTCAACTGGGTCATAAGACACAGTGCTGGCACTGCTGGGCCTCCCCTCCATTCTTATTTATTCAACCCCCTGTTTCTGAAGATCCTGAAATACCCTGTCACAGGATCTTACCTCTGTCAACCCTGGCATAAATCAAACTCCTGTTGAGTGCTGTGCACTGTTCTCTAGATCCCCTCATGGTCTCCTTCAGCATTTCTGCAAGATTCAGGGTGCGTCAGTTGGCAAGATATCTGCTGCCTCCTGAAGAATTGGTATGGAGTCATGGGTTCAGTTTGGAATGTCTGCTCAGCTCATTTAAACCTTGCCACATGTCCTCACTTCATTGGTCAATCACTCAGTCCTACTGGTCACTCAGTGGTATAGTAATCTACTCTCTAGGTGTGGATTGAGCAGGTGCTGAATGATCATCTCTCCTCCACTGTTTACCCTTGTGTCTTGATCTCTGATCAGCCCTAATCCGTTACCCACATCACTCGAATCTGTTTAGTAGAGTAGGGTACTACTACCACGAGGGAGTTAGCCTAAAAAAAGGAAACCTCCACCCAGTGGCTTCTGCCCTTTAACACGCTGGTGTTTTCAGGGAAAGTATCCACCTTATCTAGATCCCTCAAAAGAGGAATTTTATCTCAGCTGGTATTTTGGCTTAACTTTTGCCAAACACAAAAAGATAATACGCGATAATCTGTCTTCTCACTCAATGTGCTTTGGTCCTAATGCCCTGGTTTAAATATGCAGCTCTTCTAAGTCTCTTTGTTAACTGCTTTGTAGATTAAATAAAGCATAATTAGGTTTTTGCAGCTCTTAAGCCAGGCTGGAATGTTTGCTTGGGGTGACCCTGGTTTTTGTGGCTGTGTGCAGGAACGTGTCCCCACTGGGAAGGAACTGCCCTCTGGACTTGGAGCATACTTGTGAATTCTCTGAGGTATTCGTCAAAACAAACTTTTTTGAGACATCCACTGGCCCCCTCCATTGCTCCTCCGTGGCCCCCTCCTTCACGGTCATTCTCCAGCCAAACTCTATAGATGAAAAAATAGCCAAGAAAAAAGTAAGCAAATTTTCACATGTCCTGCAGGATATAAGCAAATACAGCCATAAAAAGCCATGGTGGTTTTATTTTGGAAAGGGGGTTTGCCTAGCATGCCTCTGTAAACTGAATTAGCATAAGGGCCTGTAAAATATATGTGGTAATTTGACACTTGTAAAATCCTGACAGGTTCTTTTCAAGAGTTGGAGAAAATTGTGCTTGGCAGAAAGACATTCTTCTTGTAGTTTTTTCCCCTTTTTTGGTGAGGACTTAAGAATGTCTTTCAGCCTGTTTCAGACTCAATTCAGAGTGCCTCTGTCTCTTTTACTCAATTTCCACTGAAACCTCAACTGGAAAGTTTGGAAACCTACTCGAGCCTCAGACCTCTAGTAGCTTCTAGTAGCTACAATCTAGGGTATGTTGTGGGGATTTTTTGCCCCTGAGAACCCCAGAGCATGATTGTGTCAGTTGGGTATTTCCTGTGGTTTGCTGTTCATGGCTATAAGTTTTATGGCTGTTTAGTACTTGGTACTTCAAGGTCAAAATATAATAAAACACAACATAATGCGGCTAATGCCATGTTATACATTGCAAATGCATGTCACATTGCCACTATACAATTGTGTACATTAGAGCTATTTAGTTTACCAATTATGCCATAACAAGTATGATTTATTTTTTGTGCTTTTTGTGCTTTGTAGCATTGAGGCTTATTAATAGCTTAGGATTTGAACTCAGAATGATACATGGCATAAGTGGCTGTACAATGGGCCCATGTCAAATGATGTAGCCCCTGCACACTGGACTGCCTTTCACATGAATTGAGATTGAGTGACAGGGCAATTCGCACTGAAATCTCTTTGTATGTGTGTTACGAGGCTGTAACAAACCAGACAATTCATAAAAAAAGAGCCCTGAGTGCCTTAATATCTCTGTCATTTGATAGGAAGCGATAATAAATCACGAGTGATTTTAGTCTGCCTAAAAAACGCTGACGTTAAGTGGCAAAATGTCCAAGTATATCTGAGTGAGGTGACCTGTGATGTCAATGTGTTATTGTGAACAATCAGAAATGATGAAAAAACACTCAGTGCCTGAAAAAAGTGTTATTCACAATTGCAAATTGGCTTTTTTTTTTTTTTTTTTAGTTTTCTAATATTTATTAGGACCCAGGCGAGCCAATGAGGAGTGAGTGTGACAGGGGAGTAGCTTAGACAATGACCCACTTATGGTGTGACAGCCATTTAGTGACAAAGGTCCCCTAATTTCCACAGAAATTTACTGAATTTTGTTTACTCTGTATGACCTGTCTGCTCAGCTTGCATACAAACTCATGAATATATGTTTGGCCTGGCAATCCACATGTAACCAAAGACTCACAATAAAATGATCTAAAAATGATCTAAAATGACATAAAATGACATAAAATGGCATTGCTACATGATTGTCCTCCCTTGATTTTGTCATTTTAGTCATCCATCTTCGTCCATGATCTCATGTTTTGCTCTTGCCTTTGTGGTGAATTTCTACTACTTAATTTGTTTCCCAATTTGTAAACTCTTTTTGCCAAAGCCACTCCAATGAATTGGCCTAAAAATGGCCAGTGGAAAATGTCTGCAGTTGCAGCAGTTGCTATAATGTGCTTGTTCTGTGCACTGGATACAACCAGTGTCCAGTTTCAAGAGCTGTGCTCTGCCTAAAAAGTGAATCAAAGAGAAAGGGGTCAGATTTCCCACAGACAGATTCATCAAATGCATTCATAAAAGAATATGCAGCTCTGGCCTCTGAATGTCACTGAATGGCCAGCCCTGAGCTCAGCTGTGGTGTGTGGGGCTGAATTATGTGATTGACAACTGATTGATAGCTCTGCAAACACTGGAGTCTCATACATTTGTTTTAGATTTGGCATAAATCATCAGGCTAGTGTGTGATTAAAAGAGGTGGTGGGAGGGAGTTAGGATGATAGTCATACTGCCATTCTCGTTTAAGCTTCGCTCTCCAAACTTTTCAAATGTTTTGATACAACTTTCTGAAAGTTTGGTGGAAAGGTTGGAAGTGATTTAAAAGACATTACTGAGTGTTAGTTCATAACCTGACTGGAGTAAAAGTGAAACTATTTAGATGTTTCAGGGGTAAAACCCGTGCTAAAGTGACAACATTTTGTATGGGGCAGACATTTAGAACGATGTGAGGACAGTGGGTTAATCACTTGCCATCTTCAAATTGACTCCCATAAAAGTTTAACTAAAACTTTATAACTGTTTGGAGAGCGAAGCTTAAACGGGAATGGCAGTAAGTCATAACTGTGACATAAAAGATAAGTTATGTTGTGTTTGAAGCCAATATCATGAGATATTAAAGATAATATCCAAGAAATCTTAGCAAAGCCCCCACATTGTTCAATCAGCCTGGTAAATCTGTGATTGTATCAGCTGCTGGCAGAAAACTTAGGAATGAAAGGATATTAGCTGGGAGCAGGCCCACAGACATTGTATTCTGCGATAACCTTTGATCTGCTGTCTGGCCGCTATCTAATCTCTGGCAAACAGGTCACTAGGCTGTTTGTGCACACTCTTTGTTTTCCTCCTTTCTTAAACAAATCACCTGACTCTTTTCTGCTATGTTGTTATTGTGGGAAAAACTGACAGCTGATACCCAGTCTGATAGTAAATTAGCAATTTCGGTTTATTCTATAAGGTCATATTGACAAACCAACTCCCCTAAGTCCCCTTCTAAAGTTTGTCACAGAAAATGGATAAAAGTCCATTGGTTTCACTCACTTATGTAGATGGTTGACTTTCCTTGTAGGAGGTCATACTTTCGTTACATTTTGTCCTTCGCCTTCCTCAGTGAGTTCCATAAATTAGTTTTTCCATTGTATCTTTCTAATGGGAATATGGGGATTCTAACCCAGTTGCTGTATAATAGTGTCACTAGTAGTGTCACTAGCAGTCTGGCTTGGATTAGTTGGTGTTGACTATTCTGTGTCCTGAAAACTGCTACTGCATGTTTTACCTGGGAGGAATTCTTCAACAGTCATAGACCACCTGCAGAGGGTACCTGGCTGGTCTTATGAATTTCGAAAAAGATTAACAGAATAGATAAATGATAGTAAGTTATCAGTTACATTGGATTGAACAGATGCAATCCTGTTTCTGATAATGTTTTTGAATTTCGATGGTGTTTCCAATCAGAGTCAAGGTTAGGTTGCCATTGAGTGGCATTCAGTGTTGAGCTGTGCTAGTGTCTGTGATTAGAAAGGAGCAAGAGATATCAAGTTTGATTATCACTACTCCAAGGAGATAGAAAAAAGTGAGAGAAGATCTCAAGAGCTCATACTTGTCAAGGTCTATGGGCTGCTAGAGGTCTAGTGGAGACTTGTTAGGGGGAGGTGTGTTTATCAAATGTCACCTTTATGAATTATGTCCCTAACTTTCAAAATACTTGAGTACTGATTCTGGATTTGTTGATTGATGTCTTCCAGCTGTTGCAAACACTACCAGTAAAGAGGTGGGGAAAAACAAAATAGAGAAAAAAATGGAGGAAAAAGAACAGGATTGGAATAAGTTAGCACACAAAAGTGGTGTTCTGGGTTCTTGTCTATTAGCGCTGGCCTACATAGCAAAGTGGTTCAGGCCGTTAGAATTCCAGCTGTCAAGTTGAAATGCTGTCTATCATCTACATTAAACATGCTGGCACTTTGTACTCAGTTTTGCAAATGTTTTGCTATACTTGAATACAAAATGGAAAGTTGCAAATGTGCATGTATTAAATGCATTAGAATTACTTTAGTTGTTGGAACTTCCATTCCATCATTTCAATTTCTGCGAGTTATGAGAAATTCTGTTTAGAGCAGCACACCTAGCGCCCTACACTCCTTTATTAAAATGAGTGAACTCCTTCGTGTTTCTTTAATTGCCTTTATCATGAGTCATGGAAGTTTGTTGTGAAGATTTCTTGAAGTCTCATAACTCTGCAAGTTTTGGCCAATTACACTTAATTGGTGATTGTCTTGCAAATGTTGGAGTGACACACAGGAGCCTTGTGTGACACAGGCCTGTTGGGTGAAGTCTTGACAACTCTCCCAAGTATCACTTTACTGTTTTTTGGATCTTTCAAATGCTGTCAAGTGTAGTGTTCCTGTGCTCTGATGACCTGGGAAGTTGTAAAATGTTTCTCATTCTGTGAAGACCTGCTACTGGAGACTCTACTAGAGAGTACTGAGGAGAGATTATGTGACACTTGCACTGGCAAATAATGGAAAAAATAATGGAAATGAGGTCACTCATTCTACAACTGCAAATACTATTCATATTTAGGCCACACATAATTGATTCCTAGCTTCGCGGACCCGCCGACACAATAGATACACTGCCGATGGAAAAAAAAAATTGAAAAAAAAAAAAAAAATTTTTTTGACATTATAAAAAAATTTTTTTTCACCTTTTTTTTATTTTGTCCTACCGACCGACCCTAGAAAAAGGGCCTTGAGACGAATCCGAGAAGCTAAAGATCAATTATGTGTGGCCTTATGCTTATTCATTAGTGAACCAATGGGTATTTCAATTTCAAATTTGTTTGTTTGCACTCCTTGGCATGTAAGTCAGCAGTTGGGTCAGCAATTGACCTACAGATCAGTGTGTGGCATTGAGTGGCCTCTGGTCAGACTGAGATGTTCTCTCCAAATTACAGGGCAGACTTAACAGATGTGTCTTGGCAGGATACCTGGCAAAGAGCAGATTTGGGATGGCTTGGGGATGGAGTTGGGGCTGAGCTGGGCTAACCTGTGCTGGGAACCATGGACAGGTTAAGTCATGGTTAAGCACAAGTAAATTAGATAGCCATGATGACATAGGTATCTTGCTGGGCTCTACATGGAGTTACCTTATGTTGGGGGATCCCACAGAGATGCTGGAAAGATGCTCTTCTCCCCTCAGCACTCCTCAGCAGCCCTGGGAGATGGGGAAGGGCAGTGCTGGGCAGGGCTACTCCTCCACCTCTCCCCCAACTATTTACCACTAGGGCCCTTGGCATGGGGTGCTCTCTCTGTGATGGATGGACCTCACCTCTTCCCTGTCCATTATTGTGCCTCAAATAACTTGAAATAACCGTCTGACTTGCACTGATGATGTAGCGTCTGACTTCTGAACACCTTTATCTACCCCAATTGAGATGTGTTAGCTAACCTAACTCCTGTGTTAGTATATTCATATATCTTGTTCAGACAGTTCTTGTATTGATATACTATTGACACAAGTGTGTTGATGACTACATAGATTGTACATGAACTATAGTTCTTCATTGCACCCCTGGCATTGCCAAATACCATGTAAGCAGTACTCATATTAATGCACCACCACTTGACCCCATATACTGAAGGTGTACGAAAGGTGCAGACCAGATGCCCCCAAGAGCCTTGGACGGAGTCTTGCTTATAACCTTGGCCACTGTATGGCCAGTTTGCACATGGCTCGAATCATAGGCGGATTGACCAGAGGCCAGTTTGACTTGCCTTGGCTCAAAGTGGTCAGATGGCCAAGGAAGTAGTTAGGATCAGGTGGCAGATATGAGCAGGCCATGTATTGGAGAGTCTCTCATCAAGGCCACCTTGATGTAGGCTAGGATTTCCCTGACATGGAAGAAGGGAAGAAAAGGAAGGATGGAGGAAGCAGCAGCAGCAACAGCAGCACATGATACCCCTCTAGCATCCTACAGAGCATCATCCTAGCCTTTAGCATTGAGATGGTCTGACCTGTTTGGCAGACAGCTTCTTTGAGAAAACTGCATCACTAGACTGTTTAGATCAACACTGCCAGCTGCTTTACATTATTCTTACTTCACTTGAATTACAGTTGGTTTTATTCAAATCTCTTTACTTCATAGTTCATAATACTCTGTGTATAAACTATACATTGTGAGTGTGGTTGCATTTTCTTTTGACATATTGCTGTGTCCTTGCAGGGCTGGTCTTGCTGTTAGGGCGTGACTGCACTAATGACATGAGCTGTGCTTTCTTCTCTCCTATTACCATTACATTGGCTTTACATTGGCATTAGATTGGCATTGTGCACATGGGCTGTTACCTGTAAGTGAGGATGGGTTCTGCAGGGAGATGCTCTTAATCCTCGTATTCCACTTACTGTATTCAGTATTCAGCTGCTGAGTCAGACAGAGAGACAGAAGTGAGACAGAAGCTCAGACTCAGCAGCTCAGCCTGCACTTTGCTTGATGATGGTGTTGCCCCGGGCTCACTGACATCACTGCCATGCTCCCAACAATACTCAAGACTGCTCATCACACTGCTCATCAGAGTGCTCATCCCTCTCTCAATCGAGTGCAGCTCATGACTCCTTGCTCAATGGGGATTAGCCAGTATTAACACTGTTTAGCAGCCATAACATATTGATTCCTTCTGTCAATCATGTCATTTCTGCAATACTACATCAAGCCACCATCAAGCCATGACACATTTCAATGCCCTTGCCACTCAAGAGGCCCAACCTCACAGTGTCTAGTGGAGTCTGGCAGCCAGTGGCAGCAATGACATGTGCTACATGTTCTACATGTGATGACAGCTAATTGGCAATTCGTTATAACATGCATCGATTGATTGGAATCAGTAGTACTACATCACACTTGGTAGAAAAAAGTAACAGATGACCTCCTTTGCTGGATTCATCATCAGAAACATCAGATTGTGGTGCAGCAACACCCATTGAGGCCATGTGATAACCAGTTAATGGAAATTACTTGTTTGGCTATGTGGTAGATGAATGATGCATTACTGCATTATACTTCTCCACTGCTTCAACATGCTTCTTTCAGTTCTTTGTATATAAGAAATGCTTAAGGACACTGCATTAATGCTATTATGGCTGTATGGTGTGACTGTACAATGACACTAATACGGCGTGTGCCTGTATAGTACTGTATGCACTGTGTATTGTGCACTGGGTACTATAGTGTTAGATGTAGCATTATTAGCAAAGGCTCTTCATATGGAGTTGTTGCGTTTTCCATTGTACTCATGCAAAAGCAAGATGCACCAGACTTCTAAGGACCTTTTCTGTGTGCTCTTCACATGCCTGCTGATGCACATGCCTACTGAACTTGCTTGTCACGAGATTTGGTGACAGCAGACTTGGCACTTAGCATCCCAGGATCTGTACCTGGCACTCTCCAAG
Organism: Platynereis dumerilii; assembly: GCA_026936325.1. NCBI lineage: Eukaryota > Metazoa > Annelida > Polychaeta > Phyllodocida > Nereididae > Platynereis > Platynereis dumerilii. Next base: position 94,893,309 of record JAPTHN010000002.1, read on the forward strand.
ACACGCAGCCTCCAACTGCAGCATCTATAGCAGTCCTGCAATCAGTAGCAGCAGCAGCAGCAGCAGGTGATGGGGACAGTTTCATCACTGTCATGGCATCACGGATGATCAGTGCAATCAAGGGCCTGTGGTGACAGCCGTCATATCCTGTATCAAGTTCTCAATATCCATTGTGAGTTACTTCCCATTCTCCAAAATTTCTCATTGTTTGGAGTATACATCCAGATTGAGTCAATCAACTGATGGGAGATTTTATATCACAACCTAAGTTATATTAAGGAGTTATTTATTGTAATTTCTCCCAAGAATGTGGTTCATGGGGATGGATTTCTCAGGTTCACTGAGTCAGGCCAGAATAAAGTTGAGGGCAAGAAGAAAGAGAGAAGCCAGCAGCACAGATTGCTTTAACTTTTCACTCATCTCTGTCTCCGATTCCTTGTTTCTCACACTTTCGATTTTCACCCCATCTAAGTTGCTTGCTGCCTCTGCTGCTTCTGATGCTAGAGTGATGTAGATGGTGCATCTGGGTGCATCAGCATCAACAGCCCTGATCCAACAGCCAAGCATCAACAGCCCAGCATCAACAGCATAGCATCAACAGCATTCCTGAAGGTGGTGCATCCCCTCACAAATGGATGCACAAATTGCCGGTGTACATGCTTTCCACCAGCTTGGCTTATTGGCTCTTTGCTGAAACTGATAGGGCAAAGTGACTGGTCCTGCAGGCTGCATTGTTTTGGCCAGGCAGTGGCTGCCATTGTCAAGTAATAGTTAGGAAGATGGGTTTCTGCTGAAGCTTTGATCTGCCCAGCTACTCCCTCAGCCATATCAGCCTGCACTTGGTAATTGAATCTGACTGCAATTGGGTTCATGTGCTGCTTCGCTTTGAAGGGTCACTCTTTATCTCCGAGAGGCTTGTTAACATTTAATTTGTGGAGCTTGCTGCTGCTATTCACAATCTGTTCTGATGCTGTGTTCCACCATTATATAACAAGCCTTGATTATTCCAGGTATTCAGATATAAGGACACAGTACAGCCCTAGAGGTGTTAACTAGCTCAAGATGTAATAGCAAAGAGCTGTATGCATGTGATGGCCCAATCTGATATTAAGAGCAGGTAGGAGCCACCTTACGAGGGGCCTCTGCACAGCTCAGGTCTGTAGGAGCCAGTAGGAGTCAGTAGGAGCCAGTAGAAGCTGCAGCTTCTGGTAATTGGCTCTTAACAGGTGAGGGCCTTGGAGGTCCTGCGATTACAAGTTAGCATGGGGGTCATTGTGGGAAAGGGCAGCTTTGTTGGCCTCATTCTGAGGGGGTCTTACTCTGAGAGGGTATTTTGCCAGCCTGGCCTTTCTGGGGCATTTGCAGCTGCACACTGATTAACAGCAGAGATTGCCGAGTCTAATCATATTGAGAAGAGCCGCAGTGAGGGCGACTGAAGGACATCTATGCAAGGGTGGTGATGAGAGAGCAAGGTGATGAAGTTCTCATCACTCCAGCAGCAGCAGCAGCAGCTTTAGAGGAGGCAGCAGGTGTGCTGGTTCAGATGAGGTGTCAGCAGACAGTCAATAATGACAATTGTCATCAGCATTGTCTGCCACTATCGTTTAGCCATGAAAGCCTTTGTGGTGTTTAGTGTAATTCACTTTCAAACACTTGATTGAAAAGTAAATGGGCTTATCATATCAAGCTGGAGCATGTGACTCTTGTCTCTTGGCTTTTATTTCTATTTGTTTGACTTTACAAATAAATAGTTGATTTAAAGTGATTTCTGATCTGTAGTCTGTCAAAATAAAGGATGGATGTCAATTGACTGAGTCGAATGAGACCCAATCAGTCGACAGGCTTTGCCCAGAAATAACCAGTGGGAAACAAGTGTGAGTCAGGCCACTTTATCAAGCACATTCTTGCCTATTAGCCTACTATGTAGATATCTGTGTAGATATGGGTGTTTGCTTTGATCTTGCATCATGTAGCTGCATGGATGTTTGGCTGCTGATGCCTCTGACTGATAAACCTTGTAGGTGCAGCAGCTAAGGGTTGATGGATCTGAGAAGCCTCTCAACCAATCAGGATTGAATCAGCTGTGTTGTAATTGCTGCTTCCCCCTGTTTGATTGCACGTGTACTGCTACCCAATTCTGCCCTGTCTTGATTAGGCAGTGGATCCACAGATGCAGCTCCCAACCCCCTAGATCCCACCCCCCTCCTCTCCCTCCCCATCATCCTTTCTCCCACCATGTCCTGGGTCTTCTTCTCTCCATTGATTGTTCCTCCCTCTACCTGCCTCATGTTCAGCCCACATGATCAATTGTCTCTGGTGATGTCATCAATAAAGCCAAAAACATCTTTTAGGGCTTCATTCTTCAATGATTGTTCCATGGCTGCTGCTTGGAGACGAACCTTTGTCTTTCTCATGCAATCTCGGCCAGAAATCTCAGTCACCAGTGAGTGGCACTGAACAACACTGAGCAGCATGTTTGGGTCTGTGACATTCCTGTGACGTGTCATGACGTGTTATGTGACGTATGACGCCTCAGCGTCCTGAACGTCGTAAGCGTCACATTTCCTACACACCGATCAATGACGTCACCAAATGTAGTGCACTCGATTACAGATTGCCAGTGGTGGATGTGCACCGATGTAATGAGAGAAGAGGAGGAAAGAGAGGAGGGACGAGAATGTAGGAAATAAGCAGAGGGCTAAAGGTTGTGGCGATAAATCCAATCTGTGAGGTAATTTACTGTGAGGACAGAGAGGGTGTAAACTGCTGTAGTCTTATCCTGGGACCGGTAATAAGGCCATACAAGGTATGATCAGCTGGCCGGACTGGCAACACTAGAGTAAATGCAAAGCATTGGCTGTATTGAATAGGCATCAACATGATAGCTCCTTCTATGGCTCTTATTAAATGAAGCAGAAGAGGAGCTGGGAGGAGGCTGCATGAGAGGAGCTAGGATGGTGAGCCAGGATGGTGAGAGGAGGCTGTGCCAGTGAGCATTGCAGTGAGCATTGCAGCATAGAAGAGACAGGCTGGCATTGCCTGGCATGGAGAGAGGGAGGAGGAAAAAGCCAATGGAATTGAACAGAGCATAAGAACATGGTAAACAATCAGCACTGCTCCGGGGTGATAAAAACCAGAAAAGTGTCACACAATCAGAGCTGGCTGAAGCTGGCTGGATGGCTAGGACCTAGAAACGGCCTTTTACACAATGTGCCATTTTTGTCCAACCTTCTTGTCAGGGACTTGTGTTTTTGGTCTCTGATAAGACTGACAGATGTAACATTGTCGAGTTGCCTTCCTAATTGTGATGTGCTGAAAGCCTGTCCCATTTGTAACCTAATACAATATAACAGGCTGACCTCTGGTGTTGCTGTGTCGTCCTGTATAACAAGAGGGCAGCCTGACAGCCAAGGGGTTGAGGTCATGGCAGGGACATGTTAGCCAGGGAAATAAGTGGAATCTATTGATACATCTACATTTAGCCATTACCTTAACTTTTATCGAAAATTCATTATCCAAAGTATGACAAATATAATTGTTTTCACCAATTAGTAACGTGACTCTGCAAAGATGTCATCACAAAGGCTTGATAAAGCATTGGTATCACTCAGCCCAGCAGCTCACTAGCTCACTGATGTGAGTGATTTTGGCTGAAGGTGCAATGCTGGTGCAATGCTGGTGCAAGGAGTCATTGAGGGTGGCCCCATTGATGAGTCGTTTCTTAGGAATTCATTAGAGCCATAGAGAGGGCTGTGTGGTGCAGGCAGGGTTCACCCATCATCTAGCTCTGCTCTAAGGCCCTGTTCTAAGGCCCTGTGCCAGGGCCTGCTGGCTTGAGAATGGGCCAGGAGAATAGGTCTGCTGAGTGCTGGGCCGGGATAGAAAGAGCTGGGGAGGATTTTTGCCATCTTGCCCTAATAGCTGTCAAGTGGATGGCACTGTCCTTAGTCGTCTCCCCCAACTATTTTGACAAGGCTGCTGCTGCCTCTCCCCGGGTATTATTAGAGCAGCGATAGAAGGCAGATTTAATGATGAGCAATTGCTCTGCCCTCACCCAATCAGCAACCCAGCCAAGGACCTGTCTTAATCTTTTTGCTCTCACTGTCAGCCCCCTTCTTGCCTCTCTTCTCTCTCTCTTCTCACACTTTCTTTGTTAATGCATCTTGGCTCCATCGGCTCCTATTATCGCCCGCCTGGCGCCTTCTTCTCTTCTCCCCGGAGACCTCACATGAACTGATCCCTGCTCTCTCCCTCCGACAATTTCTTGTTATGATCAATGATAAACCTGTGTCACTTATTAAAATCTATTAGCCAGCAGTGCTAAAACTCTGCCCTATATAAGTGCTTTTTGCTACGATGCCTCTGCGATCCAAGCTTGGATTCAAGGGAGTACAGTGTTAGCATTGCTTCCTGTCATGCGATATGGGAAAAGTGGCTGAAATGCAGTAAAGCACTTTAAGGATCGTAGGAGTGAGCTGCTTTTTCTACACAGGTGGTCCATCCAAGTGCATGGCCCTAGTTTGATAAGCAACCTGCCACTCTGGCTGGGTTGGGAGTCCCTCGGAGTCTCTCGGAGGTCATGTTGGGGATGGTTATGTGCAGTTTGACATGGTGTGTGATAAACAGCCTGTGATAAACTGAGTGTTGAATCAAGGGTAATGGGAGAACAAGTCCCCAGGTCCCTGCTCGGGTCTGATGCTGCCGATGCTACTGTCGAATGCTGTGAGAATTACATGTTCACTCAGGTCCGCTTGCACCCTGTTCTGACCCTGGCTGCATTGGGCAGTGTAGTTCAGGGGCAGACAATGGCTAGGAGGCTGGCTGCCTAATAGGGCCTGATCATTGGCAATCACAATAGCATGGCTTCCCATTCACCGGGGCCCCATAATTACTGCGGTCAGCTGCAGATGACCACTGGTCACTTTGACGTGATGTCCACTGATAGCTGGCCACTAGTGCACAGTGTTGACGGAGACTCCATTAATTAATGATGGCTGCCCTGCCCCATTGATCAGCCTGGCCCAAGGGATCCCGGGGGAGCCCAAGGGAGCACCGTCTCTTTCTGATTATGCTTCTAATGAATTGGGAGCAGAGAGCTAAAGCCATCTAAGTGGGCCATTAGAGCATCACAAGTACACAGCAATCCTTTCAGTGCTGCTATAGACTGTGATATTGTACTCTCGCTGAACAATTGTTTTGTTCAAAACTTCAAATCAATATTCATATTTCCAAAGGATTATTGAGTAAAATAGCCCGATTTGCCATCTCAGTTGGCTGTTTGTTGCCCTAGCCGGAGGGATCAATTGTGGGGCCTCTCATAAGCAGGAGGTGCTATCCTGGATCCCTATCATATTTTCTGTGCCTGTCTGTCATCCTAGCCTAAGCTTTGGCTGCTGAAGATGTGGGGCTGATGCTGATGCTTCAAAGTTTAAACTTGCTGCTTTGGTTTTGCTGCTTCTGCTGCTGCTGCTGGGCTGTTGTTGGGTGATGAGGATGATGATGTGATGCTGAAATTCACAAACTTCTGATCATGCTGCCTACACTTTGTCGGTGGGGCCTGTGAAATATGGTTGGCATTGTGGAGGCAGCGTTTTATGTGTAGGAAGCAAGACACATGGAGCGATTTATCATGGCCCAGTGTGAAATTACTAATCGCTGCTTTTGTTTTTCCTCTGAGATATGAAGGGTAATGTTGGCTGCCTATGCATGGGGGACCTTTGATGACATAGAATTCTCTAGCCCAGATTGGGTTACATGATTAGCACTAGAATTGGGTGTAGAGTTGGTCAAAACTTTTAGTCTGATAGATACATGATGTATATGGTGTGTCTGGTGATGTATGTGCCAGATGAAAAGTTGGTTCACAAAGAGCCAAGTGTGGATTTTATGAAGTGCTTGTCAATTACGAAGGCCTTTGTGCTGATCTCAACTCTGGCAGAGTTTGCCCAGACTATTCTGAAGCTATTTGTTGCTGTTACCTCTTGCGGGCTCCCCATTGTAAGTGGATTGTATGCAGACATTGCATTGTGCTTGAGTGAGGAGCACTGGAGATGATGAATGGATTATGTGAGCTTCATAAATCCATTCATAACTTATACATTACAGGGTGGCGAATTCATTTTCACCCTGTGGAGTACACGAACTCTATTTACTAGATTCCTGGCCTGACAGACATGGCTGGGGGTTGTGTGCTATTTATCAGTTGTCTCCTGCTGCTAACTCCTCTCCTGCCTCCCTCTTGCTCCTCTCCCTCTCTCCTATCTGTTCTCCTCTTCTCCTGGTGGATGATATGAGAACTGGCCTCTCTTTTGAGTCTTTTTGGGGTTCTGTCTAGCTAGCCTCCAATGTTCCCTCCTTGTCCCATACCTGGTTTCCTTCTTGGTTGGATTTCCTCCTTCTTGGTTTCATCTTTGGAGTCCTCCAGGGGTCAGTGGTGACCCCTCCACTTGAAGCACTAGTCTGCTGCCACTGAGCCACTGGAGCCTGGATTACCCTCAAGGATTTCCCTCAGCTATGTGCAAAGAGTCAGCAAAGCCCCCTGCCCCCCCCCCCCTCTTCTTACTGTCCCTATCTCTTCCATGGTGGACACTGGACCTCTTTGTTGCTGGCTTCTGTCCCTAGCAGCTTAAGAGGATGGTCAGTTGACCGCTCAATGACCACCTGATCCAAATCACTGTTGTGCACTGCACTACAAGACAAAGTACTGGTAAATACTGGCTAAAGTACTTGCAAGTACTGGTAAACACAATCTAGTACATTCATTGTGCTACACTTGGAGCTCATTCATTCACTTGTATTGGCATTTCCAGTGCAGAGTACTATTTCATCCAATTTCATACAGTCCATGCTGCTATTCTCACACTGCACTTGTTAAATGCAATTAGCTATCCCTCAGAGTCGTCCCCATTCTGTGCATATCTTGCCTAAATTGGCTGTCACTGAATTAGATCTATTAGCAACATAAGACCTATAAATACGTGTATAATACATTCTGTGTATTCAATGTATTGTATTATGAGCTGGGGGTCTAATACACAATGTGGTCATATTAACCTGTACAAAAACCAATGCAAAAACCTATAAAACACATTTAATTTGGCTATTGTTGTATTCAAAATGCATACGGTTCCCTGTTTTTTTCTGAGATGTCCATTTTTTCTGGTTATTAAACATTTGATACGTGTGCCACATACTGTGCCTCCAGAGATCCAGTCTTATTGATAACAATCTCTTTGTGATTCGCCTCCTCTGCTCTGGGGTCACATTTCAATTGATGAAATACCCTCTCAAGGAACTGCCTGCGACTCAGAGTGGTTGTATGAAAGCAATGGAGTCAGGCAAATAACACAATACTATTTGTAGCTTATGCTTTCTTTTTCAGTATCTTTTTTTCCTCCATTTTTTTTGCTGTGACCTTTTTTTCTGTTCTTAGTTTGTTGAACAATGTAGTTTTTGTCCCGCATAGAAAACAATATAGGCGGAGTACATGTTAATCAAATAGGACTGACAGAGTCTCAAAAGTCAAATGCAGTCTCATTTGAGGTCACTCAATTTACTGTTTGAAGTGTTTTCTGATTCACTGTTGTCACGATTTGTTTTCCTATAGTGAAATACAAGTAGATATGCTTGTAAAGTTAAAGATATGAGATGGTCAAGTCGAAGTATGTGGTGTAGGTTTAACTGTAGTGGTCTGCTCGTGTAGACAATACACTAACAGCATGCATTGGTTTGAATGAAAGGCCAATGGCTGCAATGGTTCACAATGGTATTTCGCTTTGAGCCAGCTCAGTTATGAGTCACTCTTGTGTTCTCCGGAGGAAATTAATGAGGTCTGTTCAGGTATCGCCCTTCTGACAAACTGCAATTGTTTCATGGTGATTGTTAATTTGCTGCTCTAGCATTTTTCTCACTTCTAGTGAGAGAAACAATTAGAGCCAACAATATTTCATCTGCCTCTTTGGCAAGCTCGTTCGCTATTCTTCTCTGGTGCTATCTGCTTGAACTTTGGACCTTGGTCAGATTTTTTTTTCCTTGTTTAGTTTCCCGGTATCAGCAGCAGTATCAGCCATAGTGCTTGTCTGATAATGTTATTGTGCAGGCCTGGCTTGGCTAGATCTGAGCCTGATAGGTCTGTAGGTGTGGAAAACTGGATAGCCCAGCAATTGTCCACATTGCCCACATTGGAGTTATGTCCAGGGCTTTTATGTGCATTTGCTCTCAACTCAGATGCATTTTGTTCTCAACCGAGATGCATTTCAGATGCATTTTAGGTGCATTTCCCAGTACACAGACCATCTTTCCTCAAGTGCACGAACAATAGTGTTGTGTGTTGACGGCCTGCCTGTTTATAATAACAAGGGGTTCTGCCCAGCCCCGAATGTACACCAGCCCCAGCAATCGGATCCTGCCAAGGGAAGGTGTTTAAACTTCCTTGCTGTTTTTTTCTTCCTTTGGGTAAACGTTTGTAGTTTGCCTGGCGGCCAATAGGGGCGTGAGGAGCAGTGTGTGATGCATGGCGGGATAGGGCCTTCTGCTTGTCGTCTGCTCAAACATTCTTCTCTTCATGTCGTCATGTGTTCAATGATGACGTTGAAATATATTGGAAATCGAGGGCAATGCGTTTAGCTGTGTCATTGCTGATAGATTAGAAGTATTAGGCTGTCCTATTGACAGGGGATTGCGTAAGTGGCCTGATGAGCTGGTTGTGTGGATGGAAGCAGTGAACTCCGAGGGAGAGAGATGTTGGCCACATGGCCGCTTGCTGTCAGCTTCTACGAGACTGGAAGGGCTGATGGAAACTTGAGATGATGTTTTGGGAAAGCTGGAGGGGGAGAGGGGGGCAGGGGCAAAGGCAATAGCCTGGGGCCATGTTTTCTGGGGCTGTTGTGTTGGCCATGTGATAGGATTCGGCGTGTGGGTATGCTATCTACCTGTACCGCCCAGACCAAGAGTTGCTCACAATCCAAGGCACTGGCAAGGCATTGCTCTGGCAGGGTGTTAGGTGAGCTGCATTATGGCGCCTTGTGGGACCCCCCAGTCTCCATGAGACTGCTTTATGTATTAGGCAGTGCAAGCATTGCACTGCAGTCTCCGGATATTGGCCATGCAAATGAGCACAAGCAGCATGCAAATCAGCAAGATATGGCAGAATGAACTTCAAACAAAATTGTTTTCTTTAGAGTGTGGGAATTTTGAATTATTAGATAACAAGGTATTTGTTTATAATTTTAGCTATCAGTCCCAACTGCAAGTTACAAGGTGACATTAGCAGAAATGAAACAAAGTGACATAACAGGTTTATAGATAATTAATCACACAAGTGTTTTTGGGACATACAAATCCTAAAAAAAGCCAATGTTTATGGAAAGTTATGTAACCAATCAGAAAACGTTTTTGGAAAATAATCATTGTGAATGAAAAGTTATATAACCAATCAGACCACATTTTGTCAACATTTTTGGACAATCCAATATCTGGAGTCCCTCTGACACTTCGTGTCATCGCAAAAATAGGGACTCATGGAGTCTGGGGTCACCTTATGCTTCCCATAAACATCTTCTAATCAAATCATATTTCACTCTTTGTGCCATGCAGGCAGAAATATGGAGCCTAACTGTACACAAAAGAATTTGGTCAGACTTGAATGCTGCATTGACTGCTTTGTGAAACGCTTATAAAAGTTTGTGAAAGGTAGTTGGCGTTTGTATGGTGGGTTGATAGCAGCAATTCTTGTAGATATCAGTGTTGGAGATTTGATAATTGTCTCGTAGGGGAGTGTTGAGCAGTTGTCACAAGTGACTGCCTAACATAGCAATGCAGTGTCACATGGCTTCCTACAAGATCTGCATGTAAGCCGAGATGTATTTAGAGCTGAGATGTATGGGCATTGTAGCCAGTGGAGGCAAGCACTGTGACAGAGATGACACTGGACAACATTTCTTTGGCTTTTCAAGGGCCTGTCAGTTCTGCTTGGTTTGTCTGTGTAGCAATTCCTGTGGTTTCTGAACTCTACTCCACTCTTTTATCCCAGGATCCACTGGCCCATGCTTTGCATTGCTTTGCATTGCTTGTGTTGCTTGGCTGACGTCAGGTTTTTCTTGCAATTAACTCTTGAGGCACGTCCAAGTCATTATTGTTACTATTCGCTGGAGAGCAGGAAATATATATTGGCTGCTTAGCAACTTGACTCTGCGAAATGACAGCTCTGAAATGCTACGCTCTGTGAATTCTGACTTGTTGCAATTACTCATCTTGTAATTAGCAGCTTCAGTCCACTTGGTGTGCAGTGCTGTGCATGTGGTGAATGTGGTGCAAGTGCATGCTTGTGTGACATTGCTTGTTCTCTGGCAACACAAATCATCCAAAGTTGGTACTAGTGTCATTTCTGTTTGTGGGCTCATTACTTTTGTCACTAACTATCTTATTAGCATGTTGATAACTTGGGCCTGTAACTTTCTGACATCAATGACTTGTAACTGCCCATGATGACATGTCCTGTAGTTCTAGGACATTTGTTGGTTTATGCCAAGTCCTTTTGTGGTGCTGTGTAATACTGTGTCTATATATCCCAAGAGACATCCTGTAGTTGCCAATGGAAAGTTCAGAGAGCAGAAAGGAGGTTTGACAGTGTCATTTGAGTGTCAAGTCCCCTTAATAGATGTTTTCTCTTCTTTGTATGAGTCTTTTGTGGAGGTGCATGTGGGCAGAAGACTTCTTAGTGTTGGGATGGGAGGTGCATGGCTGTTGGTTGGCATATTGTGCCTGTCTGGGTGTCTTTCAGTGCCCTTTCAGTGTCTTCACTGCCCCCTTTCACTTTGCTCTGGGTGTCTTTTCAGAGTGTTTTCCAGTGTCTCTCAATATTAACAGGACTAATCTGTGACTAAGGCTGGCCTGGTGTGTTGTATAACCTCTCCAAGCAACAGCCATTGACTCGCACGCCTTCCCTTCTGATTGATTAACACCTCTTGTCACCACTGACAGCTCATGAAAGCATCCCCACAATACTGCCTGAATACTGCTGAATACTGCAACAAACACTTGATTTGCAAGAAAAATGAAAGATGCAATACTCTGACGCCCCAGTGAATCTCTTTCTGCTCTTTCTGCTTATCCCAGTGGTGCCACAGCCCAGTGCTATAGCCCATTGCTACATGCATTCTGACTGTGCATAACACTGTAGCAGATTGAGGAATGCCAGCTATGGGTCTGATGCACAATAATGCCCTCTATGCAGAATAGCTAGCAGAAATGGCACTGAGCAGGCACTGGGGGAGGAACCATTACTTTTTACCAGTCTTCTTTTTTGTTATTTTTCTATCATTTTGCCTTTTTCTCTTGAGATTGAAGGCTCTTCTACCCAGTTCTAGTGACTCCCAGTTGTTTTAGCACAGTTTCAAGAGGTTCTGCCATGTTTTAACTAACCTGGTTGTGAGCTCATGTTAGATAAATGAAGACAAAAAGTAGCATTAATGAGAATAGACCTAGTTCACCGAGTGCTCCATTCTAGCACCCTGGTAGCAGAGCCTACTGCAAATGTAGCTTAGTACTCACACTACTACTCAGCCACTTGAGCTAGAGTTTCTCTTTGAGTTCATTGTTTGCCAGTTTAGATGTGAGCTCCAGTAAAATTGCCATTTGGAGAAGTTTGTTTTGTTTATTTTGACCCTTGTGCCTCCGAGTTGGCTGCATGGGGCCAGAAGTTTAGCAGGAAGCAGCTTTGGGAGTACTGGCTTGCTCCGGTGTGCCTGGCTTCAGTGTGGTCTGGTGGACAGGTTGAAAGATAGCAAGTGCTGCACCCATAAAACTCTCTAAACTACCCCAACATAAATCTCCTGCAGGACTGACTGCCCTTCTCCTTCTCGGTCTCTACCCTGAGTGACTGGCAGCCACTGCTTGCTAATAGCAAAGGACATATTTGTGGTCACTACAGGACATGGCAGCATTAAATGAGTCTATATTGGGCCTTTCCTTATCATGCCATGCTATTAAAGCAAAATATATGATTCAATCTTGTGCTTGAATGTTACTCCAATCTTGTGCTGTTATATTGTGGGTCTTGTGACCTATTTGAGTGTCATGCTAGGTTAGATGTGAGTTGTTTATGGACTTGGTGTTTGTGTTTCTAACAAGTGAATGAACTTGAGATCCACGTTCAGAAAGTTGTGAGCATGACAACAAGGAACAAAGACACAAGTCTGAGTGTACAGAATGATCCTGCTAAGATGTGCTGGGTCTACTCTATGCAGAGTCAGACTGTCAAAAGTCATCTCTCAAAGTTTCGCAGGGACTGTGATGAAGGTCTCTAAGGTTGGGAAGTAGTCGTAGCACTACTTTAGGTTGGTGCTATTAGTGCCAGAGTTTAGCTGCTCCTGGGCTAAGCTGGGGGAGTTAGAAGCTGCGGAGTAGGGAAGACATGAAAATGACATGGATTCGGTAAACAAGCAGCATGGAGGTTTTTGTCATGTCATTTGAAGAAAGCCCGCAAGTGAGGGAGACTGCCTTCTTGTGAATGGCACTTGGTGACAGGGAAGCCTCTCATTGGGCCCCATGCTCTAGCAGGAGCCAAGAGGAGCCTGCAGGGTTGGAGGAGGGTACAGGTTCATTCTAGACAACCTCTCATAAAAGGATGGACAGATAGAGGCTGCTAGGAGGTAGATAGACACAGGCAAGCCAAAGATAAGTTGACCTGAGACAGAGTTAGGTAGATAAGTTCCATTCATGATCCTTGCACTCTAGATTTGGTAGATAGCCTGCCAAAGACAGGTGGATACTATTAGATAGTACATGTAACTCAGAAAATCAAGAATTCTGACCCCATCCACAGAGCAGAGGAGCAAGACAGACTGCAGGACGGAGTGGGGACAGACACTCTCCTGGGGCCATCATCCAGGGGAGAATAAGGTGTCCGAATCAAAGGAAATGAGTGGAAGGAAAGGGGATTATGGGACACATGGAGCAAATTGGCAAATGGCTAAATTGCATTGTTTGCAGGGCGCTGGAATATTAAGGAGGTCCTCTCTGCTCGGGGTCTGCCTCTGACTCTGCTTTGGGCTTGTTCTCTCATCCTGTGGTTTTTCCACCCTTGCCACTCAGTGCCCCACTCAGTATCATCCTCAGTGTCACCCCCAATGAAGGTGATGACTAGGGTTCTGCTTTGGATGGAGGGTGCCAATGTTATTACCAATATAATTCAGGAAGTTTATCATTAATTCATGGTTGATGGTGACTTTCATGATGTCATGATATATTTAGTTGGAAAGCAGTAAATTTGTTCACTCCAGTGGTCTATTTTGAAGATAATTCCTCATAAGCAACACCTTGAGTGTGCATGTGATCCGATGCTTTTATTTGGTTGCCCTGACTTCTCCCAGTGGCAGTATACACTCCTCTAGCCCTGTAAGGCCCTGTTCCTGTGTCTCCCTGAGTCTCTCTCAGCCCTTGCTGGCTCTGTGCTGGTGGCTCTGGTCCAAATTGATTTTTGTCTCTGTGGGCCCGTCCCACCTCTCCGGCCCATGCTTTATTCAGGCACCCTGGTGATGCGGGCGTTTTTACAGCCAGATCAAAGGCGCTAGCATCTTAATACATTCATGGCAGACATCATTAAGGAATCTCTGCTGCAGCAAACAGCAACATTAAAGCCCTGCCCTCCGTTTGTGCAAAATTCACAATTCCATCAAAGGACCTGCTGCAGAAATTGTATTAGCATAAGCAACTCGACTCAGTCTGTGTTGCAGATTGTCCCGGCTGACTCCTTACATATATATTCCCTCCCTCTCTCCCTCCAACCTCCAGTGGCAACAACCAGGGGCAACAACCCATGGCAACTGCTACCTTTTTTGCCCCACATGTGTTTGTCTTGGGGCCAGCAATTCAGTGTATTCACTTGGCATTCGCAGCTTATTATCTTGTCCCTTCCTATTTATGGCTGACAGATCTCGTACAAGAAAACAGCCTGATACATGTGAAGATCTATTTCTGGGACTCGCCGCAAGTGTGCCCTTAATAATAGTAATTAAACCTTCATAATTGTACACGTAATTTTTACTGCATTTTAAGCAATGTTGTTGGTGGAATAATGAATTGACATTTTGGCCATTTTTTTGAGTGCTTCTCCCCTCGAATGCCATTTATACATTTGCTGTGTATTGGGGGCATTCCGTTAACCATGCCTTCCCCATAATGGCAGGGCAATTTGCCTGGCTTCATATCATGCTTTGTAAGAATATAATGGTGATGAATGACACTCTATGTAATCCTGCATACCAAAAACTAGTGTTTTTTCTGCCTCTTATTTTTATGCTTATGCTAACAAGGACCAGCCCCCCCTCACCATTCCTCCCTTCCATTCAAGATAACCAGACCTTTACCTCTCCTTCACTTTTTCTGGCCTTTTTATTTTTTGAGTGCACAGCACATCCCCAGTGATATGGAGATATGCGAACCTTTGTAGGACTGAGGAATCCTTGAATAAGTGAATGTCAGTAAATGACAGGTCTGGGTCTCCATTGAAAGCAGGCCTCACCACCTAACATTGAATAAATCACCGATAACAGCTTACTAGAATTACCCAATTCCTAGTGAATTTATACAGGCGAGTGGCAGATAGGGCCAGTGTAGCTAGGTGGCCATAAATCAAGGCTTGTTGTCTGTGGGGTGTTTGGGGATCCAAGGGTAATAGCCCCCCTGACCTGCTCAGGTGACTCTGCCCCTCACACCCCCTTCTTTGTGTCTCACTTTTTGCCAGCTCTATATTTAATGACTGCCATAAACTTACTGTACGTTTATGGACTCAAAATGCTGTCAACAATGCCTGCTTTCTGGGTGAGGCCTACAAATAGGTTTATCTAATCATCTAGACTTGGAAATGAAATATTTCACCTGCCAGGTAGGCTGAGGTAGCACTAGCCAAAGAAACCATTTGCAATTCAGTCAAAATGAATTGTATGCTCAGAGGTGACATGTTAATGCCCGAGTTATAACATAGTCAACTATCTGGTGATTTATTGCCTTGGGATTTTAACAAGTGCTTCCAAGTGGGTTTTATCTATTCTAGATAGTGTAAGTATTGGCTAGGGGGGCTATGAGTAGAAAATAGGACTGAATAATAGAAAAGAAATAGTGAGGAGGAGGACTATCTTTATGACATTGTAAATAACATTGGCACAACCCTGAGTATAGATTCCCTGTTATGTTTTAATTGGACTTACAGGACCACATATCATGGAATATATTAGGAGTGAGAAGAACCATGTGCAAGATGCTAATGTTTAGGCTGAGTAATTTGGACTGTCTGGATCCTCTGGAATCCTCCGGGTTGTTGATAAGACCTGCGAGTTAGAGGCAGTATATTTGATAGGCTTACAGGTAGAACGAGCTGCCCGTTTGTTATCTGAGCAGGACATTACACTGGAATTACCAAAATGATTGCATTACATTCACAGAATAGATCGTATTTGGCTGGTCTACTAGATTAGTGGGTTTACTTCGTCATGCTTAGAAATTGCTTGCTTCATTCCTAACTATTATCAGCCCAAGTGGGTGCTGTTGTAAATAGTTATTAATGGAAACAATTGCAAGTTTGCTTGGCCAAAAGGTGGATCGTTTGAGAAAAAGAAAAAGAAAACCAGAAAAAAGAAATTATCTCTTCAGTCTGTGATAATAACACTGACAATGACAACCTGAGCAAATGACGAAGATTAATTGAAAAGCAATGATTTATATCTTTGGCAGCAGTACAATAATAGAATCACTACTTTTGATGACGTCATCACTTTTTGTTGTCTTTAGATTTTATGGCTTAAGCTGAAGTTGATACTTGAGTGAAACTTCCAAGAAAGTTTTTCATTGCTTTCTTGTGTCATGATTTGTCAAATTCGCATGCATCCCCCCCCCATCTCCCTTTTTGGCCTCCCTATTTGTGCTATACTCATTTGCTCTACATTGTTTGCTGATCTTTGACATGCCTTGTGAAACCAAATGGAGAAATAAAATGGAAGTGTAGCAAACAGGAAAAGAATAAGTTCACCTGGGTAACTCTTGGATCGACTGCAGCAGTTGAGCTCCTTCTGACAAAGGCTTTGTAGTCGAGATTTGTCATACATTGTTTAAGAGTACCATGAATAATTGAGAGCAAGTGCTGGGATCAGAGAGCCCCATTATATTTCTTGGTGAATGATTTTCACGGTTCCGCCTGACTAGCCAGCAGCACCTGTTTAGTCATGCATGAATGAGCAGTGCATGGATTTTGCCAATGAGACTTCAAAGTGCCGTTGTGTGGTGGGGCAAACTTTGCAGAACACACATGAGAGTGATAAAAAAGGAATGAAGAGATATAAAAACGTGAAAAAAATAGTCCTGGCAATAGTTACATTGAAACTGCAGTGCTGTAACTGCAGGACATGTAATTCAGGTTTTGGCTTTAAAAAAAGAGTTGGAGGTCCATTGGACTGAATGAGGTGGACTGGCCTGACTTGGCTCACAGCAGCCCCCAACCCCCACAGACAGACCACAGCAGTTACACAGCTCGACTTCCTTCATAAAGAATACATCAAATGACCTTAAAAGAAGTCGAATTTCAGAGGTTGAGAAATGCTGCACCCACAGCAGCCTCCGCTGATTTCTGACCTATTAAATATTACATCACAAAGGCCGGGGAAGCCTAGGAGCCTCGGAGACAGGAAAAAGAGAATTTGAAAAAGGAAACATAAAGTGTCAGTAGAATGGCATTGTTTGCCTCTGCTTGTTGCTCTCCAGAAATCTCATGAAGAAAATGACACACAATGATCTCCATGGTGTGTACTTATTGCACACAACATATCAGGTTCTATATGTAATTTAATTGTGTGGTAGGAAATTTATTGGAAAGTAAGACCAATAAATGAAAAAAGGTCTTTGTTGAAATTTTGAGAAAGATTGATAATTGGTTTCTCCTTTTTGTGCTGGTTGAATACATGTCTTTAATTGGATGCAATAAAGCCAGGAGTAAGACACGACCCGATTGCCTATTGCCGTATATTGCTGTCTGTAGTTGTGCCTATTGCTGCTGCCTATTGCTCTGCTATAGAAATCCATTTAATTTGTAATTTCATTTCGAGTTGCTATAAAGTCATGGAAGTGTAGCCTGGAGCTTGGGGGACCACACCCTGAGCTGCACAAAACATCCTGTGGCCAGGGAGTAGGTTGATCAAACATGTCATCCTAGATGAGATACAAATATATTCTTTGATTCTCCTCTACTTGATAAAACAGTTGCTGCTGTGGCAAGCCTGCAACCGAGCTGCTGCTAGAAAAAACACACACACACAACATATGTCAGCCTGTCAGGGCAAATGGCTGTCTCAGTTATCTGTCAGTTTATTGCACACCATCCTGATTCGTTCTCTTATCATTCTGCATTTCTCTATAAAATGAAACTGTAACTCTATATGCACTCTTTAATGTGTCTTTTGTCTGTAGTTGTCTGTTTTTTGACTTCTCCATGTTTTACTTACCTCTCATGTTTTCTCTTTTTAGGTGAGTACGGCTTTTAAGGACTATTTCCGTGAATGGGTAACTATAGCTTGCTTATTTTATTTATTACCATTTGATTGATTTTCCAAGTGATTTTTTGCCACAAGCTCACAGTGCATTATGTATGGCAACTGCCTTTGACAAAAGCCATCTCGCCTTTCTGCTGTTGCAAACAAGTGACACTGGAAACCCTTTATGAAAAAAGACTTCTCATATATGATGTGCTGCACTGACACTCTTCTGTCACATGCTGTTTTTTATTTTCCAAAAACAACAACTTCATTCCTTTCGTTATTGTGTTATACTTTAATTTTGGCTGTAGAACAGCACACGCCGTGTTAGATGAGCACATTTTATTGATTTCTCAATTATGATTTTCTTCATTAGAACACTCAATATTGTCATTGGTATTGTGTTATGAGGGAGCCATCCACCATATTGTCATTACACGTATTGTGCTGAATGTATTGTTCTTCATTATGAATTAATATACTCAATTTCATGACATCTTTTTCATAAATGTTCTCCGTCTTAGTAGGGGGTAATATTGTTATTAGGGGAAGGAGTCTTTTATCTTTTTCAGAAGAAAATCTTTATAATCCATGAGGGATTATTTTGGAGAGTTAATCAGTTTGAGGTATTAGAAATTTAAACTTGGCTCAAGGGGAGGAGTTGTGTTCTTGTGGAGCTAGCTGGGATCTGGATCTCGCAGTCTCTGCTGTCTGTGTTGCATTGGCAGTCTCTGCTGTCTGTCCCTGCTGTCTGTGCTGCATTGATGAATTCACTCCATGCCCGAGACGCCTGAGACTGCAGAGTGAAATCCTTGTGTCCTAGAAACACACAGCCATCTCTAATGATGACTGAATAGAGACTGCTGCAGGCCTACAAGCTATAATGATGCAAAGGGAGAAAGATGGCAGAAAAATGTGCTCACAAGTGACAAAGAACTGGATGTGAAGTGATATGAAAGATAATGCCACAGCAAATAGCCTATGAAGTATTCCTCGTGGATCTTTTAAGATCTTTTAAGATCACGAAAACAGCTCTGCATGCAACCAAGTCGAAATGCAAGGTCAATGGAATTGAATGCATCTTCAAATTTCTTGCATTGTCTTGCTTTACAGTTTGAAATCTTGCATTTGAAGTCTTGCTTTCTAGTCTTACCTTGCTTTGGGGAGTCTTGATTAATATCCTTGCTTGTGCTTGGGAGTCTTGCTTCACAGTCTTTGTTATTTCACATTTATTTCACAAGGAGCAAGTGCTAGACGTAGCTGGGGAAGTGGGTAATTTGGGCAATTAGGAGAGGAGAGGCAGGAGAAGCAGGAGAGGAGGCAAGGGGAAGATTCTCTGCAAGTCTTTCTTGGAGGAGAGTGGGAGGGAGTCTCCAAGCAGCTTCAGCTGACATGCACCGGGATAGCAATGGAGGGAAGGCAATGGAGAGATGGCAAGGGAGGTGCATTTCACCACTGCATGCAACAACAGCCCATCTCCCAATGCTTTGTTTGAGTTTGCTCAAGCGAAATAATGCAAGCAAAGGGAAAAACTAATGCTGCTTTTGGGGGCTGAAATAATAGGCCCAAGGGTTACAGGGTTTTAGGGTCATGTCCCTCCTCTGTGTTTAACCGTTGCACAACATGCTGTTAGGCCCTCACTGCCACAGGTGGGTATTTTTCATATTGCTAGCAAATTGTAGAGCACACAGCCAAATTTGCTGCCAAAATGACTCAGTTTAACGTCTCAGGCTAGAAGTCCCCTCAAGGTCGTGCTATTGCGTATGTAACTATAATAGCAGTGAGTTATTAGTGGCTCTTATAGGCTGTAATGTTAGTGATGCATTGTACCTAGAGAATCTCAAGATTATGAGTTGCAGATCTATTGCCCTCATGCACCCAATTCCACATTTCTACATCTGCTTGTCACGGCAGACTTGAGGCAGAACCAGTCGACTGTGATAATATTGCATGGGCTGAATTCTGCCTTAATTGCTGCAGGCCATGCCCGAATGTCTAAAAACACCATTGTCACATTTTGTTGAGCTGGCTGGGGCAAAACACCCCGGGCCTGTCTGTCATGAGAAACAACATATGTGGAGAGAATGGTTTACAGTTACATGTACGAAGATACACTCAGTGTATTACTCTGTGCATTCATGTGCTAATGGCCTCTAGCTCCTCTTTGAATTTAATAGCAAGGTCTAATAGGAAATATACCATTACAAGAACTATGCTGCTCTGTTGTGCACTGCAAGGTGCTTTTCTGAACCTTTCTGTGTACTATTTTGGGAATTAGATAAGGCTTGAGATCTTAAGATGTGACTTACTTCTCACTCAACCTGTGCTGCACAATGTGCTGGATTGTGACAATGTCAGTCTTCTATGAACAGTGAATAACACTGAGAGTCATTTGTGTCAATATGGATGATCTGTCAACAGCATTAGGTTTGGAGAGGCAGCCAGATTTAGGTGCAGTTTATCTTGGGAAGAGAGAATCTATTGGGAGGCACTGAGTAGGTCAATGTCCAACATGTTTATGTGACTGTGTCTATTTGATACATGAATGTCATCTGCATCATCCAACTTGACCTGGACTGCTTCAGAGTGGCCTAGATGCATATTGCTGCATTTAATGAGGTATATTATTACATTATTGGCCTGTATACATATATTGGGAGTCTAACCAGCACAAGGATGGCAGTAAAACCAGGTTCTAGATGGGGAGTGTAGCATCAGCAGCGTCCTCCTCCTCCCAGCAGCAGCAGCCATGCTTGGTTAGGCCTCTAAGTAGCAGAGCGGAGGCTGAGCTAAGCCATCAGCCGCTGGAACAAGACATGGCCGTATCAGCGGCAACATCAAAGGGAGCGCTGCCTTTGAAGTGCGATAGTTTGGGTCAGGCCGCAACCTCGCAGGGCTGTTGCAGAAATCAAGCCCAGGAAGCAGCGCATGTAGCAGGCAGCATGCCAGAGCCACCGTGCCAGAGCCACCAGCAGCAGCAGCTGTAGCAAGGCAGTGTGATGGTGGTGACTGCAGACCTCACCCATACAAACTATATGTAGTACAGGCCAGAGCTAAAGACTTAAGTGTACCCTGTATAACCATGGTATATTAAATGTATAGTTCTTCATTCTCCCAGTGCTACACTTTGGAAGTGAATGTCCTCAGTATAGATTCCACCATGGTTGAAGTGTAAGTCACTCAGCAGATGCTCAGCTGACATGTTTGTCACAATTTCGGTGTGATAACCCTCACTACCACATGGTGGTACTCAGCACTACTCAGTACCACTTTGTCATGTTGTGACGGTGTGCTATAGGAGTATCCTATTTTGAAACCCACACGAGACTCAGCTGCACTAGCCACCCAGAATCACCACTGCCAGCCAAACCATCGATCAGCAATAACATTGGTCACCTGTTTCCCAATTCCAATGCTCCAGCCTGTCTCACACACTCAGTGCTTGCTGTAATGCTCATAGTTATGCTCATAGTTATGCTCATAGTTATGCTCATAATGCTCCGTATTGTGGATGGTCAGCACTGGCCTGTTGTAATGTCATAACTTGTTTGTGGTCTTTCCATTGCCCCAGCACAGACCATGGCAGACCCAGGCCAGTGTGACAGGCTGAGGTATGGAGTGATATTGTGCTCTTATTAATGCAGTTATTAATGTGGTTATTGGAAGGGCCTTTGTTGTGATAAATATTGGCATGAAACAGGAGCTGGGGACCTGAAGCGGCAGGTCATCAGGAGAGCACACCTTCTCGTTTAATTGGGGATCACGGTTGATCGCAGAATCAACAAATGCTTGTGAAGAGATCCCCAGATTGCGAGGTGGGAGCCTCTGGGAGCCCGGGGATCATAGGCCTGCCACTTTGGCTATTGCCTCTGCTACTCCATTGCCACCCCATTGCCTTGTGCCACTGCCTTTCTCCACTGCTCTACTCCATTGTCAAGACTGCAGCATATGTGGCCTTACTCCACGAGTCCATACTCCATTGCCTACACCTATTGCTTCCTCCATTGCTGTTTAGCTGCAAGCATTGTGAGACTGAGTCACTCCATCTCAGAGGAGTCTCCATGAGATTCGGTGAGACCTGGAGACTTAGTAGTAAGGGAGGGGAAGCCAACCAGTGTAGTCTTATGCACCCAACAGCATTCGATCCAAAGGCACAAGTCTACACCGCCTCACAAACATTGGTGTAAGTGACATTGGTTTCATAGACAGTCTTACAGACAGTCCATACAACACAGTCAACAGACATGGTCTCATAGACGTGGTCTCACAGACACTCCCTGCAGCATCACTGCTTTCAAATTGCTGTCAGGAATTGCACACACACACATTCAATGTCATTGGCAATAAGATGAACAGGGAGCAGAACAGGGAGCAAGACATTGAGCTCAACTCTTGAGCAAATTAAAGATGGTGGGCCATGGTGCTAACCTCCTGCATGGTGGGAGAGGAGAGTCTGAGATGGAGGGCAGATTTCACTTCGAAAATACCGGATCCCATTCTATATACTCTTGCATTGTCTGTGGTATAGTATAATAGTGAGAAGAGATCCGAAGCATATAAGACCTTCAGACTGCAATGACAGTAAAGTGTAAAAAGTAAGGCATTAGGCAGCAAATTGCACGCCTGTTCAACTCTCCTTTTTCAGCCCTTTGGATTAGAGATGGCTGCCAACGTTCAAAGATGGCTGCCAAGAATAAATGTGCAGTGAAACAAAGTGACAATAAGTGGGTGAACATTTTTACTATTATAGAGTGAGCGTGTCACTGGCATGGTGGCTCATGGTGCTGTGCAGAAGAAAGATGGCTTGTTGACAGTGATGAAAGATGCTATTATATGATGCAAGAATGAGACCAAGAGAAACAAGGAAACTGCCAAGGGTGAAATATTGGGAGCCATGCCAAAGTTTACTATAACATAACAATACTTAAGAAGGAGGCTGATGCGAGCCAAAATAGATCACCAATCGTCAAATAAAAGCAAGTGGATCACTGGATTCTCAAGATTCGCCAAATGAAATAGATTTATAGCTTCACGGTGTCATACTACAGGATTGTGAACATGATACAAAGATGTGGCCTCAATTGCAGACTGAAACTTAACTGCAATTGAAACTCCATGATTTCCTGAGATGCTACTGAAAAATATGAGGTGTGCAGGCCTATTGCAGGGGCCTATGGCAGGGCGATGTTATGAGAATGGGAGGTGAGCGAATAAAGGGAGGTACTGACAGTTATGCATGCCAGCCCAGGCACTGTGGACAGGAAAATGTTGGCGTTTAATTGGAATGGATGACATGGAATGGAGACTATCCTTCTTGCAAGCTGAACAAGGAGCTGAACAAGGAGCTGAACAGGGAGGAGGGATCTGAACCTGAGAATGGGAAATGAAGGGAGAAGTGAATTGGAGAGCGTGTCATGTTAGCAAGAGGAAAAAGAAAAGAAGAATGTTCGATGTGCTTGCTGTGCTGGCTGTGCTGGGAGGAGGTGCTGTGATAATGAGGGGGTAAGGTGCTGGCCTGGGGCAAGCTTTGTGGCCCAGTTAAGTCACCCTCTGCAACAGAACATGGGGCATTCATCATGGCTCTCCCTATTGCATTCATCAACTCTGGCTCAAGCTAGTTTTCCATTTTTTCCGTGCATGCCTTTTTTCCATGCCTATTTCTCAGACAGGCAGCATCACCACTGGTTCACCAGCCATGCATTTGTAGATTTTTGTGCCCTTTTTATAGGCAATTATTGCCATGTGAAAGGGGCCAGCAATGGCACAGCATATGATTAGTGTAGATCAGGTAGTGTGTTTACTGGTGATCATATCAGTCAAAGTGGAAGAGACTGTAATTGCCCTATGTATATGTAGTACCACTTATGCTGGGACAGTTGGGTGGCTCTCCACCTCCAATGTGTAGGTTGTTTTCTAAAGGAAGAGACCCGGGGAATAACTTTAAATGCAGTTAGAGCAAGGGCTGTATCATTAAATTTTACTCTTTATTTGAAAGGTGAATAGCTCCCAATTAGCCCACAGGAGCTGGAGGATTTTGTCTTGACAAATATAAAGATCGTCGGGGTCTAATTACGAGTTCATGTGCCAATGGCTCGTTTGCTTGGAGAATAATTGTCAGTGTTAATAAGAGTAGCTTTGGGCTGATAAGTTGTTAAGAGGTAGGAGGTGCTGCAAGGTGCTGCCTCTTTGCAATGGAGCCGTTCAATACTCGATCCTCCATAGACTGGCAGAGCCATGGAAGGAGCACAGGGATGGAGGAAACTTAGGAAAGGGGGGGGGGTTAGAGGCAACATTTCAAATGTTAGACTCATTAAAGAGAGATCATAGGCATCAGTAGCAAGCATAGGCAGCGGGAGGAGCTGTGTGTTTTTATCAAGTGTGTGTGCGGCAACTTGTCTGGTGGCAGAGGCAACGTCCTTGGCGCTTTAATTGTGCGAGATGAGGACGCGGCTAAGATGGCGTCTTCCCTTTGAAGTCGGCCTCCAACTTGCCATTAATGGTCACGTCTTGACGTCGCCGTTCTTGCTAACAATGCTCTCTCCTCTGGCTCAGTCTATCTCCTCTCCCTGTCTCCCTACTATAAAACTCCCTAAATATTGCTGCAGCTTCTTCTGGTGATAGTGATACAATTGCTGCAGAAGTGAGGGCAATCGTCACAGGATCATGTGCACCTTAATTGATGACGTCATATGATCCCCTGAACACTCTCTTTGATAAAAAATGTATAGTATCCTGTTTATGCACCGAGTATCATGGTTTCTACACTTTTAAAGTATAAGCCCTTGTGATTAATAAAGACAAGCTATTTGAAGATAGGTGGTGCTGCTAATTGAAAGGCTGTTCCCCTGTGCCCTTGTATTGTGCTCTGCCACTGCTTGGGCAACTTGTGCTTTTTGTCTTCTTTGACAAGCATAAGTGCACAAGTCCCAGTGAACCCTACTCCAGTGGTTTCAAGAAGGAAATTGTAATGAGCTGTCAAATTCACTGAGCACCTTTCCACCTGTGAGATCCAATTAGAGCCTTTCAATGCTGCATATATGCTCTTTCTCTCTCCTCAAAGCATTTCCCCAGACCCTTGTCTTTTGTCTAATGTGTTGCATTGCCCACAAAAGCCTGTCTTTGTGTCAGATCTGCTTCTTGGAGGTCTTTTGTTGGGTCTTTCAAAAACTTCTTTTTGGTCTGACTCTGAAAAATAGAGGCTTTGTGAACATACAGAATCACCCATGTTTTATCATCTGCCTCACATTCATTGACATTGGTGGATTGTACTTTGACTCCACATTTTGAAGAGACCTTCCAACGCTCCGTTTCAGGGAATTGAGAAAACAAGCAAGAATGGTGTAGCACATTTACCAGTGGTGAAAATCCTTGACTGACTTCATTTCTCCTCTGTTTACTAAAGCCACTTAGAAAGGCAAAGGCTGTCACTCTGCCATGCTATAATGTTGAGCATACAAGAATATTGCTGCTTTGGTTGCTTGCCATGGTTGCTTTCTATGGTTTCCTCCCATGGTTGCTTGCCATGGTTGCCAATTTCAAGTGTGCACAACAGTATGAGGGTTTTTCATGAAGCATGATCTAATATACCCTCCTCCTTGAGGCCAGCTCTCCAATTTTGAAAAATTGAAGTCTAAGGACTAGATTCCAAGGGCTAAAGCACTAGAAGGCAAAAATGAATGGAGATGGCTCCTGAGGATGGGGTCTGGTTGTGATTTGTGTGCAATTCTTGGTAGTGGTATTATACAAACACATATGACAATGAATATCACAGGATGATGACAGCTTTATTCTGTGGACACATCTTTGTTTTGTATGTCATGGTAATGATAGACTTGACAGTTTAACAAATGGTAATGAATCCGGGATGATTGTTCTCTTGGGGGAATTATGTGCAATTAGTAATTGTTGCCTCAGTGTGTCGTGACTCCAAAGACAATTGTTTAGCAGGTGTGCACACTTCATGTTTGTGAGTGTGGCCATAATTGTTTTGTAAAGATGTTTGTAAATGTCACTTGGCAATTTGCAGTTGATTGAAAGTGATTCTGCGAATTGATGTAAAGAAATATGACCTGGTGTGTCCTATAGGACAGAAGGGCAGTGATTCAAGGTCTTATGGGCCATTGCAAAGCAATGCAAAGCAAGAGGGAGAGATCAGAGATGAGGGAAGGAGACTCACTCTAGGCTGAGAGTGCAGTGGGACTTGTGAATCTCAATGTGATCCAGAAAAAGATATTGAGAATCGCAGGAGTCAGTCGGAGGAGTGCACCGGGTGACAGTGGTGTGTGATTAGCACCAGGGGCTCTCTTCAGCCTCTTTCTGGTGATTGTTCCATTTCATCTTTGTTCCCTGGGGTCGTTTCTATGGCAACCAAGTTGCAAACAAATTACGACTAGGGCAAAAAGTGTTCTGCTGCTGCAGCATGGAGGGACTGATGGAGCAAAAGCCAAGGCAAGCAGCTATTGCCAGCTAACCAAGCTTTGCAGAAGAGAGCCAGGCAGAGGCAGGATTGTGAGGAAGGAGCAGGGCGAAGAAAACCCTAATATTGTTTGTTTATAGGGGGCCTGGGGCAATCTGCGAGCGTTGGAGGGAGAGAATGGTTTGTATGGACAGCTCGTCGATGTGGAAGATTCGCATGAGATAGTTGACAGTGTCAATATATTTTGGCTAAGCGGTCTTGAATTTCAATCAAACAGTGTTGGTCTGGTGGTTGGAGTGAGCAGATAGCTTTATTAGGATGAAGATTGGCGTGGCTGCTGATGCCAATAAGCTTGCCAGCAGACAATGCTTCATAACGCCTTTGCTCATCAATAGTCTTTGATACTGACTCATATTTGCTGTGAAAATGGACTTCTCTAAGATGCAGGCAGTGCTCACGAGGACTCTGTGGTGCACAAGGAGAGTGCTGAGTGCTGTTTGCTACCTGCTCTAGCATACTGATGAATCTGGTGATGAATCTCTGATGCTGTGATGATGATGACATTGGCTGTGATGACATTGCCACTGATGATGACATTGCTTGATGCCTGGCATTGCCACTGGCCCATTGCACTGGTGGCTGAAGCATGGTGGTGTGTATGTGACTCTATCATGAGTATGGAGTTATATGAAGCTTCTTGTGAGTTGATGATAAGAGTTGTATGCATTGCTGGTGATGGCTGGCCTGCTGACACACTGCTGGGCCTGTCCAATGCCTGTCCAATGCTATCCCTGGCCTCTGCAATGATGGCATCTCTGGCCCTCTTACTCTGGCCATCTCCCGGGAGTGGCCCAGCCAAGTCTTCTTGAGCTCTTTCTGATCTTCTACATCTCCTAAATCCCAGCCTCTCTGCTTGGGCCCTGTGTGGGACTGTGTGGCAGAGCTGAGGCAATGTTGAGGCAGTGCTTCCTGATATGGGGCCACAGCCAGTACATGTTGGGTCCACATCTTCATCTCGCCTCAGATGGACGGGATCAAGTGATGGGGAGGCAGATAGGGACATCCAGCAGCAGCAGCATCAGAAGCAGCATCAGAAGCATCAGTAGCAGAAGCTGCAGAAGTAGTCCTGCCGCTTGACTGCACCTGCCTGCAGCAGCCTGCAGCAGTATGGGAAAGAGAGACACAAGAGTGCCACAGACAAAGGGACTGAACATTCTGTGTCATCACATAGTGAGCACTGCATGCTTGTCTTTGTGCTCAAGATATGATGATGACTGTGATCATATTGACTATTATGACAAGATGGTGATAGATTCCAGCACTTCATGACACTTTCGATGTTTGTAAACATTGGCATGGAATCCAATAGAACCAGTACCATCCGTCAAGTAATGCATCTTGTTCTATCATTGCTAAATATGTGGACTGCTCCTTTGCAGCAGGGCAAATTTTGAATGTGTTCAATTGGTTATCCAAAGTTATTGTGGTGATTGTGTGTGGATGCACATTGCTATGGTTGATGGGAGCATGCTTTGAGATGAGATGACTGATGTTCAGGGGAGCGAGGGGTGTGCATCAGAAGTGCAAATGAAATGATCAGAGCAGACAAAGGGACGATCCCTGTGGGGGTGGGGAGAAAGGGGGGTTGGTCGGGGGTGCTCACTACCCTTCAACAGCATCATCCTGCATGCAACTCCTTCCCTCAAGTTGCCCCCTTTCCCTTAAGGGGATTCTGCTCCCTAAGCCTGCGGGGGAACTGGGAGGGGGGGGGGCAAAAATGTATCAAATCACATTCATTGGCTAGTTATTTGCTAGGCCAGGTCTACTGGGGAATTCAATTACTCCCGCTCCAGATTATGAAAATTGTCTGCTCGGGGACCTGCGATTTGTCAGGCTGTCTCTAAAGAAATTGCCGCCTCAATCAGTGCCTAATGTCAACACAATGTGTGTTTGTCGTAATGGGGAATTACAAATCATTAACTTATGAGGGGCATATGGTTAGGTGTGATGGATTTAGGGAATGCAGCTGATGCTGCTGAAATGACATCACAGTGAGCTGATTGAGAGGCTGTAGATCCCGTCCTCAGCTTGACACATCTCTCTTTGCTCTCTAGCTCTTCCACTTGCTCTTCCACTTGCTCCTCAGCTTGCTCTCTCCTGCACAATCAAGTGTTCCTGCTCGCTGAGCTCCCTGTGCTTGCAGTGCTACGTGCTGGCCATTGCTCCCTGTTCCCGAGCTGAAAAAGTGCCAGTGTCATTATGCTCCCTTGTCTTACACCCGCCAAGAGCACGGAATGGGTCTGCATGCACGTCTCGCCCATTATTGCCACGTCAGCCTGACAATAGGGACACGCCAAGTCTTTAATGCTCTCCTCCCTTCCTTTACAAGCCTTTGTAGACCTTACAGGCCCTTGCTGTTGCAACCACGTTCATGCTCTTGCTGGACGGTGGCTAAAAAATCAGCAAAACATAACACAGCTCGCATAACTTGTCCCTGCGTCACACCATTCTGCCCCCTTTGAACACAGCAAAACATAACCCAAGAAATAAAACCCTGCTCCTTTTTGCTTGGGGTTTTTGCTAGGCATTTTTGCTTGTTACCTGCTCAGCCAAATGTGCTAATTTGGGTTGTGTGTTCCCTTGGAAGTTTTGCCAGTGAAACTTCCATTGTTATAATTCGTTACATGAATAGGGTGTGCCCTGCCTTCAGTGCCTTGTGCTTTGTCCCTGGATGGGTCATTTAACTCCTAATATACTAAGTGCAAAGTGCAGCCACTTTCTCTTTGCAGTCGCAGACTTGTTATAATCTGCAATAGGTCTGTGGTGTTGTGTTCAGGGCCCAATGTGTCACAATGGCACACTTTTTGGACTGTGCGCCATTTTCCTGATTATTAAACTAGACACTACCTAAAGGAAACATACTCTCTTTATATCACCCAGTCTGATACGGTGCACATTAAATGGATAACTGCACAATCTTTGAGTTATTTCTCATATTCCTCTAATCATATTACAGGTGAAATACTTTACAGTTTAGCAATGAAAAGCACCAGTATTTGTTAGTCTTTCTTGCTGCTCTGACACTTGCAGGTGACTGCTTTCAACAGGTTAGCTCCATGCTCCCTCTGCACTGTGCCTTGCGTGTCAGAATAGCAAGATGACGTCCAATCGCCATCACACAGCTTCTTGTACCCTCAGCTGGTAGATCACTCAGATCACAGGTCTTTGAGCTGGAGCTGCTGGAGAGGGCTTCTTCACCTGTAAACTGGCAGAAATGTTTCAGGAACTTGAGGAATAGTATCTATCTGGTAGAATTTACAAGTTTTAGTACTACTGATTAATGATTTGGATGTCATTTATGATGCTGGATATTACATCATGTGATATACCTTGGTACAATTTCCAAGTGTTGTTGATGCCTTCTTGAAGTTGCCTTTTGAAGATGCCTGTTGAAGATGCTAGACCCCTGAATTGTTGTTGATGCTGCAGAGAAGCTACAGAGGCAGCAGAAGCAGCTCACTTAGGCATGACACTTTGATGGCACGCAGGGTAACAGGAGTTACATGCAAATGCTGTAGACAGAGAAGCCACGTCATGGCCCCTGTCATCTTGCCTTCAGTTGACATCTCGCCCCTTCAAGGCTCCTTGACACTCTTTGTTCAACCTGTTTACCCATCAACTAATCCTCTGCACTCCTCCTAATGTACACTTTATACAAGATTTTACACAAGCATCTGCACAGGATGTGTAACTGGATACACATGTGTCAAAGAGAAGCACCTTGAAGCACTCCGTAATGGCTTAATGATGTTGAAAAAGTGTTAGAAAAGGAAAGCTAGTGTACACATTGTTTGACTTTCTTATTCGTGTGATTCTTGGTGAGTTTGACAGGATTTTGAGCATTTGGTGACGACCATCTCTCAAGAAATCGTTAAAGGTGTTGTGAGAGACTCCTTCAAGCAATCTGATGAGAAAAAGTTCACCTGGATTTTTATGGTGCTGCTATTCTGGCAGAGGTGGCAGAGACCTGTGTCATCACTGCATGACTGTCATGACACTGTCATGACACTGAGGTTGCCACCTTCCTTTTAACATGCAGAGTCTTGTAGAATCACTGGAATGCCATGCCTAAGGTGACTGGGGTCTGTAGTTAGCCGCTGTATTTAGCCTGTGCATTATGGGCTGGTTGGCCTACTGTTGTAATAGACAATATGCTGAACCACCAGCAGCATCAGCAGCCCCAGCCTCAGCAGCAGTCTACGGTAATTTTCAAAGGATTTTGGCATCATCCTACCTGAAGCTATCTCCCACATATAGAGCTCATTAATATTCCCTTTGATCTTTACAGGTGTTCTGTAATGACAAGTGATATGAAAATGAAGCATAGATTCAGTTTCTGCTGCTGCCTCTGCCGCTATGTGGCTTTTGGGGGACCCCACCAGGGTATATTCCTTACAAGGGAAGACCTATTGTGACGTCATCTGACCTGCTTGTTCCATTACTAGATAGATGTCGCTTTTGCTAGAAGCTGGTATAAACCTTGTAAAAGGCAGGTATTGGAAGTCAATTCCATTCCATTCCATTGCAGTGTTGAACCACAGATGAATCTCGGTATGTACTAGGTGACCTGAGTCTTCCTCTATAGCACTGTTGAATACTGGGCTCTAGGAGAATGTATATATGTGCAAGATGACCCATGCTAAAGCATTGCTGCTCCTAGGAGGCCTTACTTGGGCCAATGAGATGGCTAGCCAGGGGCTTCCCTTTGAAACTGATCTCCAGGTTTTCTTCTTTTGCCTGAAGAGACAGATCAAGTTGTTGTCTTCTTTGTGTCACTGACACAGCCTCTTTTCTGCCTCTCTAACTGCCTAGTTTCTGCAATGACCTAATTGTGAGCAGTCTTAATAAGCAAATAATTGTCTCAGCCAGCAAGTCAACCTTTTCGTTTTCATACACAAAAGAGTCAGTTGTGGCTGCTTTAGTAGTGAATTCCTTGCACACACAGGAGCAGTGTTTGCCTGTAGATGCTCTGGTTGCACAATAAGTGGTCAGTGGGCCTGAAAGTGCACCATTGAGATGTGTATTGAGGGAGCTGCTGGGCTGATCGCTGGTGACAGGACAGTGATCAGGATCTTAGTGGACAGTGGTCAAGCGATCGCCAGCCCATCCCTCTTTGTAGGTCAACGGCGGAGGGATAAGAGGGTATTAGGGCCAGAATAGGGTGCTCATGGAACTGGTCAGTGTGTCCAGTCAGCCTGTCCACTGGGCTATTGTGGCTGGCCTGAGAACCCACCATCTGAGGTCCTCCTGAAACAGGCAGGTCAGCTCTGCTCAGCAACGTCTTTCAGCCGGAATAGGACCCACCAGGCCTTTTGTCTCGTAGTCCTTGCCTCCTAAGCCCTAAAGAGGCCGGGGTCCTTCAGAGCAAAGGGCCTGGTCATCTGGTAAATACGAGCACTGGCTTAATGGGTGATGCAAAAAACACTAACTAGCAGAGGTTGCACTCTGCCCCCTTCTCCTCCCTTCTTCCCTCTCCTCTTTTAGAGGTAGGCCCTTGCACTCTTGTGCATTCTGCTCCACTGCCCTAAACGCTGTCCTCTTGTGCTCTGCCTCAAAGATGCCCTTCCTCCCACATCTCCAGCCAAGCAGCAGCAGCATCTAGCATCCTTCTTTCTCCACCACATCTCCCTCTAAGCATCCCTCTCCTATAATGCCTGCCTGATGTGGAATCTCTGCTGCTTCCTGGCCAGGTCAGCGGGGGATTACCCTCACCCTTTGATGTCGCTCACCCTGATTAATATTTCAGACAAATTTGATCGAGCAACCTGCTAATAAACTCCTTGCTATCTGCCAGAGAAACGCGTTAATAGAGCAGCTCCCTGATGAAGGTCCCTTAAATATTGATTAGCAGAGGTGGGTGGGAGGCAGTCGACGACAGGAGCAAATTAGTTGTAAAGCTGGGGACTTTGCTGCTGAGCTGGAGGTGAGAAAGGACTTGGCAGGTCACCAAAGGTCTGGGGTGGCCAGGGGCACCCAGGGGGCAACACTAAACCCTGGAAAAGCCTGGAAGACCCTGACAAAGCTTGTGGGGACCAAGTGGACTGAAGGTGGACCAGAGGTGGTCCAGAGGTGGACCAGAGGTGGTCAACTGGCAGTCCACTTGCAGGGCACAGCAATACAACTATAGGACCTCTGGGACATGCATGGGACTGCGAGGATTGTGGCTAAGAAAGACAACAACGGCAACATCTGCAGATGCCCTTGGTCCTGCTCCGGCCTGCTTACTGGCAGATCCCCTCTGTTGTGTCCCCCATTGCAGGATTGCATCCATCCTGGCCTGACAAGTGTACTGCCCTCAGCGATGCTTGCCTATGCATGGGTCTCCCCAGGCCCTGTGTAGTGCTCTGCTCTAGGCCTGTGCTACAGGGCCCTACAGGACAGGGCTACAGGATGAATGCTAAAGACCTGCATGCCCTCTGTGGCAGCCCCTCTCACAAAAGGGCCGCCAGGTCATGGGAGAATGTCCTGAGGTCAGGGGTCAGTCCCAAAGACCTGCAAGTGCAACTTCTAAGGGCCGGAGCCTGTTACCTATTGTCAAGGTAAAATGCAGGTCTTTTGCAAGAGGTAATTTGATATGAAGGCAGAGGGCCGGACTTGTGCCGTTTCACTGGAAATGTGTATCATCACAGACCATTCGGATGGCTTATTCTGATAAAATGCCCTCATATAGTGACCCACCCTGGACCCTGTTCAGGTCAACTGCTTATTCCTTGACCCTGACAAGGCGTTTCTATTCATTTGTTCCACCACGTCAAATGCTTTACTGGAATTAGTGTGTGGCCCTGACTTCTTTTTTCTACTTTCTTGTTTGGACTATTCAAAGCTATTTTTGTGGTACTTTTTAATGGCATCACTCATAGCTTGCCTTGGGCCATGAGATACTGGCCACGATTGTGGAGTAGCAAGTGAAGTATGTGATGTGTTGTGAATATACATATCACTGGCAATAGTAATACATATCAAGAAGAGGTGGGGGGGGGGGCTTCTTGTAGCCTGTGGATGCATGTGTGAAACTGGAGCACTGTAATAGCAGTGGCCGAGAGTCAGAGTGATAGAGTATCTGCTGAGTATCAGTATTCTGTGCTGTGCCATAGCAGTGGCATAGCAGTGCCCAAGGGTGCTGCAGCTGATCCTGCTGGGTCTGTGTGTGTTACTCGGTGTCCTTACAAGTGGGCCCACCTTTTGCCCTTGGGCCTTGTGTTTTACACCCTATGTCCAGATTACAACCCCTCCCTCGATTGGCCTTGAAGTTTATTCTTCACTTTCCTAGGACCCCTAACATACCTGATTCACCCCACTGTTCCATACCATAGGCCTATATGCCATGTATTTATGCAGTGATGCAGTATCATGGACACGACCAATCTGCCACATAATGCACAACATTGCACATTTACAGGTGTTCATGGAACCTTGCATGGTGCCAACAATTTTTTCATTACAATGCAGTTTGGCTCGAGGTCTAGACAACACCTTTCCCCTTGTTGTGTTATGTTATAACATAGCTGTCCAACTTGTGGTGGCCCTGGAACAACAAAGATATTTAGCATTTTCATGTCCAGAATAATAGGTTGGAAAAAGGGCATTGTTCTGATGATGTTCTCATTTTTCCAAAAATGCGAATAACTATGACTAATAAATAGTTGAAGAGGGAGGCTGAGTGGACGATAGTTGCTGAGAATTGATGTCTTCTACGTGGAAATGGCCAAAATGGGTGAGATAAGGAGTGGTGTTTGCTGACAAGGCTTGTTGATGAATTGGCCTGACTTGATTTCCAAGAGAGCTTGCTACTTGGCCATTGATAACATTGACATGCTGGTCAGTCGGACTGAGTCTAATGTGAGCAGATTGATGACCATTGAGCATAACAGAATTAGTGGGGCTGGCCAGTGTCCGCTGATTGTCCACTCAATGTCCAGAATTGCCTGCAACAGACTGCAGGAGCTGCAGTGGCTGTCAATGTTTGTCATCTCAATAGGCCATTGGATGAGGCAGTTGATGGGGCTGCAGGGAGGACTCTAATTTGTTTGCCATCTTATTGGATTAGTGTGATTAGCAGATTTAGGGGGACCATCGTTTACCTGCCCCGAACAATTGCCTTCTAATTCATTTAGTGTGAAAGCAAACAGTAAGTGTTTGCAGGGGGATCATTGGACTGCTGCTGCTGATCTAGGAGGGGAAAGGGGGGGGGGGGTAGTCTCCAGTCCCCTCGTCCCCCCAGTGGCGGGGTGGCGGCCCTTGATTGAGCCGTGTCTCTGCTCCCCCGTGGCCCTTGCCTTTGATCTCAGCCCTGCACCTGATTTATGCCAGCATTATTTAACCAGCACTCCCAATGGCTTCATATCCATGTCCAGTCAAATGGGCTGTTCCCCCATATGGCTGTACTCTGCCCTGATGCTGCCTCTGCTGGGGCTGTGCCTTCGAGAAATGCATTGGCTGCACTGTGTATATGAACCGTGTGCTGATGAATTGTTCATTCATGGCATTTCATTTGATATACATCCTTACAAATTAGTAAATTTCCAGTACAATATGCTCGAAATCTCATATAACATTCATTTGAATCATTTCATCCAACTCCTTTGACTTGCTTTGAGCTTCAATCAAGTCATTCAATGGACTTCAATGGCTGGCATTTGCCACACAGTGAATATCCATGCAGCATATTGCCAGCATTCAACTGTTTTGTTTCTTCAGCACTGAATCCATTCATTTGACTTTGTGTCTGAGTCAGTCTGACCTATGCTGACATTTGTTCTTCTGGAGACCTCACAAGATGGCAGACATCAGTGGATGACAAACGTCATATGTCTCATAATTGTCAGAGTATGGCAGGAGTGTCAGCAGTGTTTGAGCAGAGACACATGGCACATTAAATACAAGATATGAATCTGGCCTGCATACGCAGCATTGTGTGTTGGGTTTTCAGGTAGACCGTACAAAGCCACTTTGACGCTTCACAGATCTGAGGGAATCGATCGCACATCCTATTTTGCTTGTTATACCACAATAACTGCACAATAACTGCAATTTCCACTTCAAAGATGGGTGCCCCTGTGCCTTCATTTGGGCCTCCATTTGCCCAGAGTGCCACTTATTAAGTGCTCTGCCCAATATTGACTTTGTTAGATATCAATTTGTCAGAATAGCCTGAGTGGCAGCCAGCTGATTTTGTCGACTCTAATTTGTGAATCTAAATAGAGTTTGTATAATGAGGTGGAGGCTAATAATGTGGGCAATGAAGTGAGAAGCTGCCTTGCCAAATTCCAAAAGCATAGGTGTGAGATCAGAATTGAAACTGTAAAAATTTCGATTGGAATTCCGCTTGTTGATGGAGTGTCGAGGCAGGCTGGGTTAGGTGCTTGGCTCAGTATCCATTTGAAGTGGTTCCGCATCAGTGACCAAAGACCGTTGGATAAGGATGGCTAGGTAAACAGGCTGGGGACTGAAGAAGGGGGGGGGGGCTGGTTGGTGTGGCTGTGGCCTGTCCAGACCTCGGTGTGCCCTTGGGAAAACAGCATTTGCTACA
The DNA here is from genome assembly GCA_026936325.1 of Platynereis dumerilii. Taxonomy (NCBI): domain Eukaryota; kingdom Metazoa; phylum Annelida; class Polychaeta; order Phyllodocida; family Nereididae; genus Platynereis; species Platynereis dumerilii. Next base: position 94,928,833 of record JAPTHN010000002.1, read on the forward strand.
TGCATGGGGCTCGGCTAGATCGATCAGATGTTCTGAAAGGATGCATTTTGCTGTAATAGGAAGAAATCGGCCTGTCTCCTCGGCCCTCTAAATGCCTCCACACGCAGTCACGACACCCAGCCCCCCTCCCTTCCTCCCTCTCCTCCTTCCTTCTCCTCTTCCTCCTCCTCCTCAAAATATGCAATGGTTTTCTGTCCCAGGGAGAGCCCTGGGCTTATTTGCACGGCTGTCCACTGCGGCAAGATCAAAGGGAAGCGGAGAGCCACCCCCTCTCAATCTGCCCCCCCCCCCCAACTGCATACAGCATCTCCCATACATTTACAATACAAGGATTAATATCTTCTGCAGCCTCTCATAATGAACTGTTCCAGTTGGCCAGCCTTGTAGACAGATCTCTGAGATTTGAATCGAGGGGCTTAGGTACAAATAATTGCTTTTATTCAATAAGAAATGAGCTGCTTATCTTTGGTTTAAGAAGCAGCCATGGCGCTGTATTTGCTCTTGATTATCTTTAAATACACATCCTGTTTAAGATGGGAAGACTGGAGAAATTCGGGATGAGACAGATTTGTGTCAGGCAGCGATCATCTTGAATCCCAAAGAATCGCTTTGAATGACAGGTAGCAGAAAATGCTCCTCCAAAGAAGGTGCAAAAAAGGAAGGCTCATCCCCAGCCGCTGATCAGCCTGCTTCCACTAAGTGGGCTTAATTCTGCAGAAAGGACAATCTTGACCATTGCCATCCAATGCAAGGCAATGCCATGCAATAATTCTCAATTGACAATTCTCAATTTCTCCAGATCCAATCTCCTTCAATCTCAGCCTGTTTCCAAAAGTATTTATATGATTCAGAGGTCGTTGATTGGATCTGTGATCCTCCATCTCCATTTATAAGTCTTTGGTGCAATGATATCACATGTTTTGCTCTCACCATCTTTTAACAAGATCACTGTCTTGGAGGAGTCTTTGGGTCTCTTTTTATTATCAGGTGAGGAGTTCAGATTGAAATCGTCTTGGGTCTTACAGATTTAATACAGGACTGAATATGTCAGGACTGTATCAAATGGGAGCACAATCTATTTTCATCTGGTTTGGGACTCAAAGTCAAATTTGGCTCGAGAGTTAGGCAAGTAAGTAAGCCTGTATCTAAGTGTATCATTCCAAAGTGTGTGAGCCTGTCTTTAGCTGAGCCTTTTCCACCTTTGGCTGTACAGATCTACCTGCCCATGCTCTTGCCCTGTGCTCCTGTCCTGGGCTACTGGTGTCCATGTTGGTGTTCAAAGACAAGAGGATTGTTTCTTCATCCCCCAGTTCTCATGCTCCTCACTCGGTTGTCACTCAGCTCAGCTGCAACTCATCATGAGAACTCCTCATGAGAACTCTTGGCCAGCTTAAGCAACAGGCTTTCCACCCAGCTTCTCTCCATTTTAAGGTTTTCTCAAGCCTCCTCCCCCAACTCAAAATAATTTAAAGCCTGTTAAAGTAGTAATCAGCCTAACTGGGGCTTGTCGTTCAAATTGTATTTAATGTGAAAGTGCTGTAGTCTTAAGGTTGTTAAAGTCCAGGGTTTTCCAAATTCATTAAAACTCATCACACAGAATCAGGGAGAAATCTCTGCTTAATCATTAGGAGGGATTCTTATTAAAGAAGCAGATAGCGAGGAGGAGACTCCGAGGAGAGGAGATGAGTTCAAGAAATTTATGGCAGGGATGTGTAATGCCATTGTAGTTAGTGACAAATTTTGAACCTGGCAGCTGTAGTAATTGAGGTGGATTTATTAGGCCATTCAGACGCAGTCTCCATGAGACTGCTTTATGTATTAGGCAGTGCAAGCATTGCACTGCAGTCTCCGGATATTGGCCATGCAAATGAGCACAAGCAGCATGCAAATCAGCAAGATATGGCAGAATGAACTTCAAACAAAATTGTTTTCTTTAGAGTGTGGGAATTTTTGAATTATTAGATAACAAGGTATTTGTTTATAATTTTAGCTATCAGTCCCAACTGCAAGTTACAAGGTGACATTAGCAGAAATGAAACAAAGCTGACATAACAGGTTTATAGATAATTAATCACACAAGTGTTTTTGGGACATACAAATCCTAAAAAAAGCCAATGTTTATGGAAAGTTATGTAACCAATCAGAAAACGTTTTTGGAAAATAATCATTGTGAATGAAAAGTTATATAACCAATCAGACCACATTTTGTCAACATTTTGGACAATCCAATATCTGGAGTCCCTCTGACACTTCGTGTCATCGCAAAAATAGGGACTCATGGAGTCTGATTCAGACGTATGCTCAATGGGAGAGGTTTATTTGTGTGCAAATGCTTCAATGGGAACTGTCGAATTTATACCATAGAAACAGAGTAGTTGTATTCAGTGACTGCTGTAAAAAACACTATGAGAAAGGCATGCTTGGTTAGTTGTGTTCAAGCTGGGGGCTGTCTGAATTAATATGGTCCTGGGCTATCCACAATATGCTAGGGGCACTTATGCTGTATAATTTTATCGCCACCCTGAGCAATTTGCATGTCTCTAACAATATTGCAAACGGTCGGCGGTGCGTTTGAAAGTGCTGGCAGCCAATGGGAAGCGGGCATGTGGCCCACTGGCCAATAGGAGAGGGTTGTGCTTGAATGGATTTCGGGTCATTTCATTTGCTCTGACAATAGACAGGTGGTTGGCTTGGCACCTCTGCTTCAATGTCTGCGGAGAACTGCTGCTGTGGGCTGCCTGGCTGACAGTCTGTGTGTGACAATACTGTGACAGGGCTGCTGCAGTCTCCATGAGACTGCTTTATGTATTAGGCAGTGCAAGCATTGCACTGCAGTCTCCGGATATTGGCCATGCAAATGAGCACAAGCAGCATGCAAATCAGCAAGATATGGCAGAATGAACTTCAAACAAAATTGTTTTCTTTAGAGTGTGGGAATTTTTGAATTATTAGATAACAAGGTATTTGTTTATAATTTTAGCTATCAGTCCCAACTGCAAGTTACAAGGTGACATTAGCAGAAATGAAACAAAGCTGACATAACAGGTTTATAGATAATTAATCACACAAGTGTTTTTGGGACATACAAATCCTAAAAAAAGCCAATGTTTATGGAAAGTTATGTAACCAATCAGAAAACGTTTTTGGAAAATAATCATTGTGAATGAAAAGTTATATAACCAATCAGACCACATTTTGTCAACATTTTTGGACAATCCAATATCTGGAGTCCCTCTGACACTTCGTGTCATCGCAAAAATAGGGACTCATGGAGTCTGGGGCTGCTGGCTCCGTAGCATGCATGGGGTATGGCCACTGTGGGGTGAGGTGGCCGATGATGATGACTATATGGCACTAGATCAGGTAGAGACTATGGCAGCAAAAAAGAAGAGAGGGAGGAGGGGGGGGGGTCATTTAGAAAGGCCAGTATGCCTCGGGCTGAAAGGAGATTCTTAGGCCAATATCCTTCCTGCTATTAACACTAGCCTGGTTACAGCCCAGCAGTGCCCCAAACAATTAGTAGGCCAAGCAATTACAATGCGAACCAGCTACCCACCCCCTCCATGCCCTTTCTTTCCTCTCCTTCTCACAGCCAGCCTTACAATACTAGCCTGTTGCTCCTGGGCTATCTGTAATAGGGCATTCTGTAATCACCCCTGTAGAGTAAGATTAGATATCTAGGGCTCAGTGGGGAGGGCTGGGGAATTACCCTTTCACTGGCTTCCTTTTAATTAGGTCTTGGCAATGTCGTGTGGAGCTGGCCTCTATCACTCGGGTAGTGTTTCACTCGTGGGTTCCCCTGACCTGAAAGCAATAAAATTTGAAAATTGAGTGAAAAAAGTCTCTTATAAAAATGGACAATTGTTCAATAAAAATCTCGAAAGAAGACTTTGACCCTTTTTGCTGCTTCTCTTGTTCCATCCAATGTCTCTTTGGAGCAACTTGGAGATTGTGGAGATCAGGGGAAGATGTTTGACATCTCCATTGGTCATTTTGCAAAATCTTGACATGTCCTGTGTAATAGACAGTTGGATGCTTTTGAGAGGATACAGTTGTATAGTTAGCAACTGAGATGTACATGTGTCGGAGCTAGGCAATTAGTCACTAACAGGTGAAGAGGGCTGGGGTCCTGCGCTTTCAGCTTCCTGCAATTATCATAATTACCAATAATTGGCGACATCAAAGGACTGCGGCTGCAGACGAATGCAGTATTGTGCAGCAGCATCAGCAGCCAGGCTGGGCCAGCTCCATCTCAGTTGAGTTTTGATGCAGTTCCTTGCTATTCAGCTCCTTTTATAATTTAATATAATAGAGGTCGTTACAAGACCTGAGCACGTGTAATTCAGAAGTCAACCAGCTACGAATCTCCAGTCTAATGCCTGCCTTTCCTCGCATTCATTTTATAGACGCATTTTTCTCAAGATACAGGAAATCCCTGCTCCCTTTTCATGAACAATTAACACGCAATCTCTCCATAAAGCCCAGCCCTTTGATTTGGCTTCAGATGTGCAACTCCAAGTGTCTGAAGGCCTGCATTTTATACCCAAACTATACGAGTGGTTTTATAGCCGAGCCCACATTGATTTCAATCCTCTGGAACATCCTCTGGAAACATGGAGGCTCCAAAATGCATCTGAGAGGAATGTCTGACAATGAGCCATCATCGACTGGCTGCATGCTTGTCCTGTTGCTGCTCGATTGTGCATGGGAAAACGTCTGGGAAATTAAAGAAGAAGAAAGGGGAAAATGCAAAGAGAAATTCTTGGAAACAAACGGATATTTGAAGAAGTCTGGGGAGAAAAAGGCAGCATTATTTTGATCTGGGATGATTCGGGTGTTGGCTGATTACTTGCTTGTTATCAAAGCAAGCCCATTGTTGTCAAGAGGCAGGAGGCTGCTGCCCGGCCTCTGAGGCTGCCTCCCTCCCTTGTTAGCTTCCATAATTATCCGAATCTGGTGTCGATGCCTTTGTTTGCCATTGACCTGACCTCTGACCTTGCTTTTAACCTTGCTGATGCTGCCAAGGTCATCTTCAAGGTCACATGAAATCACCCCACACCTCTGGGAGGCTAAGACCAGGTGCACTTCTTTTTTGTCCATTAACGACTAATAGCAAACATGATCAAGTATCGATCCTGACGAGGTCTCTGGGTTACTATCATGTTTAGCACTGTTTTAGGGCATCCAGATTAACCGTATAATCCCCCATAGTATAAGGCCAGTTGTCCTCGAAGATGCTTGATCATTGTCAGTACTACAACCCTATTAGGATCACATGTCCCAGATTGACTGAGGGCCGATCATATCAATGATAAAGATGGCTCACTCACTCTGTATGCTGACGTCACAATGCATCACATGACCAACTAGATGAATTACTAAAGCTTCGCTAAAGGGACTTTGCTTGGAGTTCGCTTTGGAAAGAGTTATCCGAAGCAGTTCCATGTGCCATTGTGGGCTGGGTGGCTGCATGGCTTGCTCGGGGCCTGGTTGGGGGCTTGGCTCGGAGGACAGCATTGTGTTGGTGAAACGGAGTTGTTGGTCTATAGGCTGCAGGCTAGCGGCCCTGGGGTCGATCTATTGGGCTCGATCTGCCTTTGATATTTTTCAGCGCAACTCACTCGGGCGCCAGCTCAAGTAATTGGCGCCTTTTCAGGCCATGGAGACAAGCCAACAGGAGCTTGATTGTTGCTATGGAAATGCGTGCGTTGCTAGGGGCAATCATCTGCAGGCTGACTCCGTTCGGCAAAAGATGGCGGGCTGCAGGGCGGTTCTTTCATCTAGCATGACTCCGCACGTCAAATGATCTCGTTGAGCCTGCAAACCGACTCGGCTCTCCTTATGTCTTTAGCGACACTTTTAGCTCATGTCATAAGTGTTTTAATACCTCGTGTGTTTTGCCTCTCTTTATAAAGAACTCCTCCAGAATAGCACGGAGCTGAAAGTGATTTGGAAGTCGTGTCTTTCTCATGGCTTGCTTGTCATTCGACGGCAGTGCAATATGACAAATACAGTACAATTATTCGCCTGACGTGAGTTGTACATTGGCTGAGGTAAATTATAACCTGAGGGCAGGTATTGTGAAAAGTACAGTCAATTTAACCCATTTGAGTGAAATTGAATATTAGCTGAGTTTTTGGAAATTGGCCTTTGAAGTATTAGACAGGGATAGGCCATCAAAGGTAGCATGTCTCAAATGGACCATCAGATTGGCTGCCTGGTCGGGCCTGGTCGCTGGGAGTGTAATGGAGAGACGATGGGGGCAATCAAGCGAGAGCATTCGATTGTCAGCCAGCACAATGCAGCAAGGCAGCTCGGCATTGCCCTCTTCTAGGCCCACTGCTTCCTTCTGTTTTTTGCTGTTTAGCCGCTGATGTTCAGAGCTGATGTTTAGCTGCTGTTAATGATATAAACAGGCCTCAACTACCTGCTCTTGTGAGGCCTCTCCGGAATATCACTCTTGGCTATTTTTAAAGGCACGATCATTAGGAAGGCCGTAAAAAGCCAGTGTTGGATTTCAAAGAGAGTTAGGGGGAAGGCACCAGCAGAGATTATGATTAAAACGGCAAAAATGGATAGCGAGATATGGAGAGGCAGGGGCCGTGGCATTGGGGGGGGGGGGTGTCTCTTTATGGCACGGAACACATCGTCGTGTTACTTGCATGCAGTCTTGATCCCCATTACAGCTGATCCACAGCTGATCCAAATGGGTGATCCACGTATTCTGATCCCTATATTCTACAATTCTGATCCCTGTGCATGTGCTGGACTCAGTGGGTCCTTGCGTCAGCCCTGTGTGACAGTATGCATGGTCGAAGATTTGATCCTGAATCTGTGAACAAGAGAAAAATTTGGTCATTTGAAATTTGATAAATGTGTATGCCCTTACTGTATGATACTATGTAGTTCTTCTTTTTGAAATATTCTAAGATGCTTTTTCAGTGTTGCCGAGTAGCACTGCTCATCCTATAAGTAGCACTGACAGATCCATTTGATCAGCGACTCTTCACCTCAATAGCTTGCACATGCAATTGTTTACACCTGTCATCATAACTTCCTTGTTAGCTCTTCACTCATCTTTAGTCTCGTCTCTATACATTCTATACACTGGAGACTTCAGGAGACTGTATGAGACCTCAGGAGACTGCAGGAGACCTCAGGAGACTGCAGCAGCGTAGTGTGTGTATGGCTGGAGATGGAGGTAGGGATGCGGGGAGGCAGCAGGCCAGTCAAGATACAGCATGACAAACAACCCTTGGTCTTGCATATGACACGGCAAGCCAACATCAAAGGCTTTTCAGCATACACAATGAGACAGGTATCACACAGTCACAGTGCAGGGCTTGGCTGCTGAGGCTGCTGCTAGATGATGCCCGATGATGCTGGAGGGGTGGGCAGCTGATGCTGCTGGACCTAAAAACACTGAAACCAGGTCCAGCTGCAGTTTAGCAGAGGTGCAGTAGTTGCTGACTGCAGTTTACTGTTCGAGAACTAAGAGCAGGCATTACTAGGCATGCTAGGCATTACTAGGCAGGTATTTAGATGCTCTAGCAGCAGTATTATGAGTGGCCTTCAACTCCATGTAACATGTGTAAGCTGATGGATGATAATACTAATGAAAGCCTGCTCCTTTCTTTTCCTCCCACTGAACACCTATTAATCCTTTTCTCTGCCTTCTGAAAAACCTCCCAGGCTTATTTACCTGTTCTGTTATTCTCCTCTGTTTATGATTGTCTAGTTTTTCTCAGCAGGAAAAACAGTCCAGCTCGTCTCTTTTGCTTCTTGCCTGGCTCTTTAATGCCATTTGAATGCGAATCTTCTAAAGTGTATTTACCTTTAATGTGGGACATTTAACCATTGTTCGACATCGTCTTGCAATTTGCTCAAAACGAAAAGGTCAGTGCTTCCTATATGCAAGGAGTCTAAGAAGCCATAAGAAGCACAGATGATGTCTTTAAGTGCTTTACTGCTTTGTTTTTATGTGGAAAAGATTTAATTCTGACCTTTGGAGGGTGGAGCACTGCATGATGTTGTTGTGGAGTTGAGATCTCCATGCAATGACTGCTTGGATCAGGTTGGTTGGTGCTGGATTGAGCCCTGAGTGCATCCGAGGGTTGGGCCTGTCTAATGCCCCAGTAATGGTGATTGGCTGGTGAAAGGGATGCTGCATTATGATCATATGGTGATATTCATGGTGATATTCGTGGTGATATTCCTGAGTCATTAGGCCCTGCACTGTTCTGCACTGTCGTAGGAGGGCAGCAGGTCTTTGATGATGGCTGTGGGGCTTGGCTAATTGCACAGAATTCCTTCCCCCAGGAATGGGCCGGGATCCTAATACACTTCTCCCTGCTATTGCTGCCCCGAGCTACAAAAATCCCCCTCGTTAGTGCAGCAAAAAAGATGCTTTCATATTCATTTATGCCATCAGCAGAAATGCCTCAATAACTGCCCACTTTACCTTGGAGCTATTATGGCTTTTAGTGAAACAGATTAGTGTTGACATTATACGTATTTAAAAGATAATGATACTCCGAAGCAGCCAGACATTTGGTGATATTAGATCTTCATCTCCAATTCACCATACATGCTGTTTGCTGGTCTCAATGGAAGTTAGATGTTAGAGGCAGAATGGGAGGTTTAATAAGGCCAGTGACTGAGTGAGAGTGCAAGGCTCTTGTGAACCAGTGTGCATGAAAAGGGAAAGGGGGGAGGGGTAGGGACTAGATGCTTTGTGAGGGTGCATCAGTCAAATTGGATTCCACTGCCAGACCTATTTCTATGAGGCTGGCTGCTGAGGATGGCTGCTGAGGCTGCATGGCTGGGGCTAGCTGAGGAGGCGAGGAGGAGGACTTTGAAAAATCCTTGCTGAACTGAAAAATCCGCATTCAAGTGAAAAATATTCGCCCCACAGACGTGTAATTGGCAAAAGCAGCAGATGCAGACAAGTGCAGTTTGCCCAAGCGCCTCCTGCAAACCCTGTATTGAAATGCACTAGCAGGAACAGACTTGGCCCTATAGCTGGGCTGCCCCCTTCCTTTAATTAAACTCCCAATGAACTGAGGCTGAACTGGGGCTCACTGGGTATGATGCCCTCCTCCCATCATTATTGCACAACAAGAGCAAACTTGCTGAGTATCTCACACTTGCAGCGATCTCTCTGTGGCACATTCATTTTCCACCAATACTTCATTTTAGTTTATATAATGACATCAAATCATCACTGATCCGTGCCTAACAAGCATGGTATTTCTAATGCCACAGCCCCTCAGATCTGGCACTGAATACTTCTGTTCTGCAGGATATTTGTAAATGCTATTTGCTTTGTATTTGGGCTTGATTTAAAGTGTTAAACAGTTCAGTATTGTGATTATTCAGGAATCCCTTGGAGTCTCTGGCAGTTAGTGCAATGATTTATACTGCAGTGATTTGTGGCACAATGCATATAATTCAGGACCAGTCAATATTCATGCTATATTGTGTAAAAAGGCAGATAGCCTTGCAACCTGTGCTGCTGCATATCTATTGCCAGAAAACACGAGATCCTGCAATGGTCTTGTGGCACTTTTCCTGTTGCACAATAAAATAAGGTGAAAGATCATGTCATTCAGTGATTGTCTGATATCTGTATTAAGCTGTTTGCAAATGAAAGTCTTTTTGAAGTGATTGCCTGGGATTGGCTGGCCTTATTCTGATGGATTGCTCGTCTCTTCTGACTCAGTTCAGACTCTGTTGCTTCACTTTGTTCCCTTCCCTGGTTCTTCGGTTATCTGTATCTAAAAGGTCTTTGTGAACCACAGATATATCTTTTGTATAGGTCATATTTACCTGCTATTCGTTTCAATCATATTGGCCCACAATGAAACCTGCTTACTGTGGAATATAATAGAACTGTCTGTTAAGTAATGAAATCTGATCCTTTCTTATGATACACCGATTGGAGCGAACAACACAGACTAAAACAGTTATCTGACAATGGTATCTGCTTTATTTCGACAGTGTGTTAAATGTATGGTCTTATATGTGTAGATCTGTAGGTAATGGTGATCAGACTGAAAAGAACTTCTCAAATCTCATACATCACAGTCTGTGTGGTTTCGTGGAACTGAAGCTGTGTTCCATGTTAGAAGTGTGTAAAAGCTGAACTATGTAAACAAGTGCTGAAGACAATAGATGGCAGTAGACATCAGATGATGCTGTGAAGCTGCTGCTGCCTGTGCTGCAGGATGTGATGGCATGGGCGGGGCCCTGAAGGTGGGTGTGGCCTCCCCACCTGCATGACGTCACAGCCTCTAGCCAACCATAAGCTCCAAGACATCCTTGCTCATCTCTCCACTGCATCACCAAGCTGCATCAGCCTGTCATCTCATTGCTTCCCAGTGTGCTCCTGTCCTTCAATGGGCTTGCATCGCCTGCCTCCAACCTCCCTCCCTTATATGCTCATAGCTGCAGCCACATGCAGACAGGGTGTTGTCACCTGCACAAGCATGTATTGTATACACAATCTATGCTTCTGCAAATCAAAGCATCACCTCTCTTGTCACTTGAAATATTTCAACAATAAAGATATACTCAACTGGCATTGCATTGAATTAGCATGAAACAATGAAGAGGTATTCAATAAAGCTACTCAGCTGTCCAGTTAAATGTTGGAGCAATCATGCGCTAATATTTTCTGTACATACATTTCATGATTTCTCTCCTTTTCAAATGGTCTTTAATTGATTTCAATACAGATTCTAATAATTTATACAGGGTCTTGACAATAACCTGATGATGACTATAACCCACATCACACTCTTCTCCCAGTTCAGGATAATAGATACTAATGTTACTCCACTCATCGATAATGACATTGCATGTATTTGAAGACCCATATACTCAGTGGATGGGCTGTGCACTGGTGGATCCTTGTTCTTATCTGCAGAGTGACTTGATTTCCTGAAATGCCTCTTCAGAAATAGGATCCCCCAGCCATAAATCTCAGCAAACCACTTTCTGATTAATGCTTACAAATCCTGTAAACTCAATTACCTTTGTATTATATTCTTGATTCATTCTCTTTTTATTGTTTTCTGTTTACTCAGTTGTGATATAACTTGTCTTTATGTCCAATTGAATGGGGTTTACAATACACTGCGGATGATACCCAGATAAGTCTCCCTGAATGTGCGATTGCTGCGACTTCTTGCTACAGATGTAGCCAGATAGGTCACTCAAGGAGTTAGTGTTATGAAATATATATCACTGCCATTGAGCTTGTTTGCAGTTTTACTTGCCTATGATACCTTGGTTTTATCACTTTGGTACTTGATACTATGCCATATGGTTGCATGAAAGTTTTATTTCGTGCTTCTGTTAGGTAAAAAGCTCACTTCATTCTTTTTAGAGTGTGTAACCTGAACTTTGTGTTTAAACCCAACTGTTGCCTCACAATATATAATCTAAACTGAGGTTTGCTTAGGTCTGAATTCAGGAGTCACTTCAAAATTCGAAGTTCGTATTTGCTTAATCTAATGTAGTCTTAAGTGGTTTTGCAGTGTGGTGTTTGTGGCTTGCGTTGTTCTGGGGGCCAAAGTCAGTCAACACAAGATGCGTAAGTGATCACCTGGCCCAGTTGCTGGCTCACACTTGACAAACAACACCCTGCCTGGGCCTGCCTGGGCCTGGTCATATTTAATTCATCCCCGCCATTTGTCAAATTTATTAGCAATGCACCACGAAAATGACACTCAACAAACAGCATTGTTCTCCCCCTGACCTGCAAATGCTCACACAATCCCACACAATATCCTCACAGATGCCTCTTCGAGTCTTGCTATGCTGCTGTAAATGCCGATAGTCTGGACATATCTACGGGCACTGCAATGTATTCGGGCTGGTTCGGAATTGGAAGGACACTTTAATGTCTTAAAGTGAAGACCTTGAACTATTCTCTTGAGATGACAAAAAATATTGTTGTCATGTTGTGTACACATAGTGATAACTATTCTAATGCTAAAATGACTATCATTTATAAGATACAAACTTATAAAGACCAGAAGATGCTCCAGTTGGATAAAATTTATGCCCTGGTACTTCCTGTAGCCACACACTGGAGGATTTCCTAATACCCTTTTGTGAGGGGAGTGACTCACTGGAGTTCCTTGAAAAAGACAAGTTGTGTTTCAAGTTAGAGTGAAGTTTTCTCAAGTGTAACAACACACAGGTCAGTGGGGACAGAGAAAGCAAGTGAAAGTTTAGTGCAGTTTAAATTCAGATAAGGGCATTAGGACCTTTAATAGGGCTTTAGTGATAGGTCATTTGGGCATTAGGTCCTTTTTTGCATGAGGCTACTCACTTATGTAGGAAGACTTTCTAAAATCAATTAAGCAGTCTGTGAACAATGGCCAAGGGTATTTTGCATTTGTTGGTCGGTCCAGCCAGACCAGCGGTGGATTGGGCCAGTTGAGTGATGACCCTAACTCTGCCTCATTATTTTCTGCCCTCTGCCAGCCCCTTAATATTGATAGCTCCCAAACGTAGGCTTAATTAATTTTTTTGGACAGGCCCTTTGTCGGGAGGTCGAATTTGCAAACAGGTCTTTGTTTGAGGGGGCTGGGCCCATTGTGGGCTCTGGGGCTAATAGAATTTTTATGGGCTTTTGAAGTTGGCCGACTTTTGATCAGCCATTGAGACGGATGTGATGGCATTCGCCTGGCTTTATAGGGATGCTACAGGTCCACAAGGTACCTGCCCCTTGGCCTGCCTGCCATTCTGCCTGTCTGTCTGCTTTCTGTCTTCCCCATAAAATTCCAAATCTGCCTCGTTCCTATCGATTTTTGCACTTTTCTAACTTTGTTAAAACTTGATGTGCACAATTGAAGTCGAAATGCAAATTTTTTTTTCATAATGAGGCAAGTTTCATGGCGTCATAAGTTCTGCTTCTGATTTCAACTTTATTGAAATTAAGCTGGAGCTGACGATAAACATATGAAGTGAATATAAACTAATGTTAGTAATGTGAGTTAAATGTTTACAAATGCAAGCGTTTCACATTAGCCAGAGTAAACATACATTCACGTAGGTGTCAGGTGTTAGTGTTGATAGTTGAGCAAATTTATGAGGCAACTTTTTTCAGGTCCTTCATTTTTGGAGGGGAAGAGCGACACCTGGCGACTGCACCTCGGGAGCTGCCAGGAAATGGCGCCAAATGCCCGGGCCCAGGGAGCAGCCAAAATAATTCCTCAGAGAGGAGTCATGATTAAACACAAGCCAGTCATTTGATCATGTCTGTTGGTGGTATTTTCCAAGAGAACTGCTTTCTCTTCCTCTCTCTGTGAGTTGGCCACAAAGTGAGCAACAAAGTTGTGTTCCGCTCATTGGAGCTGTATTGTCCTTTCATTGTGGCCATCAGACCCAAGTCAAAAGCTCTATTAAAAGGTGTTTCGCTCACAACTCTTTGCTGCGTGCCAGCAACTCTGCTCAGATGACAAACTTGAAAGTTGCACAGGTTGGCAAATGATACGGTCCCCTCACACAGCACTGCGCCTCCCCACATGACCTTTCCTGCAGTCGCATTGATTCCTCTGTCATTTCACTGCCATCCGCTATCAATGGCTGCCAATGGACAATTTGGTTGAAATTATTTGCACAAGTCATTTCCCAGTTGCCTTTGTACAACATTTCCTCGTCAAATTAGGTAACTTTGCATTTTCCTTCCGTATTGAGGAATTTCACATCGTCTGCTTTTTGAGGAGCGCGGGAAATTGGGGAGCATGCGCAATTGATCGATTAGCCAGTGGCTCCCCCTGTACAGGGTGTTCCTTGCCATGGATTGCACTGCTTGGGTTAGGGTTACCATGAGACTTTCATGAAGCTGCTCGGTCATCGATCGGCCCAGAAAAGCCTCCCCAGCACGGATTTGGCTATAACCGGGCATAAAATCTCTGGAAATAGAGAAAAGGGGTCTGGGAGAGGGATAGAGAGAGGGAGATTGAGATATTTGTGCTGAAAACGGCAAAGAAAAGCCAGTGCAGGGTCAGCGGGCCGTGCTGCTCACATCTGATTCAGTCTGGCATTGCAAGATACTGTGTCAGATGTTTCGTGGAATTGTTGAAAAGATCAAGAATTGATTCCAGCATCTTGTGCAGTTAGGACAGATCATGTTGCAGTTGTGTTGCATGATCCCATACTAGATCTCATTCAGTTGTATTGAAAATTCCTCTGTGCAGGTGGTCTTTTGTAATTTGGAATTAAAGGAATCCTGCCTTTGCTATTGGCTGTTTTGCTCCAATTTCATCCCTGCCTCCAAATGACTACAAAGTGTATGTCGGTGGCTTTTGTCATTCTGACGTGTGCTGCTTTAGACCTGTAACACTTTCGGATTAGCCGGTTTAAAAAGGACTGTAGGTGCACAAAAGAAAAACATGACAAAAAAGAGAAAAAAATCCTTTCAGATTTGACACAATGCTAAATGGCAATGTTTGGCCTGAACTTCACTTCCAATCAATGGAGCGGCGTTACAGCCTTTGAGATATACTGCATGGGCTGTTTGAAATTGACTTCGACTTTCGATTTTGCAATTTTTGACGTGCAATTTCGATGAATAGGGATTGATCTGGGCAGGTATTACAAATCTATCAAGGCATAATTGGATTACGTAACCGGTGGCTGAGTACAGAGCAATGTATCAAATGATTTGTAATGGGCCATCCCTGTAATGGGCCGGGCCGGGTGCATCCCAGTAATCACCACAGTGATCCTCCAGCGATATATTGTCTTTGATTGCTACTTGCTACATGACAAGTTTTTATAATGTCTAATTTAATGTCACATTCAACGATTCAATGGCATATTTAAGTGTTAACCCCATTGTTAAAAGGAGAATGTGCCACCCCTGGACGTAACATGTTTTACATGATTGTTGCTGCAATGTTACATGGTGATTGACAGCCCCGTTCGCACCATGTCAATTCACCCTGTCAATTAGTGAACATTGGAAGCAGTCTACTGGGGCACTTGGGCCAATAGCATGACATTCGATACAAGGGCCCTGAGCTCTCTCCCATGCTCCCAAATTAATAGCAATGAGAATTACGATGAACTCCTGATGAAATCATAATGGAACCATGATGAAATCAGTCTTATTTGGGACAATAGCTGTAATTTACATCATCTACGAATTAAATTGTGACAATTTGTTTTTTTCTTATTCGACTATTAGTTGTTCTAGGGTTCCCTGTGATAATCAACTTGGAATTAGATTTGTGTGAATATGACACTAGTCCACGAGTTTGTGCATTCTTGAGCAGTCAGATTATGCAGCTAATTGCTTCCAAACGTGTTAATAAAAAGTTGCATTTTGCCAAAAAGCGCCCAGTGCAAATAGCATTGATAGGATGGCAAAGAATGGTAGCACTGGAATTGTTTGCAGAAAGCTAATGACTCATAAAATGTTCTAGGTGCTGTGTCATGTTGGGGGTATTTGGTAACTATTTGTGTTTAATAAAAACATTCTCGTTACTTGTCTTGGGAAAATTACTATGGAAAAGGAGACATCAGTGAAAAATGAGAAATGGAAGGTTTTTGCTGCATTTACGAGAGTTGAGAGATGGTTGTATTTAGGAGATTTGGGGCAAATGGAATGAAGAATAGATCGGGGGAGAGGCTGAGACCCAGTGAGAGGGGGGTTAGGATGATAAGTTGGGCAGGATTGACATTGGCCATGCTTTAATTTCACTTGATGACACAGCAATGGTGTTTCCCCATCCCTTTGCACCTCCAGGAGAAAAGCTGGAAAAATTCTGACAAAGTGGAGGCTTGCATGTCAGCAGGGCCCGAAAGCAGCACCATTCTGCCACCATGATTTGTAGGCTGAGCACTCTGATGTTTTACACTTGTGTAGAGCGAAAGAAACATATTTTTATTCCTTTTTTATGGAGCACTGCAGTTTTGTCTTAAATCCCTATATTACATTGCTGCTGCTGGTCAGCCATGACTCTGTGTTAATCCAGAGGGCCACTGTCGTACCATAATATTATGTACTGGCCATTCAAATCAGTGCTACCTCCTATCTGACAATTTTATAGGTAGATCTAGTATTTCTATTTAGAATGGTGTACCAGTCTCTTTATTGACACAAGGCAGTCTATCTATAGAATAAAAGAACTCTATTGTGTTTATATAACTGGATCAAAGTTACAATTGAGGATTATTTTTTTCTGTCCTTCAGAGAGAACTTAAATCTTGATCTTTTTAGCTTCTTATAAGTTCTCATATGATCATTTCTACAACAAGATGTATTACATTATCAAATTATCGATAGAATATGAATTAAAGAAAGAAAAAAGCTGTTTAGAGAGACATTACACTGGCAGTTGTTGTGCAGTTTGATTGACAGAAATTGATAAAGGACTTTCTTCAGACCACTTGCCATCTTATCTGTGTTTGTTTTAAATAAAAAATCTATCTCAAGTCAAATAGAAGATAATTTTTTTCAACGTGGATATTATGTTTGCCAACAGAAGTCTCATTGCAATGTGAATTCAAGTGTTTTTTTCTTCTCCTTTTTTGTCTCAGGTTTGTTTACTTTGTATGTCCAGACAAAAGTTGGCCCAATTGCCTTTAAAGGCTTTCTGGGTTGAAAAAGTAAAGAGCACAATGAAAGTCACTCTGTCATTCAAAGGCCAAAATATGGAATTATGATTTATTTTCTGTCACACTTTTTAATAGGACCTTTCATAATTCGAAGAAACATTTTTCTGGGCTGACTTTTTTTTGCTGTTAGTATTTTAAGATAAAAGGTGTAACATTTACTGAAAGTGTTGGTTGTATGGGTGGATATTTAAGATAAATTGATGTTAGAGATGGTTTTCTGTGGATTTAAGACATTTTACAGACGCATAGATGAGCGTTTTACTGAACTATTCTAAGCCACTCTGAGCTCACACAGCATCACAGGGAGTGTAGTAGGACATAATTTTGTCGTTAGGTGGCAGGAGTGACCAGGCAGCGTTGTCAAGGTGACTGGCTGGTGCAACTGATGCAATCATCTGATTGGCCAGTGTCATGTCTGACAGGATGGAAAGATCAAAGGGAGATGTGGTCTGCTCACTATTACTCTCCTGCTCAGAGTCAGCCGACTGCAAAAAATTGACCAGCCCCTGTAAGATTAATCGCAGCAAAGCTCAGGTCAAAGGCCCTCAAAGTCTTATTTGACACCAGCCAAAAGAGGGGGAAAGAAAGAAGGGGGGGGGGGGTGCTAAGCTGATCCTGACCAGCTATGGATCTCATCCACTGGCAGCACCCTCAGCTGTAAGATAGAGCAGGCATGTAAGAAAGGCCTTTGAGGTCTCATAAAGACCCATAAAGAGGCTGTGTTGCAGTTATAATGCAAAGATATGAGCTGCTCTGTAAAACCTTAAAGCCTAAATCACTCAAGATTTATTTCTTTGGGATGATTTTTGTCTGTGTGAGGTATATGGATTTATAGCTTTATCATTGACCACTAACAGTGATATATTGTTTACCAGTGTCTCTAAACAATACATAGAGATGAATCACCTAATCTGTCACTGCCATCTCTTGTGAGGGCCCAATGCCCAGTCAGTGCCATTAGTACAATACCTTCCATTACTTCCAATTCTCTTTAATTGACTTGACCAGTACCTGGGTGGTCTCGGGGTGGTCCATATATTCCAGTTACAGTTAGGTAACCCTAGCACTTTGAAAGTGGGGGCTTTTAATTGTTGGCTTCTTATGAATTTACTACTAAATCAGAACCCTTGACTTCACACCTTGCTCTGCCCACTCGGGGGTTTACTTTTTGGGGGGTGAGTTACAATAGCCCTTACAATGGCCATTGGGCCCTTGACTCCCTGACCCCATGACGTCACTCTAGGGGTGCATTGTACAACCAGGGTGACTTTAATGACTCACAGTTTCTCAAGTAAATGATTATAATTCACTCTGGGCCTGCTGGGCACCAAAACATAATGGCTTCCATTATTCACCTGTTCGATTCCTGACATTTTCTTGATTAGGTGGAATAATTGGGGAAATAATAAAAGAGAATCTGGTGCTGCTAGTGTACCAGAATTGGAATCAGTGCTTTGGAATTGGCTTTATAAGTTTATTGGACTGAATGTTTACAGAGATTTGGTATAAGTTCAAAATTGCACGTCTGTTTGCATGTAACACACAAGAGCAAATATCATTTGGTCCATTTGATATTATGAAGTGTTTCCGTAGCTGAAAAAAACCAACTGAACAGATTGAGTGGAAGGCAACAGCTAACCTGTCATCCAGCAATTTCCCTCTAAATGGCAGCAGTGTAATTGGCCAGACATGACTGTGCCATACCGCCATGTTATTTGACAGCCCTTTGCTGTTATTCCCCATTGTATCCCTCTTTTTTTCATGGCTTAGTGTAATTTGTAAATTTGGGCGTTTATTTAGTGATTGCTGTAATAGACTTCACAAAGGTCGGCCATGCCATCATTATGTTACATGTGCACACATTGTATGCAGGCGATTCCAGCCCCTACATGTAACTAATGCCCTTGCTATGCGGCCCTGCCTCCAAGGCAACTTGGGCAAGGATTAAATGAGTAACAATTTCGATAGAGTATGTTGAAATGGCAAAATAAGCAAATTTTTATTCACATTTAGAGTCTATCAAATTCAGTTTGATTCTGCTCAAGTGGATATTATCAAAAGTTTTCAATGTATGGACAGGGATGCACTCCAGAGGATATGTAAGTGATAAAGATTCCTAAAAAAGAATTAAAAGGACGAGTGGTTGACAGAATGGAGAGTTTTGATTGTTTGATTTGGAGTGATCTCAAAATGGGAGAAAAAAGTTGAAAAAATTCTCTCATCTGAGACAGTTGAATTCCTGATATCTCATTGTACTGGCACTGAGACAGAGTGTAAATAATGCAATCTGATTATTGGCATGACCTGTGTAGTGAACTATTAGAGACATGAAGATGTCTTCAAGTGGGAAAATAACAGGATAATTGTTGATAATTGCAGCAAGTGTTTTGGTGATGGACAGCTAACATGATGGAGGATGTCAGGGCATGCGATCCTGGTGGCAGATCAGAGAACTAGACGTGCCCTGGGGCGATTAGCTTACAAGGGGTCGTAACCCTTGGCCTTGAGGGTCACAGTGGTCTGTGAGGGGCAGGGGTTAGGTTAGGATGGGTAGCTGACCACTGGTCACTGGAGGGGTGCAGGGGCCTTCACTTGCCTGCTCCAACTGCTTGACCAGCTTGCTCACTTCACTCACTTAGCTCTTTGATGTGCAGTCACTTGAGAAGAAGGGCTGGGTGGTGCTGCAAGGCCAGTTCAAGCTCAATGCAAGCTCAATGCAAGCATGTGCAATATGCTCCTTTCAGTGTCCACCCACTGTCCACTCAATGTTCTATTCAATGCCATCTTATGGCTATTCATTGTCCACCTTATGGCTATTCATTGTCCATCTTTATGGCTATTCACTGCCCGTTGTGATCTTTGTGGGACAATGATGGCGGTGCTTGCCAAATACACACAGGGCTCACACAGCACCCTGCAGCACACCCTCTGCCCAGCAATGGTCAAGCACGGGCATGAGCCATAAGGTCAAGTTAGTCAAGCAATGCACATGGTCATCTCAACTGACCACTTGCAGCCAAGCAGCAGCATCCTCATCAATATCTCAACATGCCATTGCCTTGATCCTTGACAAACGTCCTGCCCTTGACAATGCACAAATTGTGACAATACGCTCCCCATCCATGTCCTATCCCAATGCTCTATCCATTATGGGGAACTTGAAAAGCTAATAAAAGCTAATAGATAATGAAACGTGCGTCCCATTCAGCTAATAATTTATTCCATTTGAGACTCAAAATACATGCGTGTAACTCTAGAAGCATGATCTTCTTAGAGTATTTACGAATATAGCATACATGTGTGCTGCTTAGAACTGCATAACATTTTCAGCGTATCATTGTCATTAATTTAAGCTTATTATGGGGCATTACGGTTTGTGGCTTGGTGTTAAATCTAAATAAGGCCCATGATTTGTGCACTGCATGGTTATAAAATACCATAATGATTTTGAGTATGGAAATATTTGGGTGTATTAAACGTAGAATATACAGTCTAATAGCATTAATGCATTGGATTCTTTTGGTTGCATCTTTTAACAGAGTGAATTGACTTGATATAATGCAGCTGGTTGCAGGAATGAGTCCAAGTGGGCAGCTGCTTCTGGCTGGGGATGTTAGTGATCTCTGGTGATTGGAGTGAGCAATGGATAGCATTTCCATTGAGCAGTCATTTTGAATGAGAGGCAGATGAGCAGGGCAGATAGAGCAGCATTCATCATGGTTTGGAGATGGCCACTCACAGATAGGGGCCCAGTGGTCACTGTGATGAGCTATGGGGTCAGTGGATGTTCACTCTGCGGCCTATGGATGAGCAGACTGGAGCAGAGAGGGCAAGGCTGACCAATGTGATTGAATAGTGGTTATCACTGCAACAGGGCATGTCCACTGGCTTGTCCAAGGCCCTTACAAGACCCCCACAAGACCCGGGCCTTAACCCCTGACCCCCGAAGATGTTAATCTCTGACCTGCTTTGAAGCAGGGGCTCTAATGACCTGTATCTATCGGCCCCCGATGCTAATCCTGTGGCCAGCCCTTTCCTTGCTACTTTCTGACACTTGTACTGCATGTCAAAGACCTCTTTGGCTGCTCTATTAATTCAACTGGTCTGATTCATAGGCTGCAAATGACCTGTGTCCAGCAGATACCCATGTATTAGATGTGTATCTGGTCCTAATCAATCAACTTATTGAAATACATAATGCAGATTTCAGAACTGAATAGAAAGTTGTGAGGAATCTTGTAAATTCGAGTTATTTCTAACTTTCGCATGTCTTGTGGACACATCTCGTACAAGAAAAGTAATCTGATGGCAAGCAAGTTTTTGAGTTCAGTGTTTTAGTGGTGGTGTGTTAGTGTGTTATTAAGATGGATCATAAGAAAGGCAGATTAGGATTGTGAGCAGTGGAGACAGAAGAAGGCAGAATGAGGCAGAGTGAGGCATGTTGTCTTTTGTTGAAGTCTAGAAGCCATTACCCACAAGGATGGGGGCCTTTGATGACCCTCTTAGTAAAAGCCGAGCAAAAGCTGAGGGAGGGAACCATCTGAAGACATTGTCTTTACTCCGCCATGCCCCTGGCCCTGTGCATCCATGCCATATACTAGCATGTGACACTGAGAGATGCCAGGGAGAGATGCCCCTGAAAGATGCCACCGAGAAAGCCAAGATGCCACACAGAAATGCACGGTGCTCATGAGGCGAGCCCTTTGAGCTGCACCCTGCATTAATACAACTTGTTTGATGGATCTCAAAGTGCAGCAGAAAGTCTCAACACACCTGTGTCACCTGACCTATGCTCCGTGGGCTTTTAACTCCTGCCTCAGAAAGGCTCCGAACATGAATTGGAGGAAAATCTGCACAACAACATCCAGCAACAATGTCACTGCTACATGTTGTTGGTGCTGTACATGTAACCACTCTCAAGCCACTCTCCAGCCATGCAATGTGTGGTGCTCTAACAAATACTAAGAATGTAGTATTAGTCATGGGACATGCACTGTTATAATAAACACTTTAAGGTGGAGTCACAATTGTTTGCTCAAAAAGTTTTTTGCAGTATCATGTAGTTTTTATTCAGTTTTTTAAGGGAGAATTAAACTCAGATCATTACATCTATAAGGTTACTGGCCCAGTGTTAATTGAGCAGTTAAAGTAATTTAAAATCACACCTTCCCTTCTTAAATACACTAAATGCCCAAGTCACAAAATGTGAGGAGAAATTACCCAGCATCCACAGAAACACAACACTTTTTCTGTTAATGTCAATCTTGATTTCCCCAATCAAAAGTCCCACAAACATGCTGATTTATTTTGAAATTTTTGGGAACATTTATTAGGAAATTTGCAAATAGTTAATAATGACTTGGGGAGCAATTATGTGATTAAGAGAGAGCAAGTGATACTGTTTGCATGCCTCGATGCTGGGCAGGTTTAAAAAAGGTCGAAATTGTTGAGGTAAGATTTCAACAATTGAGCAATTAGTTATTGAATCAATGAGATGTCATGGATATGGCGATTAAAGGGACTGGCTGCCTCTCCCTCTGCTTCCAGACTCTGCTTACTTGCTTGCTGGGGAGGTGGGCCCAATTTGGGCGGCCAATTGTCAGAGGCTGGCAAACAATAGAGCTACAAAAGAAACAATTAATAGATTTTGTAAGCAAAGCATGGCATGACAACAAAGATCAGAGTTTTGATGGGATGGGAATTCGATAGAAAGCAATAGGCTGTATGTAATGAGACGGTTGTAGGAACACTTGTCAAAGGCTACCCGATCTTGGCATTCAAAACTACCACAGTAATGACAATCGCTTCAATACAAGATTACTCATGATTCCTTACAAATGATCACATTGAGGCGGATTAATGGCAGACTTGTTTTATTGCACACAAGACGTTGATTGTCTGAAGTTGTTGTTGGCCAATCTGCCCCGTTTCATTCGCAATCATTCCGCAAGAGGGCATGGTCGGCGCCACACGGTGTCAGATTTAGCAATTATAAAAAGTCTCCCTTTGCAGACGATAAATGCATGAAAAGAATCTAGTGTCGATTTACTTGAAGAAAAAAATGGATCCCTGTTGAAATATGACATAAAATCACTAATTGTTCAATTGCTGGATTAAAATGACAGCCGTTTTCATATCTTGTCTGAAATCTGTCTATCAATGTCTGGGTTCTTCTGTTCTGATTGAGTGGTGACATCTCCTTCAAAACAAATAAATATCAGAAAAGAAAGGGGTAATATTTAGGATAAATAGAATATAGACATACCATGTTATCTCTTCTGACATTAATAGACAGGGAAAGAATATTATAAGCCAAAACCCCTACTAGTGCACAGAAGCCCTTTTACCCCTGGCATATGACAGGGCGAATTTATCCAAGTTCTTCATATTAGCTGACAGGGTTTGTCAGAGTTAGTTGCCTCTATCAGAAAGACTGGTTCATGTGTATTCTTGTGTCACTGTGTATTACATTGAACATTTGCAGGGTGGACCCTTTTGTGATGGCTCTTCTCATAACAAACCGTGATGATCTAGTAGTATAGATTCAGCTATTGTGCCTGTGAGTCTTGTGTGTAAAAATGTTGGAAATGTCAACCTTGAATTTTGGTCCAACTTTTGTTGATTGACCCCATGTTATATGATGTTCGGTTGTGTTTTTTCAGGGGGGCAAAATGCCCTTACAACCCCCTCATCCAGGGGCGTTGTCACCTTTAATGATGTACAACAGTGAACACCTCACCCAACCCCCTCCTGCACATATGGGTATCCCCCCTGTACATATAGACCCCAAAACTGGTGAGTACTATTTCGTATTACTTTTTTGTCAATTCTTTTTTTTGCAAATGTGTAGATATAATACTATAAATGTATCATAATCTGTAATTTGTTGTTATGGTGTTACAAATGTTTGAATTGTTCATAATATTGCAAGCTGGAAGTGTTGTTAACTTGTATTGTTGAGAAATGTGTTGTCTTTTTGGACCATATGAATTTATTGCAGATTTGTTCGACATTGTTCAATCTCTTTTCAAAATGAACTTTGCACCATTTGCCAATTATTCAAGATTCTCCAAGATTCTTCACTGCAGCATTCGTGATGGCTGTGTGGAAATGAGGGCCAGCCATTATTGGTGCTAATGATAAGCAATAGGAAATTGTTTGGGGTTGAAGAAAAGGGTTGGTTGAAGCACCCTCTTTTTTCATTCATTTGAAATTCCCATCAAAAGTGGGACCTGGGCAGGAATTTGCGGCTGTGTGTTTAGCATGATGACACTGGGGCGCCTGCAGCTTTAGCAGTGCTGAGGGGAATTAAAACATTTCTCATTTCGAAGATTTGACTGCTGCCTGGGCTAGCCGAAGTGGGTGTTGCTTGTCTTGAATGCCTGTCTTGCAGTAATGTCTGGCAGTGGTTTTAATACAAGCTGCACCTCTATTAAGCAAGAAGGTCGTTCGGGGGAGAGGAGGGGGGATTCGATTAGTGCATATTATGCAGCCGAGGGAGATCTTTGTCCGTGGACTGTCATTTCAATCATTGCCAGAGTCAACATAGCATAATCAAGTGTAATAATAAACCCCCGGCCGTTTGGATATTAATACGGCACGCTTTAAAGTTTTTGGGGCGTAATGAAACGAATAATAGAGACTAATTCATGGAAATAGGCCTCTAATTTGCTTGCTTGGCCTGGCCGCCAGTGCCTGCGAGGGACCATATCAAAGACAAACTACACAGACCCCCTGCAATTTTCGGCATTTGTCAAATTTGCCAATTGGGAGGCTGCGTTTCAATTTGTTGTGATAATCAGAAGGGGGCATTTTGGATCTGGCTAAACGGGGGTTGAGTTTGATCAAGGAAAGGGGGGCAGCCCCCCGGCCCTGTTAGCCTGCTCGCCTACACAAAGTGTCAAGCTAAGTGTGAAATAGGCAAATTACAAGGAAGGGGGCTGCATCTGGCCCCCTGGCTAATGAGCTGCCAGTTATACCCCTTATCCTGCCTCCCCTTCTCCTGCCTTCTTCTTACCCTGCTCGTTTCTTCGGCGTTTTCTCTCCCTCAAACTTGAGAAGTGCACAACACTGCAATTTGCTGCTTTTCAAAGCTCCTCGGGTCAGAAGTCTCACGTTTTCTTGGTTTCTTTTAGCTCTCTTTCTCCCTTGCATTTCGTGTTTCTTGCTTGATTCCTGACACTTACAAATGGACCCTTCTGAGATTTTCAAACTGCCTTTAATTCAGCTGATTCCAGAGTTGAGTCTTGAACGAAAACTACCACCCAATGCATGAACCAAAACTACCATCCCAATGCATATACAATACACATGACCAATTTGTATTCATGTAGTAGCCCTCATGAAGGAGAAAAAAAATTACATTTTTGCTAAGTTATTCTTGTAGTATGGCTGGACTGCATGGCATCATAGCCATGGGAAACTGCAGGTGTTGGGCAGTCCCAGGGATGTTGTACAGCTAGTAGTACAAGGGTGGGGAGTCATCCTGATGTGTGGATTGCATTTTGTGCACAACTTGGATTCTTTGTTAGGGTGTTGGCCAAACAGACACGATGTCCAACACATGGGTGGTACTGAGGCTGCTTGTCATCATTGCTTGCATCACTGATTGTCATCATCATCAGCTGATGATGCTACTGAAACTGGGAGCAACTATAGAGCTCTTACGACTATTTGTGACTAGATATTGATACTGACAGGTAACTTGTTCTTTAACAATTAGGTGCTTTTGAAGTACAGGTTGTACTACTTGTAGCTGCTAGCCTGTGAGAGAATGAGTGAGTGGCCTAGTAACCGAGTGAATGAGTATTTGAGTGAGTGAGGGAGTGAGTGAGCAAGTGCCTTGTACCCCACCCCTCCCCCTGCCCAGGTTGCTAGCCTCTGCTAGCTCTCCTGCCTTCAGTAGGGCCTCTTTGATCAGTTAGCTAGAAAATTTAGCCCACGCGGGCACCCTTTGATATCCACAGGTTCCTGGGATAAGAGGCGGAGAAATTGCCTGCTCCTATTAATTTCTAATTGTGCTAGGGGCCAGGACAGGTGGCCCTTCTTATCCCATCATATGATTCCTCCTCCCATAACACAGCCCTTCCTGCCATCCCCATATCCATCATGTGTCCATCACTTGTAAGACATGATCACCTATGACGTCACAATGCAATGAAAAATGATACTATAGAATAGAATTATCATGGAATGGAATTATATCAGACTAAATCTCGTGATATCCTTAGGCAGAATTATTAGAATAAGATCGGATCTTGGATCATAAAAGTTATGACAATTGAACTGCAATTTATAGCCTAACCCAATTGTGATGTCACTGATCCAAGCTGATGTCACCGTTCTACCTTGCACAAAGCGAAACCTATGCTGATCCTTTACTTTATAAATGTAAGATATGTGCATGTTTATAGCCCTATTTCTTAACATTGAGGAAAGCTGTTTATAGAAGTTAAACGAAAGGTCATTTGTAACAGTTTATAGTTGCTTTTGTAGAAATGCCACAACTGAGGAGTTGCCTGTGACATATTAAACTTCCTCTGACATCTTCTGCAACTTTGTGCTCTATTAGCCCCACAGAGAAGATACAGGCTTTGTCTCCCTGATTTTGATACATTAAAACTTAGCAGAAGTCTTTTTCAAATGCTGCCTTGATCCTGCAAAGTAAATTATTAATGTTGCTTGTAATACGATTCGTGCAGTCATGCGTGTAGCATGTGAAGATGGGCCTGTTGCATTTGGCGAATATGTCTTCACAAAGAACATTGGAACTGTCGTTAATTTGTGAACAGTGAACACACCCTGCCATTAAGCTGCACGACATGGAGGCAGGCCTCTCGTCATTATGCTAAATGCCTCATTATATAATTCCTCTGCGTTTAGAGGCAGCCAGAGGAAAAAGAAGAAAATTTGTTGTCAAAAAAGAAATCATATTCAGTTAGGAAATTAGAAATCAGAATTGAGGCGTTCATGCCTTTGAACTACTGCTGCCTCTGTCACACTGTGCTGTGTGGGGAATACAAGAGAAGTGAAATTAGGTGACGTGTTGTGACGTCACAGGTGTGGGGCAAATCACGGAGTGTGTTGAAAATGGAAATCATGTAGGAATGTGTGGTGAAATTTGTAAAACATTACTGGAAATTGCCTGCTGCTGTTGGAGCTAACAGAGCATGGAGCATGGGTTTCTTTTTGGAAATGAATGTCAACATATATGAACTCACAGATGTTGCATAGAAGTAGAGTAATGAAAATGACAAACCTACAACCACCATAACACCAACATCCCACAGGTGAGGGGTATATTAACAAGGGATCCATATAAGGTGTGTTACGTGGTGCAGAGAAAGGGGTTATGGCACCAAGGAACAACTTGCAGGGTGCATTAAGCCCTTACTCCTTTAGCCCCTTAGCTCTTTTAGCCCCCTTAGCCCCTCTACCATTGATTGGCCTGGAGCCCGGGGGTTGCAGGTGTCCTCTCTCTCCAATTATGCTCCTTGCCAATCAATGCACTGCACCTTCTTTGCAGTTCTGCTGCACACAGATAGTTACTGCATCAGAAAATTACTTATTTTTCTTGATAAACAGGATGGTAGAAAGGCAATTGAAGAATAGGATAGTATATGATAGGATAGAAAGATGGACAGATAGCTCAGGTGTTTAAAGTTGCTTGTTGTTGATTCGTTCTCTTTACACAACAATCTCAGACACAATCTTCTGACTTCTCACAGATAATTGTCAGTCAGAGACAAAAGAAAAATCCCCTCACAATCCCCTCAGTAGTTATGGAAAGCTTAAGAACTTCACAGGCACAAATTCACAAGGTAGAAACAGATTAGGGCCTAAATTTGTTGACCTAACTGCTCTGGGATTTAGACATACTGAATCAAAACAAGCCTCATATACGCAGTAGAAATTCGTTATATCAAGTTGAATATGAAATGTGGAAAACTTATCAGGTATTGCAACGTGGAACTTTCTTTTGTTTGAAAAAAGTTTCAGTAAAAAAGCGATGGAAAGGGAACAAAGCCTCGGTTTGGTTTTTTCCAGAGTTCCCTCGGAGAATGATGTAGGATTGTTGTGCATTTTGCTTTGAACATTTTCCCCAACAAGCAGTTGGCATAAATCAAAAGACACGTTGACAGCCATTGTAGAGGGGTGATATACAAGAGGCAAAGAAAGAAATTGCAAAAAAATGTCCCCGTCTACTTGGAGCTGTCACTGGCAATGTGAATTTTGATACTGTGATAAAATCTGCGGGCTTAAGTTGTGCTGTTTCGTGAGCTCATAGTGAATACCTGACACCTCGATGGTGGTCCGCACCTCCGTGTGAAATGTGACACCAATTTGATGTCTGCTAACCAAACAGGGGGACCTCTGCTGAATAAGCGATCCTCAGCCAACATGGTCTCTACCTGGTCTGGTCTCTACCTGGCTTCTCTAATGCTGCCTGTGTAATGCAGTCTGCAGGGTGTCTACCCTGCCCAATTCAAACAGAGGAAATGCAAAAAATATTGAAGTGAAAATATGCACTTCCTAAACTAGACTGACAATCTCCCAGTGTGTAGACATTTCTCTCTATATTCAGGCATGATATATCTCTGGTGCTGGGCATGGTGCTGCATTCCAGTGCTCCTCAAGTGAAAATATATTGGTTTCAACTCTTGAAGAGATAAGGAAATTACTATGTTATGAAGTTATATTAGCATCGAGTGTCAATCACTGCACAAACGAGCCTTAAAGAGCCAAAAAGGATTTTCCATTTGATATTGAAACCCAATTAGCTTAAACGTATTGTTTAAAAGTCTGTGACATGGTTGAAAGTGGCGGTTACTTTTGCACAACAAATGTTTCTGCTTCATATCACTTGTGTTTGTTTCTTTCTTTCTGTCTTGAAACAAGAGAGTTGAATCGGAACCTGTGGCTGCCAGGGGACTGACAGAGGACTGACAGAGACTGCATGAGTCTGTGTTGGTTTGGCTTGCCCATCAACTCCTAGAGAAGCTCCTTGATCGACAAAGCAAAAAAAGCAATGACACAGAACAAACAGCAAGCAACAAAAGTGATTTAACGATCTCCTATTAATGAGTGGAAATGGGAGCCAAAAAACAAGAAGACGATTTGCAAGATGACAGGAATTGCTGGGATTTGTTGTGGGTGCCAAGAAGAAGCAGGGCCAACGCTCAGCCTCGGAGGCCAATGGCCTGTGTAAAATTCACTTGAATTTTATCAAACCACCTGCTCAGCTTGGGCTGGGCTTTTTTGTTTTCCCACTTCAAATCATCACCAGCAATTTCACAAGCGCCAATGCACTCACTAGCTCTTGTAAAGTTGACTGAAATCATTAGCAACATATGTGGCCCTGTTGCCTCGACTTGCCTGTGCTTGGGGATCCTTTTGAAACGATCATCAGACGTCATTTCAAGATTAAATGGGCTCACCTGATGATGCCACTGTTGCTTCTGCCCATGCTGCAATAAGTTTAGGAGATGTTTAATGAGATGACTGCTCTGTTAATTCTCCTCTTTTTCAAACCCTCCCTTTGCTCTTGAGGAATATCCATAAATGGCCTCAGTTATTCTCCTGCTTCTTTTGTTTGCAGTGCATTAGTTTTATGAGTAACCCCCTCACCATTACTCTGCGGATGGTAGTGCTAAAACTTTTCACTCAAATGCTTAAAAACATTTCGACGTTTGATTTTATTAAGTGCTTTTTCCTGAGTTTCATATCAAACATTTTGTCCCATTTAAATTCTTAAATTTCTAAAATTTCTAAAGGTAAAAAGGAATAGTTACACCTTTTTACGAAAAGCTTACAACACTTTTTAAAGTGCTCTAAAAACATGGCTAACTCAAGGTGTTTCGATCAGTTATGTCATCTTCACCCCCTCCTCTATGAGGCTCTATCTCATCCTAATTTGTCGGTCACAGACATTTAATGTGCTTTTAGTGACTGTTTACCTGCAACATTTATCAGCAATATTTCCCTAAGCTCTTTTGGTGGCTCATACAATCCACAAATAGTGTGTAAAGTTGCCCGTCTCGGCGGATGCTGTATGCTTAGAAGCCAGGGAAGAACAGATGCTGATTATGACTTGGGGGCGAAGTGTAAATTGGATAGGATTGGATCATCCCCTGGCTTTAGTTATAAAAGACTTTACATCATCTGATGCAGACTGGTTGAGGAGATTTCATGGCTTGATTGAAGGGATGGGTGGATGATTGTCACTGCTGAGCAGAGAGCAAAAAGGCAAGCATGAAAGCAAGGTGGAACAAGGCAGAACAAGCAACTGGTGGACTGTTAAGACAGCTCTTTGTCGGCCAGCCACTCGCACTCAAAGAAAGCGTTCAACTGCATTGATCATCCATTGATTGGCAGCCACCAAACCGTGATTTATGCCTGCGGAAATCTGCATATTGACTGTGGAAATAAGTTGGTGAACATCTCGCTTGGCTGCCCAGCCTGCCTGCTCAGCCTCCTGCAAGAAAGTGGTAGTCCGGAGTTTTTATCAAAGGCAAATGTTGCAATAAATGGAATTGCGAATGGTGTTTAATTTTCAAAAGCAGCCATGCATAAGAGGAGGGCATGAGATCAATGGTGATCTCACAAGTTACAGCCTCATGACAGCTGTTGCAAAGGCAGACAGATAAAGAGATGGAGAGAAACTGACTTAGAAATAAGAAAAAGAAAGGTTTTATGACTGCCACCCTTGCTCCCCTCCCTTAATTCCAGGTGTTGGACATCCAGGTAAGGTCCTATAAACTGCTGGATCCATGATTCACAGCCAGGGTTCACAGCTTCCCCCTGTTGTACCCCACAAACCACAGCCCCCTAGGGATCCGCCCACCTGCCAACCAGCCAGCCCGGGATGATCCTCCATTGTTTTACACCCTCCAATCACTGCTACCCTTATATGACGTCACCTGCGACGTATCAATGGCGTCACAATGGCCGCACCCTTTGATGTTGCATCAGGTCTTCTCCATGGGAATATCCCTCACAGCTCCCTGGGCTGCTCCCATATAATATCTGGGGTTTAATTATGATGTGGTTTTATGTGGTGAATGCAAGAATCAATGCAATTCCACAAAGGAGACTGGGAGATAGGATTCTCATCATTCGGAGAGAACGACAGCATTTTATTATGATTGCACTTTGATACACCTGTCTCGGTTGATGCTGCTCAGTTAACTTCTTGATGACTGCATGATGTTAACGCAGCCTGACAGTTGAAGGGTTAAGTACCTGGCTGGCAGCTTTCCTAGTTGTGGGTTGGAAACCTGTGCCAGAGATCAAGGGTCCAGGTCGGCAGTTGGCAGGTGACCTGAGAGACTCGGAGAGAGCAGTGGCAAAGGGCTTTTCATGTGGTCTCCTTTTGTTTGTTTTGGTCACTGCAAAAGCCAGGCAGAAGCCAGGGTGTCACAGAGGTGCCTAGTGGCAGCCACATCATCTAATTGCCATCATAGACAACCTCTATAGTCACACAGGGCCCTGGTTTGTCAGGGCATCGATGCTCTTTGAACTCCTCATCTCTATAACTAACCCTGCAGTGTCTTGAGACGTCATAATGGGCCAGTCCTCTACATGCTCAACACAGGCCTACATGTACTAACAGTGCAACTGCACACTGAGACAAAGACTTGATTACTCCAAGGGCTTGCCTACTTACAGTACTTAAGGTAAGAAACGAATTGCTTCCAGATCTACATAATCTTGTTTTGGCAGACAATTGAACAAGGAGACAGCATTCTGACAAGACTGAATACCAATAGAGGGTGTGCTTAGATGTATGGCATTACACACAGAAGAAACATGAGACAGGGCTGGTCTTATTCTGCCATCTTTAATATGATGATTCTTTGTCGGAAATGTAGACAGAACATTGCTTTGCATTTTTACCGTACATGCAATCGAGTCGGAGCAAACAATGGATGATCTTGTGAAACAAACAGGGCTGGAAGAAACTTGTGCCACATTCATGCAAAGTCCACTTGATCTCCTGGGGATCTTTTGAGCACACTGCTGTCCTAAAAACAGAGAGTAAAGTTTCAGCAAAGGCTACTTAGGCCAAGGTATACACTGCAGAAGGGTTGGTGCTAAGAATATCCACTGGATATTCTTAGGTTGGTGTGTGAGAATTAAGGGCTTTGTTTAGTGGCTACCTTTACATGTACTTAAATACCCTAGTTGGTCTTGCAAGGTCTTAGTGGGCATGTGCACCAGGGTCTTTTTGGCCCCACTCATTAATCGCCTCCCCTAATTGGTCAACATGGCTTGGCTGTCATGTTTTATGGAGGCTAAGAGATCCAGAGGAGAGCCAATCTGAGCTAAGCCGACTTGACGTTCCCACAAATTGACAAAAACTATCAAAAAACTGCTAGAAATGGAAAGACGATCTGAGAAAAGAGGCTTACATGCAAATGGGCTGGTTGCTTGGCAGTCAGTGTGGCCCTCCATGTGCATGGGTCTTAGCTCAGCTCCTTAGCTCAGCTCATCCGCATTTTGGCTTAGCCCATGGCTCACCCACATGGCTCACCCAGGTCTACAAGATCCAGCTCCTCACTCCCAGTTACTCCTCACTTCGGCCTGTCCCGAATCCTCATGCACTGAGATTTGCAACTTGATTAGCACCCTGGAGCTTGTACCCTTGCATGGACTTAAATCATGTCATATGCCAGCATGAAAACTTCACACAAGTCTTGACAAAGTCTTGTGCATGCTTTGAAATTAAACTGCCTGCGAGTGTAAGTCATGTGGATTGTGTGCACTTAACAAGTGCAGTAATTTCAACTAATTTGCCTGCAACCTGAATAGGTAACAAGAGAGACAGGCCTTGAACAAGCAGTCACGTCCTGTGCACAGCCTTGTCTTTCTCCGAAGCCTGCAGCCAATTTGAACACATTTACTCGACTGGCAGTTACAGGCATCCACTAAAAGTTAGCAGGCAGCTTTGACAGGCATTAGACTAAAGAATCCCGATTGACTTCGGAATGACATAAAATGCGGGGCGGGCGGACCCACCCGAGCTCACTACAAAGCGGACTGTAGGGACAGGCTGGAGGGACGGGCTAGTTGGCCTAAGTGGCAAATAGGGCGGCTATTAGTTGGGCGAAACAGCAGACTGAAAGGGCGCTTAATAAGTAATGAAGGAAGCGAATTAGGAGGGGCTAGTGGGAGGCTGCTGTGGTGCACATCAAAAGCTCTTTGAAACAATCCCTAACTAGATTGATAAGTCTGCAAATAAAATTTACGCACTGCTGGCTGTGGGCCTGCTGCTGCTGCAGGATGATGCAGGATGGGGAGGATGGCATCAGGATGGCTTCAGGATGGCATCAGGACGGGGCTGGTGATGCTGTAATTTGATTGAGGGGGAGAGCAGGACGGTGGCTGTGATAGGCCTGTGTTGTGCCTCTGTTGGTCCACTCTGGGAGCTTGGCTGTTCACCACTCACAGAGCAAGCAGTTCACTCACGAGTGTGGCTAACTGGCTACCAACTGTGGCTATTCCTGTGAGTATTCCTGTGAGGCTAGTTTATATGGAGTTTGTCGACAAAGCAGGCAACAGTCAGCCTGAGTCAGGCAGGCAGCTGGGGCAGTGTCAGACAGAGAAGACCAGAGGTGGCCTATACACAGTGTCCAGCTACCACATGAAAGAGACCTCCTAGAGTCCAGCAAGGCAGCAAGGAGACCAACTGGAGTGCACTGCTTGTGGCTTTTGCCCTTGCATTGCTCTGGCATTGCTGTGGGACTGACCTTCGATTGATTGCTCCCCCAATTATAAATCACTGCCAGGCTCTGCAGCAGCCCACAAGACTGGCAGGACCCTCTCTGCTGCCTGCCTGTTTGACCACAGCCCGGACAATGGTCACTTCAAAGGACCTGTTCATCATGTTCAGACCCAGGGGACTGAGTTTCCCGAACCACTGCTGATCTGCAACTTGAAACTTACACCATCCATTATAAAATATATCCCCAAGCCTTGCTATTCCCCGGTCTTTATGATATTATTTATCTCATTCTCATTTTGTAAATGTATATTTTAAACTGCTCAAAAATTGCCAACTACAAGGTTTTCTGATATGTGTTATGATATTGAGAAAACATGTCTCAACATTTTTCGAATTGCTGAAGAAATATGTGGTGCAAAAAAGTGTCAAAAGAAGCAAGGAGAATATAAAGAAGATGGGAGGAGAAACTATAGAGTTTTACAGGAAGAAATACTTAGTGTTTTGCTTTGAGCTGTGGAAAGGGTGGGGGTGTTTTCATGCTTTCAGATGGTTCATGATAAGATGGGTTTTTTCCTTGCAGCTTTTTCTGTTATTCAGATACATGTGTGTGTTTAATATCCATGGCATTGTGGGCAGATGAGGTAATTCTTGTTTGGGTTTTCTCCTATTTCTGGGGAGTTAGGAACCTCTAGGGAACCTCTTGCGAATAGGCTGGTAATTGAAGAATGTGGCGATTTATTTCTCACAATAGGAAAAGTGATCGCCTTTGGATAAATATTGCTATTAGCGGAGGGCAGTACAGAATGGTACTTGTATGAAAATATACTGCAGGCAGTTTGCAAGAATATCAGGAATGGTGTAAGGATTACTGTAAGACATACTGCAAGACATAGAAGAGCCCCTTGAGTGACGCCCCAGCCCCCAGGGCAACACTCAGGTATCCCAGATACACAATGCATAGTTTAAGTGAGAGTAAACTTGCTGTCTTTGCTATGTGTAAAGATATTTAGGTAACTGTATACAATCTAGATGTAGAATTATACGTTTGTACCATTTTGAGGGAGGAAGAGAATTGGTTCAAACTGTGAAGCCTTGAGATGTTGTTGTCTGTTGTGTCCAGAGCAGCAAACATGTTTTGGTAGAGCTTGAATTTCATTTCGGATGATTGAATTCTGTGTAAACATTGAAGTGTGAGCAACTCAGCCTGCTCAGCAGCATGTGTTAGTGATTCGCACATGTGAGGTGCTAAAGTGCTCTCTCTTCTATTCTTTTGTGTTTTATGAGAAGCATAATGGTGTGCTTTGACTCTTGTTGGCTTGGTTGTTAGCTGTGTATAGCTATAGTGTATTGTTGAGGGTTAGTGGAGCTATAGGAAGTATGAAGGTGCCTGTTTGTAGCCCCATAGCAGAGGGGTAGAGTGGTCCATCCACCCCATGTTTGTCTCACCCTATACGCTTGTTGTCTTGGCCGCCACTTTGTAGTGGGAGAGAGTTTCCGGCGGCGGCTGCCTGGCCGACCCGGGTCACAGTAGAACCAAGGGTCGGTGAAGGGGGGGGGGGATTGTGGAAGGGGGCTAGGTTTGGGAGATAGTGCGTCGCCTTGTCGCATACCGACGTGGTTCGGGATCCACCGTAGCAGCTATCATACAGCCATGGGTTGGTATAGCCAACTAGAAGAATTCCAGGCCCGCAAGAGACCCGCCCCGTTTAGACAATACAAAAAGAAGCAAATAAACACTAGATGCTTGTGCAAGTGCAGGGGAGGAGATGGCAGGGAGAGGTGATCCCTCGGGGTGAGCTTCCCCTCCCCCCTGCTGGATCAAGGGGTATTAAGAGCTCACCGCTGCTTGCTCATCTCCCGTGCAACTGCCTAACATTGCAGATGCGGATGCCACTGCTGCTGAAGCTGATGAACTGCACCCACACAGCCACTCTTATTTTCACTTCTTTTCACTCTTGTTTTCAACACTTTTTCTCCACTTTCCAGCTTTTGTCATTTACCTGCCGACATTTTAGAAACTTGATTATTTTCTTAACATGGAGTTGTGCTTATCTGTGGCATTCAGCAGGCTCTTGTCTGCTCTCTGGTGCTGTTTGGAGAAGTGTGGGGATATTATATCTCTATATATTTGGCCCTGGCTTCATGCTTTCTGATTCGACTTGAGGCAGCTTGATGCTTGTAAAGGGGATCATGATGGGCAGATTTTTTTCTCCTTTCCAAGTTTCCATCCCTTTATTTGTTTGTCGTTATCCTCGCACTGGATGCGTGGGCAACTTCACCTCCCCCTCATGAGACCTCCTCCTTCTTGGTGCTCTCTTGGTGTTGCTGAGGCAAAAGATGCGACTCAGAATTGATGCTCTGTCCTGATGCTGTGATTTCCAGCCCCAGTGCCCTGTGCTGTGCCCTGTGCTGTCTTGTGGCGTGGCCTGTTCTGGCCCTGGAGTTATCACAAGAGTACAACAGGTCGCCGTTTTCTTTTCATTAAGGCAAAAGCCAGCAAAAGCCAGGCCGTAGTATTGGTTGCATTGTGAAAGTGGCTTTGTAGAGGAAGGCAATAAGGGCAGGGTGTGTTTGGAGTCCTTTGCAAGTGTTATCTTGCGGCGGGCACAGCAGGTCCCATTATGAGCTATATTGATGTTCACACAGCCGACTTGTGTCTTTCTAATACTAGCGAGTAGTGTGGCTCAGATGAAAACTCCAAATGACTGGCTTTGCTGTGGCGAGTTCAGAGGACCCTTTGAGAAACTCTATCTGAGGAGAAGCATCGCTGCTAGATGTAGCAGAGAAAAGCTCAGAGTGAGGCAGTTTTATTCAGAGATATGTCGTGGACCCAGCATCAGCTATAGCATCGTCGTTGAGCCATGTCAGCGTGTCTTTTGGACCAGCCCATGTCACTGCCTGTCAGTCTGATGCATGGCTGAGGGACGGGGCAGCACCGCTGCCAGCTCTGATGCTCCTTACCTGCCAGTAATTTTTATTGCACAAATTTGGCTAATCAGAGTTTTTGAAGCGACTTCAAAGGGGTGCCGCACAGCCAATCAGGTGGATGTTGGGCAAGCCCAGCCCGCTTAATTGTGGGATCGCTTTCAAAGTTGCAAGGCTCCCCCGACTCCTCTGCAGGTAGATGTCATTCGAGTCTGTGTTTGGGTGGAGTAGACATACAACTCTTGTGCATGAGCGACATCTGCTACCTCCACCATCCATCAGATTGCGACCGTCAGACTGAAGGAAGATATCTGCCATCAACTGCTCAGATCTGCCTCTGCCATTGTGCTTGCTGCAGGACCACTCATCCATCCATCCATCTATCGAGTCATCCATCCATCCAGCATCCGTCTCAGGGACTAGGGCGCCGTAGCTGATCCTCGCGGTGCTCGTCTCTCCAGGTGGTTGGCCACCGACACACCTGAGTCACCTGCCCCCCTGGCTGCTGGATCCTCTCCCCCTGGCTCCCACCTCCTCTACCTGGCTCCTCTACCTGGCTCCTGGCTGCTGCTTACAAGTGCCGTGCCCCGTCCGCTGCTTCAAAACCCCCCAGGGATCCGAAGACAACGGACTTATTTGTCACACACAGACTTAACATTGAACATTCTGCATTCAACATTGAACACTGACTTACACTGCTAGTGAAAGGACTTGAACACTTTCAAGCACTTTGCAGTCGCGAGACTTAACACAGCGGAGGAGGCGGCAACTTTGCAAGAGACTTATTAGTTGACTGTCAGTTGAGAGGTTTCTTCTTACACCGGTTGAAGGTGAGCCATGCACTTAGAGAGAAAGAGCACCTTTAATAGCCACCGCAGCACCTTAGCACTTAGTCACACAGCTTGCAAGAGGTTATAAGAGCACTTGGCACTTTTCACAGGCTTGTCTTTTCCGTGGCCTTGCCTTGGTCTTGCCTTTGTCACACCTGACAGCAGCCATGTCTTGCCTTGTGCCACTTTGTGAGGCGGTGACAATGGGCCGCCCTGATGCACCCCGTTCAGCGGCCAGTGTCTTTGCGTTCTTGCTTGTTTCTTGCACTGCCCTATCTTGTGGATTCCTGGCCTATCTTGCTTGCCTTGTTGCCTGTGCTCTGCTCCCATGGTTTGGCACAGGCTTGGCACTGGCTGCCAGCTTTAATTTGAGCCTGTCAGAGGTGGCCTGCAATTTCCAGCGCTCTTGGACTAATTGGCATTCCTGGCAGGACTTTCTTAACAGGCAGACAATCAGAGAACTGCTCTGCCCTGTTCTGGCCTGCCTCGGCCTGCCTCCTTATTCTATTAATTGTCAAGCCGTGGCCTTCCGCACATTCCCGGCACTTGTGACACTGCCAGCCTCTGCCACCTCTGCCTCCCCTGGCCATGTCCACCGGCCCCTCAAGCCCAATAATCATCTCCAGCTGAAATGTGGCAAATAACTGTCACCCTCGCCGCCCATATTGACTTGTCTCTCCGCCCGCAATCTCCATTGTGTAATATTCCTTTTTCTGCCTTTTCCCTTTAGGGTGTTTCTTACAAAATCTGTTACAAAATATCATCAACTCGGCTACATTTAACCAACTTCATTTAACAGCACTTCCAGCTCTTGTAATAAATTCAATTAATTGCAAAGTGTAATTATCATGTGTGAAAGAATATTTTTATACCACTGTTGTTTTTTCTATGCTTTTTTTCTGAGATGGGAGTTAATTATCTTTTTTTTTGCTTTGCAGGTTTACCACGGCACCCAATGTACGCCATACCCCCTCCCCCCGGCCAGTTCCATCATCCCTTGTACAGTCCAGAATTTTCACAAATGCAGTGGTAAGTGCTACCTTTCTACTTCTATACTCTGTGACTTCTTTTGTGTGATTGGCGGAGATTGTCACGTGGCGTGATGACGTATTACACCTGACCGCTCTGACCAAACGATTTCTGTGAATTCTGTGAAATGTGATCGGCGCATCCCAGCGATTGTTCAATTGTCCATTGTCTTTTTAGCTCTTTTTGCCTCCATTGAAATGCCATTGAAATTGCCAACACTCGGCTCTCCTGACAATCCCTAACTGCTCATTTTTATGGCACGAATTTGGCAAGCGTCAGGACGTGGACAATTGCGCACGTCGTGCACGTTCTCTTTTGAAGTCTCCGCAGCGATTCACCTGTTGTGACGCTCTCTCTCTAAAGAAAACTCGAGTTCATGTCAGCAAGTGCACTCCTACTCCTGCAGTGCTTTTGAACAACTCTTGATTTTATCTAAGTAAGCCAAAATGTAATATTCGGTTTATGTTATCTGAAATTTAAGCTGCTTAAAAACAACATACAACAACACATTAAATGCATATTACACACAACACAAAAAATACTCCTATCAATAATGTTATTGAATTTCATTTGGATCGCAACAAAAATATTACAATGGTTAGATATTAAAGATTGAGACATGACAATTCGTGTGAATTTAGAAACATATTAAAGGACATTTCAGAGAATAATTTAGCAATTTTGTCATTTTGAAGAGGTTTAATATGAAATGTAGGAAAAAGTTTAATAACGGTTTGTGTAGGATTTGTACAACTGCATCATATTTCTCTAAAGTGAGTTAGCGAAATGCCAAAAAGAATTGTTCAGCTTCCAAAGTAATGGATCGGATTAGCAGCT
Organism: Platynereis dumerilii; assembly: GCA_026936325.1. Lineage (NCBI taxonomy): Eukaryota > Metazoa > Annelida > Polychaeta > Phyllodocida > Nereididae > Platynereis > Platynereis dumerilii. The sequence goes on from JAPTHN010000002.1 coordinate 94,967,815, forward strand.
TCAGATTCGGGTCAAAGAACTTTAAGGGGATTAGTGAAATTCTTCCGGGCCAGTGCTCCCACCAAATATCAATATCCTGCAAACACCTGTTCCTGGAAATTTGGCAAAATTATCTCTATCTCTCCTCGGGTCAAATTTACAGATTTCGGATTTGTCACAAAGAAAGTCTTTAAGATTTCAGAAAAGCCTCACAAAAGAAAAAACAAAACATTAGAATCCATGTTTTTCGATATACCTTGAGGGTTTCAACCGCTTTCAATATCCGCTGATATAACATCTATAGCTCCACTTTACTTGAGAGAGGGAGAGATAAAACTTGTTTTCGTAACTGAACTGGAATTTCTAAGCTTTTAGAATAAATGTCAAAACTTGTTCATTAGCTTCTTACAATTATCACAACAGTTATTAACATCTTAGCGCAGAATATGTTAGCCCGATTTAAAGGGAATTCTCATTAAATTGATTTGTTTTAATTGAAGATCTGAATTAATTTGCATACTCTCTTTATTATTAGAAAAAAAAACATTAGTTTTGTTTGGCCCTTATGCGCTCGCTCTAATTTTCAATGTGCTAATTTCATTATAATTCATTCTCAATGTCTTTCTTATAATCTAGCCAACTTAAAAATAATAGATATGTTCTAGATTTACACTAAAACTCGAGTGATCTCTTTAAGAATATTTATGATATTAGGAGATAATTCGCCAGTGAATGAAAACAGATACCTGTCATTTCTGAATACAGAAATGTTGTTTTTATCATTCACACTTAAAGCATTTGCACATGTGTTTTCTGTTTTTCGTCATTCAAAAATGTTTACATTATGGATATACCTATGTACTTGAGTTGTCAATCTCAATTGTGATTTATAATACTTGCTGATACTCGGACCTGTAAATGCTCCATTGACTCATTTGTTTATCATCAACTTAACAAGTAATAGCTCATTATAGCTGATCATAAGTGATTGGCCTGTGATTGTCTGCAGTCACTTGTTGCAGCTGCAAACGCCAGATGCTCCTGCACTTATCATGTTTTTCTCAGTTTTTCAAGTGCCTAAAATGCGGTGTCTGATTTTTGCGCTCTTTTCTTTGGGGCTGGCTGTTATCAAAGTGTTTTGCATGGCACTCCGCATGGCACTCTGCAGCGAGCATTGGATTCAGACTCAGATTTTTTTAGTTGCAACATCAAAGAGAATCTACTTGTTTTTTTCTCCGGTTTTTGTGCGATTGAGAGATGTTTTTCTTCGGCCATTGGCTACTGTTGAAAGTGCTGTCCAGTCAGCCTCTGTCCCGCGTGGTCCGAGCGCGAATGCTACAGCTGGGACGATAGCATTTGCTTGTTGGCCGCTTTCTAATGTTTATCGATCCTTTTGTCGTTTGATCTTGCCCTTGTCAAATATCCGTGATGGGCAAGGCAATGGGTTGGAAGTGGCAGGGGCCCCATGCACTTAGCTGCAAATTACAGGGCCCGGCTGTGGGGTCCGCGGTGGCCGTCCTGCCAGAGCAATCACGCCGCCGCCATCCTTTGAAGGCCCGGCCCCCGATCATGCCTCCCCCGTCCCCCCCCCCTCCCTCGGAGTCCCTGCTGCCTACTCCTCCCTAATTTCATTTCTTGATTAAAATTCGCACCACTGCAGTTGCCACTGCTGCATGAGCACTCCTCGATTAAGCCCTGCACCGGCCAACCTCCCATGTGGGATTGTGGGTGGTGCCGATTCACACTTCCAGTCTGTAGACACTGCACTGCTCAGTTCTGTCATTGCAGTGCTCTGCTGGGTTGGTGGGTACACAGCTCCATGCTTCAACTCCATGGTCCATACGTACCATGCTGAAAAAGTGGAATGTTTCCATGCAAAACAACAGCAATGAAGCTAGCAACCAATCAAGCAGCAATCAATACTCACACATCTCGATTGCAGTAATTACCCTGATGGGCCAACACTCATCTAGGTGAGGCCAAGTTATTGTGGATGATGTTTGTTGCCATTAAGGAGACCTTGAGGGGCTGGATGAGCATGTGCATCAGTCAGTGGCGATATCTCTTAGCTTGCTCTGCTTTTGCTTGATCCCAGTTGATCTCCACTTGTCTGAGTGTGAGATAGACCAAGGACTGATGACTTTAATGTCTGAGGCAGTGATGAGGATGCCCTGATGAGGGTGCTCTGCCTGCATCCAAGTTGCTGCTTTAATGGCTGTTGCTCCCCTGTATCCTACCCTGTATCCTACCAAGCCATCAAAAACATTTTATGTTGAAAGGGTAGAGAGATTGAATTAGTGATAGACCCCTGAGAGACTGGAGGTGCACTGAGCACAGGCACACTCCTGTATTAGTCAATTGATACTCAGTATAAATATCATCAAGGTGCATGACTTCAAAACTGAGGCAAGTAACTGCTTCATTTTCAGGGTCTAATATCAAACATCTAGCATTGTGTCACAGCCGCAATTTTTGTCAAATCCGTTGCCAGATAAGTTAACTTCGAATTCCACACCTTAACTCTATCAAATTATAGCTAATTTACCTGTAATTAAGGGAATTCCTTGCAGATTTGTAGCTTAATGAACAACTGCAAGTTCGCTCACCCAAGCTGGCAGGAGAGGTACCTATGGGGTTTTACACCACAAGTCCTTTCACTGAAAAACTGTGAATATGAGAAGGATTTTGTCATAGATCCTTGGAAATATTATATATCAACAAATAGAAGTAGTTTGTAACTTTACATTTGGTTATTTTGCCCAAATTGTCAGACTTTAATCTTCCATGAGGCTCCCACATGGTGCCTCATATATTAACAGAGCCCTCTCTTGGATATTGCAGAACTAGAAATTTTGTAATACCAAAGCTGATTGGCTCTGCCTTATGACATCACTGCCAGCTTGGATGAGCGGGATTTCTGCAGAGTCAGTCACCTTGTGTTATTTCTAACAGACTGTACAGTCAGTCCAGGAGAGTGCCTGTGCACTGAGGCCAGGACTTTTGCCTTGAGTTGCCTGGAGTTGCCTTAAGCCCTTGTGATGGACCAGGGGGTCATTTCGCAGCCAGGGGAGCTTGCTTGAAGGGGAAAGGTCATCAGGGAGGAGCCGGGCCCTTGCGGGGATTTATGTAGGGCTTTAGGCTGACGAGGTCCTCATCAGTCCAACAAATGCCTCTGATATGTGGAAAGTGTTGGCCTGTCAACCTCTGCTGCTTTGGGAGGCAAAACAGACCATCTCCTGGAATACCCAGCTCACTTTCATGGCTTATTCTCATCGCCATATTGAGACACAATGCCCAGATCTATGCTGACTGTAATACTTCTGATGCAGTTGTGTCCTTCTGGCCCTCACCCTCTGATTGTCCGACCTGTTTGCTATGAGCCCTGCCCCTTGACACTGCCCAGAATTTAGGAACCATCTGCTTGGCTTTGCCTGCCTCCCCAGGTGTGAAAAACTGCTCGACCAGTTGATGAAGAACTTTCTTCAACAACCACACCACTGTGACACCAGGGCAACTAGGCTAGAAAAACAACTGGCAAAAGTGCTATGGAAAAAGAGTTCAGCGCTACTTTGAAAGATATAATTGCTCAAGAGTCCTCATTAGTCAGTGCAGCAGGATACATATGTTGGATTCAAGACCGACTATCTCCCTCTGCACTTCCACTGCGGATGGTATTGTAAAAGTTCAGTGCACTGGGACTGCTCAGAACTTTTCAGCGGTGTTGCAACTGTTGTGCCTTGTGCAGTTTGAACTGCTTGGTGGTTGATGAATGGACGCTCCCTGCAGCCATTTGTTTTAAGTGAATTTTAAGTTTTAACAGCCCCTTTTGTTTTGGGAGTGAGATGCAAGTTCAGAAGTGTTGTTAGCTAGCAGGTTGTGGCAGTGAGGTGGCCAGTGAGGTGGGCAGTGGTGGTCAGCTGCCCTTGTGTCCATTTCCTGCCCTTAATAGGAAGGGAGGTGGGGAGATGGGTTGCTGAGGCGGGCAGGTGATGCTGATTGTCTTCTCCTGTCCCCATCACTTCTCTAAGTGGCCCCCGCTGGAATCTGCTCAAGCACATTTGTATTACTAGAAGCAGAGCACTCCCTTACATTGTTATGCCCCCTGACAACCCCCGTGGCTAGCACCTAAGCAGCGCCTTTGAGCCATTGCCCACACTCTAAATAATAAATACTCCAATTTGCAGACACTATACATCTCTGGGCCTCTGTTGCATCCCTGCTGCATCCCTGCCAGGTCCTAGTAGGTCCTCGTAGGTCCTAGTACTCTGCTAACTGCAAAAATCTGCCACAGGGGTCATGTGTTGGCTGTAAGGGGTTTGTGCTGGACAAATCTGAGGGGAAGTGCAGCCCAAAATAAGCAAAGGAATATACTTGAACGATTTGACAAGAATAAACAGTATTGACAGGGACCTGCACCAGTCAATATGCAGAGGAAAGTTGGAAGGGGAGGTCTGTAAGGGCTGCTGCCAGTGCTTGTGCCTGTGCTGTGCCAGTGCTTGCTGGGGCAATTGTGCTGGGCAGGGGGCCAAGTGTTTAATGATGAGAGGAGGCAAACACCTTGCTGCTTCTGATTAACTGTTTGATGCTATCGATTGCCCTGGGATTTGTCTTCTCCTGCAATTCACTCACTTCCTTGTCATTTCTGGGACGAGACATCTCCAAGGGTGCAATTGCCAGAGTTGTCCTCCTCCTGCAACATGGGCATTATGGGTTAAGCAACTCGACTTGCTCAGGCCAAGCAGACTTGTAAATCCACGACAACTCCTTCTGATGTATATATCATGCACTGCAACACAGGAACTGATACTTGTGGGTCTGCTTGTGAGTCTACTTGTGATTTGCAAAACGTGTTGCTCAAGTTTATTTGCAACTCAAAGGGCTGGAAGATGTGCTTGAAATATGCTCTGGCTTCGATGGGAAATGGTGCAAAATGCACACATTAGTTGAGGACGGTGCTTGGAAGTGGCAGGTGCCTGAAGGGCAAGTGAGGAGTCGGGGAGAGAGTCGGGGAAGGAGTCAAGAGGGTCTGTAAGCAATCTGCCAGGGCAATCAGCAATGCTTCAGCATTGCTTGAGAACAGGGCAGTGAGAATACATGCACACACTGTGCCTCCCAGTACCACACAGTGCCAAGTGTATGAGCAACCATTGGGCACACACTATCAGGTGCTGCAAATACAGACCTCTGAAAATGGTCAGTTAAAAGCACCTATCCTGCTGCTATCTGTTTGCTATAACACACCTATCACACAGCTATCTTGCAGCTGTCCTATTGTAACAGGAGAACATAGTCCTTCCCACTTGAGATCCCTTTGCTGCTGGGCCTGTTTTCAAGGTGGTCAGGAGGTGTGTCTGTGTGGCGGGTCTCGCTCCTCAGGATGCTGCCTTGAACCTTCTGTGGGCTGCTGACTCTGCTGAGCTGACTGTGCAGTGCTTTGTGTGATTGTGCAGCTGAATGGCCATGAATGTGCAGCTGAATGTGCAGCAGTGTGCAGCAGTGTGCAGCAGAATGAGAAGAATGAAGAGGAGAAAGAAACGGAGTGAGGAGCAAAGAGGTTTGAATGAAGAGCAGGTTCGCAATGGTCTGCCAATGGCTGTGCAATGAGAGAGGAGCGTGCTGGATGGCCCACGAGCAGAGGGAGCCGAGAGAAGAGCCCGGTCAGTGTGTTTGCCCCTGCCCACTGGTTGGGTAACGGTTTCATGGGCCACCATTGATATGGGCCCCAATTGAAAGCAGCAAATGCCCCTCCATATTTTAGCATTGTTAGGGGCGTTTTCGTAGCCAGCTAAGACAAACACATACAACACTGGGCTGTTTGGTTTTGGAAATGAGATATTGACCAAACAGCGATGCGGAGACAGGGTGATGGGATGGCCAGGGGTGCTTCTGCTGCAATCACAGCTCCCCCCTCCAACCTCCCTCCAACCTCCCTTTCTCTGTTTCTCCTCTCTCCCTCTCCCCATCCCTCTTTGGCTGCTGATGATGCTACTGATGCAGCCTCCATGGGCAACTCCACTTGATGGCCCAGCATCAGCATCAGCAGCTCTTGATTGCCATGATTGCTTGTTCGTGTCTTGTAACACATTACCCGGAGTACGGTGCAAGGATAAGTTGGCAGAAATGATCGCCCTCCTCTCCTCCTGTCTCCTACTGCCTCCTGCTGCCTTCCCCTGTCTCCCTGCACCTCCACATTAAATCACGGTGATGGGAATGAGATGCACCGCGGCCTTCACTCCTCCTTATTGTCGCCTGCCTCGTAATCCTGCTTGATGTCTCAATGCTTCATGGCTGCTACATTGCCCTGTGTATGGATGGTGCAAAAAAGGAGGCAGTTGTGATTTCATGCATCCTCCAAGACCATCAAGTACATTGCTGTCCCATGCACACAACACACTTGATTCAGTGGTTTGGTGGCAAATAAAAGGCAAAAAGTGGCCAATAAAAGCCAGGGGAGAATAAAAAGGAAGACCAATGTTGGCCTTACTTCTGAGGCAACTTTTATCCACATATGTAACCCAGCCTCTCTCTGCTAAAAGTGCTGCATGAGAATGCAGGGAGTGGGCTGCATCAAAAAGTTCGCAAAAACACAAGAGAAGAACTGGAAGCTCGTGGTTCAGTGAGAATTGTGTCAAATGGTGTCAATCAGGGGGAGACGGTGTTTCTGGGTCTATTCCAGGTCAAGGTGGTTCACCATGGACACCTGTGCGTGCAACGGAGAGTGGATCTGCTCAAAAAGAACTTCAAAGAGAAGACACAGGTGCGAAGTCCCAGGGCACACCTCCCCATAGCACAAGTCTCTTTCTCTCTGCACTGTCGCCCCTCATCTCCCCTCACAGCCCCTGGCTCTCCTCTTCTCAGATACTTGCCTTTTTGCTGCCTCCGTCTCTCTTGAACCAGCCACTGCAATTTATACTCTTGTCATGCAGTAATATGAAGCAGTCATTGCTGGTCACTGGTCACATTAGAGGCAATATCCATCTATATCTGCAGGTGGTGAAGCTGTGGAGCTCCCTCCCTTGCAGTTCTAGCCTGCAGTGTTCAACAGTTCTTTGTTTGCCTCTCCACAGACCACAGCAGCCTGTGCTTCGCAACAGAATTGCATTGCATTATCTCCATCCTCTTTTTCTTCCATAATCTTTTCTGTCATTTGGAGAACGCACACAAATCGTACTCGCCACAAAAGACTCGTAAAGAGGCAAAAATCTATTTAAGTTTCTGTTGCTGGCCACTTTGAACTGGAGAGGATGGTGAGGGGAGGGTGGAGGGCTGCAGAACTGCCAAAATGACAAACCCAAACAGGGAGGCAAGCAGAGAGCCAAACAGGAGGTAGCAGAGGTTGGCCACATTTGATTGATTCGTGGTGTTTATCAAACACAGAGAAGAGGCTGCGAGGGTGCTGCCAAGAGTGCAAGGAAGGGTGGCCCCTCTCTGGAGCACCACTGGGCGAAATGTGCACAATTGTGTCCCTGCATAATTAATTTTTTGGATGAAGAAGCAGTTGGGCTGTATGGGCCATGGAGTACTGGGCCACCCGAATATTGAGTCATTTTTGGGCAAACAGCCTAAGTTAGACTCGACAGGCCCCGGGCCAAGGCTGACAGGGTCTGAATGGCAAGGCTTGGCCAGCCTGCTTCCATAAATATTTGCCAGTTTGTACCATTTTTCCATTTGTTTGTTCTGCATGTCCACTTGTCACTGGCCCAACATCAATCGACATGACTCCCTGGGCATTCCTTGGCGGTTCTCACACTGCCCTGCCATGCCTCTGCCATGCCTCTGCCCAGCTCTTTCTGGCTCTCACACTCTTGTTTGTACTCTCTGTTTGTCCATCTTTATCCCCTACTATTTGCCTCCTTATATTTAGCTCTTGCTACTAACTTGCTAGCATCTGCTAGCATCTTGGCCAATGTAGGAGCTACAAGCCCTTCTAGATAGCTACATGGACTTTACAAAAGACTTTGAATTAGTCATTTGGGTACATCTGTATCTGACTGGTGTTTGTCCTGCTTTATTTGTGCCCATTTGTGGGTCAGGCCAGTGGCAGGCAACAGTGAGGCTGCATAAGCATCTGTGCCTTTCTGTGGCCTCAGTGTGCTTTGGTTGTGGGCATTTGGAACTGAACATGAGTCCAGCCCATCTCCCCTTAATGCAATGCATGAATATGCAGGAGGCTGACAAGACCATCCTGCTCCCTCTGCCTCAACCATCATGGCCCAGCATCATGGCCTGCATCAGGCTGCTTCTATCAAGTTCTGTGGCCAGCAGACTGGCTCTCTATGATGAGGGGAGTTTTTCAACAAATCTGGTGGCCATGCAGCATCTCCAAAAGCTTTTAAGCAATATATGAAATTGGCATTGATTTTATGGGGGCTGCATGGAGTGACACTTGAGAGAGATGTAGCAAAAGGAGGCAGAAGGGGATGGGAGGATGCGGAGAGGGTGCAGAGGGGATGCTATGAGGGGATGCTAGGAGGATGGGGATAGGATGCGATGGGGTGGAGTGCTGTGGACAGATGGTCTCTGCTCTCTCCAACAGATTGAGCGGAGAAACGTAATCTGTCGTGCTCCAAAGTCAATGAAAGCTCCCTGATGGAATGCGGTTTGTCTTGCAAGTGTTTGATACACACACATTACAGCCCCAGCAAAAGCTCCAGCAAAAGCCCTGCACAGGTTCTACCCATCTCATTGCATATCCTTGTGGGGGCTTGTCTGTCAGCTCATGTGCTCTTCACAATCTCCACTCCTGTATAAATTAACACTGGCAACTTACAGCAACTTACAGGTGCAGAGAATTGTGGAATGGACGAGACAGCTCCAGTCAGTGAGAGGTTTACATAGCTGTCAGTCAAATAAGAAATACTCCCATAACTACTGTCTGGGCCAGTCGGATTGAGTGGAGGTCTGCAGCAGTTTGCTATGTCCAGATTGCTACCAGCTGACCTGTAGTATCCACTGCACTAACTCTACACAGACAGCCAACACAGTAGTGTACACAGACTAGAGTCTCTAGTACAGACACTGTCAGACAGTTAGACACAGATCCAGTATGTTTCCTCCCAGCAGTAAACCTCCATCAGCAAATCGAGTGCTCCCTCCAGACTATTTATAAATGTGTGGACTGCTGTAGGATCCAGCTCCCCTTGGCTGGAAGAAAGAGCTCTCAGGGGTTCAGTAAACATTGCAATGGGTGCCCCTCCTCCCCTCCCTCCTTTCTTCCACCCCCAGGCTACTTGGTGCACAGGGATGTTTTGACCTGCATGCCCTATCTCTGCCTTCACCTGATACCATCTCTTGCACACCCATTTAATATTGTCTTCAGTCTTGTCTTTACACCTTCTCTTTACAGAAAGGTCTTACACCTTAATATGACCTCTTGTGATTCGGTTATGCACTAAAGCATGCCCTGAAGAGGCTGGGCTCACTCAACTGGGCAGGAAGCTGAAGTGAATCATTTTCGTCATGTCTTCCTGCAGTTCCAATTGAGATGTAGCTGTTTAGTTAATACGTCCAGCATAATTACCCAGCAAATGGCTGCCTCCGAGGTGTATGGGTTGAAAGAGGGATTATTATTGAAGAGATAGGAGGATATTTTTGACAGGTTAATGAGTGGTGCAAGTGCTTGCCAATTACCTTCGGAGCAAAGCATGAACCATGGAGACCTGTGTCTGCCTGTGTTTCTCTTTGCTTGTCTTTGCTTCTCATGACTTCCCTGTCTTATCTTGTCACCTCCTGTCACGGCCTTGTAGCCTGTGCTGGCAGGTCATTGCTGTGGACGATTTGCCACAGGGCGATTTGACTCCAGGCAGTGTATGACAAACGGGGTAGGACGTTTCGCCCTTGTGCAATTCTTCCTTTGCAACTCTACTGTTTTTTTTCCACATAGCCTGAAGAATGAATTATTCTAGAAGAATGAAGTTTGCACAAGATATTGTCAAGTATCTTTCAAATGCCTTTCAAATCGAAATAAGTTGTTTTGTGCGAGTGGGTTGTTGAACGACATGTAATAAGTAAGAATCGTGTGTGTTTCTTCCGAAGAGGACAATTGCTCTGTGAAATAGAAACCAGCCGATGCTTTAAAGAGCAGGTGATTTGCTGGGCTTTCCTCTTCTATATCTCTAATGTAAAGCAAAACAAGGTAATTGCCATGTATTTGAATTGTTTCAGCTCGTTTGTTGCATTTCTCACATCTTGTGTGACATAGGAGCAACTATCACAAAAGCAACTTGAAACTTTGTCGGCAATTGTCTGCCAATGTAATTTGCTATTTCTTATAGCTGTCGTCGCATTCTCTTAGAATGCTGATCCGTTCTACGAAGCTCTGATATATTTAATGTATACATTTGTCATCATCAAATGGTCTAAAAAAGAACACAAAAGAAGTTAAATATCTTGAGACGTTTCTAATGTCACCAATTACCTTCTGAAATGCCCTGTCACTGCACAATATAAGTGTTTGAGCCCAGCAACTGATACGTTGCATGAAAAATGGATACTTTTATTGTTGAATTACACTGAATAATCTCCATATAATTTTCTGAATAATACCATATAATGCAGTGTATCTTTATATTGAACTGTAACAATACTAGAAGACATTATGTAACAATCACTTGACAATCATATCACAATGCTAGAGATGGGCATTCTATCGACGTATTGGTGACAAACAATAGCATTGTTATACACATTCATGTGGGCTAAAAGTTTATGACTTATATTACGTCACAATTCCTTTGGAATCAATAGAATTCAGGGGAAGATCAATACTTAGGTTGAAAATTAAAATGCTATTCAATATTTCTTGACTTTGTACCATGAGAATTGAGAGATATATGTATTTTATCATATTGGTTATTTTCGAAAGTTTAAACTTTTTTATCGATAATTATTCAGTGAATTGTTGGACTTCATTTTGTCATAGAGTAACTTATAGATCCATGATTTTGTGAACGCCGAGTCAATTCACAAGCGGTCCATTGTTGCTCTGACTTGTCCATTTTCATGATTTTGGTGGATCGAGTTTCACTACGGATGGTACGATTTTGAAAGTTTAATTCTGAGTATTGTGAAGCATTATAAAGAATCACAATGGCTCACAATGGTGTGCTGAGTTAAGGTAGAACTAATAATAAATTACACGATGTAGAATAATGCAATATGTGATTGATTCTTTTGCTTAAAATGTTGAATATGATTTGACTGTTACGTACTCATGTTTTCTTGATATTTGACTGATGTATTTCTTTTTCGTGTCTTTGCAGGAGCAGTCCTCCAGGCTACCCGATCACGACGTCGGGTCTTCGCTCCCCCTACCCCTCATCCCTCTCGTCGTTGTCTCGGTTCTCGCCGCCCGGAATGCTCCCGCACCCAGGCATGCACCCCGGCCTCAACCATCCGGCCATCATAACTCCGGGACCAAAGCAGGAGATCAACTCGGAAAACCACAGGTCCGTATGCCCCGTCACTTCACTCTCTCTCTCTGCCTTTCTCTCTGTCTACATGTGTACATGTATCTGTCTTTCACTTCTGTCAGTCTGTCTCTATACATGTCTCTTGTTCTTTTCACACAGCATCCTTGCAACTGTACTCTGTTGACAAACACTAATTCAGTCCTAAGTCAAAACCAATTTGGCACAACCTGGCTGCATGGGTAGTCGTATAATACTCCAGTAATAGCCTGATACAAATATGCCCTGCACATGACACTAGTGGATTTATTATTAAGCATAATGCAATTGCTATGTGTGACATTATGTTTGCGCCTTGTAAGGTATCCCAGTGACAGGGCGCAATGTGGATAAGCTTCATGAGAAGTGATTAGGGCCAGCATATGTGCAGTGCTTGTCCAAGGCTTGGTCACCTATTGTTGACACTGTGACCTGCCCACTGTTGGCCTGGGGCTGTTCATTTCCTGGTGGCCCGCATGCCTGCCCCCCCCCCCCCCAATTGCTTTGCCCTTGGGCCACCCTGGTCTCTTAAGGGGGGGGGGGTCTTAGAGGTCTTGGGACCCTAACTCATACAGGGGACACTTGTCAAGAAAGTCAGATGAGGGATGGCTACCTTAGCTTTTGTACTGGCTACAACTTGTAAAGGGCCTCCACTGGACCCACAGCTGTGTTCTGGTACTGATGGGCCCTTGTTCTTCTCTGTCTCAGCAGCATCATCACTAAGCCAGCATCCTCATCACCAGCCCCATTCCTCAGTCTCCTGCCTCAGTCTCTTGCCTCAGCAACTGGGCGAGGGCGATTATGTGGGGCAAGGGGGCGAGGGGGCTCAGGGCAGGTCACTGGGGTCAGAGTGGGGCTTTTGTCTCGCCCCTGCACAGACCAGCGGGGCTTTGAACGGGGCTCGGCCGAGCATCTTTGAGGGATGGGGCCAGCATTGAGGGCAAGGCAGGCATGAGAAGGATTTCACTGACATGGAAATAATTAGTGGGATATGTCAGGCTTGCTGCTTTGATTGCACTTTGCTAGGAGACGGCCAAAGAACGGCCACTAGACTGCTGCTTGAATGTTAGCAGCCATATTGAAGTGGATTTATTGTGAGGTTGGGCACTGTTCATTAGGCCTGGCATAGTCTAGCAATGCCCCAGTGCCTTGGGATGGCCAGCAATGGACTAGCTATGTGCCAACAATGCGGGGGCTTGACCTGTCATGATGTAATGTGGCCTGTGTACCTGACTAGTACCTGTGCTGCTGACTGGCCTGCCGAAGTCTATCGAGGCCTGAGGAAGCCTGCAGTGACCTGCTGCTTCAACCTGGTGGTTCAACCTGGTGGTGGCGAGGGCCAGGGGGTAATTAGACTAGGTGGTGGTGAGGTACTAGGTGCTGGGAGACGGAGGCTGCGAGGCATGGTGGGTTGTCATGCAAACCTCTCTTTGAAGTGGACAGCAAATCAGTGTGAACCGGTGCACTTGCCCTACTGCTGGCTGCTGGCCCTCCAACCAATGCATCCCTTGCTGGCTCAGCCTCACTGCTTCTGATGGCGGTGGCTGTGTCTTCCCAGCAAGGTTTACTGCAATTCTTGCAATGAGTTTCTTTCTTAGCCCGTCTCACATGCGTCCCATGCTATCAGTGTAGCTGAATGTACGGCCCCATCTGTATCTCCCCCCCCCCCTTTCAATGAGGAGATGGGCAATGGACTGCATCTCTTTTATTCTGTCAACCTAAGAGTTGAGCTGCCTTCCTGACTCCTTTCATCATCCCCCATCCCCGCATCCTCCCTGCCTCCCTGCTTCAGCAGCTAGTGTGCACTTCATGGCACCTGACTCTCATGCAACCGAAAGCAGCCACCGCCACAAATCGCATGCCTTCCACCAACCGTTATACATTCGCACAATTCGGTTTCAAAAAACACTCATTACGCCACTTGGTGTCACACTCTGTGGGCTGCCTATTTCAAACGATTTGCCCCTTCTGTCATATGGCCTCTGCCTCCTCAGACTCAGTACAAGTCTGGTGGCTTCTAAACGTTTTGTCATCCGCAGGCGAATGCATTTCTGAGGAAGTAGGGATGGGAAGTGGGATACATTGGTAAACCAGTATGTGCTGTAATGGCAAAAACATTATAGTGAAGTACGTTGTGGTTGTGTGACATTATAATTATTCTGATGTAGATTTATGAAACTAAATGTGAAATAAGCAATTACACAGCTCTAAGTGGTCAGTGTCAACTATTGAGAACAGAGGCAGATAATCTGAGAGAAACATGGGGAATGCATTGGGCAGTGAGTGAGTGAGTCACCTTTGATTGGAGCAGATTGCCACCCTCGCCTCACTGCCCTCCCCCCTCTGGCCTTGTAATGGAGCAGGAGCATGAGACAATTGCCTGACGGTCAGTTGTGAATGGCCACTGGTCATTGCCCGGCTATTCTCGGGCCATTCACACTGGTCATTCACACTGCCCATTCAATTACAGCCTGATTAAAAACTAATAGAGCTGTAAGAGTCACTCTCATGTTCTGCAAAGGACCTATTTGCCTCTTCAGCTCTCGAGTGTCCATTTGATGCAGCAATTGCCTCTGCAGTTCTTTGCAGTTCATTGCAGGTCTTTGCAGCATCACCTCTTGCCTGCATTTTGAAGCCATTCGCAGCATTTGCAATGGACACCCCACACTGGCCCTCAAGGGAATGATGTGGATTATTTTTCAAAAGTACTGCAGCGAGGTGAAAAACAGTGGACATCTCCCAGCTGCTGTTTTCTCTGCTAATGGTTTTCACTCCAATTCAGTACATTGTATGATACGATTAAAGCGTTATCTGATTAGATGTAAAATTCTAAAAAAAAGTGTGATGAGTTTTCAAAATGAACAGACAAGTAAATGGAGAAAATGAAGAGTTCAATTTCACAGCTTTTGAAGCGTCTGGTGCATAGTACCTAATACTACCCAGAATATATGCTACCACCAAAAAATGAAAAAGAAATTAATAAAAATCAGTGTGAAGTGATGGTTTATCACACAGAGATGCACTGGATTGCAAACACCTGACCAGAGGGCCTTTCGTGACCACTTAGTGGAGTGGGCCAGTTAGCCACTAACTTCTTATGCAATGGTACAGGACAAACCAAAGCTACAGGCTCATGCAGCAGTACAGCAGACAATGCTATGCCAATGCTATTACATTAGGTGATTTTAGTCAGTTGCAATTTAGGACCCATAGCTGCACAGCAGTCACTCCATGATATGTGACATGGCCATGGTCTAAATCAGCTGCCTGTTGGTCTACTGCCCCCAAGCTTCTTATACATCATGGGGCCAGCCTAGCTTTCTGCAGTTCTTGCCCAATCTCTAATTGCTCCGCCCCAAGCCATGGTTAAGCAGGTTAGAATGCCATGCAGGCAGTGCAGCCACTTCATTTAGCTGGCAACCCTAAGTAATACTGCTTTATTAATTCTACACATTGTGATTTGCCTTGAGTGTGGAGAAATCACCTTTGACAGGTTATGGTTTTTCCTTTACAAAATATAGAACATTTCTAATCGAAGCTGGAATGTACGCATGCATTCCTTTCAAATACTATCAAAGTTTTTGTATGACACATTAGAAAAAACTAAACCTCAGCAGGTGAAAATAAGAGTACAGTTGCACAAGAAAACACAAAATGTCATTTTCTTCACGTGTCTCTTTTCTCAAAAACTTTTCTTTTCTTTTATCTTTTCTTCAATTCTTTTCATTTCTTATCTGTTAATATCAAAGTGATGGTGTAACGTCTGCACGAAGTAAATCGTTTTGTGTGTAAAATTGTAACATGCTGCTTGATTCTTTAGTATTTTAACTTAATTTTAGTACTTTACATGTATATTAATTTAACCATCCATACTTAATTTAACATTTATAATTAATTTAACTCTTATTTAAAGATTTGAATAAGTTAATTTTTCATTGACAAGTAATTTGTATAGATTAATATATTTTGAATGCATAGGAGTGTGCGCTATATACATGTCGTCTTGTCATGTCTCGTGAGATCTCGATATTTCTCGAGCGTCCCGTGACTTTGGCGTGATGTTCTGTGTTGTATTTGCCACCTGGGTGTTGCATCGATGTAGGTCCTTTTGTCTGTTCGTCTGTCCCTGTACATGTCCTTTCATTATATATATCATTTTGGAAATAATTCTATGATCTTTGAATTGCTGAATAACTTCTATTTCATGAAATCAAAAAGATAACACATTGAAAAGAAGAAAAAATGTTATCGTTGCTGCGTCCAACACTGTCGCTTGCTGTCAAAATTTGTCTTTCATTATCAAACATTATAGAAATTGCTTCGCGAAGAGCGACATGATATAGTTGTATATGAATTCAACCATCCAGAAATTATATATGAAGAAATATCATGCAAATCATGCGCAGAGCTTGTTCGTTGAATTTAATGATGGAAATTGAAAAGAACATTTTGTCGTGGTACGACCGATTCAAAGAAAATGCATTTTCGCTTCATTAATGCCAAAGAAAAATGAATTATCTGAACAACAAATCAAGCGATGTATGAAAAAATAACTCCTCATTTGATTGAATTGATTTTGGCTTTTTTGGCTCTTTTGTTCAATTTGAAAAGTTTAAAATGTCATTTGGCTGTATATGTTGTAATAGATAGATGTCTGAAATTTATTAAATTGATGAAATTGTTTAGTTTATTATTTCATATTGAAATGTGTGGTCAATGGTAAGATAGACAAAAAAAGACAGATGTTGTTATAGCAAGCACACGCAAGCAAGCAAAAAAGCAAATGCTGGCCTTTGGGGTGTGAAGTCACAGCAGCTAGCGCTGTGTTGGGTGTGGCGATGATGAACCAGCAGCAACCAAGCAAGCAATCAAGCAAGCTAGCTGGCTGACAAGCAAGCTAACTAGCACAAGTAAGCAAGAATGAAGAGGGAGTTGACAGTCGTTGACAGTCGTGATGTTGTTTCTTTCAGACCTCCATACCACCATCACCATGACCACACACCCAATGATAGCGATAGTAGCCATCCTGATGTAGCACCCAAAAGGCCCCACGTTAAGAAACCTCTAAACGCCTTCATGCTGTTTATGAAAGAAATGCGCGCCCAGGTAGCAGCTGAGTGCACACTCAAAGAGTCAGCAGCTATTAATCAGATATTAGGTCGCAGGGTAAGTGAACGTTATGTTTCTCCCATTTGATTTCAGGCACATTAGTGTTCTCGATCATAGAGGCCACTGCGTTGATGAGAACGAGGTGCAGGAAAAAAAGAGACCCTATGTAAAGAAACCCTTAAATGCCTTCATGCTTTTCATGAAGGAACAGCGAGCTAAAGTAGTACTGGAAGGCACCCTCAAAGAGTCGGCTGCAATTAATCAGATTTTAGGTAGGAAGGTAAGTACAGCTTTTGCCTTGTGCTCTTTCCATGAGAAGACAGAGAAGACAGAGAAAGCTCAGCGGATTATCTCCCAGTAATCCCTAGCCCTCTGTTTCCTGAAGCCAAACCTGATTGCCAATCATGACTCATAGGCTGGCCTAGCTCATTTGCCTTTTAAGGTGGCCCTTTCGGGTGGCCCTTTCAGGCTGGTCCTGGGCTGTCCCTCATGGGCTTTCCCTCTTGGGCTGTCCTTTAGGGCTGCTGCTCAGCCCAGTCTGATGATGGCCACCCTGGCTCATTGGCTGCCTTATGCTGGCTTGCATGACCTGCCAGGTCCCAACTAGGTCCCAGGGGCTGCCCATGCTTCTAACCTATGACCCACAGCCTCTTAAGCAAGCTGTTAAGCAGCTCTTTGCCTCCCCCTTCCACCTGACACTGCAGGCCAGACCTTTGTCCCATGGGCTAACGGACCAGCTATTATTCCCTTTGCTCTGATTTACAACTCATGTTTGCTAGGAATATTAATATGACTGACCCAAGTGCCAAGTCCCTAATCCCATGAACTGCAATGCCTGGCAATGCTAAGCACCAGTAAGTAGTGTTCGTAGAGGAGGATTAGCTGTATCAAGGGCTGCTGCCATTCTCTGGGTATCATCCACTCCTGTGTTCTTTAGTTCATGACAATTCCTTGCACACAAAGACTCCTTAGCTTCATATTACAATTGAGCAATGTCCTTTTGCATCTTGGCAGCAATTATTTCCTCATATCTTCCCCTTAGTTGAAATCAGGTGCGTGCATTGCCCTGCCATGGTTTGGGCTTCACAGGAAAATGCTCCCTCCTGCCTTTTGGTGCATGAGAGACGTGCAATCAAGTGTCAAGTGATTGGAGCAACATGTGCAATCGAGACATACAGGGCTGCACCACACTATACTGGCATGATGAGCACGAAGATGAGGCTGAGGCGGGCCTGCAATGAAGTTGCAATGAAGTAACAATGACGCTTATGCCATAGGATGACAGCAAACACCCACCAGCACCACCGATTTCTGGTGCACCACCAATTTTCCAGAGCATCACCAATTTTCCAGAGCATCATGAGCAGTTTGCACAGGCTCCTCATCATTTGCGGAGCTCCACCAGTTCACCATCAGTTCACCTTGCTCAGCAGCAAATAGCAAATGTCGTGATTTGAGGCGCACAGCTCCGCACAGCTTTCGTGTGGAGCAGGCCAGTTGACTCGCAAGATAACAGGACACTGAACATGCACGCAGATGCAGCCCTTTGAAGGTGTAGCCCGCCCTACCCCCTGGATGACCGCCTAATCGCTCTGCAACCGATACACTAGCTCCATGCACAGCCTATAAAATGGTACAGATGATGCCGCAACTATACAGATGCAAGTACAGACGATCCTACAGGTGACACAGATGTAGATTTTGAAGAATCGGATGAGATAGAGACACAATGAGGACAGAAAGTTATTGCCACTTGTTTCTGTTTGTTTACTCCTGTTTATTTTGATCCCTTTTGTTTTGTTTTACCAAATTCACGCTTATGTTTAATTTTTTATACCATTCGACACCTCTGTCAGCCAATCATGAGCCAGTATTTCACTGCAATAAAACCCATATTCCTTGTTGTCCAGTTATCCTCCCATGGGAGAATAATAAGTGAAGCTGTGAAAAAAACACAGCAACAATGACAACTTTCAGCTTTGTCTTATGGTATAAGCCGGTTATTCACCGCGGGATCGGCAATATGTGTTTATCACAGCTCGGGCTAACGCCCTCGCTGGATAAATCACATATTGCCTCTCCCTAGGTGAATAACCTATACATATTTGGTTCAAATAAGTTATTTCTAATAGTCTGGGTGTGACAAACATCATCCCAATGTGACAAACACCACAATGTGATAAACTGCACCCGATGTGACAAACACTCCCCTCCAAGAAGAGCTGAATGGTTTTCCATTTTGGCGATTTCCTCCTGCTGATTCGAAGAAGATTTGAAGAAGATGACAGCTGATTGGGAATGGACTGAGAATGACTCAAAGTAGAGGTGGACAATAGCCAGCCATGGTCAACAATGGAAGGAGTATTTGCAAGATGTTTTTGCAATCAGCTCTCAGCATTTAGTGAACATTTATAGAGCATTTAGAGAGAAGAAAAGGAGATAGTGATGGTCCCCTAGCCTCCATGGCTGCTGCTCCTCTCCTCAGCTGCGTAGTAGTTCACACAGTTGTATGATGCCATTTCTTCAACACTTCTAGAGTATTTTGGCATTATTTCTGTAGCATTATTTTCCTCCCTGGTGACAACACCACAAGAGCATTTTCAAGAGCCTTGCAGGAGCATGATCCCCGTTTGATCAGGGCCCAGCGCCATCCCTCAGCATCGCAGCTGCCTTGTGTCGTAATGACTGAGTTCCAGTCTCCAGTCGCCCCCCACAGTGTCCCCCACAGAGTCCCCAAATTGCCAGATTTGTGCCTTTCACTTCGACCTTGGAGCCAACAAAAACAATTTGGGGAGAAAAATAATGAGGAGAGGCAAAGAAGGAAGCAGCGAACAAGAGGGGAGAACGACCGGCCCCTTCTTCCCCGCCACACTTTGAAGTGGGCAATTTTTTGCGCTTAGCCATGATGAAAGAGGGGAATTTGCCCAAATCAAATACGCCACAGCAGGCAGGACCCATATTGATATGAAGATATTAATGTCTGGAGGAGTCAGGCCCAGCAATGAAATAAATTCCCTGTGACCTTGCCCCGTCAAGGACAGGATCAGGGGCCACATCAAAGAGCAGAGGGGCCAAGGGGGGAGAGGGGGGCACCCAAGGGGACTGGAGGGGCAAGGGGCACACCCCAAGGACATCATCATCATCTTCTGGCTTCGTAATCATCATCATGCATGATTCATCATCATCTCTTATTATCAATCTCTGCTTTTTCCTTCCTCTTTGCGCTGCCTTGCTGCTTTAACAGTCCCAAGAAACCAAGTGCCTAAGCACTCCAGGGCCTCCTTAAGTCACTCTGAGCATTCCGTAGACAGTAGCTTTGCTAGATTAGGATGGTAGAGCACAGTGTAGTTGCATAGGGTTTCCTCACTCAACTTGTTCACTTGCAATGTCATGACTTACTATATGCCATTGTTGAGTCTGTGAATGCGCGCCGCTGTGTACATCATGGTGAGTCTTCCATTTGAGAGTGTATGGCTTTTATGAACAGCAATGAAAACGTTTATTAGATTCTAACAGTGAAAGGTAAAGAGAGACTTTTTGGGTGTGGCATTTGAATTGATAGGTAGGATGTTGCAGCTGCTGACTGATGCTGCTGAATGATGTTGTTGATTGCTGTTGAATGCTGCTGATGCCGGACTGCTGCTGATGACAAGCCAAGGATGAGCAACTGGTGACAGCAGCCCCGTGACAACAGCAGCCCTGTGACAACAGCCTGCTGAGGGACAGCAGCAGCAGACTGGACAGCAGCAGGTTGGACAGTCAGTGACCATCTAGGGCCAGCTAAAGGTCAATGAAGGTGACCGCTGGCCGCCCTGGTCGCCAGTAAAAAGTGGTAAGGTGTCAGGAGCATTTGCAGGTCATCAGGCCCTCTGCATCATGCTGCGTAAGGAGGGCATTGTCTGAAGGAGAGAGGTCGTTGTTAGGTCATTGTTGGGACGTCAAGGATGACCTTGCGTCAGAGGCAGACAATGGATGTCCTCCAAGGATGTCCTGCTGCATAACAAAGCAAAAGAGAGCGGCCAAGGAGTAAGGCCGAGTAGTGAGTAGGGACAGTGAGCGAAAGAGTGAGCAAAAGCAGCAGGGCGAGCGAGGGGAGTAAGCAAGGCGAGTGAGCAAGACAAGTGGGTGGAAGCAAGGGCCCTGCTAATATGCTAATGAAATTTACTCAGCGCCTCTTTTGAAGTTAAAAAGACAAGCGCAGTGCCCAGGAGACTGCAACTTTGACCCCGAGCGGACAAAAACAGGCGATCGTATGCATGATTGGTCAAATACCCCTGGCTCGCCTAATAGGAGTCACTCTACTTAGGATGCATATTCACATTTGGCAGAGTGTAGCGGAAATGAGGGCCTGCTTCTTCCGGAGACCTCCGTCCTCATTGTTCATGCGCAGGAATATTAGCGGTAAACATCGGTGCCACGGTCGGCCTGCTCGCTCCCTCTTACGATGTATTCCTGGGCAAGCAAGAAGCATCTGCACATGGCCATGCTGAGAGCATTAGGTCCTGTGCTTGGTTGGTTAGTTGTAATTCAAATGAATGGAGCCGAACTTCCCGACTTACGGAGTGTGTAATGCTCTTTAATTGTAGCCGAAAGAAGTTCTTGGTATATTGGGGAGGGTGTTTGGTTAAGTAGAGGTGGGGGTGAAGCAAGGAGCCTTTCACTGAAGATAGGGCATTCCACAACTGGCAAGCGGTGAAAGCTGGCATGCCCTGTGTGTTAGTTGAACACACAAGTGATCGGATGGAGTTAGCAGAAGCAGGTGCTGATGCTGAGCTATGCAGGAGATGCTGGTTTGATTGATGCCTGAGCGGAGCAGTAGCAGCTTTGGCTGTCTTGTCCTGCAAACCTTATGACAAGAAAATCTCCAACGTGCAATTAGTGGGGCGGGCCCAAAGGCGCTTCTTCGCCGGGATTTATCGGTCCTATTGATCGGCATTGCGCTCCCCATCAGCGGACTAAGTACTCCTCATGTGATTTGTGTCAAGAGAGTGGGCAAAAATGAAGTCAAAGTGTTCGTTGGGCTGGAAGTAATAGTGGCTGTGCAGCATGACGCTGTCCCTCGTCCATCCTGACGTCTTAAGCGTCGCCCCTTTCCTTCTCCATTGCTATACAGCACGTCATGTGGCCCACACCCGTCTCCCTTAGACTGCATCACGAGCCCCTTTTGGGCGTAAAGAAGGGTGTGCGGTGTAATGCTGTAACTCACCAAGCATTGTGGGAAAATGTACAGATCTAGTGGAGCACCCTTGGTGACTCCGTTTTCTTAGGCAGAGCGCATGCCTCCAGAATGATGTCTTTCGGAGGAGCAAATGTTTAGAATTAGCGAGCGTGCCTTTCAAGTGAATTCTTGTGTCACATTGTGTGGAGGAAATTGGCAGTTGATCACCTTGATAGAATGAGTCTTTTGATTAGGTTTGTCGCACATTAGTCATAAACACTCCTCTCCTGTGGTGAGAAAGGGCAAGGGCCTTGCGCTGCACCTATGACCCGCTACACAAGATATGAGAGATGGCGTAGCAGGCCCAGGTGAGGAGGAGGCCGGGGAGTCATGATTGGTGGCAGCCGCTGATTAAACCCTACAAGAAGCAATCTAAGGAGGCAGCCAGTAATTACTAGTGTGTCAGGGAGCACAATGAAATGTCTGATGAGGACAGGTCCCTCCACCTGAGCATCTACCAATTCGCCCCCATGCCAACTCGCCCTCTCTTGCTCTGTGCTCCGTGGCCTTAAAAACATTCCTGAACGCCAAGAAAGGAGAGAGAAAGCCGAGAAAAAGCCGAGGGGGGAGACATCCCTGTGTCACCAGCACATTCCATATTGCGCTGCTTTTGCCGAGCGCAAGTTAAAAGTGACAGCAAGTTGCGGGACATTAAGACGGGCAAACAGGAGAGATTGTGAGCAATTTGCTCCCAGCACATCAACCATTGCCTGTCAACATGCGCGTAATGAGGCTTTCCCACTCTCAATGGACATCATCAAAATCGTCAAGTTTACCCAAAAATTATGATTGGCCTGCCTCTATGCTAATAAGTGAAGCGCAGCAAAGATGGCTACAGCAAATACATTATGGCAGTCGCGAATCGTGGCCAAACAGTAAAGCCATGACAGGCCTTCCTCCAAATCATATTTTCATTTGCATTTCATTTTTGAGGCTGTGTACGCTTGTCATCAACGGTTTGTCGCATGACAGTCGTTTTTAAAGGCGCGCAGGGAGGACCTAACGAGAGCTTTTAACGCATCTCAGAGCTGTCGTCAAAGACGCTGGTCTGTCCCCGTCAAGGAGGAATTAAGAGATTCGGAGGTGGCCGCACATTCAACCCACTTCACTAATAATCGCTCCATTCAGGAGAAGGACCTAGGATTTCCTCTTGACGCGGCCGATTCAATCGTGGCATTAGGAATTAGAATATTTCATTAAGTTGCTTGTGAGGAGGGAAAAAACTCCCTAGGACAAGTTTAAAACCGACGCAATTGAATTAGAAGCGTCAGGATGGGCGAAGTTTGAAGTGGGAACAATCACATTAGAGAGAAGAGGAGAGGATGCCGCAATTGCGCTCTCTGCCTCCCTCCCCGCCCTACTCACAGAATCCATCCCTATGTCGCAGCCCTCCCTCTCCCTACAGCTCAATATATGTATCTGCACTCTCCGCTTCTTCTGCCTCTTGGTTTTACCACTTCTCTGTCGTCCTTCAAATCACCATTAGTTTTCAGCAATCTTTGTAAAAAATGTGCATGAAGTTTTGAAGAGCTGCGCTCGCTCCCCTGATGTATTTGTGGTATATTGGATGCTGATTGTTACTGAAGGTAGTCCTGGCCATCCCCTCCTCCTTCTGTCTGCTTTTTAAAGCAACGAGAAACATCATTATAAATCAATCAACGGTACTTCTCCAAGTACACGGCTTGTGCAAATTAGCCCGTCATTTACATTGTGTAAAAAGTGTGAAAAAAAGGTATCGAGAAATAAGTTTGAGTGAGGTGGGATTGCGAGATGATATCTTGGATGATATGCAATCACAAGTTGGCAATGGCTTAGCGTATCCGGTGACATCCAATGTGATTGAGCATTAACTGAGGAAGTTCTGCTTTTGCCTACATGAGTTACGACACAGTTGTCACACTTTGAAGTGATCCCGTCACAAATGGTGTGACAAATTGGGCCTCTTAGATGTGCGATCGTCACAGGTAATGGGCAGTCTGATCTTTGAGGCGGAGGAGGGCCTAACAAGGCTGCCGTCTCTATGAAACATCATGTAGAATAAATGGAGTACAAATCAGTAACTAATAGACAACTCCAGTATTCCGCGGTACTACAGCAGCCTTGTATTGTGGGCCATTCAGAGCCGTCCTTCGCAGACAAAATTAGAGAGGAACGCGTCAAGTGTGAGTCCTCCAGAAATTCTTCAGATTTTCTTGAGATTTTCTTGAGATTTTGGATGTTGAGTAAGAGCTCGAATCGATGCTTCCCATGATTTCCATTTGGGTAACGACAGCGGAACGCTTGTTCAAGTTCTCAGAGCGGTTGTTGCAGATTGCAAAAGCGACAAATTATCCTTAATTCGTGAAGGAACGGGGATACAAATGAATCACTCGCTCCACTTGTTGTCACCTTCAATTAAAATGATTTCTGTGTGCACCAACTTCACGAGGAGCTTTCTTCACCAAGACCTTGAGCAATTAAGGGTCAGGAAACACAAAAATTCAATCTCATCCTCCCTCCACACAACAACTATAATTACATTCGTAGCCTGTGGGACTTGGCAAAAAGCAAATGGGAAAAATTTAGTCATGCTTTGGTAA
Organism: Platynereis dumerilii; assembly: GCA_026936325.1. NCBI lineage: Eukaryota > Metazoa > Annelida > Polychaeta > Phyllodocida > Nereididae > Platynereis > Platynereis dumerilii. Next base: position 94,992,147 of record JAPTHN010000002.1, read on the forward strand.
ACAGGCCCTCCGTTAAACCAATGGGACAAACGCAATCATTTCTCATTTGAACGCTGCTAGGATCGAGAATATAATATGTGCTATGTTGTAATTGCCGTCTCTCTTTACTATATTTTTAATTGATAATGTTATTTTTAATGATAAATATAATGTTTCAAATAATATTGTAAAGTTAAGTATACAATAATCGTGTCTCAAGTAACATATATTGATAATTTTCGTAATAATCTTCTCAATTATATATAAATGTTATTGATATCATTACAATTTTATGATTTTAAATTTAAAGATAGTTTAATGATTGTTTATGAAATGTTTGTCTTCTCGTAATGAGGACGTGATTTATGGCTTTCTTGCCTGGTCTTTTTTCAGTGGCACGCGCTGGACCGTAGTGAACAGGCCAAATATTACGAGATGGCCCGCAAAGAAAAAGAACTCCACATGCAGTTGTATCCTGGTTGGAGCGCTCGTGACAATTACGCAGCAAACAGTAAAAAGAAGAAGCGAAAACGAGAAACCTCGGTCAGCAACCCCTCCAACCAAGGTATTACTTCTGACCTCTGCTTGATCTAACTGTTATATTCTAGACTTTTACGATCTCCTAAAGATTTCATCCTATTTATTTTGAGATTTTATCCAATTTGTCAATTTCAATGGTCTCTGCTACTTAATTGCATTTAGTCAAATTTTAGTCAATTTCAATGTTACTTAATTAAAACTGTGATGATGTGATTTTATTGTTAAACTGTCTAATATTGATGTTATTTTGTATGAATGTAGGCTTCGATGTATGAATTGTATTAGTATTTATTTGCTGTGAATGTCAATTGTGTATCCAAAGTTGTGAAAGAGAAATAAAGCGAAAGTTGTGAGTGAAAATAAAGTAGAGTTTTAGAGTGTGAAACTTTTGACAAACATCCATGAAAAGTAGGATTTAAATGATAAGCCGTGCCTCTCTGGCAAGTCCAAGGGACACACACATAAGTGTTGGAAATGATGTAAATCTGGCCTCCCTGGCAAATAGAGAGACTTAACAAGGACGTGCCATGATGTCTAAGAAAGAATAACAGATTCTGGGAGCAATTCTGGAAATTCAATACTGCTGAGCGTTTTGGCTGAGATCTTCTTAAGGCTGCATCCATTACAGGGTCTAGGCATTAGGCAGGGCATTGTGTTTCTCTCTCCCCTAAGGTCCTTGCCTAATCCTGCCTGGGATTTGCCCATAGAACACTGCTCTTTTAGTGAAAGTCTCCAGAGGGTGGCTTTTTTATGCCCATCTGCCTGGCCCTTGGTGCCCACCTTTATTCGATCTGCCCACCCAGTGTTTGTTCTTTCGCTTCTTCTAATCCATCTCCAATGCGTCTTGAGAGACATTCCGCTCATCGCACCACGTCAAGTGCAAAGGCCACGTGAAGTGCATCACGCTCAACACTAGTTACAGAGCTTTACGAATAATACGGCTGCTTCGCTGTTAGTTTAGGAAGAGGAACAATTAACAACCAAAATTAACAAAGCTTTTGCGGTTAGTTTAGTAACATATTTACAAATTAACATCAATAGACATTCAGGGATGTGTTTTGTTGTTGATGTATGTTTGCTTGTAGGCACTGGAGTTATAAGGACAGGTCTTTCTTTTGTAGAGAACCATCTTCCATGGCCACTTGGCAGTGCCCCGCCTGCCCACATGGGGGCACCAGTGACCAGTGGCCATCTCCCCTCTGACAGTGTCTCCATCACTGATGTAGGTCTCTACAATGGTTTTTCAGATTGCACAACGGCCAAGAAGTGCAGAGCACGGTTTGGCGTGGAGGCACAGAACCAGTGGTGCAAACCTTGTAGGTAAGTCGACTCTTGCTACTTTGCATGGGACCACCCGGCCAAGCTGGCTCCCCCAAAAAAAAACAAAGGACAAAAAAAGAAGGTCGCGAGAAGACTTGAAAGCCACTTGCAGAATATCTCTTGTTGCCTTGGCTGTAATCCTACTTACACCTAGTACTCACTACTCCTGCTCCCTGGTCCTGGTTCTTTACTCATTTCATTCTCTGCTTCTTGGCACCACCATTAACGGTGCTCTTTCCTCATCTGTATATGATTCAAACTCACTCCTGTAAATAATGTACCCGCTGCCGATGGAGGCCACCCGGACCTCTTGATTTAATCATGTACCCTAATCTAGTTCTTTGATAGCTTAAGCTTATACTTGGCTTGGGATCTGCCGCAACAACGGCCAGATCCAGCAGAGCGACCGTCACCCTCCCCTCCCAGCGCAGTCATAGTTCTTTCTGCAACCGCCTCTGTCTACTTTTCAGATCAGACTTTGATAGCCCGAGTGAGAAAACGCACGCTCCCATCGTGGAATCATTAGAGATCAAGCAAAAAGTGGAACCACCGCCACTATGATTGAACTGCAGGTATACACACGGTCTAGTTCGTCGCATGCCTTGTTCCACTTTGGGTTTATTCATTGTTTTATATGGTCGTGCTTGCATGAACAGTTTTCTTTTTACGAAGCAAAAGTTTTGGTGGACAGCACTGCTTGTATGACAAGAGGCTGAGCAAAAGATAACGGAAGGCCCGAACGCTGCCCGAGAGGCCGAGACACACTTTCCCTGTAGCTCTTAAGTTGCTTTTATTTCATACGCTTGCACACGTTTGCGCTGAATGCACCTTTATTTTAATCTCTTTTTGTCTCCTGAAACCGATAACGAAAGTGATAACAAAAGTGACTGGTCGTGTGCCAGCTATTTTATCTCTCACAGTTTGCTCAGCTTCTGTTTTGTGATGGGATCTGGAAAGAGGGCTGGTATCGGGATTACGTGGATGGATATCTTTTGATATGGGGCTAGGGACACTCTAGAGACACTCTAGGAATGCTATTGGAGTTAAATTGCAAGATAATTCAAGATGTGTTGTTGTGGGTGCAATTATTTATTTTTATTTTTTTGTGAATGACATGTTGTCTTGTGGGACCTCACTGGTTAGGTATTTGGTATTGTCACTTGGTATTGTTGCATGCTCACACGGTGTCATACAGCACCTGTAGTCTTGCTTTTTTGTACCGTTGTAATCTCTTGTTTTTTGCACCACCTTTCTGTTTGCTTGTGTTTCATGTAAATTGAATGTGATGGCTTCTCGTTAAGTCCAATCTGTGAGCAGTCGATTAGATTTTAGTCAACTTTAAGTTATTGATGTTGTAAAATATATTTATGGTATTGTATATTCTAATTAGTCTAATTAAGGTGTAATAAATTGTATTATATGATTACATTATTATAATCACGTGTAATATATTAAAAACATTGAATTCATGAAGTGATAATGTTAGATGTAATTATTAAATCGTTGCATATGTACCCAAAAGAATGCTTAGGTTTTCCGTAACAGTATCCTATCTCATATTAACACGTAACTTAGCGTTAACTGCAGTTTCATCAGAATTAACCTGTAGAGAGACATATATGGCATCACAAATGTGTATACGAAAGGAACGAAGCAACAAAACAAACACAGATATGATCAAAATTTGATAGTTTTCGAGTTGAAAGCAGTGCTGTCTCAGATGATTTGCCAACAGTTTGCTGTTGTTTTTTCAAAGGAGTTTATTTCTTCCAATCATCATTCACACACTAACAAGTCTTCTGCCACTCTAACACTTTTGACCTTTAGTTTTAAGGACGGTTGTCTTTCCCTCTTAACTAACCACCACCCTGACTAACCGTCCCCCTAGTGGCCAGCCCCCTAGTGGCCAGCTGCTGCAGTTCCATCTCTAGACCACAATGATTTGCATCATCATTGAGTAACTGATGATCAACTGCTTCCAAGCTTACTAATACTACTGCAAGTGGCTTCTTCAAATGAAAATATCAGGACTCGACAATATATATCCGAAATGCAGCAGATGATATTTGTAATATGTAATATCAGATTGATTTTAGGTGATCCAAAACGTTGAAAAGTTGAAAGGACGAAGTTGTGGTCAAGGTTGCCTCTGAGGTTCCCTTCGTTGTGGTGTATAGCTCGGAACTCAGCTGCTGCAGATCTCAGAACCCCTCTGTCAATGCAGGACTATATTGTAGAGAGTCACTGCAGGACTCCTATAGCTATTTCTCTGCTGCAGTAAGTGTGATTTCCTCTGTTGTCGCAGGTTGCTCATTTGTGATTTGTGGTGTTTCAGGAGGAAGAAAAAGTGTGAGCGGTTCAAGGGTGGTGACGATGACTCGGACGATGATGAGGAGACAGGCAGCGTGACGGCCACCAACAGCGTGGTAGATTCGACCACCACCGAGTGCGAGGAGTCAGACTATGGCAGCCCCGCCCCCTCCTCGATGAGCGTCTCCGAGACAGAGAGCCAAGCCTCCTTGTCACAGACGTCCTCGTCCCAGCACATGCAACAGCCCCCTCCGTTGTTGCACAGCAAGGACAGCGTGCAACACTCCACCGTGTCCAGCGTGACCTCGTCCTCTCGTGACGACTACAGGAGCGGCGAGTACAGGAGCGGTGGCGGTGGTCACAGGTCGTCGACTCCCGCCAAGGAGCCTTTAAAGAAGAAGTCATCACCTATGTCCCCCATGAGTGGCCCACGGTCAACCCACTCCCCAGACTCTGTCAGCATGCTGACGCCTTCCCATACCGTGCTGGCTTCATGAACCCTCACACTGCTCTCATAGGACTTTTCTACATACGTATATATGAAATATATATATAAGACTGTCGTTGTGAATATTGAATATATTGTAATCATTATCTCCGAGGAGAAGAATTGTTTACATCACCATTATTACTGATATTTTATGAGAAATCAGGTAACTAGAAATGGACAGGATGTTTTTAGAGAATGCTTATCATATGTACATTAATCATCTCATGCAGTGTCCTCCTCACAGTATCTTATCATTGTCATTAGCTGCATCAGTTGTCCTCATCATCATTTGATGATCATCAATGTCACATTATTTGTCGTTGCATCATAATTAAGCCAAAGAGTTGGTCATTAACAGTGGAAAGGGTTGGGCTGCTAACCTTTTGAGTTCCTCATACATATATAGAAACTGTATATATGTTGCTATTAGTAGCTGAAGGAAAACACTTTTCTAATCAGGGAATCTAAATTTTCATGGTCTTTTTCCCTTTGCCAAACAGTGGAAGCTAAAGCAGTGTAATGTTCAAGACCCAGGTGTCACCACCTCAATTTGAGTTCTTATTTATTTCTAGAATCATAGAGAGTCAATCTATTAGAGATAGAGAATAAGTAGAAAGAAAAGGGAGGGAACAGCCAAGGGAAAGAGCTGACTGCTCCAAGGGTAACTTAGACATTTGTCTAAAAGAAAATTGTAGTAAGAGACCAGCAAGTGTTCATTGGCTTCACGTTACAGAGTGACAATCTCTGTATATTCAATGGTGTACATAAAAAAATCTATTTTGATAGTGGTCATCTAGAGAGATGCCTATGCATTATTGTGCTTAGTCATGTATGTGTTTTAATTTTTGCCTTTGTTTTTTGTAAATAATCAGGTCACAATGTCCTAATCAAACAAGTTATCATGTGGTAGTAGAAAAAGAAATCGCGTCCATCTGTCATCATCTTCTCAACAGCTCGCATGGAAGTTGGTAGACGCCCATCAGCCAATTCCTCATTCGGAGTAGCTTAAAAGATTGCTTTCCGCAACTTGAATATTTGGCATTAATTTTAAGATTTAACAAGCAAAACCTGTGTTGTGTAACAAAAAGGTCTGAACAGAAAGCGAAAAAGGGGAAGCATTAGAGGGGACTTCATCATGAGCATTGGATGCGTCAGAATCCTTCAAACTGGGTCTTTTTATTTTAGAGACAGAATTTACGATGGTGCTACAAGATATCTGCTATTGGGAGAGGAGCACTAGAGACGTAGAAGGGCACTAGAGCCCGCAGAGGGAGCCCGCCCGTGAAGGAAAACAATGGCGCCGACAATTGTCTCCCTTTTTTGGCCCGGCCATCAAACTGTAGACAGAAACTGGATAAAAAGTGGGGATAAAATCTGATAAAATGAAATGTAAAGGACTTGAGTGAAGTCCGGGGAAGAGAGGGAGAGAGAGAGAGAGAGAGAGGTTGTTTTGCGGACGAGCAGGTAGGCAGGGGCGAGGAAGAGCTGCTAATGGACGGGGATGTTGCATTAGGCTCAGGGGGTAATGGAGCAGGGTGCGTCTGTGCCCCTGTCTGATCCCACTCCCCTCTCTTAATGCTACATCCTCTGCTTAACATCCTTCGCTGATCATCCTTGGCTGAACATCCTCTTGGTCTCCGCCTGGTCTCCTCTCCTAGTCTCCTCTCATGGTCTCCTCTCTGGTCTCATGGTCTCCTCCTCAGCCTCTTCTGCTTCTTACATATGTCTCCTCCCTTTAGCAGATTCATCTTGGGTTACTTGCTTTTATTACCAAACTTTTACAAAACCCATCAAATTTTAATGACATAGACAATCAAAATGGCCCAAGGCTGCTATTGCAAACTTTTCAATTTATCATCTTCGTTTTAGTTATGTTTTAGTTTTATCAAGTTTTTTGCTCGCTGATGCTTCCCCTTCTCCTCCAAATTAATGCAGATGTTTTTAGCATATGATTAGTCTTATAGTGGCATAGCCACCATGGCGTCTACTGCTGCCTTGGCAAAATACATCACTAAAAAATCTGATTGAATCTCATATAAAGAGTTGAGGGAGAAGATTTTAACTTTTTTGTTTCACTTTTTGAAATCTAAGTCATTCGCATTGTTGTATTTTAGGTTCATTCGAAAGCCATGTGTATGTCGATTGTGTGTTATTGTTAGTAATATATGGGCGTCCTTCCTAGGGTGGAACACCGTCTTGCATTTCGCTCCCTCAATTATCCTTGCTTCATCCATGATTTTCATCCATGATTTTCATGCATTTTTAGTCATAAGCGATTTTATCTCTTGTCCCTCCTTGCCATACAAGGGCTGTGCCAACAATCGTTTTGATTCTTGCATATTTTAAACTAAGACTTATTAGAATTCATGCCAAATTAACAGAGTGTTTTATTTGGAAATGCCTGCTGAGAGAAATTTAAAAGAACCGGTTTTAAGCCTAAAAAATCTTGTATTTGTATGCTCATCAGGACAACTTTGGGTTTTACGATGTGAAATATGCAAATTTATTGAAGGCGGCCCTCGCTTTTATTGATTGCTTCGGATTTTAAAACTTCAGGATTTGAAAAACATGACCTCTCAATATTTAAGACTTGAACCTCTGTTGGTATTAATAATCATCAATCATGTTGTATTTATATCATTATTATTCTTCTTATTTGAGGTAGAAATTCAATTAAAATTTGCGGTTGATCTCTGGTTAAGCCATAAGCCGTAGCATGAAATGTATTCGGCCTATGGTCCATGTTATGTAGAATTGTCAGTCAAGATTGTCGGTCAGAATTGTAGATTAGTGATGTTACGTTAACACGTTTTCTTCAGCTGAATTTGTGGTTGAAGTGCCTCCGCATTAAGGGGGTATAGACTAGCGCCATGTTCTCTCTATATTTAAATACTAGATATTTAATGCTGAGAATTCCTCCTTTGATTTACATGAATTTCTCTTTCCACACTGCCATGCAAATTGAAATGCGATTGTTATGCCATTTGAAATTGATTAATTTATCATAAATTATTGACTAATTATTGATTAATTGTTAATCAGATGTTTAATATATATACTTGGTTAACCACGCCACCTGAAATTGTCATGAAAGACTATCTTTGAATTGTAAATTGACTAAATTAAGCATGGGAGATGGTGCTGGTCGTGATTCGCTCAATACGTTCTTTGAAGTATAATGTGGTGTTAGTTAAGTATATCAAGTCTGTCGAGTCATGTTCTGTGTAAGGAAGGGAACTGGGTCAACTCGGTTCCGCATCATTTCAAAATACCTGGGTTGCTTCTGGTACTGCGTAGTATCTTGGGCCCAGGTGATCACCGATTCATGTCACTATTTATTTTGTATTCTCGCATTCATTGTCTCAATTTAATTGGGGCTAAAGGATTCCAGCCCACCGACACTGTCAATTGTTTTCTTACTAGAATGATATATATTGACTGACTGTCAAAGCACTACTTGTGTAACTGCCCACTTTGTTGTATAAAATGGTGTCACAATGGTCCAATTGTAAATTAAGTTTTAACTTTCCTGTCAGTGATAATTTGTATACAAGTTGATATTCTGCGCTGTGTCACAACACGGTAGCCTAGTAATTTATTCAGGAATTTTTGTTTTCGAATGATGATCTTGCTTGCAGTGATCTGTCGAGGGATCTGTTTAGTTTGATCGACTTGTGTCTTTTTGGTATATATTTATCTCCTTTGCTGCTCTTTACGGAATTTCATCATCTTCTAATAAATTTAAAAGGTCAAATTAGTCTAGTTCTGGATATGTAGTCTCATGGAAATGCTGACGGAGGTTTGGTTTCTGGTTAAGCAGCAGCAGCAGAGGATTAAAAGTGATAACTGTTAGATATTTGTACATTACCTATAGAATTGAACAGTCTTGTGAGCTGTATGAATGAGTTGATAGCTGAGTGTTGATTGGTAACATAAGCCTTGTTGTAAATGGGTAACTGATGAATATCTGATGTATTAAAAAGTCAAGAAAGTGCATTTAAACATTGCAATATGTATTTATATATGGTTGCTACTTATTTCTGTAATAAATTTCAGAAATGTCCAAGACATTTTCGCTTTGCTCTTTTGTCTTTTTCCAATAATTATAGTAAAAAAAATCTTTAAAATGGATATCAGTCTGATGACTACTTCGAAGTTATTCAAAGTCTTTAAAAAAACTAAAAGATGATAAGGGATTGGTATCCTAATTTGAAAATCATCAAGTCAATCCAGCGCTGAAATATGACACAATTATAGTCAAAATTTCAGTTGGCTGCTCCAAGGCCCAAGCAAGTCTCCTCGATTGCCAAAGCTGGTCCAGTGCCTGAACAGGTCAGGGCCTCTCCCCGCAGTCAGAATGCTGGTGACCAAGCAAAAAGTTCTGCAATCCGACTTCGGAGTCTTGGTTGTAATGTCCAGATGACTGTTTCAATTAAAGTCTTGGGGTTAATTCCCGGTCGCTTTTGTCCGGTCACTTCCTGTCTGTTGTCTCTGTCAGCTTATAGTTGATCTAAACGGGCAAGTGAAAGGAAAATATTAAATTTATGCCCCAAGTCTCCCAAAAAGAAAGTGTTTGGAAGACAAAATTAGAGGGAGAGGATTTTAACTAGATAGGCCCAGACAGCTGCTGATCTGTATCAGTTAGATGCCGATTTGGAGGGTTCTAACATGCGTTTTGAACTAGTTAGACATCACCAAGATACTTCTACCATTGGAAAAGCTGGTATCTAACTGACAATTTTGCATGTTAGCGCCCAACTAGGGATTAACTATGTTTAAAACAGCAAACAAACAATCGGATTATTGTTTATTTTGCAAAAATTATAAGTTAAAATGTATAATAGAAGAAGCATAATTTATGATGTCTGGTCGGGATCTAACTGACAAAAATGCGTGTTAGAACCCTCCAAATCGGTGTCTGATCAGAGAGATTTGGATAGATAGATTTAGACAGATCCACAGAGAGATCTGGACAGATAGATATATATAGATAGATAGATTGATTGATTAATTGATAAGCAAATAGTTAGCCAGCTAAGGGAATAAGAATTATTATTTTAAAATATTTAAAAAGAGATCAGTCCAATGAATAATTGGGAGCAGGTTATCACCTGAGAAGCAGGGAGCCGCATAAGAGTGGCCAGGTCTAACAGGCATGTCTCCAACTGCAGCTTGTGCTCTGCTCCTCCTCTACTAAATGTGGAGTTTCACTTTTTTGTGTTGAGGCAAAAAAGAAATCTAGAAATGACAGGATTTCTCTTCTTTTGATGAACACAGCACAAGTATTGTCTTTGATAAAACATAGCATTTAAGAAGTTTGTCTGAATTTCTAGATCTAGAGGTTTTTCCCAAAGGGTGGGAGAGGGGCGTCAATAAATGCTCCATACACCCATACGCAGGAATCTTCATAGCCAAGCTGTTTCTAATCTTTTATTTCCCATAACTCCAAATTTCAACATAACTTATCTCCACAACTTAGCACAAAAAGATTTAATTCAACTCAAAATATATTTTTGTGAAACATTTCACCATCAACGTAATCTTATAACTGAAGAGCCTCTTGGAGAGCATGAAGGAGAAACTGAAAGATTGTGTCTATCTGTCTTGCTTGTTCTCTCTTTAAAGTTACAAAGAGTCTCCGAAGTATTGTTTTATACAGAATTGACACATGTACTGCAACAATTAAAGCACAAATAAGATCATACATAATAATTATACCATTATACTTAATGAAACGCACATCTGGGCTACTTTGTTCGGATAATTTTTAATTCAAGACATGTTGAGGCACTTCAGTGAAGAAATTCAAAGTCTTCCGTTTCAAAGTTTATCACATTGAGTGATACCTTCTAAAACTAACACACATATATATAAGCTTCCTAAAATGTAATATACATGTACGTTTAAGCTCATTTATTATTGTAGGTACTATTTTAAACTTATATATATACTTGGTAGTTTGCTAAATCATGGCACTAATTAATGCACATCAGATTCCGTGCTGTGAAAAATATTATGTGTTGTGTTTATTCTGAAATCTGTTTATTGAGATTTTAGGAATAAAGGGGCTGCATTGGGCCTCCCTGTGGCAGTCATTGCTGGCAGAGTGGCAGCTGTTGGTAGCAGGAGAGCCAAACTCAGCAGCCAGCAATGCTGGTGGTGGTCTGCAGTGGGAGATAGTTGATCCTGTTGCAGAGATAGAGCAGGTCGGATCGGGCGCCCAATTGGGGTGTCCTCAACGGGTTACATCAGGTCTCTTTTGAAAGGCTAGAGTCAAAGTGCTGCATCCGTTTGGGCTCTTAATTACTCCGAGATAAAACAGGCTGTAATGGGAGCCGGGCGTTTTGAGCTGAGGTGAGCCGGCGAGTGATCAGTGGCCGTGTCATCTTAGCCGATGGACTCATCTCCTGCGTTCGGCCTCTCATCTGCTTGTTACGGAGGGGCTTGAAAGCGATCCACCAGCACAAACAAAGCTTTGCTGGACACCCCGGCCTTTGAGAGATGTGTCCAAACACTGCAAATGAGCAAGGCAAAAGGGGGAGGCGAGCACCTTGCCAACTCCATGAGCCTCCATGTGCAGGTATCAGGCTGACACTGCCAAGACCTGTCTGCAAGGACCATGGAGCTAAGGCCAGGCAGATGAGCAGCCAGATGACAGGCAGATGAGCAGCCAGATGACAGGCAGATGAGCAGCCAGATGAAGGGCCAACCTGAACAAACCTGAACAGACTCAAGTGCCGCAAATGCTGGCAATAATACAAATGTGTTGTCCTTGTGCCATTGGCCAACCATGCAGCTGGCAGAGACCATAAAAGAGCAGTGGCCAACGCACTGGACCTCACAGGGAACTCATGGAGACCTCAGAGAGACCTCAGAGAGACCTCAGAGGGCTACCTCAAGGCAACTGGACCAATTCCTCACCATTGTGTCTGGATGCTCTTTATAACTTTATAATGATGAGCAAAAAAAGTTGAAGTTCAAAGAAAAACCCCTTGAATTGCATTGCGGATGGTCGTATAGAATCATGGAATGAAACGGAATCATTCGAAGCTCATTTGGCAATGGACCACAAGTGTCATAGCATGAGCTCCTATTAGTATAATTAAGGACATTTGATTAGTACAGATCAATAACAGGTTATAGGAAGAACTTCATGGTCACAATGAAGGGCAAAGAGGAAATAAGGAATTAGGCCTATGTCAGACTAGTGGTCCCTCTTCGAAGTCAAAGTCACATGCTGACTCTTTGAGACTCACTGACTATCTGTGGACCTTCGCCACATAGCCTTAATAACCATCCAGGAAATAAATTGATTGATCATTATTAAAATTCAAATCTAAATTGATAGGAAAATTAAAGGAATCATCAGAAAGAAACTATAATAATAATGAAGATATATATACCTTTACACTATATATATACAGGGATTTATACAAAAACATTTAGATCTGTGGTTGCATACCGTACCAGGTCCAAATCAGGCAACTTTAAATAGGTTTTTACCTAGCCACTATTTCACTTGATGAATCCTTCAATGCAACAGGTTGAGGGACACAGATCTAAACATCAAGTTGTGTAATTTGAAGGAGTTTAGATTGCTACAAATTTGTAGAGCTGCATGCATGAGCCAGCATCAAGACCACCAAGGAGCCTCAATGCGTTTCTCTCATCCCTCCCTTTGGACTTCTTTGACTCGAGTGTCCTGCAGTTCTTTGCAACCCACTTTTCCTTTCTCTTCTCTCTCTTTCTTAGCTCTGTCAGAGAACTTCTCTCTAAGCTCATTCTCAACTGTTTCTAAGCTCTTTCTCTTGCACTTTCTCCTCATTTCGAGCTGCAGAGAATCTCAGAGAAACGCAGAGAAGGAGACATAGACAGGGACAGAGATAGCTGGGGCTCATCTCGTGCTCTGAGACGCGATTTAAAGAGTAACTTTGGCGCTGGGTAACTTCTTTTCCGTCGCAATTAAAGTCAATTACATGTTGTTTGCCGGGCTTTTCATGACTGGGCGACGTTCATTGCGCAGAGCTGTGTCCCCAGTCTGCAGGTCTTTGATTCATCTCAGAGGATTCACCCTCATAAAATTCACTTCACAAGATGTTCTCTCTCTGCGAATTAACACATTAAAGAGGACGAGCAGCATGATAGATGGAGAAGGCCCCTCCAGACCGCCTCTGCTCCCCTCCGCCCCCCGCACACACACGTTCCCGCCAAAAAGATTACAGGTTGATCAGCCCTTGATTGGCCCCGCTCCCCTCCACCAGCCTCAGCATGGAAGGCACAAGGAAGGGACCAGCCCATGCATCCTGTCTGCAGGAAGATCCTGTCAGGGGATATTGTCAATGAATCCTGTCGATGTCCCTTTCAATGCTTCCTGTCATGGCTCCTGCTGGTACTTTGCCAGACCTGCATGGTTCTCTTAACTCATTGCCAACTTGGGACACAAGCCACGCATCAGTCATTAAAATGACATCCCGACAAGTCGCACCCATCCCAGTCATGAAATTGGAAGGTTAAAATAAGAATGGGCAGGAAAGGAGGAGGAAGGAAAGAAAAAAGCTAACGCACTTCCAATTTCTTTTGCCATTGTCAGTCACAAGACTATAGTTTTAAAGAATTAAGGAATATATCTATAGGCCTATTCCACCATGCATGAAATCTGATAATCCATGCCTTATGGTTGTAGATATCATCTGATCACTTCATTCATCTCGACTTGCATAAAATACATGTCAAACAGATCTGATGTTATTGGCATTTGCACTTAAGAGTATTTCAACATTAAAATACACTAAAAACGACTATGAAAGTGTAATCAAATCTTTAGTTATGTCTTGGAAGGAGGTGTTGGACCACAAAAGGGTTGGAGAAGAAGCAAACGAACACCAGAAAGAGGATTCTGCTGGGCAGGAGAGAAGCAGGAGGGAAGCGCGCCAAACTAATGGAACATTTTGCAGGAGATCGTCTGCCACCTTTGAAAGAGGATCGTCTGCTTCTCCAGTGGCGCAATCGAACACATTGAAATTCATTAAAATAAAAGTGGTGAGGTTTCCAACATCTCTGATCTCACCTGCACGTTAAAGACGACCGTCTTAGAAGTACCATTGAGCCACACCTAGTTTGGATTTCACAACCTGCGCGTCTCTGAAGACACTTTTGATGGGAGTTCTAGCCCCAGGGCCAAGAGGCGCTCAGCTCCGGAATTAAAAGCAGAGCAAACTAAACTTACATTATACCGTAAATGATCCCTTAAGATGTGACAGCAACCGAGTTGCATCTAGTGGGGAGCATCTTTCGTGAGCTGTGCTGCTCCTGACAAGAACAGCTGGCAAACCCAGGCAACTGGAAAAGTGCTCATCCCCCAGAAAGGGAAGACCAGAAACGAGTGGCCACTTTTTAGTCTCATTCGGATATCGAAATCCCAACACAGGCCAAATATCGACCCCTATTGGCCTAATCTGATATCAATATTCCAGACTTTTTACATATCTTCACATTTCTATGCACATTTTTAAGTTACTGCCGAAAAATTTCAACCCTTACCAATGGGTATCTTCTAAAAGCACATATATTTAACATAATTACACCACAAATGCACTTAACGTCAACAGGTACAAATACATAAATTTACTGTTTAAAAAAGTAAGAATAAACGAAGATCATCAGGTTAGAATAATTTATTGCCCTAATTACAACACATCCATTCCTATTTACGTAATTTCTGACATCCACTGCCACAAGGGATTATCGATTTAACCTACAGATTTAATCTACAGATTATGTTGATGTCAACTTTTTGGAAAATCTAATCACATTTAATTGCAAGCTAATCTGTGATTGTCGAAGTTTTACTGGCTAACTTGTTCTTGGAATGGTCCAAGTAAGCTCAAGAACTATCTCTCAATGAACTAGACACAGACAGATCTGAAGTTTTGAAGTGCACAAAGGCCTAATCAACAAGCAGATACAGGATCTCTATTCCTAATATATCTGGAAGGAACCGATTCATACAACACAACTTTTGGCATCCCCGGATTAGGCATTTTGGTCACCCCACCAGCCTCACACTATTTGAGAGAATTCCACATTGCAGCCCTCTAGAGCAAGTCCTTAACTTCTTGCCATATCAAGGATTGGCTTCGTATCTTTTACCATTCATGATATCACAAACTCCTTAACCCTATCGTGTTAATACCAATTGAAGACCTTTGTCTAACATATTGTACCAGATGCCCCTAAACTTGCAGTTTCCTCAGTACCACCACAACACAGGCTTGTTCCAGTGCTTGTTTGAATGCTGCCTGTCAGTGCCTGATCGCCCAGAGGGATTATTGATCACTTGTTAAATTTGGAGCCAATTTTTGCAGCAATTTGGCCATCTCTTGAATCAAAGCACCTTTTGTGAGCATTGATTGTCAAGAGGGTGGAACAATGGGCCACCACAAGCACCACTGCCTCTAACTGTGTCAAGTGGGGTGCATCTTCTTTCGGAAAATGTAGACAATTAAAATCTCATAAACCTTCTTGCAATTATCTTCTAAAGTTTAAAATTTTTTCATGAGCAAGATATAATTCGTAGGACAGATTTTGATGAGTACAGACAGCAGGACAATTTGTGGTGACAGTATGCCCACATGTTAATCAGGTCCATCCGATGAAGTTCTCTCTGATATAATCAAACAGATTGGCTACAGTTCGCAAGTAAAATTCATGGATCAATGGATGATGCAAACCCAAATAATTGTGTAAATTTTTCAGTTTTTTTTTTTTTTTTTTGCACTAAAAACAGTTCCTTACATGGTTCCAGATTCAAACCATGGCCCTTAAACTAATTTGTCATACTTTTTCGTGTTCTCAGACAGTTTCGTCAAACCCTTCTTGCAATTATGATAAGCTCAGAGATCTATGCCTTTACAAGCCTCCTCCATAAATTGGATTATCATGTTTTTTTCATCCAGTCAATTGGTCAGTTTGTTTGTTTGTGTTTTACGCCTCTGCAGCACCTTCCTTAGAGGGCTATATCGAAGTAGGTGATCGCCGTATGATGATGAGATGAGAAGACTGAGTCTGGCACATACCCTATTAATTCAGGGAAGCCCAGGGTCTTTCAGTTGCCCAAGCATAGAATACTGGATACAACATGCCTCCATTTAATGTCCCATGGGCTCGGACTAAAGTGAGTTCCCGGGAACTCTAGTCAGTCGGTCAGTCAAGACTGTCAGTACAAAATGTTGGTGTAAAAACACCAAGTCAAATGTTGTTAAAAGAGCAGACAGCCTTTGTCTGCAGTTTAAAATTGACCTCACACAAAGGTAATGTCAATAGAATAAGGTTCTGGAAATCACATCAGACTAATTGGTGCTGTACAATGTGTGGTCATCAACAAAAAATTACAATTATTGTTTGCTGGGAGCGGATATCACAGGGAGCACCCGGGGCCAAGACCAGTTTGATTTCAGTTCAATCAGAAACTTCACACCGTCCCGTGTTACGTCGCAGATTGAAACTGCCATCGAACTGGGGCCCAATGCTGAATGTGACTACAACAGACAAAAGCAGCCTTGATAAACACATGAGAAACACAGTTTCGGCAATCAGGCAAAGAAGGATTGAAACAGCCGTCCAACATAGGTTCAGATGACCCAGCAAACCCGGACCCAGAACACTACCACTAGACCAACCCTCCCTGTCGCAGCAATGATGGATGAATGGATGATGGGGGCTTTATGTCCTGTATTTATGCACTTGGTAGGTTAATTGGGACAGGAGGAGGACACAGCAATGAGGTGAAAGGATGATTGAAACAGCCGTCCAACATAGACCCAGGTGACCCGGCAAGAGATGGATTCGAACCCTAGACACAGCGATTGGCAGCCTAGCATGCTACCACCAGACCAACCCACCCCGTCACGGCAATGAGGCAAAAGATGCTAGAAATTGTAGTTCAATATAGGTCCAGGCGATCCGGCCAGAGCTGCAATCTAACCCGGGATAAATAAACTGGAAATCCAGAAATAACTTTGAAATCCAGAAATAACTGTTGGCACATCAGACTAATTGGTGCTGTACAATGTGCGGTCTCCAGCAAAACATTTTGAGAACTCTTTTGCTGGGAGCGGACATTACAGGGAGCACCCGGGGCCAAGACCAGTTTGATTTCAATTCAATCATTAACTTCACATGATCTCATGTTATGTTGGAGATAGGAACTGCCGTCAAACAGGGGCCCAATGCTGAATGTGACTTACACACAGTGGAGGAAACCATATGGATGTTCGATGGTGGTAAAAGTTCAGCCACAGAGGGCTTAGCATATAATCTGTCATGCTATGGAGATAGTTCATCCAGTCAGTCAGCCAGCCAGGCAGTCAGTCAGTCAGTCATCCAGTCAGCCAGTCAGTCAGTGGTTCATTGTGAGTTTGTGTTTTACGTCCCATCAGCACAAGTGTTGACCATTTAGAGGCATTGAAAGGTTCATTGTTAAATGACTGACTGGATGGTTTGATAAATGGGGCTTTACGTCCTGTATTTAAGCACTTGGTAACAGGAGGACACGGCAGTGAGACAAAGGATGATTGAAACTGCTGTTCAACACAAGGTCAGGTGACCCAACAAGAGCTGAAATCCAACTTAGGACCCAGCGATTGGAAGTCAAAAGCAGACAACTTGTAGCCTGCATTGTAAAAGGACCTTACACAAAGGTAATGTCAATATAATAAGATTCTGGAAGTCCAGATATGACTGTAGACACATCAGACTAATTGGTGCTGTACAATGTGCGGTCTACAGCAAGAAATTATGATTTTCTGCTGGGAGCGGACATTACAGGGAGCACCCGGGGCCAAGACCAGTTTGATTTCAATTCAATCACAAACTTTACATAGTTCTGTGGAACCGTTTTGTTGGAGATAGGAACAGCCATCAAACTGGGGCCCAATGCTGAATGTGACTTACACACAGTGGAGAAAACCATATGAATGTTCAATTGTGGTAAAAGTTCAGCCACAAAGGGCCAAGCAAATAATCTGTCATGTCATGGAGAACGTTCCTCCTATCGGTCAATCAGTCAGTCAGTCAGCATACGTAATTGTACACTAAATCAAATGCCTTTAATTTGGCAAATGAAGAGAACACATCCAAAGTCTATTGAAATATAGAACTTCAGGAGAAACACACAGGGAGAGAAGCCATACAATGTTCAGTTGTGGACATCTTCTGACAATTTGACAAAATTTGTTAATTCTGCAGCACTTTTCTACTTTTTTTTTTCAAGGTATATATAAAATTATTAATAAGATACAGAATACATATGATGGGATGTCATAACAAACAATGGGCCGGAAATCTAATGCAAAACAGAAAGAACATTAGTCAAGTAGCCAGAAGATGGCAAATAAACAGGTTATTTAATAATCCTGCTGTCAATTGGTCCATCAGTCCGGTCAGTTGTCAGTCTGTCAAAATATTCAGCAAAAAGGAAATCTTAATAAACACACAATACACTCACAGTGGAGTATGAGTCAAATCTTCAGTAGATCATGTTTCATTATCTAGTCAGTCAGTCAGTCAGTCAGTCAGTCAGTCAGTCAGTCAGTCAGTTCACATGTTCAGTGTAACCAGACGGACTCAAATGTTAGGAGCAGACATGTAGCCTGCATTGTAAAAGGACTTTACACAAAGGTAACGTCAATATAATAATATTCTGGAAGTCCAGAAATAACTGTAGGCACATCAGACTAATTGGTGCTATACAATGTGTGGTCTCCAGCAAGAAATTTCAAACAAATTTTTGCTGGGAGCGGACATTACAGGGAGCACCCGGGGCCAAGACCAGTTTGATTTCAATTCAATCACAAACTTCACATGATTTCATGTCATGTTGACGATAGGAACTGCCATCGAACTGGGGCCCAATGCTGAATGTGACTTTTAACAGTGGAGAAAAACCATACCAGGTGTTCTGTTTGTGGCAAAAAAGTTCAGCACGAATCTTGTGAAAACTTGACCAATTTCAGCGATTCCTAGCATTAATTTTATATCAATTTGAATTTGGGTTTTAATCTGGTAAGATTGAGAAGGTATGGTGTGCAGCAGCCACAAATTGATCTGATGTTGTAGATTCACGCAAATACCGCACAGCATAGACACTGATATAAGGGACTGCCAATTTAACGTCTCATCTGAACAATATCAAGCTAGGATGCAACAGAAATCACCTCAGTCAAGTTTTCACAAGAGGAGATCACTACAAGGTAGTAGTAATTAGTATATCAGTAAATACATGACCATGTTTGGTCACAAGATGATGAAGACGATGAAGAAGATGACTTTGCAGTAATATTCAAAACTGCAATAGTAGCAGTGAGTAAAGCTACTGAGGGTGGAGTCATGGAAACACACTAGAGTGATTCTCCAGTCAGGTTAGTCAGTCAAGTTAGTCAGTCCGGTCAGCCAGTGTAATCAACTAATCAATCAGTCATTCAGTCAGTCACCATGTCAACTGGTGTTCAGCGTAAAAGGAAATCTTATACACAGGAGGTACACACACAGCATACATGTCATAGCAAGTGGATGAACATCATCCAGTAAATCACTTGATAGGCTAATTAGGGCAGACGAAAGACACAGCAATGAGGCAAAGTATGATTTAAACAGCCGACCAACATAGGCTCAGATGACCCAACAAGAGCTGGATTGAAACCCAGGACCCTGTGATTGGCAGCCTAGCACACTACCACTAGACCAACACTCCCCATCACAGAGCTTCACAGCAATGAGGCAAAGGATACTAGAAACTGCAGTCCAACATAGGTACAGGTGATCGGGCTAGAGCTGTAATCTCCCGGGATAAATAAACTCTGGAAATCCAGAAATAACTGTTGGCACATCAGACTAATTGGTGCTATACAATGTGCGGTCTCCAGCAAAAAATGTCAAATAATTGTTTGCTGGGAGCGGACATTACAGGGAGAACCCAGGGCCAAGACCAGTTTGATTTCAGTTCAATCAGAAACTTCACACGATCCCATGTTATGTTGCAGATAGGAACTGCCATCGAACTGGGGCCCAATGCTGAATGTGACTACAACAGACAAAAGCAGCCTTGATAAACACATGAGAAACACACAGTGGAGAATACACAGTAAATCTCAGGAAAATTTGACATATGAAGGTATTTCATTATCGTCTTATTAGTTAAGAACAACAGACAGAACTTCAGTCAAATCCTCAGTAGAAGTTTGACGATTGTTTCATCGTCAGGTCAGTCAGTCGTCAGTCAGTTCAGTGTAAAACCAGTTTTTGAGAAAACTGTACTCTAAATTTCAAAGAGACCTTACACAATTGTAATGTCAGTAACATTCTGGAAATCCAGAAATAACTGTTGGCACATCAGACTAATTGGTGCTATACAATGTGCGGTCTCCAGCAAGAAATGTCAAATAATTTTTTGCTGGGAGCGGACATTACAGGGAGCACCCGGGGCCAAGACCAGTTTGATTTCAATTCAATCAGAAACTTCACATGATCCCATGTTATGTTGGAGATAGGAACTGCCATCAAACTGGGGCCCAATGCTGAATGTGGCCTGAACAAGAAGAAGAAGAAGCCGTATTAATGTTCAAATGTGGGAAAAAGTTCAGCGTAAAAAGGTTTTTAAAACACCATTAGTAGATGCTACTGATGGGTATGCAATACAAGCATGACCGCTTACACAGCAGCAAATGCAGCCACAGATGGCTGAGTAAATAAGTCATGGAGAATGTTTCTCCAGTCAATCAGTCGATTTGTCAGTCATTTTGTCAGTCGGTAGGTCCGCTGTTAGTCAGTCTGCATGTTTTGTATTTATGTACTTGGTAGGCTAATTAGGACAGGAGAATTCTGGAGGAGGACACAACAATGAGACAAAGGATGATTGAAACTGCCGTCCAACAAAGGTGTGGGTAACCTGTAAGTATGACATAGGATGGTGGAACCCCCCTCCCCCCCCCCCAACACCCAAAATCTAAATTAACTGCAAAAATTTAACAAATTAAGTGAATTTGCAAAAGTATGTGATCCATTCACAGTTACCAGCAGGTTGATGACTTGATGTACACACTATCCAGCTCATACTAGCTTAGATAATTAATTAATGCATTATTTTGCAAAATGACCTTTTCAAAGTTGTCAGGCTGGTGGGGATCAAGCATGTGCAGTTTTCAATGTTCCCCGGAACCAATTAACCTCTGCATCACAATTTGCACTTTACGCTTCATCTAGACACGTTTCAAATTACATCATTTCTAAAATGCAATCTACATCAATATAACATGCACGTAACATGCACAAAATCATCTCTAGGGAAGAAGTTAACAATCTCAAAGGTTGTCTTTATGACAAGAGGAAAAACATCTTTTGAAAAAACAGAACGTAGACTTGGGTAGTTTTTAACACAATGCAAACACAGCTTCTTTATGGCAACAATCATTACAAATTTCTTGTGAAGCTTTTCTAAGCAAATTTCATTAACCTTTTACGGAAGAAATATCAAGGCAATTACGGCCAGAATTAAAGAGATTGACAAGCAAAGAGTTGACCTTTTAACATAATCGCCACATAATTTCCATCTTTCAAAGACAGCCCGTGATGACAGTTCAAATTTCTTGCACAAACATTCAGGAAAACATGATCCGAGCAAAACAGCGCAGAGACCTTTAAACAGGACATAAAAGAGTCAACTTGTGATTGTGCTTCTTAACAAAACAATTCTAGTTGTCGTTAATTCCTAGCTCATACAGGCAGACAAAATACTAATCTCGAACAATACAGGATAACTTGGAAGAACCAGTAAAGAGATGTTTCTTTTTAACCTTTCCATTTAAGTCACATTTATAAGCCTTTTCATATCATCCACAAAGCATTATATTAACAGAAATATTACAATGTCACAAAGTCCTCAGTTATTCCTCGCTTATAAAGTTATTCAGAAGATTTCTTTAGTCCATTCAGATTCAAAGATGACACACAATTTTCACAGAAATTTGATTCGGTTCGACTTTTCGAAGGTAATTTCCAATTTTCACGACATTTCAGGTGGATGTTAAGATTCTAAAGAGATCATTCGTTTGACGACTTGAAGACTCGGGTTAATTTCTTTACAGTTTCACGTAGTGCCACTTGTCGACTGAAAAAGAGAACAAAAAGGGAAATTGAGAAACGTTAATATTTACATGAAAATCTACAGACGGATCAACAATCCAGTAAAATAAGCTGCGACATGACTGTCTGATTTAGATGAGTTTTTTTTACACCTTTTTCAGCAGCTCCAAGCTTGTAAACAGGAAAAACACACCCAGACACTTCATGCCATCATGTCAGATTTAGCACTTGTATTTGAAGCTAGGATTTCAACTGAGCCATGAAATAAGGAGTTAACAGATGTAAGTAAATTCTAAATCGGCCGTAGCATAACAATATGACTGTAATAAGAGTGTCATGGCTATAGAGACTAGATTCTAGAACTGCATGGATAAGACTACAACGAATCAACAGACAACTTAAGTCGGTATTACGCGGAGTTGCACTTGGTCATAGGAGAAGGTGGGAGTGTACTGTTACCAATCTTCCCAACAAAGGCATTAGAAGTGACTTTTGCTTAGCAGACAACTCGCTGGGGAGAGAACTAATCCAGATAGAACAGAGGTTTACAATGACTAAAAGGGACTCTTTCAGGGAATCCCTTTTTTGAAGGGGACCACTGGTGGCACACACAAAGCAATGACCAACAACATGTTATTTTTATGCAACTTTTATGGGCCTACTTACTAAGAACTTGGCAGCCAGTGCATTGGATGTCACATCAACCTGAAGCCACAATAGGCAAGTAAACGCCTGCCACTTTGGCCAACCTAAGCTGATCACAGGGCGATGCCACAAATGGCTGGATAAGGGGTTTAGGAAAGAGAGGTGGTTTAGGTGACGTGCTGAAGTTACGTGTCCTAAAAGACTTCTTCTTCGGTGACAATTTCACTGACAAATCTGCCCAACAAGCTCCGAGCAGCTCAAGATAAGATGTCATATCAACATTGCTCTAATTCAATTCAACGGCTTTTTTTCCCTGCCAGACTATTAAAGAATGTAATGCGACAAATGTCAGCTTCATATTGCCATGCGTTTCTGAGAAAATCAGAAAAGGGGATGAAAAGTAAAATAAAATCTGTCCCGAGATGACAGAAATTATGGAGCTGTACTAAGAAGATAGGGTTCGAGTTAGTCACAAGTCAGCAAGAATATTGTCAACTACTGACTAATGTGTTGGGTAGAGGAAGTCATACACACTCCAGGTCAAAAGTTTGGAAACAGCATGTTACTCGCTTTATTACCTGATTTATATTGTAACACAACACAGCTTCCTGACGCTCGGATTCTTATTTGATCATATTAGCATAGACCGATACGAGGGTGAAGAAGATAGATTTATTAGAGGTAAATAAATCAGTGAACATAACGTACAATTTCTAAGGTTGCTCTCCAAAAATAGGGATTTGTCAAAATGAGTTAGCCCAGGCAAATACTATCTAATGAGGAGGCATTTGGACAGGAACTATCAATAAGATTCGACTTTCTGTTACGATTTTTTTTTTCTGATCAGATAAGAATCCATCCATCCACAAACACATTGGTGTGACATTTATCCAATGGCGAGCAACACACTGTTTCCAAACTTTTGGCCTGCAGTGTACATGTCAGTTCAGTAATATAATAACAAACTTCTCTCACCTTCCTGTGGGATTTCAGCTGGATCTCCCAGTGGTGGGGTCTGAAAAATGAAAAGGAAATGGTCCATCATTTGTTAATAAACCAAAGCATCTTGTCAATAGTCACCATTTTAAAGCATGATTGACAACATAAGCTATTTATAATATTATATACCTCAAAATGGATTTAACCACTAAATATCAGATATATATCAATTATAGAGAAATGATATGCCCAAAAATAACACTTTTGGTTTCGTAATTTGCTTTATTGGATCGTCCACAATAAGACGGGAGTCAGATCATAGTATATAAGCACGAAAATAAATCTGATTTCATTAAAACACATATAGATTTTATAATAAGAGCAAGACAGGATGTCTTGGAGACATGTGATCAACACGATCCTCTAGCATTTGAGATTCATCCGAGATTCATTTGAGACTCATTGCCAGGCGTCAGATTACCATGAAGACATTAACTGCCGACATTTAATGTCATTAGCATCTGGTTATTCACACCTTGATTCGCTCCATCGCATTGTCCTTGCTAACGTCAACTGAGGTATCGTTACGTTATCAACACTGTCCGATTAATGGCAATTATACATTGTAAAATCACTTTTTGATAACTTCCCAAAGATCCCCAGTGTAACAGCGTTGTACAAACCATTTGACAAATGGCACACTCTCGCTAGAGGCTTTCAACATCAGAAATGGCAATGCAATGAATGCATTAATTCATGATGCAAAGCTCTCACATTTACAATCTGAGAAAGAACATTTTGCATCTATGAATTTGCAAACTGATTTCACAATAAATTAGAAATAGAACTTGATGCTCCAAAGACAACCAGTTATATAGAGATGCATAACATAATAATTTTAGACACATCTCAAACAAGCAGTATACCAGCAATGACAAGCTACAGAAGCTAGAAAGATGGGAATAACCAGCTCTGACCGCAAACATAAAGTTCACTCAATTATATGTCATGTAACAAACTTGTGTAAACTTTGAGGTCAGACAACAGCAACACCAGTGGTTAGCAAGGCCCTTCAAGTCTTTCATTAGGTTATGTCAGCCATGCATTGTGTGGTCTAAGGACTAGTAACGAGGAAGAAATAAGCGGAAGAAATAAGAGGGACAAAGAAAGAGGCTTATCCTGCATCATCTGCCATCATCAGCCATCTTCCTGCATGAGCATCACAATCAAGAGGCTCGGAGGGGCGTGGCAAGTGCAGGGGATCGTGCAGGGATCACCAGGTGGGAAGCTGCAGGCACAGCAAGAGACGCAGGCTTGCTCAAGCTTTGCTCAGGCTGCCCAGGATCCTTAACAATAGGCGTTGTTCAGGTTGGCCCGCAGCAGACGACGGCCAGCCCCACTTTGAAGTTGCCACCATCAAAGGCCAGCCCTCGTTTCATGTGCACGATAATCCAGCAAAATGCCGCAATAGGCCGGTGCTCGTATGAAATGTTAGCGCTCAGTGGCCGCCGGTCAGGTCTGCTCATTAAGCCTTTGAAGGGACGGGCCACAGAATCTGCAGGAGGCCGCGGGGCATGACCCGACCCAACAATAGGTTGCATGTGAATTCTCAGCCTTAGTCCCTTCCGTCCTGTACATGGCCGGCCTTTCCTATTAGCTTATAACACTTCCCGTCACCTTTAACACAAACACTGCCCAAATACTGCCCATGACTGATATTTCCAATCAATCCGGCCAGGACTTGTTGGCAAACTGACCCTTGGCACTCAGCACCAGACCTCTGGGCAATCCTACATCTGACGGACTGACCTCCTGGACAGGTCAGAACTGCTGGTTATTAGCAAACAACTCCAAGTGACCATGGAACTTTCAGGAAGGCCAGAGGCAGCCATGGCTATGGGCAAAATCTAAAGCATAACCACTCTTTCCTTCATATGGAAAAGTGGCGGCCAAATGAGACATCTTGAAAGCTTTGAATCTGCTGCAATAATTTGTCTACCATTTCTCCAATTAATACATGTCATAGTATTGTTATTCCCAGGGTTGGCACAAAAAACCCGACCCCTGGGTTTAACCCGGATTAAACCCGGGTTAAACCCGGACTGGGCAAAATGGTATTTTTCCCAAAAAGTGGTTAAAATCCGGGTAAAATGACAAATTGTCTTGCAATTAGCATGATAAAAAGCAGAAACTGGGAAGAAAGAAAGCTGAAATCACATAAACATCAAACAAATCTATTATCTTTGTCATTTTACCACTGTGGGACCTATCAGTCAACAATGTAGTTGATGAATTCACCCCAAATAGCCTTGTACTGGGTCCATCCAAATGTTAAAAAGTTAACCCAATTTTAATTTAATATGTCTACAGATTATTGCATAAAATGCAAAATGTCTAGACTTCTGTCATGTCTAAAAGTGTCTAGAGTCAAGTATGGCAAATCCGTCCAGGAGGGTAAATCCGTCCACCCCCTAATACAGGCCTACAATTCTATTTCTTGCAGTTGTGGAAGTTTTAAAAGCAAGAGAAACTCGTTTTTTAACTAATTTTGCCGTTTTTATTGTTTTGAGAGTAATTTTAATCATTATTCTGGTCCGTTTAAAACAGAGGATAAAATACACCCACTTTAAATGGTCTTCAAAATTACTTTTGTGACTTTAAATACTTATAAATGGCATATTAATGATTATATAAATTAGATTTGAGCAATTAAACACATTTATTGGTTAAAAGGGTTCTTCAATTATAATTAAAGCAGTCAATTGAAATTATTGGTAGTTAACTTAACACCTGCTATATGATTCTTCTATTATAATTGTAATTAATAGCCAATTAATTTGAAATCGGCAAAAAATCCTTTTTGAAAGTTAATGATTTGCAAAGCTTCAAAAAATTGCAAGAAATGATAAGTGTTTGCTGAATTATGCCCTGTGGACGGATTTACCATCCTTGCTGGACGGATTTACCAGCAAGGTGGACGGATTTAGGTGCCCTAACCTTCAATTTTTGTTGTCAAGGTTTCATCAAAAATTATTTGAATATTTGACTTTTTTGATTGTTGGTGATAGTACGGGATAAGCCCCTTCAAATGGAATAATTTCTATTATTGCATCTATTTCCATTCTCCTGGAAATCCAGGTTTAGCCAAAAGTGGAAGGATTTACCCTCCTTGACTCTATAGACAATCAAAATGTTCAACACAACATGTAAACAAGAACTAATGACAACTTGGTCTTGTTAATTCACATGTATAAAATCAAGCTCCTGTTCACCTCTGAGATATCTGTAGCATGACATCAAATTGCTACTTCTTCCAGTCCTAAACATTTTTCTCCTAACTTGCACTTCAGCAAAGCCGTCAGTAAATGAACCAGAAACACCCTCAAAGTTGGCCTAAGAACAGGCCTTTAATATGACACATGTGCCGCAAATGAAGTTCATTTTGCCGGCATGAGCAATTCCATAAATAGTGACTTACAGTTATGATTCTTACAGACGGAGCATCTTCAACAGCTCTAAAATGATCGTTGTTACGCCTATGGAGAACTAATAGTAACTTAGTGATAATAAACAATAAAAGAGTGTTTCAGGATTAAATTATCTAGGTATCCAACCAAAATTAAAAAACATTCTTTCAATCAATGATGAGCTGGCCCACAAATGAAGAAGCCACATCACTAGTTTGCAGAATTCAGATTTTTGACATTAAAAAGTGAGAAATACACATCTATAGTCACCTCTGCTGTGTGTGTAGGCCTAACATTGAATGGACGAAGACAGATTAATGTTGCTCAGAGGTGACAAGTGGATTTTGGAAGATGTAGTGAATGTTCAAATCAATAAAACCCGCTTTTTACCCGGATTTTGGGAAAAAACCCTGGTTTAAACCGGGTTTTGACCGGCGGGCTGGGCAAAATGAATAAAACCCGGTTTTTTTCCAACCCTGGTTATTCCAATGATTCACAACAGAAAAATTGCGAAATGAGCAAAAACATCGAGGTCAATCTAAGGTGAATTATTGACATATTAGAATGTAAAATTTAAAATATTAAATGGCAGATCACAGAGCTACAAGACAAGAGTGTCCGGAAACTTGACTTGCATGTGCTGGCATTATTCATTCATTATCAAGCCATCAGTACAGGTGACGGAGGACGTGGCAATCGACAAAATTGTTAGTGGAGATTAGTTTGACAAGGTGTCACAGAGACGGGCACAAAGGACGCAATGTAGATGTGTGATTGACAAAGCGGGGTGCGTATGACAACGGCTGTCGGTGTGGCTTTCATGTTGATGGCAAGAGGAGGACATGAAAGAAGCATCACTGTCAACCTCCGAGATACAACATCGCGGAGTGGAAGTACAAAGACGACGACAAGTTTGCACACACTCGCCAGTTGCACATGAGTATTCTGTCAGCGACACCATCTGAAGTCCTCCTCCTCCCCCTTCTTGTGTAGCACCTTCGTTTTGATCTATAAATCAACACCAGTGCTTTGTAGTGAGTGCTAATTCCTCCCAACTCAACTTCTTTCAAATCACCTGTAGCTGCGGCACAGCAACAGCACCGGGGCCTAGTGCTCCCCTTCGCAATACACGAGTACACAACTTGCATCATGTCTTGTGAGTTGTCATGTCTCCAGCAATTGATGGTGTCAGTCCGATGCATCACGGTTCACTTCCCTGCAGTTGACCTCAAATCACTTCCAAAATGACAAGAGCCTAACCTTCCTCATAATTCATTCATCAGCAAGCTATCCGTGCACAGACAGTGCAGGTGACAATCGGTGCAGTTCACAATTATCAATAAAATTTCAAAGAGTCATCACATCAAGGAAAAGTTGCAAACTTCACAGAAGCTGTCAGTAGAAATGCCTTTAATGGTGATAATAGTCAAACTTGAACAGAGGCCGAGAGATCTCAGGAGGTCAATGTAACAGCTGTTTATGTTGAAGACGATACAAACGGCATAAATAACATCTTAAATGTGAAAGCAGATTTTTTTATAGTCCATTATGCTAAAGTAGATTTTTGAATAGTCCATTATGCTAAGTCACTCTACAATAGCTATTACACCTGGGTCCTGGGTGAAGTGAAGCAAAGAGTCATGGGGATCTGCTCAGTTCCTATGAGCCATGGTGGGGAGTCGAACCAGCAATGTCTCAGTTAGCAGACGAGCACCTTATCTCCCTATTGAAATTGCGGTTCTTATAACAAGCAGTGGGGGGCAGATATCTTTTGAGGGTGATGCATAAGAACAATATCAATCAAGCATATCAATCATTATGGCCAAGAGAGACCGTCAGGAAAGTAATTCAGAAGCAATAACTTACAGCATCCAAGATGGCTTGAGCATCCTCTGCCGAGATTTTGCATGGACTGTCAACTGTTGTACTTTGTCTGCAAAAGAATAGAAAAGTTAGTTATCACTTTTCATCAGTTCACCAAGAGATGTTTAAAAGCTTTTCAAGGATGAGTGTATGACTCAATACCAGCCCCACTAACAGGCGCACCTGTGTTATACTCTTTTGTTTTTAACAACAAATTTTAAACCAACGCAACAAAGAATTCAAATTTGTTTTGCGTTATTCAATACCATAAGATTACATATATAATTATATTCTAAAATGTGAGGAGTTCTGATAAATTTAGCTACTCGAAAGTTTTGCAATTTAGGTTATCTAACCAAACTATGATCCATTTACAAAATTATATCCATAACTTACCTGGCAAGTTCACCAGCTTCGGCGGATCCATCCATCAATTTCTTCCATTGTTCGTTAGTTTGTTTGATGATATCAAGGGTGAATGCCTGTTGAAAACAATCCAAAGTAGTAAACAATCCAAAGTAGTAAATATCAGGCTAATAATACTAGCCTAGGTGATATCAACTATTGTTAAACAAAGCATCATTACTGATTGATGAGTTTTTCTGACAAGATCAAATTTTAATGAGAGTGATGTAAGTACCACATAAAGTAGATGTAATTCCATATTATACACACAAACTTATTCCATTAGAAAATCTCATAATGACCAAATATCATAATTGCAACAATAATCTCCTTTTCAATTCCAGAATTAACCTAAAGAGCATAAAATGCAGTTTCATACAAATAAACAAATTATCATTTGTAAAAATATTTGCCAGGAATTTGATGAATTTGAATTACATTCATCTATTGCTGGAATATCTGAATCACATAAATGTGATTGAACTTTTAAAACTTTCATGGCACATTACGGCACAAAATGCAATTGAAAACGGCAATGCTCTACCACTTTATAATTCACGCTTTTAGAACTGAGTGCTTTCAGAAGTGAGATTCAAACTCAAATTAAACTGTGCAAACTAATTTGACGGCGCTGGCCATTTACAAAAATTAACAGCACTTCTCATTCAGAATCGTTCTCATTTCCCGCAATATGCTTCCTATTACCTTGTCTTTAGCTTCTCCGTTAAATGCAAACTGATTTTCCGGCTTGCCAGCAGGGATCTTGTAAATTCGGAACCACTCATGAGTTGCCTGCAAACAAAAAGCACATCTCGGGATGAAAAAAATTGCCAGGCGAAAACTGAGGAAACCATAAAATGAGCCACAGAAATGACACCTTTTAGTATCTGATATTACATAATTGTCTCACGAACAATCATTTCATCATCCAGATTGGCCGGCACTCAATGACCTTTTTTCTTTAATGATACCAAATTGTGAAACTCATATATCGCAAATGATTTCGTTACCGCTCTCTTATGACAAATTCTCAATTTTCTGGCAGATTTTAGCGACCATCAAATTGCACATTAATGTCCAGCGGCAGGTCGAGAAACAGGTCATCTTACTTCTGTCGAGAATTTTACAATTTTAAATACTTTTAAATAGAGTTTAAGGAGATAAGACCAGAAAGATCATTAGAAAGTACTTAGGACTGACATTTAAAAATCCTGGCATGTTCTTCTCAATGTCATCCACATCTGAAAAAGTCAATAAAAACATTTTGAGTATTCGATATCCAACACAATCTCCAACAAATTGCACATAAAGAGAAGCAACAGTGATCTAAATACTTGATTTTCACCACCTTCTGAAGAAAAGTTTTTACTAAATTGCAAAATGTGAAATTTCCAAACAGTTCTATCTTCACAAAAAACAATTCCGCTATCATATGAAAGGTTACAGAGATTTTGAAACAGTTTGAAGTATCTCAAGTGACATATAAACAACTGGGCCCAAAATGTCATAATTGTGATAAAAAGTAACATTTTATTCTTCATCGGACACCTCGTTCCTTGGAGAGAATCGGAGACACCAGGCACATTGCTCGTATGAATGAATGAATGATTTTAGAAAATGCAGAAAAGTGTTAAAACACAACCAAGGCGACATTTTGAGTAATATTAAAAGATAAAAAAGACCCCTTGATGGAAACATCTCGCAAGGCAAGGATACAGAGCAAGAAAAAAGAAATGGGAGAAAAAAGGGATTTTAGCGCAGATTAAGATGAGCTGCAGCCTTGGTGGGCCGATAGCGCACATGACAGCCACCAGGTGGCTCTCCTATCCAAAGTGCTTTTTTTCACTTTTAATGCACTCCTAAAACAATAATCAAGCTTTTCCGGCAAATATGAAGCGTATCAGACGCACGGCAGGGGCACCAATTGGCCACCTTCCTCGATGGCATCCCCCGCCAAGAGTAAACCACCTCCCCACTTCTCAAAACAATTTATTCTCAACTTTTTTTGCGTCTTTTGTGGCCACCTATCAGGCCTTTGTGGAAATTGTCAACATTTTTTTCTTTCTTGCGGCTGGCCACAACCGACATGAAATGGACACATGGGATATTTGTAATAGGCAGGAGATTCTTCAGATTTATGGCAATTTTGTCAAAGTAATTGACTTACAGAAGCTGCAGTCAAAAGGACACCAGGTCATTTGCAGTAAATTACTGTAGTTGACTCAGGTAGAGGGCCTTGTAGCAGTGCTTTCTGGCATTGCTTTCTTCAGTGTCATTCATGAATGCAGACAGGGTGTAGAGTGCACCCTTCAGCCCTATCTCACCCTGGTACTAACTGCATGCAGTGAGTTTTGCCTGGCACTAGGGCCCTGGGCAGCCCCATTTTTCCCTCTTGCACTTACTTTTCTGCAAAACCTTTCCTACACTTTTCTACACAATCCCCAGGTAGATAGCTGTGGAAGATAGCTATGGATATCCGCTGGCATATTGTGAATTCTAGTGGCCATCGGGTTATGCTGCCTGGCTAAACAGGTCTGGTCTTTCGCCCTTTCCTTTTTTACCCTCACCCCCTCCCCTAGCTTCCTCCTTCCTCCCCTCCCTGGCCTCCAAGGCTTCTAAGTCAGGTCTTTTTTTCTACCATTCTCCCCTCTGCATTCTGGCGTGCTAAAGCCAGGTCGTAACACGAGCAACCGGCTCTTTTACAAATCACCAACAATTAAAGAACCCAAATGAAGACAAACTGATCAACAATTTTTGTCAAATAACTTAGCTGTTTATTTCCTGCAAGTTTAGCATTTATATACACATGCTCAAATTAACTAGGAGGTCCACAAGCAGTGTTACTGCTCCAGTGCGACCTGACCAAACACTCAGCGAAAGCACCTTCTGTGGTAAGAAATGTAGCAGCTGAGATCCGACAGAAAGTAGCGAGGCCTCCTCATGATGAAGTGGTAAAACTGAGCAATGGAGTCAACTTCATCCACAAAAGGGAGATTTTCCCACTACAATATTGAAATGCGTAAAATCACTAAATCTTCGGGAAGAGACAATGCCACTAAGTTACAAAGAAACCAACATTTCACATTGTTGAGAGCACAGCCAAGGATCTGGCCCTGCCAATGATCGGACTAAGCTCAAGGAAGGTGCTGCTCAGAGGCGTGGGATGTTTGCACAGGGTTATGATATGTGCACTGGGCCGGTCCATCTCCCCTTGCACCTGGTTCTCAGCTGCTCTCTGCCTTCCTAACTGTTCTGTAAGAGCATAAATAACCCGGGGACAAACCCACATCCATCAACACTCCTATCCTCCACATTTCGCAAGTTGCAGCCCCCGAGCGACCCACGATTGCTTCACAAAAACATCTTCAAATGTTGCAATAACCAAAAACCTCCAAATTCACAACATTGTCAGCCTGTCACCAGCACCATTTGAGGTTCTCTTTACACTTCTTTTTCTGACTTTTCCCAACAAACCACTGAAACAGCAAGGCAGAAAAAGCCAGGGAGATGCCCCCAGGCAATCACAGGCCTGGCTATCATGCTACCCAAACACTGACTGACAGCCTACATTATAAGGAATCCAAAATATGATTTGCATGTCATGGATGTGACCCCGGGCCCTCAGTGAGACTCAGTCTTATCTGACCAACTGTCAGAGGCACTTATGGGGCTGACGTAATGACGAGATAATAAAGGAGGGCAAATCCGCTACACAAAAATGTTGCTCTATTAGACATACCTAAGGGAATACCTGCATTCCTCATATAAGACTTAATCAATGATCATTCCCCTGCAAATTAGAGACTATTTCGGAGTCATATCTTAACTAGCCTCTGCAGCAGTGTGCACATCAGACAATATTGTCTAAGCTACTGCTTCATTACCCAATCATCATGAAGGGGCCCAAGCCTTCTATGGTAGGAAATGTAGCTATAGCAAGAAATTGATCAAGGGATCAAGCAATCGAGTGTCCTTGGTTGGGAAATAATAATGAAATATATCTTTATTGTATGGAAGGAAAGTAGTAGATGCTACCAGACACAATTAATCATATGAAAGACATTTACCGATATGATCCTCCTTACTAACTGCCGATAGATACAGAATAGAGCATTATTGCGGATCCCTCAGATTGACACATCAATCATAATATTCATTTGTTATGTTTTGTACATTTTTCTCATTTTTCTTTGTTGTCTCAGTTCACAAGACATGTGCTGCTTGAGGGAAAATGCAACGTTGCTGTTTTGGCAGAGACAGGAGTTCAGGAGTTGTTAGAAGACATGTCTGAGGTCTGAGGAGTGAAAAAAGGGAGAGGAAAGAATGCAAAAATGTACATCTACAATCGTTTAACACCCTGGCTGGGCCTGGCTGTCCAAAAAGATGGTGCACTAGCAGAGCAGTGCAAGGAAGGAGGGAGAGGGGGTGTTAAGTCTAGTAGAATGGCAGAGATACATAGCAAGGCCTGTGGGGAGGGAATAAACATTTGGCCCAACTACAAACAGCCTGAAGACAAGATCATTGTTGCCCCTCCCACCCCACACACAGGGCACCCTCTGCTCCCCATAATAACAGCCCAGCACCCTGCGAGCACCCTGCAAGCACCCCTGCCACCTCCTAACTTTGTTTTCCAACCTGCCTCTGATCTGCCCCCATTTGGCTTCAGTTTTGCCACAATAATTGTCTTACAAGGAAGCAGGGGAACAGACAACGGGGAGTCAAGCACACAAGCAAAAAGCACTAACAAAACATCAGCTTCATCTCTGCTTTTTCATAGCCCTTTCTTTCCTACACCCACAGACATTATAAATCCAATACCCTTGTCAAATGAGTGTCCTTGGCTAAGTTTTGTACAGAATTATATCACAAATTGGTCATAACTTATAATATTTCTTGGACCCTATATTAGTTAAGTTTTTAATTTGTAGTTGGTGCAAAATTTGAGATTATCCGATTAAATCCTTTTTTTTTTTGACATATTTTTACACTCTCACAGAATTCTTGATTTTTGAAAATCATTAGATTATTTGACCGGTGAGTAAGGAAACAAGGCAAAGACAGAGAGATAAAGGAGACCAGAACTCATAAGCAATGACCTTCAAGTTCCAAGGGCTGAATCAGGCGGTGACCTTCAGGATCACAAAAATATGAGGCCTCCACATGATGCTCACAATCTGAGGGAACACAAATCATAGTCGTTTTCCAGCTCTGTAAATAACATGATTTGTAGGAGTGGTTCTTTGTAATGCAAGTAGCACACCTATTACAACACACCATGTACACCTCAGAACACCTTCAGAACACACCTCCCATGGCTGTAAGGAGGGCAAGAGATTGGCAAGAGACTGGCAGAGAGATTGCAAGGATGATGGCAGTCATGGTGATGGCCTGTATTTCAGCTTTTTCAGGAGGCAAACCCCCTTGTGAGGTGGGCTCAGTTGTGGCTGAGTGGGGCAGGTGAATTAACCCCTTTTGCTCTGAACCCTTCCTCATATGCCAGGCCACATTTCATAATCGGGTTTGCCTAACATTAAGTAAATCGCAGGGTAATTACGAAAACAGACATTCACAGATATTGTCTGTGTTGGCCCCAGGCAGAGGCAAGTAGCTAGGCAAGTAGCTCAGCAGAGGAGCTTAGAGACTAATAGAGTTAAAAGGCAGCTCAGCCTGAATCATGCATCCAGTAGAATTACCCTGAAGAATCCCCATGCACTACAGCATGCATACAGGCACTGCCAGGAGGTAGGAATCACCAAGACTTACAAGTGCATTGCTAGACAGTATTTCTCCAGCTTTTAAAACCTCAACTGAGTCAACTCTCAACCCACTTGCTGCTTGGCAATCCTTGTTGACAATCCCTGTTGACAATCCCTGCTTGAAATCCCTGCACATGCAGTTGTTGAATCTCATGGAGGGGGTGACATGTAAGTGCATTATGCAAATCACTCAACTTCACACAAAGCATCAAGAGTTGTCTCCAAACAAAAATGTGGCACCTTCACCTCACTGGGGTTACATGTCACCTTTGAAAGTCCATACTTGATATTCCATATTTGATAAGGTCCATACTTGATAAAGTCAAAACTAAATCAATTTTACACACAGTATTGTTACTTCTAGTACTTATTTGTATCATCTTTTAAAATGCCTAGTTGATGTCATTCTTTCGCTTTTATGACAAAGGTATGATTGATGCCTGAACGACACTCACTGAATCCCAGGCCGAGTTTAGAACCCAGAATCTTAAATTGTTGAGAGACCGAGCAGCGAGGAACGCTTCTTCGACAAGAACTTCTGCACAAAAGGGAGACATAATATTGCGCAGAGATTCATAAACAATTCCACTTTTTCCTCTCTCAGCTTGAGCAAATGAATTGACAGGAAGATGGAAGAGCCAATTTAGTTGCCATTGACCACTCAAATATTGTTGCTGTAACAGGCAGTTGTTAATGGGACTTGTCACAATTGTCAGATGACACAAATGTCACAACTCATTTCCTTGGACATCTCCTTGCCTCCCATGGACACTTGCTGAAATGTTTCCCTGAATATTTCTCTGCATTTCTAGAATGCTGGGTTTTCTCCTGGGAGACAGGACACTTCACTTGAGGTGCCAGAGGCTGTGCGATTGTGTGCGCATGCTCAGTGTTGCTCAGGGCTCATAGAGCATGCTCAGTGATCAGGGGACAGTGCTGCCACCTTCTCTGAACATTTCTTGAACACTTCTTCCTGAACACTTCTTCCTGAACACTGCTCCTGCTCTGAGTTGTCCTTGGGTTGTCCTTGGGTTCTCTTGGCCACATTTCTTCTGCTCCATGTTCCCCGCTCACTCTGTGCTCACTCTGTGCTCAGGGTTCTTGGGAAGGGAGAGAGGAATACCCAGCAACTACTTCAAAAGACCTGATTAAAAAAGAAAATAGAATGAGGTTGATATCAAAGGAGTCCAAATGATCCAACTCCAGCTAAAAACCTCTGTGTCTCCGGACGCTTTGATGTGTCTATCTCCTTAATGATTCATCAAAACTTAAAACTCAAGTCTTAATGGGCAATTTCTGCATCTGTTCGGCCTGAGAAAAACAAACGCAAACAAAGTAGAGGAAAAACAAAGAGGAGTAGACCCATCTTACAGGTCCGCTGGCCTATCGACTCGCTTTTACCTTTCTCTTTTCTATTTCCCACCGTTTTTTGTAAGATACCTGATCTATGAACACAAATCGAAGGCAAAAGACATTCAGTAAGTTCCTTTCAAACATTACGGAATATACATCCAGACTTAGCTCAGTGAGTCAGAGTAACCCACATTCCCCATATCATATGTTGGCTGCAGGATCACAAGCAGAAAAGAGAGTACATGATGCTATGACTGACATCCCACCTCTAAACTTCAATGCGATGTGGGTTTTCGTTTTCTAGCACCTTCAAATCCTCAGAGAAAGCTAAACTTTCATCCTATACATATCACTGAAATTAATTGAAAATTTCAGATGTCAAATATATCTCAAGTTTTGCGATAATCTGCACACCATTTAGAAAATTTTGATTGAATTCCATATTCAGCCCAGGAATTAATGATACTTGTAACAATAAGAGAACATCTTGATCCACTGAGACATTGTTCTTGACCTGCATCTGCAACCAACCCTTTCAATATGTCTACATAGGATTTCAATTTACTTTTTTGTATCAATAAACTATAAATCTGGTTGAAGCCAAATGAATACACAGCACAGCGGATGATGGATACTTGTATGAAATCACAAGGCAATGGAAACCATAGCAACTGGCCTTCTGTTCCTACTTGCTGCAGGCCTGTCTTCAGGGTGGTCCCTTGGTGAGTGGCAGAAGTGCACTGCAATACTTCTCTTCCAAATTATGTATGGATGTCTTACAATAGGTACATAAACATCTGTCAATGACGCCATGATTTATTCTTGACAATTTGGACATAAAGCCAAAACATCAAAAACAAAACCGTAAAAAAGCAGATGGGAAAGTCCAGTTGTTACTCGAAAATGACTTCTTTTTTTTTTTGGCAAATTAGGATGAAGAGTCAAAAATTTAACGGAAGTTGCATGACGGCGATAACTAGAAAACTGACAAGATTCGCCAAGAAGGCAAAATTTTGCGGAACAGAAATGCGAAATTTTTGCTGCAAGGCACAGGAGTTACTCGATGCTGTAACTGAGAAGTTTGCTTGAGGGATGGATGATGTTGCTGTTGTCGAGGCTTGTTAGAAGAGACGAGATGAGCTTTTCCCTTTCAAGTCTTTGTTATTCTTTTCCTGTATTCTTAGCACGGTCATAACTCTTGAGCAGTGATGTCTTTTTGGAGATGATGAAGGGATCAGACTGGATCATCATCTCCGTTTCATTAGCAACAACGCCGCCATATTCCGGCCCTTGGCCCAACAAGCAAAGATGTTACCACAAGAGGGCGCCCAGAGCAAGCACAAGTTATCTCAATGTTCTACAAAAATGGAGGGAAAGAAGAAGCAGACGAAAAATGTGACAAACAGTTGTGACCAAAGTTATCTCAATCAAAAGTTTGCCACAACACAGGATATCATGAATGTCTGAATCAACCACACAATGGCACACATGTTGATACGATTGTTATTATGAGTGAATAACATTATTTTTATTATAATCAATTAAATTTCATAAGGTCGTGTTCTAAGTTACTTCTTACCAAACTTATTAAACTACATATGGTGTCACAAACAACTCACCAACATCAGAACAATTTGACCAACTGACATTCTGACGACACAACTCCCGCTTTTCTGAATTCTAATTCCAATACAGAATTTCTGTAAAGAGTTGTACAACAGTTTCAATGGCAGGCCACAGAGAAAGTTGAAAATAACAAGGAACTTTAAAATAAATCAAGGGTCTAAACCTGGAAATGTTAACAAAGGCTATTAAATAGAAACCTGATGCAGTTTTCACAACAATTACTTCAGATGAAACTTAGTTTACAATACACATGTATCAATCAACGTGATCTAGGGTTGGTAAGCATTATGAATTTAACACCAATTCCATTCAGTTAATGATACAGACTTTTGTGAAACCAAACAATTATAAAGAATCCAATATCATTGATACTATTGATATTGCATGGAACTTCATGTCAATAAATTGTTCTTGAGAATAATTGCTTTTTGGCTGCCAGTTAAACAACAACCCTGGATGATCAGCTGAGGGCTTGCAGCATCAATAAAGGTTTGGAATAACACTGGTAAATTAATATCATATCATATCATACCAAGGATAAGGTTTCTTAATTCTCTTATTATAATACAATTGTCTTGAATGATATCTCAATTGTGCAACTGCCAATCTGACAATGCCAATGTTTTTACCTTTTATGGCGTATTGGTTGAAGTATTTAAACTTCAGGATGCATTAAAGATGACTTATTTAGCTTAATCGAACCCAGGATCCAGTGAAATACCATGCAGGTGTTGGCAGCTACAGCCACTGTGAGCATGGCCTAGTAATCTGCACAGATGACCAATGAGCGGCACAAACTGACCGGTGGCCATCTGCACTGACCGCAGCCAAGCTCACTCAGAGGAGAAATGCAAATATTTTGTTAGAAGACCTCTCAGGCTGAGTTAGACTGTTGCTGCCCTGGGCATGGTGTTTGAAGTCAGCCAGGTCTCCCAGGAGTCATTCGCCTTAACTATAGGAGCAGCCTCATAAAGTTATGAATTTGAAATGATGAGGGGGGCTCCTCAGAAGGGACCGACTGGGCCCAGAAGGGACTCATTGGTGGCTAATGAGTCGAAATGAGTCCCCCTGTCTCATGCTGGCGACTGTAAGAACTGCTGGATGCTGTAAGGAGTCTAAGGACGGGGCTGTAAAGATGCTGTAAGCCATATTGGCAGGGAGAGGAGGAGTGCAGGTCTGCAGCATGGCCATAGCATTACATACAGACACATGCCCCCTCCTGCAGTCCTTCCGAGTCCTGCAGTCCCATCCCCTCCCATTACAATGCACGGCCATGATCTCCTGATTCCTATGAATTATTCCCAAGCATCCTCTCGCCTGTTTCATCCCAACATCTTTTTCTCTCATCTTTTTGTCATCTTCAGAAAGTATTAAAAGACATGGCACTTGCTTAATGTCTGGGCCCGCACATAAAAAGCAGCCCTTGAAAAGCTGCACCCTGGTTCAGCAGGAGCTTCTTTGCTCTTCCCAGTAAATGAGCTGCTCCTGTGCTTGTGCTGTGCTTGTGCTTAGACTAACTCAGCAAAAGATTGCTCCTCACATCCAATATTACCACTGCCTCTCTGGTTGGTAGCAATCTGCAAATGGCCAAGTTTTTTTTGCTCCAATTTTTGATTTGCAGAAACACGCAAAAAAGCAGCCAACAAAGAGAGAGAAAAACACAAATGCTTCTTCAAATGAATTAGTGGGATTAAGAACTGACGTGGGCCTGAAATCAGGTCACTGCAGGAATGTAAGTAACAGTGAGGTCAATGGGAAATGAGATGAAATGAGATGCAAGGTCATTAGACTCATTACATCTTTGGTTATTCATTTCAGACGGAAGGCTAATTCAAAATGCATTGTTGATGCATTAGTTGTACGTCTTAGATATCTGAACCTTGAGGACTAAGATCAGCAGGGGAGAATCATGGTATAGGCCTATACTAAAGGCTAATAGAAGTACACGAAATACCGATTAGAACTTCCTACTATCCATGCAGAACCCATCATTAACGTCCTGCCCCTAGTCACAACAAATTGGCCAGCCCAATGATTGGATCCTGTCATTAGCCCTGTCCATCTCAGATATACACAAGATACAATCAGGTCATTGTAGGCAGGACATCTATCCTCGGAGCATTGTTGGAAGTTGATCAAGTTGCTCAAGTTAATCAGATGATAAGGGAGTCTAAGGGGAGCAGGTGATGAGGCTGGATGATGCTAGCGGGCTGCTGCTGCAGAGAACAATTGATGACAAAACAATTGATGACAATAGGAGCAGTAATCACACCTACCCAGGACTCTAGTTATCATTACAAACAATTAACAGCAATCTCAACGACCATCTCCAAATTGATTCATATCACTTTTGCCTTAAACACTTCCTAAGATTTCAAAACTGACACAGAGCAATTAGGCAAATCCGACCCCTTCAATTGACAGACCATCCCACTAATTACTCCGGCATATTAGGAAGGGAGGTGTTAATAACTGGCCAATTAAATCAATTGCGAAGTTAACATGACGCCAACATAATGCCTATATCAGTGACAGTTATTGGGGATGGTGACAAACAATAAATGTGAATGGATTAAAATAGCAAAATAGGTTAATAAATCATCGGTCGCTGATCATGGGGAGGTGAGAGAGAGAGGAGACCAGGGGGGGGGGAGAGATGCTGGGAGCATGAACCTAGCCTCAGAGAGATGTTGGGACCAATGAGATGCTGCTTTTGTGAAATTGCACTGTGTTTTTCTCTCAATTTCCGTGGGGCTGAGGGGGGGCTGAGGTGGCAGCCAAGCAATGGTTGCTTTGCCAATGAGTCAGTCATGATGATCCAGGTGTAATGAGAGGCCCGGGGGAGCAGGGGAGGAGGGACCTGGGGGCCGGGGGCTGGCCAGCATTGTGTGCGCCCGGAAGCCTGCCCTTCTCCCTGCCTCATAATACCAGATAATCACAATGCCTTGGTTACAGACACAGAGCATCACTGGCACAGGCACTAGCATCAAGAGAGGCAGCAGCTTCATCCCATGACAATGCTCACCACACAGCCTACTGTCTACAATCACAACCTCTCATTACTTCATTTCAAAAGGGCACTATCATCATCATCATCCCCTGCCACAGACCTACATCTCCCTGCACCCTGCCAAGTCTGCCATGTTCTCTTTCTCTTTGGATTCTCCTCTGATTCGGTGCCACTTCCCACAAAATACCTCAGCAACAGGCAGTCCCATTCACCCTGTGTGGAGCCCAGCAATTTTCTCCCTTTCTAAAACTCCTCTCATTTTCTAAGCAGAAATA
Source organism: Platynereis dumerilii (assembly GCA_026936325.1). NCBI lineage: Eukaryota > Metazoa > Annelida > Polychaeta > Phyllodocida > Nereididae > Platynereis > Platynereis dumerilii. Next base: position 95,033,261 of record JAPTHN010000002.1, read on the forward strand.
GAAAAGAACAGGCTGTCAATAGAGTTAGGCCTAGTAGGCCAAATTCGAGCCATGTACAGATTGCTAACTTCATATTATTAAACAATATATCTAATCCATTTCTAAGGGGTATTGTAGAGTACTATATTAATGCAATCAACTGGTTAGTTAGAAAGAAGAAATCTAGCACAATACATTCTAATGGCATCATTGGGAAGAAAATTTCCAGAGAATATGTGGCCCTATTATACTGGTGTATGTATAACCTTGTATCTATGAAGCAATGCCAAGTACACGACTTTGGAGTCATTTGACAGAGACCATACAGACATCAGAGCGAACTACCAATAAGGTAAAATATCAACTCAACCACACATCTCAACAGGACTAAATGTGATAACAGTGAATGCTGTCTCAGAGAAACTATCTCCTGGGTAGAGAAACTGCAGCACAACGGCTGGCCCATGCAGTCAGTCACAAAGAGCATTGTTCAGTCCTTGACTGTCCCTTGAAGAAGACGTTCAGCAGTTACAATACCATTTCTGCTTCTGCCATTTCTTTCAATTTCTAGGCTCAATCTGCGTTCAGAAATGATCACAACCTCACTAAATCCTGCATGCTCCTATCATTCAAACTGAATCAATGGCAAGAGAACATGTTAGCCGAACACAAGATTGCTTTCTTCACTAATAACACAACATGACGCCTTCTTTTGTGTTCATCCAACCATAAAATCCATGACGTCACCTTAACCATTAGTGTCACGTGACCTCACAATTAGGTCAGCATGCTTGCTCAAAAAGAATTTTCCCAAAGAACAATCAGTTGAACTAATGGACTTCACTCGGCTAGAAAAAATAAGAAACCCAAAGAAATGTAATAAGACGGAGTTCAAATTAAGGAATGTAGTTTAGTCACTTCAATTCAGATATGAGATAATCTGGGGATGAGGAAACAAAGGGTGAAAATATTGAAATAAACCTCAGTTCAGACATGGTTTAATTTCACAAAAGAAAGTAGGCCTAAGCTACAAATATATCATACGCATGTCTGTTTCTCTCACTCTATCCAATTCCGAAACGACCTTAGCCATAGCCAGCAATCAGGAAACAATAACAGATGTGGAAAGTCTGAAATTAACAGGGAATAACCATAATTCAGGAATGATCTAAGAGACAAAAAGTAGAAACTATTTCTTTTTCCTCTCTGACTTCCTTTCCTCACTTGAGATAATGAGGGCTAACAGGAGGTAGGCAACATGGGCATAAAAAGAGAACGGTGTTGATAGATCACTTTTGAAAGTGCTGAATTCACAGACAGACAAATGCCAGACTGTAAATGTCAATCACCTCAGTTGTGGATGACTGGCACAGGGGATGCTGACAGGAAGCATTATGAATGATAACTTAAATATCTCTACTTCAAGAAGTATGGAGCAAAAAGCCATAGCAGTGCAACTTTTTTAACCTTATTTCCTTTTCTCCATTTCTCAGTGTCTGATTAGAAGTTAACAAACAAAAGAATGTTTCTACAACTTTCCTACTGGACACAAGAATGTGTGACCCTTCTTTAACTATCTGCAGACCCCCCAACCTCCCAGCAGCAGGGAGACTATTCAATAGTGCTGTGTTTACGGGACAACTGAGAGGTCTAAACAAAGGGGAGGCGTAAAAACAATCAGAGGCAACTCTTTGTTGATGTGTTTAGCTCTCTGTTTTCATTGCGTATGTGGGGAGAATTTTTCTGGGCTCAGTTATCCTGTGTCTCAAGAAAACAGCCAACTTGTACAGGTCTCCCTGTTTCTCCTGTGTATGTTGTGGTGTTTCTACACAGCCAGCAACCATCCATTATCCCAGGATGCATTGCAACCACTCTTGCTCCCCCTGGCGTATTTTGTGCACCAATATGGTGACGTCACTGATCAACCTTCTGCTTCTGGATCGATCGATCGTCTGCTCAAAGTTCCAAATAGTAACAAACTTCTCAGTACAGACGAAAATTGAGCGAAATGTATTTATTCTGAGCTGAGTCACCTGTTTCTTCAAGCTAATTCGAAGACAAAAATAGGCCTCCTATACTCTCTTGTCTGTTTCTTTCTCGGTTGGAATGGACTGATCAATCTTATTGTGACATGAGAAGTTCTGCAATGTACTAGACCACAAGTCTACTCATCGGAAGTTGTGTGGAGCACAGATTGGTTCTGACAGACAACGGACGAGCCATCAAAACAATGGGGTAAAGAAAGAGTGCGAAAGAGAGCGAGAAAAAGAGGGAAAAGGTGAAAGAAAAAGTAGTCTTGTTGTCTCTCACTCATTTGGAGGTTTATCCAGCATCACAGGAGGAGGGGCAGGGGGATGGGGAAGCTACCCCGAGGAAAAATGCTGGTGAAAGAGATCATGGCATAATAGCCAGAAATACCCCCAGGGGTGAGACGACGCAAGGACTGGGCAAGAGGGAGCATTCAAGGGTGTGCGCATTGCCAGTGTATACCTCAGTTGTGTTCTGGTATACCATAGTGTGCTGGGCTTTGCAGGGCTATACTGTGAACATGGTAGACAGGCTAGAGTGTGAAATAGTATTTTTTGCATGCCTCCGAGTGGAAGGTGAGAATGTTTAAGAAGCACAATGCTTTTTTTCTTCAGACATATTGTTGGCAGGATCTGTTCGAGGTAAATTTTCGCAATACCGAGTTACCTCCGAAGCCAACGGTAGAACAAAGACACTGCAACCACTGATCCTATGGAAAACTACTACCACTAAAAGCTACTACTACCATCTTTCAGGAACTCTTAATCACCATTTAGTAAACCTTGACTGATGATCAGAATCTTTCTGTCAGATCATTGAGACCACCGAGATAAAGATGGATTTCTCGAACACTGTTGCCAGAGGTTCAGCATCCTTGGAAAGATACTAATAACGTCATAATGCATATCAAGACTCTAAAGAGGTTCAAGCACGATCATGGTCAATGGTGCTTGCGGTCGAGTTCTGATCTTTTCCAGTGAGATTTCAAGAGTTGTCGAGTTATCGATGGAAATCATGTAGTGAAATATCAACTGGCCATTGTACTATCATGAGACTTCAGATGCATGCATGATTTTTATGAAACTTCAGAGAGCTGAGGTGGAAAACACCAACATAGGTGGCCCACAACAAAGAAACCCAGGGGGATAAAAGAAAGAGGGTTAGATTTGAACTAAGTGATTCTCTCCCTCTCACTCAGATGAAGACCTTCAGATGCACAGGGCAATGCAATGATTGCAGGCTGAGGGTTGGAAACTATTCCAGACATCTTGTAGATCATTGTAGCATGTACTTGTTCCTTGGCAATAACTGCACCAGTAGTTGTGCAACTAACTCATAGGTTAGGTGAGCTCTTCATAAAAAGAAAGAAGTTTAGCAGGTGAAGGGGGATCATTTGAGAAATTACAAGCACAGGGGAACACCTTAGACAGATGGCAGGCCATTGGCAATCATATGGCAACCTCCCACATCGCCAGATCCCCATCCTAGTCAGTGTGTGTTGGGATGCAGGCTTGGCAGAGAAGCATTTTAACAAGATGGTGGGCCTGAGCTTTATTCCATGCAACACTGGCTACACACATGTTCAGCACAGGGGCGGATTCATAACCCAGGTGGGTGGAGGGGACATAGAGTAAGTTCAAATCGCACTGTGCATCAGAAAAGAATTCGGAAAGTTTGACGGGAAGATGGCCTCCACAAACTTATTTCACAAAAGAATCCAGCCCAGCAATGAATTAGAAGCGGCTAGAACAACACATACGTTGTAAGACACGGTTTAAGTTCAGAACTCGCAGCACAAGCCGAGTTAAATCACCACCACCTATCTCAGTATAGATTATCACTTGAACAGATTTCAAGTCAAAACAACAAGAGGAGATTGGCAGGCAATTTCTTTTATTTCAAAGTACAAAATCTGAAGTAAAGCAAATGTATACCTTGGCAAACACAACACTGAACAGAAGTTGAAGAAAGTGAGAAAAAGTTTGTTTCAGAAACTAACTCAAAAACAGGAGACCCTGTATACCCTCATCCCTACAGCTCCTTCAGTAACTTCGCCCCTGCCTATTACCCTGTAGGGGTGGGGAAGAGTATAAATCACGAGGCAAGAAAAAGCAGCCGAAGAAATATAGGAGAGAAAGAGAAATGCATAGGCAGCTGCCTGGGGCGCCCTCAGAGCAAGGGAAGTAGTTTGGCCCCCTAGCGTTCACCTGCAGAAGCATAGTTACCCACCAGGGGGCAGCAGCCTCAAGGTCCTCTTATCTCTTATCTAACTGAACATGACACCTGAGATAAACTAACCAAAAGATAAGTCATATCGTCACACTTTGCTAATAAAGGTATTTGGAGGTGAAAAGCATTGCCATAAATCCATCCAGTCAACCTGCCCTGTAGAACCTGCAATGTGGGCCACAGTGAAATGAAGAGGTTAAAAGTCTGTACAAAAACCAGACGTCACATGATTATAACTACCAACTTGACATATTCATCCATATAATCTACTTTTTCTAGTGTATTTTTGAATGTTTTAAGCTAATGATACATTAACTCCAGATAACTAAGATAACTGATGAGGTATACCTAGTCAAAACATGAAAAAAGTTTGTTATATCACAACATTCTTGAAAGTGATCTTGAAAATCACAAAAAAACTCCAGTGAAGACCTGACCTGCAACCTTACATGCATATCCTAAGTGTTGTTATGTCTGAGAAATACCATCACATTTTCATTTTTTCCAATTGTTGAAGTGAGATTTGAAAGAATTTGACATGCGCTCCCAAAAACAAGAACTGAAAAGACACTTAGGTTGCACAGAGGACCAACAGACTAGGCCAGGATGACCCAATTTCAGGGACATGCAATTCCAGATATCCCAACAGATTGACTAGTTGCCTATCAGTTGGTTATCTTGAGATACAACAATCTGGCTGAATGGGTACTGACGGACCTGTGTAATCCAGTCACAGATGATAAGGCAGCATGTAAACAGGAATGCATGTAGGGCTACAGAAGGGCACCTTCCGAGCTATTGCAGTTTATAGTAAAATCTGTGCAAAAGGTAAATGGTATCAAAACTGAGGTCTTTGTCAAACTGGCGATGTGATATACTCATGTAATGCAGCGTCTTCTCAATTTTGAATAGGATTGCAGGCGTTGACCGACACATTGGTTAAATTAAAAGTTGAGCCTCACTTTCTTCGACGGAGAACCTCATCAGAGGAAAGGTTTTAATTAGAGGGCTGCATTCGGTTTCAGAAGATTCAATCAATATCACATTCTATTTACAATTTATCTATCAGCATCTACCTACAGAACAATCTACCTATCTGATTAGCTATATCTGCCCAAAGGCCTCTGAATGGCTCTGATCACATTGTTACACAGCACCCAACTGCCAAAAGACACTGAATGTGTCAGGAAGAACACTTGTAAGCACCAGTGCCACCTTGGCCCACCCCGTTCAATTGTGGGAGGTGATGGTTGAGTTGAGACAGAGCAGAAGACAGGCGGGCTCGTTACCCAAATGGATAGTGACACCCCAAGAGAGCAGGGCAGAGCGGAGCAGTGTGATTGGGCACAGGTTTGCCTGCTTTGCCACTTCCTAGGCTCAATTACCCTCCCTGACCAAACAACGGAACACAACTGACCAAAACACCCAACCGCCACCCTTTTGAATTCAAAAAGTGCAACCTGGGATCAGGGGCAGATCAGGGGCCAGTTGAAAGATTCCTCGCTTCAATTAGAACTGCCAAACAATTTCTAAAGAAACCAACCGCACATTTTCAGGGTCATTTTGTTAAACTGACATTTTACCTTCTCAGTGAGTCCCCAGTGAAGTTCCCACATAGTTACAGGTTGGAGTGACATGTACCTGGCAGCCAGGCTGACACTATGTGACTTACCCTTTCACTTTGACAGTTGGACCTGCCAGGAAGATAACTAATGTCCCCCACACCTAAAAAATATGTTAAAAGCACTGGTCAACCACCACCTATCCATTTATAACAAACATGTGACATAGTGCAGCTCTATGGCCAGGAGTGAACAAGGCAACCAGGCGATTACTTACGTGGACCTGTATAATTATTTCACAAATTTAAATTGGCAAAAAGATGCCCAAATCACATTCGGCCATGGATTGCAAGATCTCAAGAAAGCAAAGCAAAGGAGGAGATCATTTGAGATTGACATGACTGCAATTCAGCTTTCCCAAGAAATTTCCCAGTAAGAGTAACAGGAGAGCACTCTGTTACTTTCCCTGAGTGCAGGAGAGATGTATCCAATAGACATCAGTGGCAGATACAATCAGGCAATCGGTATCATAACCCATCATAGGTTAACACCAATATTAATGTGATCACTTGTGGTGTCTAGTTTCCTTTTCTACAGGACCTCAATCAGCTTTCAAGCAGGTTTGCTTCCCTGGGGCCTATACACATGCATAGGGGAGAGGGTAGCAAGTACCAGCAACCAAGGGATAGCTTCTAGATGACCTAGCCGAGGGCTATTTAGAAGGACCTCACACCGCAGGGCATATGTTCTTTGCCCTTTTCATTGACCTAACAGCAGGGTCCTAGTATCAGAAACAGCTTCCACCAACTGCCCTTGTATATTGGCCCAGTATCAGCCAGCTATCTGCCCTCTGTGACTGTAAGCCAATGTATATGGTCATTATGGATGTCCTGAAACAGCTGAGATATTGAAATCACTACAAATTCAAACTAATCTACGTATTTCACATGCCTAAAGCATCGTTCTTCTTATCAGATATATTTCCTATATACATGTTACAAGAATTGTAATGCAGTGAATCATGGGCCAATCACTCCGAACCAATCTGCTTCATATCCAAACTGTTCTGGAGGAGGGGTCCAGGAGCCACTCAAAAATCCTCAAAATGTCTCCCCTATATTACAATTTATTTAGCATGTAAAATCGTAGCAACTTTTCAAGTTTACTAGTTAGTATTTTAAAAATCTCCATAACTAATAAATGTATCAAGGTAGTTCAGTACCAAACCCTTCAAGTCTCCCACCTTCCAGCAAAAGTGCTCACAGTTCTCACAGTTTGTACAGCACATCAACAGTACCTCAGAAACATCTGGGGGAAATTGATTAAGAAAACACACACGATAATCACACCCTTAAAGAGTGGTATCAGCAAATTTAGAGGGTGTATTTGTCTACCACTTGTTCACACTTGCAGGTGAGACAACAAAGAGGGAGAATGAGAACAGGCTGATCAAGAACAGGTCAACAAACTGACCACCGGGATGACCGGCAAACTGAAAACAAGGTGGCCACTTGCTTGAGCACTTCAATGACCACAGGGAACCACTGAGGACCACTGGGCAGTTGTGCTTAGCAATGGTTAGCAAAAGCAAGCACCAGCAACTTCCCTCAGATTCCCAGTACCCGTGTTTGTAGTGTAAAGAGAGGCACAGGAAGCAGCAGGGCAATAATATAAATAGCTCCATGTGTGGTGCAACCTGAGCTGCCCAATCTGGCCAATGCCCAAGATATTGAAGACAATGCACAGCAATGCAGCAGACAATGCAACACAACGCAAGACAATGCAAAACAATGCAACACACAATCAGGTTCAAGTTCTTCTCATATTGTGATCGACAGGAAGTAAATATTACCAAATAAATTCCAAATAAAATGCATACAGAAATGCACTATCAGATTGAGCAGACCTGTGTAAACAAGGCAACATGGTAGGATCCTCACATGTAGGCTGCATGTATTGCTGCCCATTGCTGTCAATCAGAGGAAGCTGTTGGGATGTAGCATCTTGACAGACACAGTCAGTCAGGATGAGTAAAATGGCTACCAAATACACAAGGTAATCAACAAAGCAGTCACCTTTCAAGCATACTAGTGTCTAAGCATGGATCTATAAGTTACCCTTATAGCTTATAGTCCAGGAGCCAACCTCTAAAATTGAGAGTTTTTGGCCCCCGACTGTTATATTGACAATTTTAGACTCGTTTCGAAGCTGAGAGTCTAAAGATTCCATTTTTGATGGGTGGCAAGCTCGCACCAATCGCATAACGTCACAAAGTGGAGCAGAATGTCAAGACCTCCATTTTTAGGGGGAAACCATTAAAATCATGTTTTTTGGGGGTTGGCTCCTGGACTATTATGGTCTAAGCAAATGTGACAGTGATTTCAAAAGCTAGTACAAAACATCACTACAACAACTGATATATCTGGGATCAGCAGAACTCGAGAGTTATCATTAACAAGGAATGCAGAACAATGAAAAGATCAAAGAGTAAATGAAAAAAAATCAAAATGTAAGTCAATCTGACCTAAAAATCGAAACCATCAGACTTCAGTAAACAAAACACTTAGACAGTTGTATGACCAGCACAAAAAGTCAGGATAAATGTCATTTTTCTATTTCATGTAGCAAATGAAGCTCACCAACATTTGAAATTTGTGGAAAAAAAACAACAACCAGAAATTAGAGTGTCAATTTACAGTCTATATCCCACAGAGGAGTTGCTCGCCCATTAAATCTGCATAAACACTCCAGAGTGACATTTTAGTTGACATTTTTTGGTGACAAAAATATTCTTAAATGCTACTGCTACAACAATATGAGCAGACTGTCACATAAGTGACTCATTAGGCAATTATGCAATAAGTTGTAAATCAAAATTGTAAATTGTAAATGTAAATTGTCAGTGTAAATTGCCAAAGTCACGAGTTTGGTGTAACTTTTGGAGTGCAGGAGCAGAGCTAAATATGAGACAATGTTGCATGTATAATAAGTAACGTGGGATGTGTGTCAAATTCTGTGAAATGGGTCTGCAGTGGTTGGAGGCACGTCCCATAATCTTTTTTATTTCAAAATTTTCAAATTCTATTTGCACAAGTTATAAGACTAAAGATATTTGTAATATAATCATTGTTAACACAACTGATATCACTTTGTCACGGTGGTCTAAATCAGTTGTTTCAACTCTGTCATGGTCGTCTGAACCTTTTTTTTTTCCAAAATAACCTCTGTGACAGGCAAGCAAACAACAAATCGAAACTTTCAAGTCAATGGCAAATAGGGGTCCCCCATAGAGGATAGTACATGAAGCAACATGATGGGACCAACTGTGCACATTGTCAACATGCTTAGCATAAGTCACATGTCTGCTCCCTGGTGGACCCCCTGTCTCACATAGGCCTTATAAACAACCACAGTAATTCTTGTCAGTTAGCATACAACAGTCTTTTTAAACCTGGAATTACTCCACAAAACACCTCAGCAGTCAGCCCACCTTTACACTTCTTCTGACCTTCAAGTCCACCCAACAACCATGGCAATATCACTGAAGAAGACCTTTATGAAGATTACCAATAGTATGCCCCCTGCACTATGCATTGTCTCTTTTAGTGAAGAACCTACGATTTGCACATGTATAACAATAACAGCAACTAATTATTTCCCATACAAAGACATGGTGATTTCTAATACCCTAACACTGTGAAATTCTCATTCCCTAACAAGCTGTGACAACAGCAAACCTTACGGTAGTGCCACATGTAACTGAAAGACAACCTTTCAGAGAAGATATATACTTAACTTTTCCAATACAACAATGCTGAACATTCAGTTTTCACAAACCTTTCAAAACTTGTTCATTGTAATATGACGCATTCGTGATGAAGCGATTGTTTGGAAGTGCACCGCCCCTATGCATCCTTCCATTGGGCCACTCCTTCAAAAAAGTTGTGTTGAAATTACAGCTAATTGCCATGGAATTATAGGAATTGGCATTAAAAAGTAAAATCAGTGTTCCACAAATGCACAACACCATAAAATAGAGACGAAATCAAGCCCATCAAGCCTGAAATTTCATATTCCCAAAAGGTTGATGGGCCCCATTTATGCTTAGAAGTCACTTTTTATCTGTCACTTTTTGTATTTTTTCCTCATTTTTCTGCTACTTTCAAAGTAACTAAAGTAACAAATTTGAAAGCAATAAAGGCATGAAAACATGAGACTGACAGAAGAATGCTAATCCTATATTTAGATCAAAAGGACAAGTTGGATACAGATTTACAAGTACAGTTGGGTTTAATGAGTGTAAGGACCAGCACTCTGAGATTAACTTCAGTGTCTGCCCTGTCCTGCCCAGAACTAGAGGCTCGAGTGACAGATGCTGTCAAAACCCAAAAAGCCCTCAAGTCATGCGTTGGGAGGATGGAATCAGCATGAAGTGGTAAAGGGAGGAATCATGTCATCATTATATTTGTTGCATTTAGTTGAATCTAATTAATTCATAAAATGGTATTAAAGTCATTGGAACAGGTCCTCTAGTCTAGTGGTTTCTAGGATACCTTTTGGTTGGAGAGGGCATGGAGCCTTTGGAGGGGGTGATGGGATGTGTCAGTATGACACCAGAGGGCGGTGGCTGTGTGATCATGTGTCAAATCATGACAAGGTCACACAGCGGAGCCCTGGGTCACCCCAATGTCATAGAGATATGCCTGGAACTCCTCTCTACCCTTGTAATTTACCCCACTAAATTAACCATAGCATCCTAACATTCCCTCAGTCAAAGCTAATACACTTTAGCTGCTATCCTTACACTCTTTGCTAGCCTAATTCTGGCCCTTTGAGTCTGTGTCCACTGAGCATAGATGCCATTAGATAGAACCAGAGAGCATCACAGGACTAGTTATGGAAAGGCCTACCCACCATTAGACGACTGACTCAGACATGCATCACTGTCATACCACGGATCATGTATGTTGCATTCACATTTCACAACTGAAGTATTGACATTGTTCACTTTTAAGACAACGCCCAACATTCAACAGTAGATACACGAAGACAAGGCAGAGGATCAGACGAAGAAATTCATAACATCATCTAGAACAAATTCATAACATCATCTATTATTCCCCACTTCCAAATAACCATAATTATATATATTTTATTCATATTCGGATTTGAGCGAGAAAAAGAACTTTGCATAAATCAAAACTGTATTTCAATATCTAGAATCTAGCAGACTTTCCTGGGACCAAGGCCATTTACATTCCATTACTCATATATATAAGTAAACCTGAGCAAATCCAAAATCCATCGAAGAAGGAGGAAATACGGAGTTTGACACAACAGATTCGAAAATGTAAGACTAGAAAAAGATAGGTCAAATCAACTAATAATTCAACATTGCATAAGAATCAAAGATTACCACTCAAAACGATAATTAGTTTATTGATTAGTCCATTAATTAAGGTAACTTCCACTCACTTCCAATAAATGACGTCGTCACTGGTGGTTATTACATAGGAAAGGTTAATTCTACAAAATTATGATGTATGTACAGAAAAACGTGCTTAATGAAACACGTTAATTAGGGAAAACAAGCTAATTCACACAACTTTCAATTCAAATGAACACGAAAATCATGAACTGAAAATGGCACAGAAAGACAGATGTAGTAGTTGTTATAATAAATCAATTGGGATTATAATCACATATGGCACAACATACATTACTGATTGCACATACTCATTACCAGAGATTGTCAAACTTCACCCAATTCACTGGCAATCACTGCTGATCTACAAGTTAAGAAACTACACCAGCACAATGCTATCAAGTTCACTGACTGAACTAATACCTGTCTACTTTAAAGGCCAGAGGGGAACAAATACATTTCATTTTCTCACTTTAAAAACACATCCCATAAATCACCCTATACCCCACGGGCTAAAGTGGAGAATATTTTGCAAATGATTTCCCCGGGAATTGGCAAAAACACAGCAAATGTCCGCAAGACAAAGTTTGACAAACCAAGCTAAGCTAACAATGGGCCAGTATTTGAAATAACCAGTTCCCAGTGCAAGATCAATGTTTAACAGTTACATATTTCACGTGCTATTAATACACCGTATTTCCTTCCTCTGATTTAATAACAATGAACTAAAATTACGTCAAATTTCCAATGGTAGATCATATATCTTACCAATTAAAAGGTTAAACTTGTCAACTTATTGCTTTTTTTCACACTGCATAAACTTGTGTGCATTTCCAGACCATTTATTTTTCAGTAAAAAGTATGAAATTGTTATCAATTAAGTTATTTCAACGTTTGTCAACAAGAACATTCGGTTGTCTGTAAAGTATACTATGCACGACAATGAGTTTGACCTAAGGTATTTGTGCTGTTAATTCCTTCATGGATAAGGAAGATGTGACAAATACGATATCATTCATGTGTTTGCCACATTTTTTCTATCTTTTTTTGAACTTGCTTAACTTATTTCTCATTGCATTTCAGCTGAACAAAACTTCGTACGGCTCAATATATGACACATCAGTACCCCATAACATATGGGATACTGGACACATGGATAAAGCCATCTTGGATATCTGACATGCCACAAATCTTAGCTGAGTGTAAAAAAAGAGGGAAAGTATTGTGTTAAGGCCTATCTCAAAAATAATGAAGCCACACAGCTGGTTTTCACTGAGGGTCACAAATTTTGATAACAGCTGTATGAAACAACTTCATATTACAGTATTGCCTTAAATACATTCTTATGCCAAAATCCTGAAAATTTCATGGCAATTTGTCAAAAGGTTATTGAGATAGAGATGAAAGTATATCGGAAAACATGCATTTTTTCACTTATTTAGCGTGACATAGACTTTTTCACCTGATGAATTCTTTCAATTTTACAAAGTTTGACATGTTCCATTGCTATTTCCCTTTACTTTTTGGAATCTACACATCCCCAGGCTTCATAAATCCATTGAAACAAGCACTTCCATCCACTTGCTTTGACATGATTGAGTTATTTGGGTTCAAAGGTTGACTTTGTAAAATTGAGTCAAATTTGAATGTTCCTGATCAGAAATGCTCTAGTTTCCCTTTAGCATATTTCAGTTGAATCTTTTTGCCATTGAGATCTAGTATTACATCTACTTAGTTGTTTTGGAGCTTTTTATGATTCTGGAAAATCTAGTTCACAGAAAAATTCCAATGAACAGCTGGAAAGGTGAATGTGTCGCACGCGTAACGCTGAGAGTACTTTCAAATGGTACAGAGCTATGAAAGCTCTGTTTTTAATCTGGATTGGCTCAAAATATAGTACATCTATGAAGTTTTATTAATCTATGAACTAACCCAAGTTTTTGACTGGTTTGTGGTGATTAAATTCAAAAGTTATGTTCGACGTTGTTCGTCGCACGCGTAACGCTCTGAAAAATTTTGATCGTATTCAATTTTTTTTCTGACAAACAGTGAAGCGATCATTCTAATATTATTTGGAGTGAAAATTAACAATGAATTTCAATAGTTGGAATATGTTTCATTGCCTAATTACAAAAATTTTAACATTTATAGAGCATTCTTTAAAATTTGGGGCCAAATTGTCTAAAAATGCAATAAACAGTAACAAAATATTTTTTATTTTGTAAATGGTTGTATTTTACCCCCAGTTATGATTGATAATTAATATAAAATCGATTTGAGTCAAAACCAGAACATTTTCTGAAGATTCATATCACACCAGTCCTTAAAATCAGCTTTTTATAGCGAAAAATGGGCAAAAAATCACACTTCTATCATCATTTGCTGAGCAGACATTCACTTCGGTGGCACTTATTTGGTATCAATTTGAAGCCCACATATAGACGCATAACATAGGGCAGTTGAAATCATTTTAAACGAAAAAATATGCTTCTGGGGTTAATATATGTAAGTTTTGAAAAGAAATTTCCGAAAAAAAATCTAAAAATTGGGTGTTTCTCAAAATATATTTGGTGTATTTGAATGACAATCGTCCAGAAGACTTTTAAAAATGTGCCAGTTGTTGTCAAATAAAGAAAACGGATTTAAGTTCATGACAAATTACCATTCAGCCCAGTTATGTTTCACTGCCATGAAAAACAAACTTTTCAAAATTCTGTAATATTCAGCTGTTATCAATTATTTCCACTCATCAAAGCACCATGGCCAATATAGTTTCTGGAACTTAGATATGTTCTTTACAATATGCTTAGGTCATTTCATACAAAAATACATTTTAAAATTTTGATGGTCATGTCACACTTTGGCTTCATTATTTTTGAGATAGGCCTTAATTAAAACCTTATCTTTTGCATGGCTGAGCATAAAGAACAGCTTAACCACTGGGTTATTATGGCATACATAGGAGAACAGCATGACATACTATGGCATTGATATACACAGCATACATCTAGCACATAATGCTGCATTTTCATATCTTGCGGACATACACACCAAAATCGTAGGTACATATGGGAGGGGAACTGACTCTGGAGCCTCCCAAATTCATCACTGAGTCCACGGCACAAGTTAGAACAAAGTCAGGAGCACAGGACTTCATAACACAGCCCACCAACTCCATGGTGCAGAGCCATGCAACCCACATCTGTGCATGGAGCTGGGAAAACATGCTTTATTTTGGCAGAGAGATGATCTTATGTTCCAGAACACAAGCAAAGCTGAGATGCATAGATCACGAGGAAATCTAGCAGGGCAGGCAAGCCAGGAATTCTCACTGTCTGTTTGTTCAGGAGATAATGAGCTAGGGGGCGGGGGAGAGCGGCCGGCGACTGACGGTCCCTGCCCAGAACAAACACCGAAGAATTGCACATCCCCCCCCCCCCCAAATACAAGGTACACCCCTGCTCTAAACTCAACAGGCACCTGCAAAACTACCTTTACTTCTTTAGTCCTCCATACTTTTGTATGTAATGAAGGTAATGCACTTTGTCTACTAACTGTCAAACCCTCAAGTTTCAAAAATTATTTTCATCACTCTGTATTCCTGAGAAAGATGTGAGATTTTCAGTGTCCCAATGATATTTTTTCTTCATGTCACAACATGACAAGTACATCCCCTTCCTTTTTCTAAGCACCAAATTAATATGTTAAAAGAAAACTCAACCTGATATCCAAGTATTAACATCACCGCATCTACCAGGCTACCAACACTGTGCGCTCTCTGGGGTGTTGCAAACCATGCGACTATTGTTTGCCACACATGGAACACGGTTCAACATATCAGTGAAAGGTAAGATATGCCAAAAGGAACTGCAGCTACTTCATCAGCAAAATATAATAAATTATCTACCATCTCAATAATATATATCTTCCTAACTAAGGGTCTATCTATCAATCAATCCATCTAAATCTACATTGCCATTGATCTATCTAGTATCTTTATCTGCATTGATCTATATGCGTTGATACACCTATCTATCTATCTATCTATCTATCTATCTATCTATCTATCTATCTATCTATCTATCTATCTATCTATCCTATCTATCAATCCATCCATCTATCCATCCATCTATCTGTCTATCTATCTTTTTTCTTTCTTTCTTTCTTTCTATCTTTCTATCTTCATTTATCTGTAGGCCTATCTATCTGTCAATATCTTTGTTACATGTATTTCTGAAGCTATGAAGGCCTATATGTATACAATCCATCTTCAACTCTCTGAAGATTGAATTTTGAGGCAATCCAAGCAATGGCTTGAAAAGTGCAGGGACTGGGATAATTGTGATCACCTTGCTTTTCAAACAAAGATCAGTTCAGCCTCCCCCGTACAATTTACAAAGCAAAAAACATTACTTTCTCACTGGCTGAGATAGTTTTGTGTTCCTCCACAGATAACAAATAGCAGAGGGAGATAGCTGTTTACCATCCCTAATTGATACATACATCTCAGGGGAGCAAAGAAACAAATTACTCCAGTAATGAAACACAAGAGCTCTTTTTAAACACAGACTGGCTACTGGTATGAAATGCTATGAAAACTAGTTGGAAACTGGAAGGAAATAGGAGGAAAACTAGTTAGCTTTCTTTACAGCTATGCAACAAACAGCATGCAGCCTGACAACCCATATAATACAAGAGAATGGTGAAGTATTCTAAATTACCAACCAAATTGACCTTACACTTTACAAATAGACCCTTCAGTAGACAATTACTCTTGTTGAAACAGCAGCATGGTCATAGTAAATCATTTCCCAGTAATCCATAAATTTAGAGGATTTCACAGACATCTGCCCAAGCCAAATAGTCAGAAGTGTTGAATTGACAACAGTCATCCGAGTGGATGTTGGTACTTCAATGTACAAATATGACAGGAGTTTGTTCACACAGCCAGCTGTGGATTGCTCAATCACAAATACTCACAGATTAATCCAAGCCAATCAACTCATGTAAGACCATGATTCATTACTGTCTTTGAATAACTTCACACATATATTTAATCAGAATGGTCACTTTTGCAACTGAAATACATTCATGACAAAAAGGAGGAGTTAGATGCCGTCCTGCCATGACCTATTATATCATACATTACATAATGTACAATTGATTTTCAATGCTCGATTTTTCACACTCAGTTTATGTACATTTCATTTGCACTGCAAACAAGCATTGGAAAGCCTTTGTATATCCCACTATTGTGACTGTGATGTCAAACTTTTATTATTGAACTATGAGATGACCATTTAGGGGCCGACCAGACGATAGTTGGGGGGGGGGGGCTATGGATTTTACCCTCGGGACGAACTTTTTTTTTCGTTCGCGGCGCGTCGACAAACAATTTTTTGCGCATGCGCACTCGCGACAAACTTATTTATCTGAATTTTAACATTACGGTACCCTAGCTACAGGTGGAAACAAACTTTTTTTTTATTTCCATGTGCTGAACAAACTTTTTTTTTCAGTGTCAATTGGGAAACAATCTTTTTTTTTCACCAAATATCCATAGCCGGGGCCCCCCCCCCCAAAGATCATCTGGTCGGCCCCTTAGCACTTTTTTAAGGCCAAAATCATATTTGAAGAATTGAAATTAGAGCACGTGTATCGACTGAAGTAATCCATTCTACACCTCAGACAATCAATCAAGGTTTAAAACACATAAAGCTACAAAAAACCCAAACTTGTTCATTTAAATCACTGGGAACGTTTATCAATGATCTGATCCAAAACCAAATTCAGTCATCCGGGTGATTAATGAAAATGACGTCACAACGTTCTATAACTAGTTCCACTTTACGTTCTAAATGACGTCACGACGTTCTGAGAGTTAACAGTCTTTGACAGCAGAGGGAAGCACAGCACTCAGTGGTAAATCTCCTGGGATGTACCTGAGGAAGTGTACTGTTAATCTTTGACATTTCAACATAACCACTTGCATCTGCTAAGTGATGGCAATGCCATCTTATGGCTGTGCATTATCCATGCTAAAACACTCAGCCATAACACTCAGTCATTAGCTCACTAAACATCACTTTATCTAACTTTTATGTGACTCAGTACTAATAGTAGATAAGAGCCTGAAGAGGGACATTTAGTATTTATTTACAAATTTCATATCTTCTTCTCAATTTTTATGACATTTCATACCAGTATCTTTTCTTTATTTTTCTTTTTTGTGACATATGCAATGTTATACATGACTTCTTGATTTGCAGCAGGATAAAAAGGTTACTGGATGACAGCGTTTAACACCTTACATTAATAACCATTGATCACCAAAGCACAGCGCGGTAATAAATGTAAAGAAAAGGGAAGAAAATAGCGTAATATAACATGTCTCGGAGGTGTTTTATCATAACACATATTTACACCTCATGAATTAGAGTAAATGTGTATAAAACAATACATAAGACAAGATTAGTTCTTTTCATATCAGAAACAAGAGTAAAATGTCTAATTCTGGTCTGCTACATTAGATCAAATGAAGCAAGATACACAGGGTGTGTTAATTTGCACATGTTCCACAAAAAGGTTGAAAAAAACAATCAGATTTTCATATCAAAGAAGTTTCAAGCAACACAAGGAAGCGAAATCTCCAGAATCACAGGTTCACAAAGACTCCACACTTTCTTCAAAAGTTTCTTTACTTCTGTGAACTTTTTTCAACTCCAGATGAACTACAGGCTCCACCTGACGGATGACAGGCGTACTAGGCCACAAGTTGAGTCATCACAGAATCTCGAAGATTGGAGAATCAGAGGCAATGAGAACTCAAGAGAAAGAGAGAGAGAGAGATTGAGGCTGAGTGACACAAGTTAGTAATTGTGACTGTCACTTTGGAGTGCACTGATTTCTCAGCCGCGAGCATAAAAAGCTTCTAAGGTGTTTGTGGGTTGTAGGGGTGACCAGGGCAAGGAATTGTGGATTTGCCCAAAGAGTGTGACAGGCCAGGCCCTTGTAATTGTGTGGGAAGCATGGCAGTTGCACCTGAGGGTCCTGAGGGTGAGGCAAGAGGGTGAAGACCTGGGACAGGTTAATGAGAAGGATCATCATCAAGCAATGGAGCAGTGTCAGGCAGCAATGTCAGGGGCCAGAGCAGAACCACAGGCCATCACAAGCCAACTGCCTCCGTCTCTTTCTTTTAAACTTCTAGGTGATGATGCAGATTGCTTTTGCTGGCTGACAGAGCTCTGCTGACAGTGCTGTTGCTTGGGGCAGGTGTGCAATTGATAAGATGCTTGATTAAAGTGTCACTGATAGGTGTGCTCCAGCAAGCCCCCTCATTCAATGTAATTGTGAGGGCATCATGCAAGCATTGCTGTGGCCAGGTCCCCCTGTCACCCTGATCATTTGCCCATTGTTGGCCTCGTCCTCATTTCCCCACCTTCCACCTGCCTCGTTCTGGGCTTGACCAGTTGTCATAGCAACCGTCAAGCCATCAGCTCCTCTTTGACATTTCCTATATTTCCTATGAGACGCAATGTCGCTCCTCCGCTTGCCTCACCTCTGTTCGTGTGAGTGTTTGCGAGGTCGAAGCAATTTACACCAGTCAATCACCAGCGCCTTTTTAATTCTCTCCTTCGCACTTCTGCCTCCGCAGCTTCTTGGAGCCTTCTCCATCCTCGAGACGCTGCGTCAGATGCGACTTGCTTCTCTTCCACTCTCCGAGAACTAGTTTAGGTCCAACTGCGGCATCTTGAGTTACGTTCCAGATTGACTTCTGGCTTCTGTCCTTTCAAATATCTTATTTTTAATCAAAAGTTGACATTCCATTACTATTTCACAACAAGAATTAACATAATTTATGCCATGAACTAACATTGCTCCAGACCGAAGGCTGTACAGTAACATAATACATTAAATCAACATATTGAAGTGAGTGAGTGAGCGAGTTTGTGTTTTACGCCCCATCAGCACCAGTGTGGGCTATTTAGGGGCAATTTCAACATATTGAAAGAACAACTTTAGGGAATAAAGGACTGTCACTTTCTTGTCTTTGTTAAAGTGAGACTCAAGACAATATGCCTATTGAATAAATCTATAAAGGATTCCACCCTTCACTTTAAATCAAATATTTACTAGGTAAATCAGCTTGAACTATTAATAACCTATAAGAAGGCAGCTCAATAACTCTGGTGACTTTTTCATTGTTTTGGATCCAATGCACCGAGAGAAAAAGCTGTTAAAATATTTTGGGAAGCAGAGGTAAGGTCAGACAAATGCACTGCTCTTTCTGAGGAGACAAAGGGGAATTCTGAGCTTGTTATTCTTAAGCCAGAGTGCAAAGAACAGGAGGGAAGGGGAGGGAACAGAGCGAGACAGGGGAGGCACATGACCATAGATATATCAGCAGGGGAGGGTCAAATTTGTTTTAAGAGCATTTTTCTTCTGGCTATTTGCTTTTTACTCCAAGGATTCAAGACTGCAAGTGAGGAAACAAATAGCAGTGATGTTTAAATAAGATATGTGTCGAACATGATAGTGTGAGGGTCGTCTGACTTGTGTGGAACCAACTTGGAGGGGAGGTGTGAAGCCTTGAATAACCCAATGTCATTGGAAATGAGAATATGCTGTCTTATGCACAGCCAGACTTGGCCTATTCGCCCCATTGTGATGTGGGAAAGGTCTGTGTTTTGTAATCTTGAGAACGACAAAAAGGAGAAGATTGACAAAGAAAGAGAAAAAAGAGGAGAGAAAGAGAAAGAAAGATAAATAAAGAGGAGGGCAAAGAAAGGAGACCTTGAGAGAAGGTAGAATCACAAGAAGATCCATAGACCACTTCGATGGTGGGATACTCCCCAGGTTAATTGATTAAGTCATCGCTGTAACATTCGGGCAACATCCAGAGTGCAGGGCCGTTCTTTTATGTCTTTCTTACACTAAATTGTCTACTAAGTAACTTTAAAAGTACATTTCAAAGTACAACATTGTAACCCCATGTGACACTCCTTTATGGCATGCAAGACTGGAACCACAAATACATCCAAATTTAATTGGACTTGGTGAAATTTATATTACGTTTATATTGAAAACTACAATTCAGAATTCACCATTCTCGCCTTGAAAACTAACAGCTACTTTCAATGCCCTCTATGCCTTGCATTAGCACAACAAATATTAATTTCCTTTGGAACCAAATGAAAAGAAAGTTAAAATTGTACAAGAAAAGCACTTAAAAGCACTTAAAACAAACACAACTTCTGACAGGAATGCCATTTTGTTCAATTTAATTCTCATTTGTGAGACAAACATGCATAATTAGTGAAATTACATTATAATTACATATGAATCAGATTTCACCTCGAATCTAGTCCGTACATACAACATGACCATTATACATCAGAGGGGAATGCAGGAGGAATGCACAGCTTTGTGACTGGAATATGATATGCAACTATTTTCAGTTCTCCACCCAAAGATTAAATGGCCAAATTATGATGAAAAAACCTTTAATTACCAAAGTCACAATAAATCACTACTTCAATAAAAAGCTGTTTTCAATCATATATTTTACATACAGGCCTACGGGGTAGTCAGAAATTCTGAGAATCGACAGTACAGAACTACATTGTGATATTTTGTCACATAAATAAAGAAGAGAATCCCAGAGATACATACGACACACACAAGTAGAGTATAAATGGGAGGGGTTTCCAGTCGGATTTACAAGTTCAAATAGAGATATCCACTTTCCACACAGCCCACGTTTGCAGCAACACCCCTACATTTTCCAAATCATCCATGCCACTCTTTTTCTCCATTCTTCTATATCTAAATCTCTATATCTTTTTTTATTTATTCA
Organism: Platynereis dumerilii; assembly: GCA_026936325.1. Lineage (NCBI taxonomy): Eukaryota > Metazoa > Annelida > Polychaeta > Phyllodocida > Nereididae > Platynereis > Platynereis dumerilii. The sequence goes on from JAPTHN010000002.1 coordinate 95,054,340, forward strand.
TTTTTGTCTTTTTTCAACAATTGAACAAATATACAGAATAACAAAGGACCCTGTGACAAGATAAGACACATGGTGCAACTCTGTGTATTGTTCTGAATAATGTAGGCTGATCTTCTGTCAAAATGTCAGTCACAACTTGAAAACTTAAAATAACTTTCTCAACTCAAGTCAGCAATAATTTGGGATAAAGCTATCATAAGCATTTAAAAGACACCAGTCAAACTTATATAAGTCAGTTTTGACTATTATTCTTGGACATGCTTTATATTTCTATCATCATTAAAGCAGAGTTTGTCATTTCATTTTAAACTAATTTGACTATATATATATGTGATATGTTGTATCTCATTCTTACAAATTTACACTATTTCTATCAGAAACTCTCCCAGGAAATTAAGTCCAGAGAAGTGTTTTAAAATTTCACAATTTGAATTATTACCCGAATGTCTGAGAATCATCACTACAATCTACCCCTTATCAGATGCAAATGTGCTGCCATATTTTTGTAATAATTTATTAAAGTCACAATTTCCATAAAAATTGTTGCATCTCATGTTCAAGTCCTCAAACAAGACCAAACAACCCCCCCTTCCTCCCCATAAGTCACCCACTCCCTCAAAGTCACCCCCCCCCCTTGACTCCAACCCCACTACCTCGCAAAAGTCCTCACAGATCCATGAGAATCCCCTGAGCCAACATTGTACATTCTTTGCAGTGTGCACCTGTTTACATACATAATCACAGGCTTTTAAGGGTATCCACAGCATTCCTCCACTATGTTTGCTGACTCACATGCATAAAATACATCAGGCCTCTTTTTTTCCCAATTTTTTGCTCCCCTCTCTTCTTGACACTGCATTCATACTTTTCCCACTTGGGATTAGGCAAAGTAAACAGGCCACAAAATGCACATAGTCCCTCTTGATTCCCCCAAAACTAAGCAAGGACTTTTTAAAAAGACATCAGCTAAAGGACTTTAAAAACCCTCAAGATTCAAGTACAATGATGTCATCCCAGTGATGTGCTACCCAAAAAAGTTAACTCTTTTTTTAAAGATAAAACTTCATCATACTATTAAAGCATTAACATGAAAAAAGTTAAAACACAAAAGCTGTTACTTAGCAGTAAGGACATACATGTACAAATCTGTACATAAACAACCAGAAAAACAACGATAGTCAAAACATCCCATTTAAAAATTTGTACAAAATACATTTAAGTACACCAAAAATTGTTGACTTTTTTGAAAATGTTTTCCTATTGAAAAATGACAAAGAAAACCAAGGGAAATTTCTAGAATCTAAGATAAGAATGAAGGAGAATCCAAGAAAGAATGCAAGATAGAATTCAAGAATAATTGAAGAATGAATTTTTTAGAGACAAGGATGAGGAGATGAGATGAATGATACAGGCTCCAAATTGAAACAGCATTTGCAAAAAACAGATTCAATGAAAAGTGGCACTCACCATTGAGGGAAGATGCCAATGGATCTGTCACGTCTATCGCCAACACCTTCCAGTCAGTTTCGCCTGAAAATCAAAAGCAACACACAAATCAAGAGGAGTTCACAAAAGGCCTTTGTCCGAAGAGTATCAATGACACTCTTCACACAACCAATTCACTCTTTCACACCTTCACAAATGAATCACATTGCACACAACAATTGTCAGTTTTACAAGCTTCACAAACTAAATATTTTTTAATACACCATTAAAGAATTAACTGAAGATTTTCTATTTTTTTTTTTAATCTTCAGGAAAAATCTGCATTTTTCTCATCAGTTAGAATTGAAAGAGACAAATCTCATGGATCAGAAGGAATCAGAAGCTGCCATGGTAAAATCTCTTCACGCAGGGAAACGCCTGAACATGGGAGAGAACTAACAGGTGCTGCCCTCTCGTGTAAATGGACGTAGTACAATGAGAGAGCAGTATTGCTCTATCAAGTGTCAGGACTCAGGAGTTCCACCACATAAAACAACATTTTGAACTTGTTGAGATTACTTAAGAAGGTATACGAGGGAAAACATTTGAAAAAATAAAGAGTAAATAATTCAATAAATTTTAATTGCTACCTTCATTTATATACATACACTTGTGTAATTTTATGTGATATGCACTTTCTAACAAACAATTGTGACGGAGTGATAGAAATTCCCCAAATACTAGAAAAGGAAGATATCTTCAACAATTAGCATATATCAGCTTTATACATGTAATCCTGTGAACACAAGAAAACATCAATCAACACTAAAATAGATACATAATCACTTTAATGATTTATATACTGACCTTCATCAATCAGGGCCATTACTCCTAACGCTTTGACTTGAACGACAGCTCCTCTCTTATGAACCTGAAAGAAAACAAATGAAAAGTTCGTTCAAGTTATAATAAAGTGATAATTAAACATAACACTGTATGTACAGGCAATGAAATAGACAGCCTTAATCTATTTGAAGTAATTTAAGGATGACTTACCTTGAAACCTATTTCACACACATCAATTGGATCGTTGTCGCCCTTGCAGCCTGTGTTGGGGTCTGTGTGGTTGGGATCTTCCCAGGTCTGTTAAAAATTAAATATTTGCAATCAACTCGAGTTCATTTTAGTTTTTGAATGTCAATGGCCCAATACACAGGAGCATTACACAAACTTGCAGTAGCTTCATTGAATATAGTTCATTTTAGTTCAGGTTCGCAAAAAACCTTATCTTGAAAAAATGTCATCCTATTTCACTTATCAAAACAATTTAAGTGCTGATTTATTATCATATTATTTTCTGAGCAAAATAAGGTTTCACAATCAACTCCCCAGTGCCTTGATCACAAGGTGGAGCCACTAGTACCAAGCCAGCATCCACCAGAGGACACTATCCATCCAATGCACAATTTACACCAGAGGGCAGCAGCACCTAGTACTCACCTGAGGTAGAGCTCCATAGTTCCAGATGTAACCATGATGGGGGAAACAATTGTGTACATATCTTAAGTTTCCTTTCTTGGTGTCTTGTTTGATTGGGTTCATTTTGGCTTTGGTGTCAATCTGCAATGAAAGAAAGGTTTATGTACAGAAACAATATAAATTGCATCATCATTACAAGTCTGCATCATCATTACAAGTCTACAACAGCATCGAACACCCGGGATCGAACACTTCCTTTATAAAGGCGACAATGACTTCACTCCTTTGGCACTTCACAGATACAAAATCAAGTTAACATTTTTCGCAATAAACAGGTATTTTAAGAAATACTTCCGAGGAGAGCTTCAAATTACTTGCATTTGATAAATACCATAGCTGAGTATTCTTTAAACTCAACATCAATGACAGCAATGTATGATCATGTCCCACATACATATCATCAACCTGATAATCACCTACATCACTGTTGTCAGTATTGTTTGACCAATTCACTACCTAAAACAATATAGGTTTAGTGATTTAAGGCAAGGATGTCACAGCATCTTGTGGCCATCAATGCAGGGAGGGGAAGCACACCTGTATCATCTACAGTTTCAGCACCTGGGCCGCCTCACCTTCCCTTTGATCTTGTCTATTAACTTCCTTTGATGTGGCCAGGTAGACCAGGTAAACCATAAAAATCATCACTTCAACTTCAGGAACCAAGATTGCACCTTCATGCATGAGGTATTCCCATCGTTAAGGAATATACCATCACATGGTTTGGAAGATGTGGCAGAATTCAGACAAGAATGGACGGGAGAAAAAACCAATCAATTCACCTGGTCTATTTCGCCAAACCATAAACCACACTGCAATGTGACAGCATACAATACAGCAATCACAGACAGTTACACTGAATGAGGGGAGGCATATAACATTGTTTGATGACAGTCCTAATTCCTGCAACATGGGACATTCTGTTATTTACTTCCAACTAATTTGTGTGCCTTGTACATCAAACTGTGCGGCAAGTATGCCACTGCTATGATAGAACTAAATACTGTGGATCACAAAAATTTGGCTTGTGTTGACATTGTTGAAGCTATTTCTTACAAGTGGTATGGTCTATGGTGACATCATGAAATTTGATACAACTTTATTTTGTTGTTCAATCATTGCAGGATTCAAACTTTTTAAACTTTTAATAATGCTTGATAAGTTGTGTAGATGTAATCATTAGAAATTCAGAAGACTGTTTTAAAATTGCACAACATACTTAAGAGTTGTTTAAGACTTTTTTAAGACTCACTAAAGCTAAAATGATTAGACACTCTGCCAAATAAAATTTCATTACCGAAGATATAATCGACATTATATCACACAAACGCAGGGTTTAAATAGTTCCAAACCCTACATTTATATGATGTTAATGACATTACTAATGAACCTAGTCAGAGCAATAATCACATGTTTTGGTATAATTAATTGATCCATTTCCTACACACAGGTAATCACACTTTCAATATAAGTAATCAATATCGATCACCCAAGATTAAAAGGCCATTTATTAGCTATTTGAGGTTCAGGTAAACATTGCCACCTCAGTGTACAGGACAAGACTACAGGTATTAACTGACCAACTGCCAATGAGCAAAGCAAAAACCAAGGCTAAAAAGTTCAGCACAAAGCTTTCATTTTTGTTGTTAATCATTTGGTATTTGTGGTAGCTCTCTGAAATTTACATATATCCAAGCCATAATGGCACTGGTATGAAATTTAGAATGTCATTATCCTTCACAACTTTTTTTTCAAACAGTCAAATAAATTATCTAGATTGATTGTCTAATGTGTATACTGTTATGCCAATTGTTTTGACATATTTAAGTTATTTAACCTCACATCTACGGATTCTAGAACTAGACAGAAAATTACGCTCTAATAGCCCTTTTTTAGGACAGATGCATAATCTGGGACCAATTCTAGAACTACAAAAAAAATCCTCAGAAATCTAGAATATATAGGACTATACTGCATTGAACTATTGAACAGCGGTGTTTCATTTATGAAGTTGTTGAACTGATCATAAAGAGATTACTGGCAATCAGTGGAACATATTTCCTTCAGAAAACAAGTATCTTTATCTATTAAAGTACAGTTCCAGGAACTGCAATATGGACAAAATCGAGAACACCATTCTTAAGATGATCCGTGACGACCCTGACCCCTCAAGCTGGTGGAACAAACCCTCCAAGCAGAGAGAAGAAATACCATGACAGGAGGAAATAAAAAAGAAATCAACAACTACATGAATGGGAAAATGATGGAAATGATCATGGAAGGGACCAACAAGACAAAAACCAAGTTCTCGCTGGACAACAAAAGAAACGCAAGACCAGGATGGAGAGCAATATATCTGGACCAATGCACCCAAGTGGAAGCCAGCATAATCTTCAAGGCATGGACCAGGATGCTGGAAGTAAAAGGCAACTACAGGAGTGAGTGAGTTTTTGTTTTACGCCCCATCAGTGTGGGCTATTTAGAGGCAAGGCCAACTAAAGGAACACGTTCCAGGACACCCTGTGCAGAATATGAAAGGTTGAGGAAGAAAACCAGGAACATGTCCTGAAAACATGCAAAGAAATAAATAGGACCACCTACGGACTGACCACAACCAGGATATATTCCAAGAGGACTCGGCAAGAATAAAAGAAACGGCTGAAAAAAATATAAAAGATCATGGACTTAATTGGGTGCAGCTCCCCCTAGCGGGCAGAGCGACCTGGCAGATCAGGCCGAGCACACAAACTGAACTGAACTGAGGAAGACACTAGCAACAACTGTGATGACATATGACATAATATTTAGAAACTTGTCATTGCAAAAAATGTCAAAGAGGGATCAGATTTTCCAGATCATAAAAGTTTTAGTTCTAAATATCGATCGTAAGCGGGGGCATGATCTCCAGGGAAAATGAGTTTTTTTTAAAATAAATGATTTCTTGCTTACTTTTGATGAAATATATCAATTCTTTCTGGGCAGTCTTGAAATAGATAATTTCCGTTGGGAATATTTCTCTACGGGATGTTTGATTCAGAAACGAATATTTGGGACGTCTCACATTTGAAATAAGTAATAATCACTGTCGCCATGATGGCGAAATAAAAATGATTTCCGGAATCTCCAAGACACCCCCCCCCCCCTCCCGAAAGGTTCACTGACAGCACTTGGACACAAATAGACCTATTTCGTTGAATGGCCTGAACATTGACTCCAGATAACTTTTTTGCAATTCTGCGATTCTTAATTTCCTTTTCACACATAGGAGATGTATACACTCTAAATCCAAAGACACAACTTTCAAAATTTAACTGAAAGGATTACCAAGTTATAAAGCTTTAAAGTTACATTAAAATGCACTAAAATACTCCAGCTTGGAGTCACCTTGGCTGGACCAATCAGAGGCAAGGGCGGAAAATCTGTTAGCCAATGGGATTTAAGTATTCAACACTTTTCCCCTTGCGTTAACTGAGAGAACCAACCCTGAAATTGGTCTATTGTAGATAAGCATTGGAGGCAGTGGCAAACTGGCGCAGTACGTCTCATCTGTCATTCTTTCGAAGGTCATTCTCCTGCCGAGGGCTGCCCTTGGGACAGAATCTACAGTAATTTAAGACAGCTTAAATCCCGAAGGATGGTCTTTTACATGCCCCAGTATACTTTATTTGGTCTTTTTCATGCCAATTTAATAAGTTGTGTGTCAATTATAACTTTCAGAGGGCAATGGAAGGCCTGAAAAATGAGGAATGTAGTCAAAGAAGACAGAGAGCCTTGAAATAAAGACCTGTGTCACAAATCCATTGTTAAGATGAGATTTCATGTCTAGTATTGCTATATATACATGATCAGAACAGTAGCATATAATATCTTAGTGGAGATTTACGATTTCCTTAATCAGCCTTTGGAATCTGCCACACTTCAAGACCACTTGAAGTACAATTAGTACATCTTGTGGAATTTGACCTTTCACCATGAAAAGGTGATAGCGACGGAATGAGAACATCGAAGAATTACAAATTCACAATCACTAAGAAATTTGTAACCCCCCCCCCCCCCAAAGCTCAAATTCTCAATGATAACATTATTGTTTGCTTATAATGGGTTACCATTTGGTCATTTCATGACATGTTTTCAGAATAAAATAGATTGCTGTAAACAGACCAATGGCCACAATCCCATTCTGAGTACTTCCAAGTGCTCAGATGCATTGCCAAATCTGCTTGATTGTGCACATGTGGTGTATAATATAACCATTACAAATCTACTTATGTGTACTTTGTGTTACATACTGTACATATTAGTGTTATTATAGTTATATTATAGGTAACTTTATCTACAGAGTGATAATAATTAAATAATCTATAGGGCCAGCTGGTGAGTGGGACATGAGAGAATGCAATTGACTTTGAGGCTTGTAGCATCCCTGCATGGTGGCATTGATGATGGCATTGATGAGGATGCTGCTGAAGCTGTTCTGCTACGGAGCATGCTGAGTGATGGGGAAAGAGCAGGTCTACGAAACTGATCAATACTCGACCAAAATCAGTCGGGGAGTCCTGTAGCAGAGTCCTGTAGCAGAGCCAGAGGACTCGGTGCCCTTGTATGTTGTGACTGGTGTGGTTTTGTGTTATGGAGCAAGCCGATACAGGTTATTGAGAGACAGCTCTATTTCCAGGAAAACAGATTGAGTAATCAAATACAACTAGCCGATAATGAAAGAATGATCCATTCCAATAAAATCGCTATACCAGAAGAGCTTTCTCAAAGCGTGACAAAAATATAAAAATTATAAGCAAGGAGAACTAGAGGGAAATTATAGATTGAGGGGCTGTCTACAACAAGACATGAAGAGTAAATTTGAATGCAGGGCCATGGACTCTTTTCAAATCAAATCTATGTCATTCATACAATCTTATCAAAATTTCTACTACAAATTACAAATATATCCTCAGAATGAATTAATGGGGCTCTAGCCGTTTAACATTCTGTATTTTAAATGCACTTGGTAGGCCAATTAGGACAGGAGGAGAACATCGCAATAAGGCGAAGGATGATTGAAACTGCTTTCCAGCATAGGTCTAGATGACCAAGCCCGAGGTTGGATGCTACCACAGACCAGACCATTTCCCCCCCCCCTTTACACCCAGCTTGGAAAAATGAGCCAGGAAGCTTTTCTTGCCCTACCCCACACCATGGAAACTTACACTATGGTATTTAAAGGAAAAGTAAGAAGTTTCTCTAATTAACTACACCATGAAACATTGAGAAATTAAAATGAGGTTAGAGTTCAAAAGACAAGACAATATAGCTAGGACATTGAAGACCAGGGAATTCATATATTACAAGTGTCAATGGTTTCATGAATAATGTCACATAGAAAAAGACCAGAACAAATAATCTGGAAATAAAATAACACTTATTATTGGTGTACTATATTCACTATCACAAAATTATGATAACTGCATCTGCTTCACTTTGTAGTTAAGCAACTAACATAGTTTTTCAAATTAGGACAGTGCAAGAAAAAGAACCACTATTTTCAAAGATTCACAAGTGATAACAATGACAATATATACACAATATCAAACAATCTTTCCATGAAAGAGTTATGAAAAAAAAAAAGAATGACATCGTCTTTCTTAAAATATATCACAATAAATAGTACTGTACACTACAAAAAGTTGCTAATAGCAATTAAAACTGAATTATCAAGTCAAGAGTAGAGTCCCAGTGGCCGATAAAAATTTTATGACAAGTGCACTTAGAATAAATGAACAATTTTAAACGGATAGAGAAGTAACCGGTTCCTGAACTTGCCAGGTCTACAAGATTGTTTGAAATAATTTCAAGCTCATAGCAGAACAGGATTATGAAAATACAAATTTGTAAGTAGGCTCAGCATCAATTTTACAAATTATAAGTAAAAATTTGTGCAAAACATACAACAATTTTCAGTAAAGCATGTGTCCTGAGTATAACTTAACCAAGACACTGTTCAAAGTTTATGGTCAAAAAATTGGAAAAAAAAGGTATGATGACCACAGCCAGTACCAGCTGGCAGGTATGAACACTTTAGATGACAGTGTACTGAATCGATACACACCATACTGGTAAGACGGTCAAAAAGAGTCGATTGACAAAGACTTGGCACCTACTCCACATCAGGAGAGACATGTAGCTTCCATCAGTCAATTCTCAAATATGCCGCTAGAAGTACTAAAAGATTAGAATAGAACAGGACAGAGCACTTTTATAACAAAAGTTTCATAAACACTTGTACATTGTATTAAAGCACCTTGATAAAAGTGTTGACAACGCTGGCATGCACTGGCCGACTGCTACTGGTATTAAACTTTTCATCCCTTACAAGTTATGAGAGCAAACTAGACACTACACACTAGTACACAGACAGGGCTTCAAGCGACTCATTTTTGAAAGTGTGACATCATTTATAACTTCATAAGATAAAATATTTGATATCATCAACAGCAGCATGGCACCTTAATAATCCTTATCTTGTACCGCAGCAAAAATAATGGAGAGAATGGTTGTTCCAGTTACATAAAATTTTAACTATATATCATAATAGGCGGCCCTCCAGCAGTGGCACAAAGTGCTATGGAAGGTTCTCCTGTCTTGACATAAATATGCATTCTATTGTTTGTATTAGGCGCCTGGTGGGCAGATGTAATAGTGAGAAGGGCAATTAATAGTTTTGCATTAAAAACTTTGTATAAAGTCATATTTCGATGGAATTTTGTTTAAAAATGCTTCTTTATGGAGGCGGGTGGGCTGTTATTAAGCACTTAGAAAATATGGTAAATAACTACTTTTCTAAACAGAAATCAATTATGTCCAAGTGTGAATCAGCTAACAATTGTCCAACTTGATCACCACAAGATGCACTTTCTGCTCGCGGAATGCAAATAGGGCTATGAATTTTTCGACCCAAATGGACCAAAAGTAAAGACTATTCTTACAGTTGATTGAAACTTACCTCCATTTTGGCATTGGTCCATCGCGGCACCTCCACGACCATATTGAACACATTGTTTTCACTGTTGGCAAAGAGTGGAATGTCGTGGAAGGGTGAAACTACTACGCCATCAGAATTCTCTGCAACATAAGAAATTACTCATAAGTTGTTTTTGGACTACTATTTCATTTATATTCATAGTCTGCTATGAGTGATACAAATGACGATGATACGATACGATACGATATATATTTATTTGACATTAGCGAAATGAAGATGACCAGTACAATATCATCATGAATTTGCAATCACATTATTATTTAGTTGAGCAATTACAGGAATTATTTGGTTCTTTATAACTTTGCGAATTTGTATTTCATGGACTAACAGTGATTAGGGTAAACTTGACAATACAAGTTTTAACATTGTCACATTCTGTTTTAGTAAACATGGCTAAGCATTTCTCATCTTGATTAAGTTCAGAAATTTTCTTCATCCTCTTGACAAATATGCGTTGAATATGTATATGCATTGAATATGTATTACCATATCTAGTTATGTACACATTTCGCGATACTAGTCATACAACATCAAGACCTATTGAGTTCATATTAACAAATAGTCAAACACATCTTTTGCTAATTTTAATGCAATACATAAGCTGAAAGATTTGCTAATACCGGCACTAGCTTATTTTTCAAAACTGACATCATGAAATTGACATAGATCATTTTTAATTAATACTACGCAATATTTTTATTTGCACAAGCAAAGCTTAATTTTTCAAAAAAATAAAAATTCCCAAAAATGTCACATATTAAATCATCTCTGATCTAAATTTTTGCTTTTATTGACAGATTTAATGTCATTACCTGATGATATTTACTTCGGTATTTTATCTTTGCAAAACTCATCTGTCATCACAAGAAGTAGATCAAGCAAAATCAAAGCATAAAGCATGCAACATATAACAAGGACAGTGAGCATTGCCGAAAAAAACATCTGACAGCGAAGAACAACTTTTCGCTACTTCATGGATCAAAAAGGTTATATTCCAAATCTAAAACTATTTCAAGGTCATTACATTGGGGGGGGGGATCTATCGCTTTACGGAAAACGTAGTTCGCGACATAACGTGACTGCGCGCTCATTAAATTAACGTGTAAAAAGACATACACAACTTATAAAAGACCTTAAATATGTTAACATGATTCGGCGACGCAAGTTTAAAGTCTACGGTAAACGATTGCTGTTTATGCATGGATGGCAGTGTTGGAGGTCTCGAGGCCGGCCTCGTCCTCGAGGCCGGCCTCGGGGCCTTATTTTGATGGCCTCGGCCTTGCCTCGGTCTCGGATGCCAAATCCTTGCCCTTGCCTCTGTCTCGGGTGTCTTTGGTTGAGTGATGGTGGCCTCTGGACCGGCCTCGTCCTCAAGGCCTGCCTCGAGGCCATATTTTGATGGCCTCGGCCTCGCCTTGGCCTCGGAGGTTCATGCCTCGGTCTTGGTCTTGGCCTCGGATGTCCCGGCCTCGACTACATCACTGATGGTAACTAGCCACAATCATATGGTCGTGGTTAATGTGAGTTGTCTGTTGATATTGTCGTATTGAAACACAGACATCCATACACCAGATTGACAAGGAGTCAAGGATGTTTGTACTACTTTGTGGCAGGCATTTTGGCAGCCATCTTGGATTTGTCCCAATACTCGTGATGCCAACCAACAACCCTCCTATGCAGCAACATGTTTGAAGATGCCATCAACAAGCAAGTGTCAATATACAATTTCACAACTTTTTACATATACATATATATATATATAAGCTAATTTTACAGTGAATAATTCAGCTAGTGGCAGCCATTTGGTGACCATCTTGAATTTCTCCATTGCTCATGACCATGATGATGATGCCCGCCAACATGATGCTAAACCCCATGATGCCAATCTTCACTTTAATGTTATGAGAAATAGGAAGGTCATAGTAATTGGGCACTTACACAAACCTTAACTGGACACAATGATGCAGATAACTGAATGACAATTATGGCATAATTTGCTTGCCTCAATGCAGTATCATGCTCTTATAACCAGATTTCTAGTCATCACTATTGACTGCGAAGTGTGGATAAAACAATCTTTTCAAATTTCCAACCTTAGGGTAAGGTGGGGGAAATCCGGCCCCCTTTTATTCACGTGGCAAATCCGGCCCTTTGATGGTTTAAGTAATTGTACTAATTGTGATGAACATAACTTGAGGATTAAACTGTATCTGCACAAAAGAAAAACAAGGTCAAATTGTTGGATTGTTTTTGAAACAATCTAACAAAGTGACCCTAATCATATGTTTGTTTGTTTGATACTGTTTTTAATATACTTGTTGCTGATTTTAATCTTTGGGGCTGGAATTGCCCCGGGGCCGGATTTCCCCCACCTTACCCTACAGTGCAGAGCTTTCAAGAGTTCCATAACCATGAGGTGGTCAATATCTAAATTGATGTGAGTACTTAAAGGACAACTTGCAAACCTAAATCACACTCATTTCACTCGTGCAGTCACTAGATCAACCATGAAAAAAAATTCTACACAGACAGCTCCAATGATAACATCGTCACAAACATTAGTTGGGAGACCAATTTGTCAATATCAAGTACCATTAACAACACTGTTGCAAACTTTCCAATCAGATTGAAAGTTCCTAATACAAACCTCTATGATTATATAATTATATGTAAATACTAAATCTCGAGAACATGAGTCAGTTTGGATGCAGCGACTGATTGGGGTTAAGAATGGAGATGATATTACATGGCATCCCCAAGGAAAATTTATTCGGTACCAGAAGTCTTCAACATCACAGTAGCTATGCTGATGAAGCGCACGTAGCACTGATTGCTGAACTGAAATTGGTACTCTGGAGACAGCAAAGAAAGGCAAAAGACTTTCTCAGTTTTGCTGAGACAAAACAGCTAATTGACTTCTTATGTACCATGTAACTGTCTGTTTATTTAATATTTATAATTTTCACATTTACAAATATGTACCTAGAGTAGGAAATAAATATATATAATTAGATAAATTAACAGCATATACGATGTGCTTCTATCAGACTTCCAATTGAAATTGCCACCCCACCATTCACACAACATTGTATAGAGCACAATTACTTACTGAAGAAGAAGTTGTAGGTCTCTGTATACTCACAACCACGCTCCTCAGTAACGTAAGGAACAGAGGAGTTTGCTGACGCAGCTTGCACCTCACCTTGCAAGCATAATGCCAGGCCCACCAAAACTAGACAAAAGTTAAAACCAAATTATAAATCACCTGCAACATGCAGCACCAAAATATTTTCAAGTCAAAAATTTCATACTCTCTTTTTTCTTCAAAAATGCCAGTTGTGTGCAATTCAGTAATAAGCAAAAGCCAGTTCTTTAGAAGCGTTATAATATAAACTACAATGCAGAATGAATATACTAGGGCTATCACAATTACAGAATTTCAAAATTTATCTTTGGATTGCCTAAAGTTTAATCGTTTTCGATTAATCGCCATTTTCCCACCATTCTGAAGGCAGGGAATAGTTCTGTTCATTTTTACAACATTGTCTTCAAGCAGAACCAAGAAACTGAGATATTCCATTGAAAATGCTAATTGCAATTAGCCTCTTATCTGCTTCAAGGTACTATAACCAATCCAATTAGCCAATCCAGTTGCAATTCGCTCTAAACATCCGGGAATTGAAAGCCATACAATGCCTTCCAGGTACACTAACAGACTGATCAAATTGGCAGCTAGGGATGCACCGAGGCCAATTTATCACTTCCAACCCCAAATACCGATGCCAGTATTTTGTGGCTGATACCATTCCGATACCGATACCATTGGTTGTATGCGTGGCAGCGTCTCTGATTCGATACCCATACTGCTATATAGTATTTGGTGCTGGATTAATACCGATACCAAGTATCAGATTGGTGCATCCCTATCATTCCTATTGGCAGTGATTAATCTGTTAATTGCGAGAGCCCTAGAATTAAAGATACATTGTACATTTCTAAATTTGAAGGCAGAAATATTTGTGGTATTCACACAATAAGACATCCTTTGATTTAAAAAAAAAACAAGCAAAATTCAGTGAAGAATGCTCACATGTTAATCTCCTGACTGTTTCCATAATTCCACAGCTAAGCATATTTCTTGCAACTGCACTGCTGAAAAGTCCTACACTGACAAGATATTACTTATGCTGTCCTGGTGTCCTATATAGGCTGCAGCCACTCAGTGCCTTCTACCTCAACATGCTCAAGAAGCAGTTTACATATTCACTCATGACCACCTGATAAACCAGTCAGATTGTATAAGGTTGTATCTGCCCACTTGTGCACATTCTGCAAATTTCAAAAATACCGTGCAAAGCACTGGAACGTTCGAATCTCAAGTTAATGAGAATAAAAATTTGTTAGTCTATTCAAAGTATGATGACGTCCCCCTGGACAGATTGTGCAACTTCATATCGTCATCAGCTCACAATCAGCAAATACAGACTTTGTAAAGACAAGGGCCAGTCAGAAGACAAGGATCCATCCCTCCCTCCCACGGAGAACAATTATAGTCAAGTCTTTTTTTTTCGGCAGTAAGTTTTTGGCTGATAATTAAAAACATACCTTACTCTTGACAAAAATACTTGTCTCCCCCTGTTCCTGACACCTTGACCAAGCAGTTTCATAAAGATTTAGAAGTATTGGCATGTTGTAGCCCTGGTTTTGAGGTAATCCCATTGGAATAACATTGCTGTCAACACAGCTCAAGAAGCCATTTTCTTCTATTGCTGCCGTTGTGACGTCACCATTGTTTCAGTGATGTCATAAAGCCAACAATGCTGATGACGTCACAACAAAAGGCTAAGAATAGCTCTAAATGTGTTGACGAGCAGCAGAAATTTAACATTGTAAGTGCCTGTATGATGAAGCTGGGGTGTTAGAGGACACATATTTAATCCAAATCTTGCTTGGTCATGGTGTACTCAGTCAAATAAACCAACAAGAATCCATGGATTCAAAACCGGCCTTTGGCAATTGTATATTCGGGATTGAAATCATGAAGAGGGTGATTTATATAATTATTACATGGATTGTTTTGTATTGAGCAGTGATAGCCAGACTGATAGTGTTTGCTGCATGCCATTAAACTTTGAGGGGAACCCCTTAGCAAATGCCTATACCAAATTTCAGAACTGCAAGTGAAATACTAAAGTCACAGTGGGCAATTTAAAACATGGTGGCCATTTTGACAGCCATCTTGGATTTTTCCAAAAATTTCTGAGGGGAACCCCTAAGTGAATCCCTGTATCATATTTCATAAATCTAAATGAAATACTAAGGTCACAATGGGCAATTCAAAATATGGCGTCCATTTTGGCAGCCATCTTGGATTTTACCAACAATTTTTGAGTGGAAGCCCTAAGTAAATCCCTGTATCAAATTTCATAAATCTAAATGAAATACTAAAGTCACAGTGGGTATTTTAAAATATGGCGGGCATTTTGGCAGCCATCTTGGATTTTTCCAAAAATTTTTGAGGGGAACCCCTTAGTGAATCCCTGTACCAAATTTCATAAATCTAAGTGAAATACTAAGGTCACAATGGGCAATTTAAAATATGGCGGCCATTTTGGCAGCCATCTTGGATTTTTCCAAAAATTTTTTTGGGGAACCCCTTAGTGAATCCCTGTACCAAATTTCATAAATCTAGATGAAATACTAAGGTCACAGTGGGCAACTCCAAATATGGCGGCCATTTTGGCAGCCATCTTGGATTTTTCCAAAAATTTCTGAGGGGGACCCCTAAGTGAATCCCTATACCAAATTTCATAAATCTAAGTGAAAAAGTAAAGTCACAGTGGGCAATTCAAAATATGGCGGCCATTTTGGCAGCCATCTTGGATTTTTCCAAAACTTTCTGAGGGAGACCCCAAAGTGAAACCCTATACTAAATTTCATAAATCCAAGTGAAATACTAAAGTCGCAATGGGCAATTCAAAATGTGTTGACAAGAAAAGTGGACAAGTGGACAAGTTTACACATGGACAAGTGGACAAGAGCCCCATTTCACCTTAAGCCCTCCTCTATTAACCGGTTAAAAATTAAACATCAGACTTAATCATGGATTGTTTCATTGGCTAAAAACTTACTGCCAAAATAAAATGTCTTAACTTTTAACTACTCCGACTTAGGGATGTCATTGAAAACAACTTTTTCCATTGCGATAATCGGGAAAAATTTTCTGATGCACCGAAGTATCAATATCTTTACAAATACCTAGAGAAACGGCAAAATCCAAACTTTATTTGCTTTTTTTTTAAATCACAAGAATTCTGAATTTGCCTCACTCCTGTCCGCCATATTGAATCGCAGTCTCTTCCAACGAGATTATTCATGACGAAAGCAAAAGTTGTCACCCAGCGTCTCAGTACAAAGGGTATCGTAATAGGTGAGGGTATCGTAATAGGTGAGAGATTCTCAACTAAAAAGCCGCTACATCAACAATGTTCACATTTGATTAGTGAAGATTGCTGCCTCTGCCGGGATGGGAATTGTTTCATTTTGACATGTCTGCAGGAGTATGGAACTCACCATGTCAAGACAACCTACTGTTGGTTACTGTCTGTTATCTGTTGGCAAGCTTCTTCTGTTGTTGTGATAAACTCGTCAACTGGAAGTCGGTCTGGTGTAACTGCGAAATTTAGGCCCTTCTCCAAAACTCGTTTTTCGGCATTTGAAAGTTCATGTGATGACATATTGATCACCCATCTGTTCTTGTTAATGATGTTCACTGGTGTTGAGTCCATTTTCTTGGTTAATTCCATAAATTTTCTTCTTTGGTGATCTTTTGTGGCAGTAAACTCTCGTTCGTATTATTTGTTCACATGTTCCAAGATGGCGGTTTGTACTAGCCCTGGGATTCACGTGTGCTAGCACGTGGGTCATGGGTCGCTACATTGGAAAAAAAGATTTTCAACAAGGGTTTAGGAGAAAGGCTGTAGCTAAATTTTCAAGGAATTACTTATATTGTGTGTTGGTATATTATCAGTAGACAATTTTTGCTGCTGATAGCACATATTTTCAATTTTGTGAGAACAGTGAAACTTACAATACAAAGGTATTGAAGTTGAGCTTAGTGATTTTTAACCGACCTATCGGCGGTTTTTAGAGGGGGGCAAAGGGGGGTGGGAAGTGATAAGGGAAAAGGGGATTGAAAGTGGGTTGTCTGCTTTTGACTAATTATGAGATTGGCCTGAAACTTGGCAAATGCCCAACAAACTGTGTAACTTTTTCATGTGACCATTTATATGTGACACAAATGAAGTTCTGGCATAGCAATGACATCTGTGTATGTTGTTATTTCATCAGTTTCATAGTTATTTCTGTGGAACATCTAAATGTTTGCCTCTTCAAATGTTTGCCATGTTTGCTGTTTACCTAGTAGTAGTATTAGGCTGACCAATCAGGGAACTGGGTGTAGGTCATGTGACACCAACTTGTAACCACATGGACTCTACCATGTTGGGTGAGGGGGGGAGGGTAGGATTCCTATCTTGTGAATGGAGGGAATTTACCTAAAAACATACACATTTCATGAGGTCTGCTTTGTGTTGAGAGGTTATTTGGGAACGTTAAGCCACACTAGTTTCGGAAAGCTGGTATTGATAGCATGAAATGAAAGAACTCTCCCAAGTTAATGTAAATGTGGCCCTGCCCTTCCCAAAACACTGGATGTTGACTTTTGGAACCACTGGAGTGGAACCATTTTCCCAGAATCATGTGCAGGACAACCAGAGTAATAGTGAAAGCCAATGGTGGGCCCAGGCCTCAGTACTAATTAATGAAGTCCAGCATTAGAGCTAGTGGAGCACCTGCCACCTTGTGGATCTTGTGGATTTCTTTGGATGTTGATTTGATCTAATTATTCTTTATTCAATTGGAACATTTTTATTGCAAATTGTTTGAAATCAAATAATAGATAAATTTATAAATGGTTGTTCAATTAAATTGAAATGGATAGTTTATCAGCCCAGCCTATATACATGAGGTCTGAAAATACAGCTCAGGCTGTTCAGCCTCAGCACTTCATTGAGTAGCATGGATGCTGCTCAGGACAGCTCAACCTTTTGAAATAGCTGACAAGCATTTGAAATTTCATTATCTAATAATAATAACAAAAAATCCTCTAGATTGTTTTCATATTACCAGAATCTTCATTTCAATTTATGTGACAATCAGGTGATTTGGAAATTGCATTATCTAGTAATAAAAACAAAAAATCCCCTAGATTGTTTTCAAATTACCAGAATCTTCATTTCAATTTATGTGACAATCAGGTCATTTTTAACCGGCCTAACAGCGGAGGCCGGTTAATACAGGAGCTGTAAATGGATCAGGTGAAACCATGAACAGTAGGCATAAACTGCAACCACAAGCTTGCAACCACAAACCAGATGTAAACCACGTTTGGCCATGACAGACAAGGTTTTCCCCGATTGTGACCTTAATATTTCACTTACAGTTATGAAATTTGGTACTGGTATGGGACTCTAGGTATGGATTGGGAACATGTCGAGAAGTCCAAGATGGCTGCCATTTTGTGGCGGCCATTTTGGCAGCAATTTTTCCTCATTCTTGAACTGACTATTGTGACCTTAATATTTCACCAACAGTTATGAAACTTGTTACAGGTATGGGACTCCGGGTATGGATTGGGAACATGTCGAGAAATCCAAGATGGCTGCCGTTTTGTGGCGGCCATTTTGACAGCCATCTTTCTTTATTCTTGAACTGCCCATTGTGACCTTAATATGTCACTTGCAGTTATGAAATTTGGTACAGGTATGGGCCTCTGGGTATGGATTGGGAACATGTCGAGAAATCCAAGATGGCTGCCGTTTTGTGGTGGCCATTTTGGCAGCAATCTTTCTTCATTCTTCAACTGCCCATTGTGACCTTAATATTTCACTTACAGTTATGAAATTTGGTACAGGTATGGGCCTCTGGGTATGGATTGGGAACATGTCGAGAAATCCAAGATGGCTGCCATTTTGGGGCGGCCATTTTGGCAGCAATCTTTCATTTTGACAGCCATCTTTCCTTTTTTTTAGAAATCTGTTCAAACTGCATTGATTCTATACTAATAGTCTAGCATCTTCCAATCAACTATTTCTCCTATCTTCCAATATCAGTTGCTCAGTGGTTTAAGCAATGGCACCTTCAATTGCGCTAGGTCGGTTTTGAATCCGCGGATTCTTGTTTCTTATACATTGTAGTGAAACTGCGCTCTGATTGGCTAAGAGAGAGAGTGACAGCTGCATGGTGATGTCATAACATGATGATTGTTTAAACAGTCGCTATGACATCACCACAGATTGTGACGTCACCAGTGTTTATGACATCATAACAGTGCAGCTGCTCTGTTTAGACCAATCACTGTTGAGCAGCCATTTTATTTTCTTGAGGAGACAGTTTTTATGGGGCTTAGAAAATTTAAAACTGTTGTCTACAGCGTATTTGAGGACGTTCTGGGCTGAAATTATGTGCTATCAGCAGCGAAATACATGTAGATTATTGTGAGATAATCGCAATGATCAATAGAGCAACAACAATGACACCATTCTGATTCTCCTGAAGGATATGCTGAAATCTCAAGTTTTTACTATGTAGTGATTCATGACCCCTGCGCTACACGCAGGGTCTCAGGGCTAGGTTTGTACACTGCTGTCAACGGCTTTCCACAGGTTTTGTTTGATCTGTTCCATGTTCTCCTCAAGTTTTCTGATGGTGAAACAACTTTGGGCAATTGCTATGCTATGCAACAGCTGATGAAGGCCTTGTGACAAGGCTGAAAGCTTCTGGTAAGCAAAACTAAAGACTTTTGTGAATACTATGGAAATTCATACAATCATATAATGGAATACCAAAAGTCAGGATCTAACATACATCAACTGGAATTGTTTCATTTGACAGGTCTGCTGAGGAGTATGGAACTCTGGAGGTGTGGCAGGATAAGAGTGATTGACTGTCTTTATCTGGTGTGATCCCAAATTATCAGTCTTGATCAGACTGACACGACATCTAGCGAGAGTGAAGGTGGCAGGGCATTTTGCCTAGCCACCATGTCACTATTTAAAAGAGCGTCTGCTTCAGACTGCTAAATTATGACATTTCCTGGGGCATATTAAAAATTCTGAGAATTTGTGTGAAAAGTATGCTATTAAGTTTTCTCTTCTCCCCAGATCTTCTGCCACACCTCCATACTCTATTTTGTAAGTCATATACTCGTTTGGTATTAAACATTATTATGGTTATTATTATATGGCTTACACTGAATATGGAAGATTTTCTGTCATCACATTTTTACGCAAAAAAGCGCCAGTGCCCCCTTGTAAAGTGCAATGGAGCATACTACTTCAGATGTCTTAATGCACAGCTGGAGGAGGAGTAGCCAATTGAGACTGCACGCAACCAGTGAAGCTAATTATTATGGCACCAATACAGCAAATTTCAAAATTTTTATCAACAAGAACCTGCGGGTTGCACAATGCATTGTAGAGCTGGGGCCAAGTACTCATTACTGGTAGGTACTCGAGTACTGGGCACCCACAGTGACTGCCACCCAGTACTGGTACTCGTAATTCTACAATGTTTAGTACTTGTACTCTTACTCGCAGGCATTGCATTTCAGGTGGAATGTTTTAATTTCGGTTTGCGATAAAATTCTTTCGAGACTTGGATTTATAGGCCTACTATAGGACCCCGAAACTGACATCTTATAGATTGGAATCAACTGAAACAGTATCAATAAGAGTTGGCCATCCCTCCCTCGACGGAGCCCAGGGAAAACATGTGCAACTGTTATCCTGGAATCATGGCTCTTTAATGGCCGGCACTTTGGAGCTGTTACGACATAAGAATAGGGTTGGGACAATATTGGTATTTTGATATCACAATATCGATTGATTGTCATACCGCGGTAACAATATATATCATTCTCAGGGTTAATCAGCTATTTAATCCTATAAAAATGTCTCAAATCGGCAACAAGAACCCAGAGGTTCAAAATGGAGGTGGTATAGTATCTTACTTCATATCCCCCGAAAAAGACTTTCCCCGAGTGGCCAGAACCATGTGTTGTTTATATTGTGTGCTAAATTTCAGAATTTTCAAAATAATCCATTTCAAGAAAATTTTACACTAAACTATATAGATATATGGCTACAAAAGTAACTTCCTAATATGATTAGGTAAATATTTGTTGAATTTACCAATTCATTGTTTACCATTAATATTTGAGAAACCGAAATTTGAAAAAAATATCAGAAATCCTCATTTTCCCGTTTTTTGGTTTTTATGAAAATTTCGTAATATTGGCCCTCCAAATGAGTTTAGTCATTTAAAGAGGTATAATTTAGACATCTGAACGCAAAATTTGCGCAGTGTAACTCCAAAATTGACGGAATCATGGAGCATTGAAAAAATAACATTTTTTTCACATTTTTGCTGAATTTATGGTTATTAATTTTTTAAAGAGCATTTAGACCCCCAAAAGGAACATTAAGGGTATTTAATGCATATGATGGTAGAATTTCATGCCCATAGGTATAACCGTTTCAGAGTTCTGCACTGGAAACGAAAAAAAAAGTTTTTTTTCCAATTTTCAATAGTTAGTCAGTGAGGGAGTTAGTGTTTTACGCCCCATCAGCACCAGTGTTCTAATTTTCAATATTTTACAAAAAACTCAACCAATTGCTTGAATACGAACACCAAAATGCACATATATGCTGTAAGACCCATTCATGTGCCAAATATCATATATACAAGTGCAATAGCAAGATATAAAAGGAAGTCACGTCCTAATTTCAACATGTCTGGTATTCATTCCTATGCCAGATGCATGCTCTATAATCAAGTTATCCACATCTCTTGACCCAAACATCTCCCAACAAAATAGCCAAGACAGGGCCCAAAAGAAATTCTGAAAATGCTCAAATTTCAAATTTCCCGCCAAAACTGTCCATTATTGTCACTCTGAATGCATAAATGGAGATGTGTACACACCTCCAATAAAAAAATCAGAAATTCTTAATTTTTCGCTGCCCTCGTCCGCCATTTTTTAAGCAGATGCTCCTGCCAAGAATCTCGTCCAGCCCGAGAACGAAGTTTCAATATTGTATAAGCAAATGACATAGAAATAAGTCAAGGTCTAATCTGACAGTTGATGTGAAAGTCAAGGGTTATTGTACACTGTCCTCAGAATTTGGCCAAAAGCCCGAGTTCCAAAAATCAATGTTGGTGAGATCAAGACTATCTCTGATATACCTGGGAGTGACAAATACTAGACTTTTGAAAGCGAAAAATAGGTGTATAGAATGTCTTGATGTCTATTGCAGATGCCTTTTTTCATTTCTCACAAAGTGAGAATTGGAATGCTATATTCTTATTTTTTGGACTGTCACAGAAGCATGATTTTGCTAATGAATGAGAATATTTGTCTTTTAACACCATGTACATAACCCATAATGCTCCTACACACCATATATTCAAGTGCAATAGTTAGGCAGAGCAGCCAATGCACAGTTGCCCGCAGTGGATCGTAACAAGATTTAGAACGAAACCACGTACCAATTACTGCATGCCAGTAATTTATTCCTATGCCAGATGCATGCTCTATAATCAAGTTATCCAGCTTTCTTGACTCCAAACGTCTTCAAACAAAACGGTAAAGTTACGGTGCAAAAGACATTCTGAAAATGCTCAAATTTCAAATTTCCGGCCAAAACAACAATTCCCTTATTGTGACTAGTTACATAAATGGAGTTATGAACAAAACTCCATTAAAAACAGGAAAAAGTTTATCTTTTTTTTCCGGCTGTGAAAAAGACATAATTTTGTTACTTTAGTTATGAATGAGAATATGAGAATATGCATAATCTGAATTTGAAATGCTCCAACAAACCATCATAGAAGTTCCAATGCTTCTGCGCACAACACTAGGGGTTCTCCACTAATGGATGGATGGATGATTGGGGCTTTACGTCCTGTATTTACGTACAAGCTAGGCTAATTAGGACAAGGGGAGGACACGGCAATGAGGTGAAGGATGATTGAAACAGTTTTCCACTGACGGAAAATCTGATTTTTCAAAAAGAAAATGCATTATTTCATTGCAATACCGCGTGCATATTCAAATCCACATAACCCAATATATTGAGTAATATAATACAGTTGCGCAGTCAGACATCAGAAGACTCTTGGGCCATATTGTTTCAATGACATCATGTAGTTTATCCATGTATGTTTTAAAATCCCCATATACAAGGTTAAAAAATTTGATTTTATATTAAAAACTAAACATTTTCATTGTACACTTATTCAAATTTTGGTTGCAATGTACAAAAACTTCTTTAGCCGCAGTTCCTGGCTGCTTCTAATCCAAGGAAATATGGTATATATGCGAGTATGTGTATTTCAACTTTAGGAACTCTGCAAGGTCAGGAATCAGGTCCATAGGCGAAGAAGACAGGGGGGCTGTAGCCCCCCCCAAACACTTTGGGAAAGCTTTTATTCATGGAGTTCTAGGCAAAAATTTTGGTAATATTAGATATTTAGGGCATTTTAGGCAATATTTTTTCGGCAGTCCCCCCCCCCCAAAACGTTAACAACATTGAATTACCTCTAAAACAACTCCGGAGGGATCAAAAAAATTCCAGTGGGGGGGGGGGCTGGCTATCGGGTGCCGCGGAACGAATAGCTCACGAAGCAATCACGAAATAGCCCCCGCCCTCTGATAAAGGAATGAGCGAGACCATTGGAAAGCATATATGTAGGCAGCTCCTCAGTAGATGGCAGTTGCGGGGCTTATGCCGCTTATTTCGGCGTAATCACGGAATAGCCCCCGTCCTCTGATAATGGAATGAACGAGACCATTGAAAAGCATAGCCATAGGCAGCTCCTCGGTCCGCGGTAGGGGCGGGGCTTATTCCAAAATTTTATTTTGCATAACCCTATGACCGTCCCTGAAAATGAGTTATACTGAGGTCTGAGGGATTATAACCATTATTTGACTTAATTGGATCACAGTGAGCGATAATAGGGAACCGCTGTCAAGAGTGTCTGGAATGTGTTTAAAGATTTTCCACAGTTAGCAAATATTTAAATTCATTTTCTATGCTGTACCATCTCAAAGTGACAAGTGAAAAATGATGTGATGATCTCAAATTGCTTATTAAGTCCAGTGAATAACCCCCTACTCCCGCGCGAAAAGCATGACATTTCTTGACATGATCTACTTACTGATAAAGAGACGATACTCCAAAGTATTTGGGGCAGCGCGTTCCTCGCTTGTGTAAGACATTTTGGAAAATGTAGAAGTGAAGTTTCTAGCTGGTAGACGTATACGAAGGGCTTGGGAAGGCCTGACAAGTTGGGTGACAGCTGTCGCACAAGCTCTCTTGCCAAAGGCTGCAGCTAACTGGGCGACACCACGTTGCATTGGCGAGCTTTTCACCTGAAAGAAAAATGTGACATTGCGCATGCGCGACAGCGCCATCTCGCGTTTTTGAAGATGATGAAAACAAAAGCTGCACTGCAACAATCCCTCAACAAAGATAACTAACTGTCATGGGGGGCACCTGCAAGCAGCTGGCCACAGTAAGGCCACCAGCATTCTGAATGCACAATAGACACAAGTAATTACTCAATTATAAAACATCTGCTTTCAAGCTTAGGTCTATGCAAATTACGACCTTAAAAAAAATTCTTGACTGTGGAACTGAAAGGGCCACCATTGAACGATTCTTATTAGGTGCCCAAAATACTGACATCAGATGATCAGAGACACTGAGGAAATACCTAAAAATCAATTGTGACAAAACAGGGGATTTCAAAACTGTGTGTAGTTATAGGTATCAAATTGAAATCATTTTCGTCAAAATCATGGAATATTTTGGAATTTTTACCCACGGCAATGTATATATTGCCGATGGGTATTGTAGTTACTCTTGGAAAATTTGTCCCACTTGTGAAAACAATGGCATGTACACATACTTTATTTTTTGGACATTATTGTATCTATCATCCTAGTTTTGCGCTTTTAGGCCTTATCCACATGACATTAATATTCGCGCAGCGAAACGGCCAAAGGCCGTTTCGCAAAGCGAAACATAGCACAAGAAAGGTTTCAAAAATCTGTGCAGTGATGGTCTCAACTAGTGATGCAGACCGGACCGCCTTGGACCGGTCCGGTCCGCGGTCCAGCCCTGGACCGCCAAAAAACCGGACCACCTACAAAAAACCGGTCCAGTGTTGGACCGGACCGGTCAAGTGCCGGTCCGGACCGGTCCAGTGATTTTTCAAGTCATGAAGAGTATCGCATGAATTTTGTCATCTCCAAAAATGAAATTTTTGTCATATTGCTTGTTTAAACCCTCAATTTTATCATAATTTTTGAAATTCCGATGGACCGCTTCTGGACCGGTCCAGTAACAAAATCGGACCACCTCATCCTGGACCAGACCAGGACCGGACCACTTTTGTAAATGCCGGACCACCCTCTAAAAGGTGGTCCGGTCTGCATCACTAGTCTCAACATCAATGGTCGACAGCAGGAAATTAGGTCAAGTGGGACCAGCTTCCTATCAATGATTTAGTTTTGAATTTAACAAAACATGACATATTCATATTCAAAAGGTGGCTTAAAATTCAATATTCTCCAATTAATATTCCCTGTATCTATAATTTTTATGGAATAGTTAATTATAAGCCTTGACAAGCTCAATTAAATTATTAACATGTAATTCATTTCTTTTCAAAACAAACAACAAGAAAACATAACAAAATTAAAGTTACATAATCTTTGTCAACTGATGACTATGTAACAGTGAGCAATTAATCTACATGCAGATCATGTTATTGGTTTTGTTATCACTATTATGTAATATCAACAATCTAGCATAGACTTAAATTTGGCAGCTTTCAGTGTTGTCTTCCTTTTTACTATTTAACTGATTATATAGCAATTCTATTTATCCTTAATCCTATTTATTTGCTATCCTATCTATCTATCTATCTATCTATCTATATGTCTATCTATCTATCTATCTATCTATCTATCTATCTGTCTATTTTTGATCTATTTTATCTTTCTAATAGTTTCTAGTATAAATTTCTCCCTTTTTTCTGTATTTCTTTGAAACAGTAACATAACTGACTTTCATACATTGAATATTGAATAAATGTAATGAAAGTTATGGTAAAATCATAAATCCTAAAAATACTTTTTAAGTGCTGCGCGAATTTCATGGCTGTGCCATTTACATATTATGAGCGCAGCTGATGGCTGCCAAAGGCAGCCATGAGCGAAGCTCACTTAGCACAAGGACAGCTCATTCTGTGTGGTGCTCCTGTCTACAGTGACTGCCTGAACAGGAAGTGCCTGTAGTTGCCATAAAAGTGGAGCTAGTAGTTTAGTTTGGTAAATAATTGAAATACCTCAAATAGCTTCCAAAATAGCTTTAAAATTTCAGTCTTGTCGTATAACAACCTCAAATGACATATTTCAGGGATTTAAATCAACATGTGTATCAACATTGGAAATAATTATTTCCATACCCCTGATTGTAAGAAGTGACTGATAATTAAAAGTCAACGCAAAAGTTAATGACTTAAATGGCTCACAAAGTAAGAAATCATAACAATACTTAAGGTTACATAATCTTCATTAACTATCAACAAATTATGTAACAGTCTAATAGTAAACAGTTATCTCTGAATAGCTATGGTTTTATTGATCACAGTTATGTAACATCAACATTTTAACATAATAGTAGATCCAAATTTAACACCACAGATTTGAATTACACAGCTTTCAGTGCAATCTGTCTATCTATCTATCTATCTATCTATCTATCTATCTATCTATCTATCTATCTATCTATCTATCTATCCATCTATCCATCCATCTATCTATCTATCTAATCTTATCTATAGATCTGATCTTATCTATCTACTCTATCTATCTGCCCATTTGCCCAGTCCTTTAAAAAGATAAATTGGCCTTCTGCATGGAAAGTTGAAGATAATGCAGTAGTTCTATGACAATGCTGCGCGAATTTCATGGCAGTGCCATTTACATATTACTTTTCTCACAGTTATTGAAAAATTTGAAAAATATTTTTTTGTCTATTGGGCATCATGCCAAAACTATTGCATGTATATTTTTTTATTGTTCAGACATTATTGTATCTCTCATCCTAGTAGTGTCGTTTAGAGGTCTAATCCTTCAAACATTTATATTTTTCTCACAATTATTGAAAAATGTGAAAAAAAATTTTTTTTTTCATTTTCCGGATTGACTCAAATACTATTGTACTTATCAGCTTATGTCACTGAAATTTGCATATGGTATGTATTGAATACCCAAGACATACACCCGACATACAAAGCAATACACACAATAATGACATAGATGTGCCTTTGGACGGTCATGCGCACAAATTCGTGGACTTTGCGTGTAAAAATGCGTGAATGCACTGAGTGTAGTATATGTTTTGTTAAATTTTTCTTGTAACAACCAAACCCCCCCCCGCCATCCCCAGACATCTTGTCAAAAATAGTACCACCCCTTGAAACACATGTGAAAAGTAAGTACCCCCTCGGCCAAAATTCCCATCCCCCCCAGTCATAAATTCTGAATAGTCCCTAATAAAACCTTCAAGGGAATCCTTGGAAGGACAGCCTGATTTCCGATGAATCAGATCTTGGCCAGAAGTCCAAGAACAAGGTCACAATTATTGTACCACCATCCGACTTTGACAGAATAATTCAACACACAAAAATGAAAAGTAAATTGAAATACACTGTCTTGACAGAATACGCTATAGAAATGCAATGGAAAATTTGCTCTGACCTAATTTGGCACTGAGCATGACCGGGAGTGACCTGATTCCACTGAGCATGCTCAGACCTATTGAGCATGTGCAGAGAGCAATAACAAATGGTGGCCATTTTGAAATTTCCCTGATTCAAACTTTTAAGGCCAGTTTTCACTACAAGCTACATGGGGTTCACTCATCAGACAAGGCTCATATTAATCTAAATTTTGTAAGGAATTTTTTGGTGTGGGTCTGATCAGTGAACGTTATGTAGCTCACTTTTGGGTGATAATTGATCAAATTTTACCATGAATGATAAGGACAGTTTTCATAGTGGAATACATAGATTCCACAAATCAATCATTTTGCCAAAATCCCACATCGGAGGGGTCCCTGGTATAATGTTTTAAAGCTGAAGTAGCTAATAAGCTCTAATACAGTTAGTAATGTATCACCATGAAATGTTCAATTTTATTTATTTCCAGTATTTATATATTTCTTTTTACATGAAATAGATTTCTTTCACATAAATAGTGGGAACAGCTTGAATAAAGGCAATGCTGAGGTACAATTAGGGAGCCACCTGTTGGATGTTTGACACTTTCTAGAGCTATAGTCTGTAGGGTGCATCGTCTGCCCCCAGACTCCATGAGTCCCTATTTTTCCGATGACACGAAGTGCTTGCACTGCCTAACACATAAAGCAGTCTCATGGAGACTGGTCTGCCCCTAAAAATTAGAAAATTGTCATATTGATTTGCAATTTTCCCATATCGTTCCATTGCCTGAAGAAAGGCACCCTACAAAATTTCAGTAAGATCGGTCGTTGACTAAGGGTGGCATTTTTGCATTAAAGTTTGGTTCAAAAATGTCAGACAGTGATGCTTAAGGGGAGGTATGGGTGAGAAGGGCACTTTTCTGCAATTTTGAGTTTAATGAACAAAGTTTGGTATAAAAAGTTAGGTTTTAGTTAAATTAGATGATTTCAGGTCATTTTACATTGTTATGATGAATGGTTGCCATGGTAACCAGTTTAAAAGGCGAAAAAAGGCTGATTTTTACTGTTCACAGGATGTGAAATTTCTGAAATTACAGACATGATAGAAAAATTTTGAAAAAATTTACAAATGAAGACAGGCAAGACGCAGAGAATTAGGGCCTACAGAGCGGATTTTTGATGTTTCTTTTCATAGTGTCAGAAATTAGGGTAAAGTAGTCAAAAGTCATTTTTATTGAAAAATTTCTCGTTTCTATCGCTACGATGTCATAAAATTTTGCAACGAAAAAAAATTTTAAAAATCTGGTCTGTAATTTCCAAGACAATTTTTCGAGGATTCTGATGATGTATCCCACAGGTTCCTACGACCAACGGTTGTCAAGATTTTTCACATCCCGTAGAGGGTAAAAGTTGATTTTCACATGTTGCGGAAAATGGCAAAAACGTGACATGAACGTCATTTCAGGCAATTGACCACTAGATAAAATATTTGTGGCTATTTCTCCAAATCTAATGAAGCTACAGGTACAAAATTTTGCAACGATTTAGTTATCATTGTTATGTTTCACCACAGTAAATTCCATGTTGCCATGGTAACTACTTTTTTGTGTGGACATCTTTGAAGTGACACAACCCCACTATTTACTCAATAAAATTTGGCGATAATTTGGTATTTGACATGGCTTTAAGTGATGATAGAGACATATTTTAATATAATTGAAGCTTGGACTGGCTGTCTGAGTTGGTGTTGGTCAAAGATGTGCCTTAAACTGAATATGTGAAGCTTACATAGTTTTGGGGAATTTCTCACCCATACCTCCCCTTAACATAATCGCGGTTAGAAATATCTAACCTATTGTTTGATATAGGAATTTAATTCATATACCACTGTTCTCGGAAGAAAATAAGCTTTCATTTGAATGGTGGAAAGCTATATTTCTGACAATGATCCATTATGAGGAACTTGGGAAAATATAAACTTTTAGACTAAAGTGAACACATCAAAGACTTTTGAAGGACTGATTTTAATGCAGAAAATCACACATGGCAGGAAATAATACACACAACAGTGAAAACTCAAATGTGTCAAAGCAAGTCCATATGACAGTTCATAGTTAGCAGTTTGTGTCCCAAGTGTGAATGCCACATACCTCCCCCCAGAACTGCGGCTATACTGGAACTGTCCCGGAATCCTGGTACCGAACTGGTGACCGCCTGTTACGCTGAGGGCGGTCACTTGAGCGTTTGGTTACGGGGAAGGAAAGGATGGCAGAATTTTGAGGAGTGTCCAACAAGGTAGATGAATTCCTGGGCTCTTTCTGAGGACGCCCACGTCGCTTGGGAACAGCTACACGTACTGGCTGATCAAAGTCAAGGTGAGCTGGTTTTAAATGATCAATCGATACCTTTTCAGCTTTTCCTCCCATGTCCAGGATAAAAACCTTTTCTCCAGGACATACAACTAAATTATGCATCGCGAGTGAGAGCTGCAGGTGTCATGCCTGTGTGAGAGCTCCTGGTATTTAAGTTTTTACAACCGTTCCACTTGTTTCAAATTTGCCATTCATATCAAAACTGCTTGAAAGAATCGTCAGCAAACGTATTGACAGTCACCTCAATCGCTTCGATCTTCAGGACGACTACCAATCAGCATATCGTAAATACTACTCAACTGAAACTGCACTTTTGAAAGTCCAAACTGATATCGTGGAAGCTCTGGACAGTGGTGCATCAGTTGCTCTCATCATGCTGGACCTCTCCGCCGCGTTTGATACGCTTGACCATCGAATTTTGTTGGAGAGATTTGAACACTCCCTCGGCATATCAGGAAATGCTCTTCAGTGGCTGGAATCTTACTTAACAGGTCGCACTCAGTCTGTATGTGTCAACTCTGTGAATTCTCAGGAGGTAGTCCTAAAGTATGGTGTGCCCCAGGGATCTGTTTTGGGTCCGAGAGGGTACTCCATGTACACAGCACCACTTGGCACCATCTTTCAAAGACATGGCATGCAGTACATGTTGTATGCGGATGACTCGCAGAGTTACACCGTCATCAAGCCGAAACAGAACTGGTCACAACCAGCATCATCCATGGAAACCTGCGTCTTGGAGGTCAAAAAGTGGATGGATGCGAATAAATTAAAGATAAACTGTGATAAGACTGAATTCATCGTATCCAAGTCCAGACATTACAATCTTTCAGTTCAAGATCTTGCCATTAGTGTGGATGATTCCATTGTTGCACCAGTTGATCATGTGAAAAATCTAGGAGTTATTCAAGACAGCTGCCTCACTATGGAAAAACACATCAACAATGTGACACGGGCCTGCTACTATCAAATCAGAAATATTGGCAAAATTAGGAACAACATCACTACTGACGCCTGCAGAACATTGGTTCATGCAACAGTAACATCACGTTTAGACTATGCAAATTCCCTCCTTTTTGGACTACCAAACACATTGATCAGCAAATTGCAGAGGGTACAAAATACGGCAGCCCGCATCATCACACGAACGCCACGCAGACAGCACATTACACCAGTGCTGGTCAGACTTCATTGGCTACCCGTAAAGCAGAGGCTGCAATACAAAATTTTGCTTTACACGCATAAAGCTATGAAGGGCAGTGCACCGTCTTACATTTCAGATTTGATTGATGTACGCCAGTCTCCAAGAAATCTACGATCAAACGACCAGTCATTATTGATTGTCCCTAAAGTTCGCACAGCAACTTATGGTCCCCGGTCTTTCAGGCATGCAGCAGCTACTTTGTGGAACAGTTTTCCTGAGCATTTGAAAGAAATTGACAGTCTAGATCAATTTAAGAGACAACTTAAAGCTTACCTTTTTAAAGACGCTTTTATGGACTATTTATAAGATGATTTTAATGTTTTTTCAATTGATTTTAATGTATTTACATTCTATTTATATTTTTAAATCTCTTTTGTAAAGTGCCATAGAGAACTTTTTTAAAGCTATTACTGGCGCTATATAAATTTTGTATATAATAATAATAATAATAATAACTATAATGGGCCTTGATATGGATGCTGAAATGCAGTTCTATGATTGTCACGTCTTACAAACACATATGGGCAACGGTGCAATTCTTGTGGAACAGCTACAGCATGTGAGCCATGTTGTGAGGTAGGAACTGGTGCTAGAGATCCAACTTTGTTTCGAAGAGTGGGGAGAAATGATGTTAACTGCACAGTACCAGATGGAGCAGGGATGAAATCACCTGGCACAGTTATTGGTTCACCAAACACTAGTTTTGCAGAAGAGGTGCCCAAATCCTCTTTAGGAGCTGTGCGAATGTCTAAAAGGACCCAAGAAAGTTGGTCAGCCCAGTCTGGGCCTGTAAGACGGGCACGTAATGCTGCTTTCATGTGGCGGTGAAAACGTTCTACCAGGCCGTTAGCCTGGGGATGGTAGGAAGTAGTTCTACTGTGTCGTACACCTAGTAACTTTG
This sequence comes from Platynereis dumerilii, assembly GCA_026936325.1. Classification (NCBI taxonomy): domain Eukaryota; kingdom Metazoa; phylum Annelida; class Polychaeta; order Phyllodocida; family Nereididae; genus Platynereis; species Platynereis dumerilii. The sequence goes on from JAPTHN010000002.1 coordinate 95,086,669, forward strand.
TCACTGAAGCCCACAAATCAGAGGTAAATTGACTTCCACAATCAGATGAAATCTCTGAAGGAATTCCAAATCTAGCAACCCATTGACTCACCAAAGCTCGGGCACATGTTATGGTAGAGATATCTGTTAATGGGATTGCTTCTGGCCATCTTGTGAGATCTGTCCACAATAGTAAACAGGTATGTGTAGCCCTGTGATGACGGTCAAATCTTCTGTGAGGAACCTTGAACACATCAAGTGGTGCTTTAACATGGCGATGAATCTTTGCTGTTTGACATGCAATGCAGGATTTTGCCTAGGCACCAACCTGTTTGTGAAGACCGTGCCACACAAACTTACTGGCTACCAAGGTACGAGTTGCTCGGATTGAGGGGTGAGACAAGTTGTGAACAGCTTCAAACACGCGTCGTCTCCAGGAAGAAGGAACGATGGGACGGACGCATCCTGTGTAAACATCACAAAGGAGAGTGGTTTTTCCAGGTCCAAAGGGAATGTCCTCCAGTACAAGACCACTAACTACAGTACGATAAGCAACTATCTCTGGGTCATTTGCTTGGGCAGAGGCCATAGCTGAATAGTCAATATCTATCTCGGTTGTGATGGCATTAATGACTGAACGAGAGAGGGCGTCTGCAACGCAATTATCTTTGCCAGCCACATGCCTAATACCCGTTGTAAATTCTGAGATAGATGCAAGATGGCGTTGTTGTCTGGGGGACCATGGCTCAGTTACTTCGGAGAATGCAAAAGTTAATGGCTTGTGATCTGTGTATGCAACAAAGGGTCTAGCTTCAAGAAAATATTTGAAATGTCTCACCGCTAAATAAAGTCTAAGAAGCTCTCGGTCAAATGAGCTGTATTTGCGCTCTGGAGGGTGAAGCTGACGACTGAAGAAAGCCAAGGGCAACCAGTTACCATCAATGAATTGTTCAAGAACGCCTCCGACTGCGGCATCAGAACTGTCAACTGTAAGCGCTGTCGGTGCTTCCGGGCGAGGATGCACTAGCATAGTAGACTGTGCCAAAGCTTCTTTTGTCTGTACAAAAGCAATGTTCATTTCATCTGTCCACACCACTAACTTTGCCTTAGTTTTCCCTGATACTGCACTGTAGAGTGGACGCATGATGGCAGCCGCATGAGGTATAAAGCGATGGTAGAAGTTTACCATTCCAAGGAACTCTTGCAGGGCTTTAGCTGATGTGGGTATGGGAAAATCTCTGATTGCTTGTACTTTCTTATCCAAAGGAAATACACAGTGTTTGTTGATGTGATGGCCCAAGAAATCAATTTCCGAAACGCCAAACATACACTTCGCTGGAGATATGACCAGTCCATGCTCCCGAAGTCGTTAGAACACCAAACGCAAATGGTGCTTATGCTCCTGTTCAGAATGGCTGAAGAGGAGGATGTCGTCTAGGTAGACAAAAACAAAAGGGAGACCATGAAGAACGGTATCCATGAGTCTTTGAAAGGCCTGTCCCGCATTTTTAAGACCGAAAGGCATACACAGGAACTCAAATAGTCCAAATGGTGTTATAATTGCAGTTTTGGCAACGTCATTTGGATGGACAGGAATTTGATGGTAGCCACGTACAAGATAAATCTTCGAGAATATATATAGAACATCCAGCCCGATTTGTTGAAAAGTCTTGTATATGAGGGATTGGTGATACCGATCAGGTGTTGTGGCATTGTTCAACCGTCTATAGTCGCCACACGGTCACCAGCTGCTCGATTGTTTCGGAACCATGTGGAGGGGAGAAGACCATTGGCTGCTTGACCTACGAACTATTCCTAAGGCCTCCATATGTTTAAATTCTTCTTTGGCAATTGTCATCTTGTTAAGAGGTAAATGCCGGGCTCGGCTGTGGATAGGGGGGCCTTCCGTAGGAATGAAATGCTCTACACCATGGCGAATGGTAGAGCGGGAAAATGTTGGAGTGAGTATCTCGGGAAAGTCAGCGGGTATATTGGTATATGTCCTATCCATGGACACACTGTGAATACCCAAAGACTTGCCACTGGTTTGGTTCAGCGGAACGGAGGAGAATGTTACCACGTGATAACTGAGGGGCAATTTCTCGTGATAACTCTCAGTTAACCACCATTTTTTGTCAGCTTGGTTATGCTCAAATTTCAAGGCTGTAGTGCCACCCTTAGACATTGGAATTTTTTCCTAAAATTTTGCAGGGCTTCTTTTATGACAAAAAGGAACAATACAGCAAAAGTGCATCAAGTTCTGAAGATTTAGGGGCAGACGATGCAGATATACCTGTGTCAAACATATGCCACAACTTCATAGCACTTTCTATAATCTGCTGGGATTCAAATATTTAACTGCCACTGAGGGTTTTCATTGTTACATTCAATAGCCTATACCACAGAGCAGACTGTTCCTACAAGAACTTGGCAGTACAGGGTGTGCAATAATTGTGTCATTCTGTACTATCACTTTTTATCCCTACCAGACTGCTGACTATGTCCACATCAGATGATTTCAGGGAGCATACTGTATTTCAATTCTAGGGAGCGTACAATAACTAGCAAATTGCTGTTTGACTTAAAACTGTATCACTTTGACAAACTCCATCTCTAGCGTGAAAAGCCCAAAATTGTACCTAGTAAGTCACATTTCGGGCAAAATTGAGTTAAGATCAATAAGATTTCTGAGACATGTTTTTATATATTTATTCAGTTTTGATTTTCAAGAAGTGGCCCGTTACCCAAGAATGACAACGGCAAATCCTAACCCAGTATTTCTCATAGCAAGGACTGGAAGTCATTTTTCTCATAAACTTCTTGATGTGCTTTACTAGGTTTTGTCTTTGTACGCTAGATCTTCACGGTGACACCGGGGTCTTCGGCTAAAGGGTGCTTGATCCTTTTGGCTCAGGGGACAGCAGAGTTATCAGCTTTCAGTACACACTATGACGTGTCCGCTCTGCATGTAGATATGTTGTAAAAGTCTCCACAGCTTTGACGACAGCCAACATTTCCTTCCTGGTGACACAATTGATCTCTGATGTCGACAACGCTTTACTCATATTAGCCAAAACAGCCTTCTTTCCATCTTGTTCTTGAGATAAAACATCTCCTGCAGCCACACCAGATGCGCAGGTATCAAGGATCAACCATGCCCCCCCATGCCAAAAATTAACATGGAAGAGATAGGAAAAGCCGCGTAGCGCCCCATATTCACCCCATGTAATGGCCCCCCCTCAGGCCATTTCTAGATACGCCCCTGCAAATATGGGTGTGGTGACAGGAGCCAGGTCATCAAAGGCTTTATGACAGTCATCATCCCAGCAACAATCCACCTCAGAGTCTGTATTAGTCAGAAAGTGAAGCGGTCAAGCTACCTTAGCATAGTTATATGGGTGAGAATCTGAAGGTGGTCCCGCGGACAACTCGCATGACTTCAGAGAGGTTGACAAGGTGTAGAATAAAAACTACCAGTCATATTAGAATAATTTAAACAGCAACAGAACAAGCAGAAACATACCTTTTTGCAAAATAATTCATGGTAATATCCATTGAAAAACGAATCCATGGGCCTTGGTCGAATGACGATGTTACGCACCTAATTTTGCGGACAAACTGGCTTGTTAAGAACAGCTTGTCAGTTTAGCTATATATATTTAGCAAAATGGTTTCCAATCGTTTCCACACATGTCATATCCCGTTGGAAAGAGCAGATTTTAAATATTCTGCCTGTATTTGCAGTTTTCAGAAGTCTTAAAACTCATGTTTTTATAAATCACAACTTTCCCTCCCTGAGAGCGTCACGGGTTGGCACAGAAATACGGATTTCGTATTTTTAATGAAAGCGAAACGGTGGTTCCAAATATTGAAGTGCCGGAAATTTTTTAAAATAAAGCTCACCTCTCTATTTCACTTTATGTTCTGGCCTTGTAGCTGTGTTACATACTTTTTTTCTGACAAAATAACTAAAATCCAAAATTCGAGAGTTGTCCACTTTCGTCACATTTTCAAATGGCTGTCAAATAAAAACCAGTGGATGGATTTTAAAACCGTTTCGTATGCAGATCCGTGCTGGGACTGCAGCCCAGCTGACCTATTTTCATTGAGAAGACGACGTTGGTGAGTGAATTATTGCATGTTTTGTTGTTTATTGTCCAAAAATTGTCCGCTCACAGTGTCAGAATCGATGTTTATATCTTATTTTATGAACAAGGAACAGCAGTTTAAGTGTTGTATCGATAACACTGATGTCTACGCATGTTCAGGTGAAGTTTTAACAGTGTGGATTCTAATTTTTGGCTCAATATTACCTCAGAATATGTGTTTTCCTTCAATTTGCGTAACAGAGACAATCATTTTCGTCTTTCATCAATTGTCCCTTGCATTTTGGACAATAAACTCAGTTGAAATCACATAGTCTGCGACATTTATCCATATTGTCCACACAGTTATCAAGTAGTCCACACAGTTGTCCAATGTTGTCCAAGGGGTACACCTATTTCTATTGCTTGTCACATTTTCATGTCATCAAGATTTTGCTATATTGTACATTTTTTGTCAGATTTTCTGTCTGATGAGAAAGGAGTTGAGTAGCCTTGGCATTTTGTTCAGATCGCACTCCTGTACACAAGTCATTGCAGACCTTCCAAATTTCTGAGGCTTTACCGTTTACGATTTCTCATACGGAAACTCTTTAAGAGTAAGTCAACTGTGTAATGAAAATATGGAAGTTATTCCTTTTTTTTCAATTCTGTATCATTTACATTTGTACATCACCAGTAGAATTTATAAAATAAACAATGTATTGATGTAAAAGTGTCATATTTTAGAGATCTACTTTTTGTCAACAGAATGTGTTTTAAAGAAAGTTGAATAAATCTATTTCTTTCAATTTTTTTATTTGAGAGTCTGGAGAATTTTGGTGAATGCATAATGTTAAAATTTCTCAAGTCATAATTGATTTCATGACCATCTAATCATGCCTTTTGTTGATACTTTTATGATTTTGATATTAATTCTAATTAAGTGAGATGTTTTGTGTATCTTTGTTGCAGAGCACTGATCAAGTATGTGAGTGACTGTGGATCCTTAAGCTACTGAAGCTGGGACTGTTTTATAGAAGATCCAGCATGGATACACATTGTTCCTCGCTCAATTTCAAGCCATCAAAGCCAACCAGCCAAAATTGACATTGAGTCAGGACACAATGCACAACGCACAAGTGTGGCCATTGCCCACCGTGCTGTGTAAATCACCCTGTCGGCATTCATAGCTGGATTCACATTAGAAAAAGACATAATTTTGAATAAGCCAATTGGAACATGAATTGGCCATTGGAACTTTGTTGTGCATAGAAGTCATGCAGGAGCAGTATAACAAACATCTTTATTTGTAAGAAAATTGTTAATTTGATGGAATATAGAGCGATAGATAGATTGACAGCCATATTTCTCAATTTGAGTTATAGTTTATTTTAAAAAGTTTACAACTAACCAGCAAGTCATGTTTTGTCCAAGTAGAGTGAAGTCCAACTTAGTGGTATTTTCTTTAGAATTATAAAGTAACAAAAAAAATGCCGCCCAACACAGAATAAATGCCAAATTATATAAATGCCAAATGGTCACCTTCCAGTCCTGTTATCCTCCCCAGAAATTGTAGTTATTGCAAACTTGAGGCCAAATGTCAATTGATAAAGCTTTTAAGTTAAAAAAAGTAGGGGATTCTCTGAAAAAGCTGTAGTTGCAATTGCTCAAGCTTAAGCGTAAGTTGAGATTTTAACTAAAGCAGCTGAATTTTCCGCAAGCAAGTTTCATTTTACAACACAGGTTGCTGTCAGGTCTGATAGAAAGGTATGGTACAAAAGCCTTGTTAGATCGTGAACAAGTTTTTCAAGCGGTCTGTGAGAACCTCAGTGGGTTCTGATACATGTATTGTTTCAACACATCACTTGCCTGCCTGGTATTGGTATCAAGTACCAAAGCCTAAATTAAAAAAATGTATAGCAATTAGATAGTTTTTTTTTTGCTTTCAAATTGCACAGTAATGTTTTATTTTTAAATTATCATCAATAAAACATTTTGAAGTTTGAAGAGGCCTATTGTTTTCATGGTTTTAATTTACCTTCTGTCAAATTACTAAGATTGACTCAATGACTGTCACAGTTTTTATTCTCATTATGATCAATGCCCTATGCACATTTGTATTATATCTGCAATGTCATCGTATGCGAGGCTGTTGCAACCCCAATTTCCCTAGTGTGCACCAACTTGCAAGGGTGTTTAATTGACTTACAAGCAGGGCTAGATATTCTGCGATCCCAGCACAGCTTTTACAAGGTTTTTTTGGGGATTTCGCCAGTGTGCACTGGCTTGCGACATCTTCGCAGGCTTAAACCATGGGTGAACAGAGGTGGAAGCCTTGCTTGTTCATACATTAAAATACCCCAATTAATAAAAAGTGTGGTATCAACAAATTGCGTCGACCTTGTAGCTAGAAGGGGTTGCAACAAGATCGTATGTGCTCTACCCTCATATGCGATACCTGTGTTCACTGCACATACTTGTAACTTTGAAGTTTGATTAATATATATATATAAACTTTTATTGACATCCTTATATCATAACAGATACATGTGTCATCAATGAAAATACAATGATCATCAAATAGAAATACAATGAAAAACAAACTACAATGCTAAGTCTATTCTAAATGCTAATTATTGTAATTTAACAGGAAGAATTAGAAATAAAAACTATAGTTGATTAACAACGGATTACACAATATCGTAGTATATCAATATCATGAAATGCTTAACAACAATTTTGTTATGTGATATTTTACAAAATTATAGCATATATTTTACAGGCTGGTCCCAGTCACATTTTGCAATAGATGTAATAGTGTAATACTTGAAATGATATATATATGCTACTTGAAATAAAAAATAAAATAACAGCCATTGAGATTAGTAAAACAAGCAACATTGTCATCAGCATAACAGTTTCTTTTCCAGAGCTGTGTACACAGACTCTGTGCAGGAAGAACAGGTGTGTCTTTTGATTAATAGTCACGATTGGCACTGAGGCATAGCATAAAAATTTGCAAATGTCAATATCGGGAGGTTTTCACTGTTCATGTCGTCATAATGGCTTCTGATTAATCAAAAGGTTTGTCACCTGTGAATTTCATCAGATCTGAGAAAAGATTAATGTTTTAGATGCATTTGGTATTTCGACTGGGAGAGTCTTATTGATTCTTTTTCTTCTTTGCCTTGACAATTGTCATCTACAGTTCTGTCAGTTCATGATGAATTGTGTCCATGCCCGGTTTTTCTGAAAAACTTGTACCTTGGGTACTTTGCTACTATTTTGGTGTTGAAACATGCTGACCTAGTTCTATTGTTGTCATGGTTTATATTCTTTAACAAATAGTATATAGTTATAGAAATGTTTTCTTTTGTGAAAAAGCAAATTTTTCATTTTAGATAGGAGTCAACAACAGACCATAATTAGACGAGTGATTTTTTTATCATTCCTGCCAAATTTGGTCTGGGAAGCTCTTCCGTTATAGTTTATGGGACTGTTGTTACATTTCATGTTGTCCTTTTAATGACAGTTCTGGATTGATGCCCCACATTTTGCGTCGGCTAAGCCCTTCCTCTTTGTTTGGACTCAACGTCTTTCCTTTCTATAACATGTGGAAAATATGCCTTAAATGCAGGGCATTAACAACTGCACATCTGAATTTGATGTAATGGTCTGTATCTGATTACAGTTGTAACATAGGCCAAAGGTTGATGATTAAAGGTGTCCAACTCCTGCAATACCCTGTGTGATACGCAGATTCCAGTAGAATCTATTTTAAGCCTCAGATTTTACCCCCACATGGCCATCTCTGGGATGGCTGGTCCAACCACAGAGGGTGATTAAATGACATGTTTACTTTACAACTGCTTGTCACATCCTTACCCATATGTGATAGCAGCATTTGGTAAAAATTTTCCCTGGATAACAATAATAACAGCAAAAGGATATGTTGTAAACATGGATCTGTAACCACCAAGTATTTACAAGTTGCCAGGCCCCTGTCTGTTATATGAGGCAAATCTCCGTAAGTGGGGGACTTGGGTTAGCCAGATATAAACAAACTTTAATGACCATTCTAAAAATAAATCCTTCTGGATTCTGCTTTGCTCTGTACCATTGCCGGTTGGACTCCTTTAGTCAACCTTTGCATGGGCCTAGTGCCTATATGCTGAGTTGTAAGCTTAGTTGTCCGCATTGTCCGTTCAGTTGTCCGCATTGTCCGTTCAGTTGTCCGCATTGTCCATTCAATTGTCCGCATTGTCCATTTAGTTGTCCGCATTGTCCGGACTCCTTCCACAGTCTTCTTCATGTAATGTTTTGCGGACAACTGTGTGGACAACCAAAACTGGTGTGACGCCTCACAAGCTAAAAAATATCTGATTCAGGCTTTTTTTTTTTTTAGAAAACTATCTTTTTTGCTGGGGAATTTAATGGTACCTTTGGTTTAGTGGTACCATGTGCCCTACTTAAGTTATTGCAGTTTTAATGGTCAAAATAGTCCAAAAAACGCTGTTTTGTTAGACAACAGGTAACAAAGATTCTACTGGTGTATTATGGGTAATCCTTGGTTCATTATTTAAAGCAGTCATTATTCTATATGCATACTGATTTTCATGTGGCTAAGGGCAATAGTTTTTCAGTTATACCAAGAAAAGTGTTAAAAGCGGACAACTCTTTTACACTTTTTTGGAAGTCTAAAAGTTGAAAAAATATATGAAATTTTCATTTATTTTGACTGGTTTTATGGCAAATACTAGGCAGAGGCAATATGTATGATCTGGTATTAACATTAAAGTCATCCATGGACAGTGATATTCAGAGTCCTCTTGGAGCACCTTCAGATTCTCACCCATATATAAACTTTCGATAATACCCAGCCAATCCTAAAAAGGATCATATCTTCTTTCTCTTCCATCTTGGTTTCCAGGATCTCAACCCGAGTTGAGTTGTGAATGACCTGACTGACAACAGTCTGCTTTTAAAGCAGGCGAGCGAGCGAGGCTGCAGACTGACGAAATTCAGATCGAAATGGGTATCGAATTGGCTTCTAGGTCACTGGGAGTGCTGCCCCTAAAGTCCGCCCTGCTGCCTGTCAGGTCCGCGCCCTGCACAACTCAGCAGAACTGTGTGGGCTCCTTCAGAAATTCATGTGAGCGAGGACCAGAAAGGCACCACCCCAAGTGAAATGTTGTAGCCTGCTCGCTAACGCTCGCAACAGAAGCAGGCTACTGTAGCCTGGTGAATGACATGTCCCAAGAAATTCACCTCATCTGAAACAATACACTTTGAAGGCTTGATTTTCAAATTAGCCATGATCAATCTTTCCAAAACATTACAGAGCCTCTCTAGCATTTCTTGAAAGGTCTCCCAAAGAATAATAAAGTCATCTAGGTAGACCAAACACTCCGTCCATTTTAGTTCACATAATATCGTTTCCAATAATCTCTGGAAGGTCGCCACAGTATCAGTTTGACCGAAAGGCACAACTTTGAATGGATACCGAATGTAGTTTTCTCTTTATCTCCTTATTTCATCCCCACTTGCCAACATCCAGAATGGAGATCCGAAGTGCATAAGTATTGGGCACCTTCCAAACTAGAATTTGTGTCGCAAGCGGAACACATGCGAGTTCACTATGCGTATGTTGTTTTGCCATTTTTGTGAGTGGATTCTTGGGGAAAATGGTGTAGAATTTGGGGCCTAGATTTTCATACATGATCAGAGAAATAGAACAGACAATAAACTTAGCAGTGGTATCACCAGGAGGGGTGGGCGGTGCAGTAAAAAAGAAAGTACAAGCGGCTTACAACAAATTATGTCAATAGCAGGAAGGCCAGATCTAAAAGGTATTGAGATCAGTAGCATAACCATTAGGGGGGGGGGGTGAGAGGGCAGGGGGGACAACTTGCCCCCTGAACAGATTTTGGGGAAATTTCTGCAGATGTATTAGCAAGATTAAAAACGAAAATGGGGAAATGGTAAGAAAAATGGAGAAATTATGAGCAAAATGGGTAAATGGTAAGCAAAATGTGGAAATTATAAGAAAAATGGGGAAAAGGTAAGAGCCTTGGGCTCCCAATTGTTGGGACCCAGGTTCGGAAGCTGTCCACAAAATATTTTTTGCTTTGCTGAAACAATTCTTTGTCGCATCCCTCAATCTTCAGATATATATCAAAGTAGGAACTCCTAGTACAGGGTGAATTTCCTATAAATCTAAAATGGTAAGTTTAAAAATGTATTTAGGAGTCGTCTGTAGGACTATATTTCTTTATGCATCTTCAAAAATGCCACAGTCTTGTGAAGCAATATTGGCAATAATTTAGTTACTCGATTGATTAAAACTGTAGAAGACTCCAAATGATCCATTATTGACCTATTGAATATGCAATGACATCACAGTAACAAAAGCAGATTGAAGTAATCACTTGCACTTCCCTAACTCTAACTACTCAAAGGGTGTGACCTGGGTGTCTGCCAGTCCTTGAAAAGCCTTGAAAAGCCTTGAAAAGCCTTGAAAAAATTGCATTTACCACAAAAGGCCTGGAATCTGCTTCATACTAATACAAAAAAGAAACACAGCTGAATATTTTGCGATTTCTTGTGACAGTCAGGTCGCCGATACATTTTTACTATCAGAAAAAAGTAATCTGCATTCTCTGGAAGATTGGCCTTGATTTTGGGAAAATTTGGGCCAAGAAAAGCCTAGAAAATCCTGGAATTTGATTCCAAAAATGCTGCAGACATCCTGCACTCAACACAACGAGACTGCAATGCAAGGGCAATAATGTTCTTCTAAAATTGAGTTATAAAATACAAGAACTTTTCTGCTGACTTGACTTGTGTTGTGCTGGTATACCCCGGCTGACTTGACTTGTGTTGTTCAGTTGATGTTGACAGGCTAGTAACCGTGGTAACTGTTACTGTATCCACATATTCATGACATTTTGTCAAGGACCAACCACTGGTATTTTCATTTTATGCACAATATTTCATTAACGTCTCTCTACTCAATCACCCTTAAATTAACAAAATATGAATGCACTATTGCAATGCGCTGAGTGAAACCTGCCTTATTTGGCTGTCCTATCAAGATGTGTGTGCAGAAGAAAATTTTGAAATGCTAATCTAGTGCATTAATAAAGCACATAGAAGCTTGAAAATGATCTTATAAAATACCTTGTATTTTTAGCTGTCAACCCCTTCCACAATTTTCCCGAGTTTTTCATTGTAAATAGCTAAAAAGTGAGTTACAAAGACAAAAGTGAGACACCAGTTGGTAAACATATATCAAGATGCCTGGGGTTATTTCTAATATAATTTTTCGTTCAGATAAATGTCACTGCAATAATTCCTTTCATTTAACATTATAGTATGAAAGCCACTATATGTACATTGTTATTTTTATTCTTTTAAAATATGTTCACTGCCATATTTGCCTGATAACTGCCGTTGAGTCTGTCCGTTTGTACAGTGTGACTCTTCAGGCTGGCTTGGTAGTCATCAAATAAACTGAATTGTACAGCAAAAAACATTGTAACAAAGAGTGTGCAGCTGTGGTTCATGTGAAAAAAAAATTCACAGGACTGTCATGTTAAATTTTAATTGAGTGGATTGCCTCCCCCCAAAGATGGCATTGATTGCTATGAGAAAGTTCACTTTTACAATGGCCTTCAATGATGTGGGACTTCTTAGAAGGTGTTAATTTAAATATACTAACTCAAGGTGTGAATGGCAAATTGGCTAATTGGTGAAGCCTTAATTGCTATTCTGAATTGCCTGACATGCACAGTGCATCCTGGGGAAAAAATATATAGGCCTATGCATTTTCAACGAATTCTCAGCAATTAATTGAGATATCTTCATGAAAAAACGAAATCATAAAGATTAAGGCACCAGGATTCAAAAGAGCCTAAAATTCTAATTCTAGCCCTAATAGAAGTGTCTGAAAACTATCGGGAAGACATCGAACCTGTTTCGGCCAATCAGAGGGCAGTAAAACAATAACAAGAATATTTCTATTTCCTGTTTTGCCGTGATTTGGTTGAAACTAAAAACTTAAATTGTAATTAAACAAGACACAAAAGACACACAAAAAAGCAAGACGCCTCAAGTTAGCCTATTCTTCATTAATTTCATGAAAAAGAAACTTTGATAAGTGCTTCCTTGACTCTCACAAACGATCCAAAATTTCTGACTACCCTTTATTTAACTGGTTCGCTCACAAATGCGAGTGAACTCGCAAATTATTTAACTGGTTCGCTCACAAATGCGAGTGAACTCGCAAATTATCAATGCAGTCATCAATCCTTGGAAGAGGGTAGGGTCCTTGTCTGTGACTTTATTCAGCTGTTGGTAATTAATGCAGAAGCGAATTTTGCCATCGTTCTTGTGAACTAGGACAGTTGGTGAAGCCCAGGGACTAGTATAGAGGGAGAGATGCAACTCAGTGCGGGCCTTGGTTGACTAAGTCCAGGCTCTATGTGGCTCCTTGCAGGTCAAACTTGGTGCACGGTGTGTCTGGTGCATTTGGTGCATTTGGTGCATTTGGTGCATCTGGTACATCCGGTGCATCCGGTGCATCCGGTACATCCGGTGCAGGCCTTAAGGGCAACTCTGTGCAAGAAGCGCTCATCTGAGGCTTAATCCTTCCTCTTCAGTGCCAAAATGGTCAAAAGACCCAGATCCACTTTTAGGCCTGTAACGCCCCTTGTACAGGTTGTGGAATAAACAGCAGCTGGCAGTCAAAACTGCGGGACTTTTGACTGCTTTTTTCCCTAGACTTTGGCGTCTTCCGGGGATGTCGGGTCCGCATGAAACCTCACAATCAGCCAACAGACTGATGTTTCATGACCCACATGACCTAATTTGCATATTTTGATCCACTTGTCTGGAGGAGGTCTTAAATACCAGATATATACGTAGAAACAAGGCCACGACTTCTGTGCTTGTTTCAGGCATCTTCTTGAACAACTTTTAGTTACATACCTTAAATTAATGTTGCTGCGCATTATAATTGTGTCTCTACTATTTCCACACAGCCAGACCCTTACTTCTTCCATCCCAGAGGAAAAAAGGAGTAGGGCAGTAGGCCCTCTAATTATTTCAACTACCAAATGTACTCCAATTGTACTGCAAAAATATTCTTTTCCACTAGGGAGCATATTTGGAGCGTATGGATTTGCCACCCAGAGAATCTTTGTTGAAGTGGGATTTGCATATGGAGAGTATAAATGAAGCATGATTTAAATAATTTGAGTGCTTCAAATACACTCTTTTTTACTCAGGGTTACCATCAGGGATTCTTTCATGAAAAGGCACATCATGCTTCAACATATTTTCTGCAAATTCGCAGACAGGGTCGTTGAAAATTTATGGGTAAATCTGATGATTTGACATGGATTGACCCTGTGCCAACTTTTTGGCAACAACTTACAATATCTCTTGTCAACCACTTTTGCAACTATTTTCTTGGGACTCTTTGAAAAGTTAAATGAACACTACTTTTTGGCGACTTTAAATAATTTTATTTGGAAAATACTTTAAGCTTAAATAGGATGTCTAAGGTTTAAGTTTACTTTATGTAACTATTAAAAAGACTGAAAAGAGACTATCTGCATCACACTGGTTGTTTCAGACTTTTACTTCAGCCCCACAGCTATTGAAAGCCCAAGATATTGCTTGAAACTGGTCTCAGTTGACTGGTGTGATGAAGAGCCAAGGTAAACGGCGGGAGATTTTGCCTCTTCTCAAATTAACTGGGGAAAACTGATGTATTTGCAAACTTCAACCATGTGATTTCATCACCTCATGTTTAGGCCCTTCTGAAGAAAATTATCACATGATAATCCAGTGATAGTCATCACATGTTTATCCAAAGAAAATGTTGGGAAATACTACATGAACAAAAACATGTGATTAACCTCAGCTGCCTCAGTTATGTCATGAAAATTTCACATTGACAGCTGGGTTGTCATCTACTTTCAGCTGGCAACACTTGGCATATTTACTACAATAAATGCGATTCCCAGCTGGCAATGCACGTGAAGTTCATGTGATGAACATGAGGGAAACTGGTGGTAACTTAGAGTTATCATGTGTTTTTGTTCACGTGAAAAAACTCCCCAACATTTTTCACGGGATAACCACATGATGATTGTCACCAGATTAACGCTTGACCATCTTCATGGCATAACTGGGAGTTATCACGTGTTTTTCTTCATGTGAAAAAACTCCCCAACATTTTCACGGGATAACCACATGATGAATGTCACTAGATTAACGCTTGGCCATCTTCATGATATAACTGAGAGTTATCACATGTTCTTCTTCATGTGGTTAGCTGTTGAAGATTTCCCCTCAGAAATATAGACGGAGCCACCTATACTAGAAACACAGCTGTGAAAATGCTTGAAACAGTCAAAGTTGACTGGCTTGATGAAGAGCCAAGTTAACCAGTGGGAGATTTTGCCTCTTCTCAAATAATTTTAAATGGTGAAGATTGCCCCCCAGAATATCACGTGGTTACTGGTGAAGATTGCCCCCAGAAAATTACGTGGTTAACTGGGAGTTTTTCTCACGTGAGCAAAAACGCGTGATAAGGGACCGTTCAGAATTTATGACTGGGGGGGTGGGAGTTTTCCTGGAACTTCCCGTCAAAAATTGATACCCCCCCTTGAGTTTCATGCGGATTTTTAGTACCCCACCCTTAGGTTTCACATTCATTTTTAGTACCCCCCCCTCGACATACAAAGCAATACGCACATATATACTGTTATACAGGGCCACGTGTACTGATACGCGTCATTTCGCGCACTTTTACGTGTAAAAAAGTCCAAATGAAAAGAGTTTATGCGTGTTTTTAACTTTTTTTTTTGTTAAAATTTCTTACCCCCCCCCCCTTGGAAGTGTTGTCAAAAATTAATACTTCCCCTTGAAACACGTGTGAAAAGTTAGTACCCCCTCGGCCAAAACTCCCACCCCCCCCAGTCATAAATTCTGAACGGGCCCTAACTCTCAGTTATGTCATGAAGATGGTCCAGCGTTAATATGGTGACATTCATCACATGGTTATCCTGTGAAAATGTGGGAGTTCTTCTCACATGAACAAAGACACTGATAACTCTCAATTATGTCTTGTTCAGGAGTTTCCCCCGTGTTTATCATGTGAACTTCACGTGCATTGTCAGCTGGGTTGCAGCTTAAAACCAGACCTAGCTTAAAACATGAAAAAAATTATTTTAGATTAATTTTTCCTTGGGCCCGTATGCACCACTCATGCTGTAATGCTGTTTGCTACACTGTTTGCTACACTCTCTTTTGCCAGATGCCAAAGTATGCCCTGAATGAGAGTCCTTCTTTGAACAATCACTGAGTTTACCACCAGAGGGCTTGAGAGCACTGAGTGGAGCGCATCACAGGTGCGGATTCGCGACATGGGCTCCGTTTGTGTAGGCAACGTTGAGCGGCGGTCTCTTGTTTTTAGCAGAATGTGAGGACACCCACTTACCAATGTCTGGATTACATAGACGATTATCTCGCCACTTCATCTAGCATCCAAGGGTAGCATTTGGATACTGATATACCCCGTTTTTCTGGTCGAATGTGCACATTGGAAACATGAGTACGGACGGGTACAGACGGACGTGGTTGGCCAGTTTCTTTCACTCTTTCCCTCATGTTGATTTGACATTCCACGTAGTAGATTCATCTTGCAACCCAGACAATGCCAAATACAGAGAGGTGAGAATATGTTTGATGTTACCGTGTCTTTTTCCTGCCTACAATACTTGAAAAACGTCTTAAAACAGAAGTTGAACGAGCGTGTTTTCGGGGGCTTTTCGGACATTTTTGGCCGGCTGGCCGATTGGCGCCGCCAGCATCGTCGGCCTGCATAATGCCCGTGATGATGCTGAGGCTGGATGTTGCTGCTGCAGGGAAATGAGGGGACATGCTGTGCATCTCAATGATTCAGCCTGTCTAATGTGTGCATGGCAGCTCAAATGTGCTGTGTGTACTACAGGTTGTGTGTGTGAATAATAGAGAGAAAATCTAAATTCAAGGATCAAGCCAAACTTTCTCAAAGAGTCAAGTGCCTTGCTTTCTACTTGGAAGTTGATGAGTCTCAGAAATTTCTTCAGCCCCATTTAGTAATTAACCAGCCTCTATCTAATCAATGAGCATGCCATGCTGCCTTGAAACCCCCTGCTGTGCAGCAATGCATTAACTGAAAGTGAATCATCCCCTGATACCCATCGCCTGGCTGTTGCTATTTAGCAGTGTCATCTGATGCATTAAATGATTTCCAAACAAGCTCCCTTACATCTTCTCAGGGGGTCTCTTTTAAACTTGGAATTTTTTCTTAATCAGGAGAAAATGTTATCTATCTGTAAAAATTCTGTGAATGCAATCAATGCATCAAATGTTATGGTCTGTTCAGTTCTGAAATGTTTTCTTTGATTCCCTGCTGCAGTAGGCTATACTTCGTTCATCAAGTTACATAAGCTTGTGACATCAGGACTTTAGTTCAATGTATTTTTAAAAATGAAGGTCTAGATTTTAAAGTAGTTAATTAATAGGCAGAAAAATGTTCTTTAAAAATACTAACTATCCACAATCTTTGAATACATTATACATTGTATGTACTAGTAGTCTAGTACTACTATGTATGTAGGAGAAACAAGTGAACTACTCTGAACAGTATTACTGGCTGTTTTGGTCAAGTGAAAATTTATTGAACTTTTTGCACTTTCGTTTTGTGTATTATCAAGAAGGTTTTAGTCTTAGGACTTTCAATACTAGCCTGCGTAAAGTGGCTTTAGGCGTACAATCTCTGGAACTGGTCCATTGGACTTCAGTCTAGGGTATTTGCAGAGCTTAAGTCCTGTCAACAGTACAATGGCACTTAACTGGCTCATATTTTGCACTGTGTATCAAGTCTTATTGACCATAAAGTAACAAATCTCTTAGTTAAACAGTCTGAAGATCAAATAACTGCCAGCTTAAGTGGGCACAGAGAAGTGATGTAAGGAGGCTTTGCATGGCTACATTTAGGTGAAGTTTCCAATGTGTACTTCTAATTGATACTGCTTTAATATTGAAAACAGTCTATGGTTTTCTGTGACTGTTTAAATTTCCTTTAATATTTCTAGAAAAAAGTCCTCTTCTTAGCCGAGCTGATTTCCTCTCATGTAACAAAAACAAAGTTTATGACGCATATCAGCATGTGATTATGTCAGATATAATGTGGTAGTTCTGATCCCTTAATTAATCAGCATTGGCAATTACGTGGACACATATTACAACTTTTCAGACATGTATGAGTCTACATTTGGCTGGTGGAACAGTCACATTATTATCAATTTAACATCATCAAGTTATGTTTATCTTCAATTACATCCTCATTTTCAAGTATCCAAGAGTCATGTGTTTACAGTGCTCCAGTATTTGTCATGCCTGTGGTCCAGCATATCCTGCTCTGACTAAAATAGATGGCGATAAGTAGTAACCATTATGGCAATTACAGTGGCATGTGGACTTTATACCCTGATTACGATCGCAGAGTCGGATCTTTGATCATGTTGATGCCCTGTTTCCATTTCGAAGTAATTTTTTTTCTGTTCAGAACCCATACTATTATAGCATTTGTTTGCAATCACTCTAGTGTATTAGACCACTAGTAAACCAGTACACTTGTACTACTAGGAGACTCTAAGGTCCATTTACTTGAGCATTTCATGTTGTATCCATATTCCATTGTAATTGACTTGTCAGGTTTGACAACAACCTGGCTTTCATATGTATATAATGTACTCTCTGAATTTCTCACAATGTCAAGACCTTCCAGCTCTGGCTGGGTCACCAAGACCTACATATGTTGGATAATTATATCAGTTCCCATCTTCCTTTACTATCTCCTCCTCTGTCCAATGATTACTATGTCTCCCTGGTTCATAAATACTAGATGTAAAGCCCGATCATCCATGCAATCTACACCAAGACCTTTCTAAAATACTATCTCTCAGTATCTGCCCCTCTAGTCTATGTGTCTAATCTATCAATCTCATGTCTGCATGTAGCATGCTTTAATCCAGATGTTGGGTTACTGGATCAGAAGAACCAACCCCTCTCCCAGTTCCATATTCAATATGATTGTGAGATACACTGTTCAGTTCATTGTTTGCTTCTCAGCTTCAATGACCTGTTTAGATATGTAGACTCTATCAACACCTCATGCTGGCTGTATATATTAAGTTGTCTTTAATACATGGATAGGGGTTTCAGAATAGAGGGGGGGGGGGGTAAACTAGCTTCATGTTTGTTTACATTGACAGGCAGCCTTTATCCCTCTGTTTGCACAGAGTTTCATCCCCATAATTAAGAGCTTTTTGAACAAAACTGTCTGTAAAAGTGATATGTTTTCTTTGTGCAAATACAGTACACTACAATACATCTGAAGTTATTTATGAAATTGAGTGATGCCCTCTGAAAGGCTTTATAGACAGATGCTATTGATGCTGAGATAGCAATTAGTGAGCTTTTCTGACTACTGCTGGTGATACATCTAGTGTATGCTGAGCTTTTATCTTATAAGGGCTTATCTAATTGCAGGATTATGGGATCTAGCAGCTGGGCTTAGACTTATGAATCCTTTGTTAAAGTTATAACTTTAACAATGGCCCATCATTCTGATGATATATTAGAAGCATTCTATTCTTGTACAGGTCCCTTACCAAATGCCACAGATGAGTTTGAAGCAATTAATTAGGTATTGAGGAAAGTGGCCCTCACAAATTCTATAACCAACTTGGCTCTGCTTTTCAGTTAGCATTGTTAAAATGTGCAATTGAATTAGTTTTGTCCTTGTCTGAAAAACTGGGAAGTACAATTATCATTACTACTGTAATACTACGCAGTGGTCTATCTTGTGTGTTAAAAATCTTTTTACAATTTCTTCAATCTTCATGTTGGTTCATTCAACTCAGTTGACTCATCATTTAGTTCATGTGTATGTGACCAATGGTCAGTTAATCCACATCTTTGTACTGCTATCAATTTAATCTGTTGACAATAAAGTTTAAATATTTGTGAATAATATTATGTACTGGACATTTGCCCTTTCAGTGGACACAAGTCATATTTGCTTATTTGCATAGTTTTAAATCAGCAGGTGTTGATAACCAGCTTAGGATTAAATGTTTTACAGGGGATTGTTTGATGCACAAAGATTTCTTTGTCTGTTATGATATTTGTTTGAAGTAAAACTTGCATTTGTTCAATATTCCAATTCAAATTTTTGTGTTGGGTCCTGTCGCTCATTCCATCTTGATAGTGAAATAAAATAATGAGCCGAAGAGGGGCTGTATTCACCGAATTTATTCCTGCACAGCTACAGTTTCGGTCTGTCTCTGTCTATTTGTCATCTATTTGTCTTTCTTTTGCCTTCCTCTATGTTTGCTATGTGATTCTTTTGCATTTAGTCTTGGCTGAGGTCTTGGCATAACTTTAGCTAACAGCAAGTGACAGGGTTCAGCTTGAGCATGTTGAGCCCTGGGCAACTTGGTTCTATCACCTGGTCCCTATGGCTAAATATGAAGTGTGGCATATGAAAGACATCGCATATATAATATATTTTCTTGTGAGAGAGAAAAATTGTGGATGATAGGAGGCCATAGACCTTCTATAGCAATGTCCTGACTCTTTGGAGTGTTCATATTGTCCAGTCTTATGTCAACTGCCAGTCGGACCAGTCCTATAGGTCTAGAAATGCTCAGAGGAGTATAATATGCTAATATTCCTTGACATAACCCACTCCTTGCATATATTTTTGGCTTGTGAGTCCTCCGAGAGACAGCTGGGATGAATTGTCCTACCACAGGTCACTCTCTCACCCATCAATTCTAGTCAGTGTCATAATCAATGGACTCCATGGACACATTTTGCCACAGGGTGTCCATGTTGTAGGTCAATCATATGCATGTAAACATGAACTTGTTATTATGTGTTTCAAACGACAAGGCACACGTCTAAAATCTCACAAGGTACTGTGTGAATTTGCGCACAAAAATGATACTGCGATAAAATTGCTTTTAACCATAATTTTGTGGTCTTGACAGACTCGAAAGAAGTGCTCTTTTCAAGTCTTATTACTGATGTCTAAGTAACAATGATAAATGAAACCAAGAGTATCTGACTATCAGGTCAATTGCTCGTGGGAGAATTTGTTTGACCCGAGACTCCTCGAATCCTGTCAGCAAGTGTCTACAAATTACTACAGCATCCGGGGCCCATCCCTCATGTCTTGATGTGATCCCTTTATTTGTTATGCAATTTTTGCAGATCTGATTTAAAATATGATTGTTTTTTTCTGGTCAAAAGAAACTAGATACTAAAGTTAACTAAATCGTAGTACAATGTATCTAAGTAAAGTGATACCTGCGTTGTAAGACCCTCTGTCGTAAGACGACTTTGCTTATGTGACCGCCTTCCTCCCTCATTTTTCACCCCAACGAGAGACCGCTTCATGACCGCAGAAGGGATGGTCTTATAACACAGGGACCACTGTAATAATTCAATTGTCATCTGGGAAGTTGATCTCTGAATTTCATTTGCAAATTCCATTATACATGAATAACCTTTGTTTCTCTGTTTCCTTTTCAGGCATTGCTGTTCTGGGGAGCTTTACCAATACTATGGCTTCTGGTCACCCTGATGGTATTCCTCATGTACTTCTGCTACAGATGTTGCCAGAAGGAGCCAGAAAAGAAAAGGACGGGCTCCTGCTTGCCCTGGACTATGGCTATACTGGCCATCCTTGCTTGGTGAGTACTCAATGATGTTATTTTTATGAAAACTGATTTGTACATTGTTCTATCAATTGAGTTGAATTGACTATTATGGTCATTTGTGGTTTTTGTTGAGAAAATGCTGACCAATGTGTCATGCATTGTATCCATGGAGAGCTACAAAATTTAAATTTCATAGAATTGAGATACTGGTGCTGAAGAGATCGACTGGCATTACGGATTCCTTTGACGCGATATGTCTGACTCTCATTACTTTTCGCAACAAATATAGCAGTATTTACAATAGTGACAAATTTCACTTCGACTGCAAGTTGGCGGCATGTGATACTTCACAATATCGGATGGCTACTTAAGTCATAGTAAATGGCACCATTTGCATTTAATGCATACTATTTGTGTGGTTTGTGTCTTGGTGCAGTAGGGTTCCAATTTCTCCAAGTTCTCCAGAAACACTTGTCTCAATTGCTGAATACTACAATTCTTCACAGACATGCTGAGTCTTTAATTTCTGACTGCTCGTTTTGCAAAATTGGTGAAATATTGCTTGAAATATTACAAGTTTTTAAGTCAGCTTTCTATCTGAATGCTTGTCAGATGCAGACATCAAATGGAAATCTCTTGAGTTAATTCAACATGCATGATTTCCATTTGAAAGTGAAATCCCAGTTTGATTGAGGCTGTGGATTCAGATCTATAATTCACAAGAAGTTCTAGATGGACTCAGGAATGCAGATGGAAATGGTGGGTTTTCTGTGAGGAATTTCAATTTAATATGAATTTAATCTGAGAAGTTTCCACTTTGTGTTTAATTAATGATATTTCTTCCATTGTGAAGCTGAGGGTCTACTCGACTTCTTTCGAACGGTGTTATAGGTTGTCTTGAAGTTCCACGTATTAGCCTTCAAGATGTGTATTTTGAATAAACCTTGTTAATGTTAATGAAAAAATACCACATTATTTCTTAAGTTATTTTCCCAATTTCATAACAGTTTCTTAATCTTTCTTTCAAGATGCTTATTATGATTATCAGTGTCATTATTATGTATTTGGTTACAATCAATAGATATCTCTGGAAAGCCATTGGCCGGTTAATATTTTAGAGTGTGTATATGTATTACATTATCATTTTTATGTGCATTATGGACATTTTATGGTATATGTACGAAAAGCACTTTTTTCTGTATTACTTATAAGTGTTGACGTACATCAATTTATGTGTGTTCTCACTGCCCTGCAGCTGCTACCAAAGTTATTGATGCAAACCTGAAGGTCTGACTTCATATCCACTATTATTGTGGGCATGTCCTACTATGTCACAGTAAGTGTGTGGCTATGTATCAGTGTTAACTCAATATCCATTGAGTGTGGCTCTTTAACTTGTGATCCATCACAGTCATGATGTTGAATAGGCTGTGTATATTAACTTGTGAAAACTGACTGTTGCAGTCTGAATCTCTGTTTGCATTGTCAAGTACTATTGCTTGAATAATATACTTCAGTCTCTTGTCACTGTTGAGTGTGCTTTTGATTTAAGAAGTGTCAAGTACACTGACAGACCTATGGAAATCATACAAGTTAAGCTGATTACAGAGTTGCAACATCATATGATACTGTGTCAGAAACATATTTTATGTGGATAAATATATGTAAAACTCCAGTACAAATATATAAACTTCTGTCTCTATTGCCATAACAGTTTTGCTGTGGCTTTCAAACTTTCGCAATATGTACATTAGTAATGCTTAGTTATTATAGTTATTTAGAGACCCCTGCCTCAGGCAACCTGTCATGAGTGGGTTGTAAAGTGACATGTCTAAATTAGTTAGTATTTGGTACAGCACAATTCGTGACATGTAAATTACTTTCAAATTGTTACATTTCATGAAATTATAGTACATTCAATTGGAATTTGCAATGTTTACATGATTGTATGAATGTATGTATATATGAGCAATGACCTTGAAATATTTACATTTGACAGTTGCCATGTTCTGCACATTCAAATTGGTCTTTAGAAATTGAAATCTAAGATTGCTAGTAAACTGAGGAGACCAAACTCCAGTCTGGTAGTAGTGGTTTTAGTTTCATTCATGTAGTAACTTGGACAAAGAACTGAAAGAAGAGTATGGCACAGAAAATAGTGGAGATCGGAGAGTAAGAAAATTGAGTTCTGGCTAGACTGGGGCAGTGGACCATACATGTCAGTGTGTATATATCTAGTTTTGTGTCAGTCTTTATATTTCAGTCCTGATGTACTGGTCTCTCTTTCTTGCCTCTAAATAGCCCACACTGGTGCTGATGGGGCGTAAAACACAAACTCACTCACTCACTCACTCACTAGTCTCTCTTTCTGCCTCAGGGATTTGTCAAATACCTCCAAGGAGGGGCATTATGATTGCCTTAGACACAAGGTCAAGGGGTCAAGTGTCTGTAAGCACTTATCTGATTGGCTGACTATGTCTGACATAGATGTTTTGTGTTTATATATATTCTACGCCCCCAACCACAAAACTTCAAGATATATATACTGCCCAAACCGCAGAACTTCTGTGAACTGTCTGATAGACTAAGTTTATAGTTGGTCACAAAATTTCAGTACTTTTAGTGTTGTCATGATATGGTTGTGTTAATATTATACGTATTTGGTATATCGTTGACTGGCGACGCCTTCGCATGGTATTAGAAGCAGAAAGTTCAATTTTGTGAGGTGTGTATGTCACAAACGCGCTATAAATATGTTTGAGCACATGGCACATTCATTATCCATACTGATCCTTCTTGTACAATATAGGCTACTATATTTCATACTCAATTGTCCCACTCTCACCCTTCAGTACAATAACAATAGGAGCTACTAGTACTGGCATTACTCTGGCAATATGACTCTTGTCCAGTGTCCACTCTCAGAATGCCATGCCACATAGTCGCTGTGATTCCCTGTGGATATTGATTTTGTATGGTCACCAGACTGTATATACATTAATTGGTCTTTTGGCTGTCATGTGACAAAATATGCTGTACCAGTGGTCAATCCTGGTGATGTTGGACTCTTTTGGACTTGTGAAGTATTCCCACTGGTGCTTGTTCAGGTTTCTTAAAAAAAAAAGAAGGAAATCTAGTCCAAAAAATTATAATCTACCATTTTGACTGGGCTCCATAAGCATAAGCATAAGCAATACTGGACGCAGGATGACTCCTCTATGTCCAGATCTCCGTAGTTTTGTTGTGGTGCGCAAGACTGTAGATAAAATCCATGTTAAAAACATTTGAAGGGGCCGCTACTGCTGCCTCCTCCATTGATAAAATGAGGAGGAGGGGCCGCTACTGCTGCCTCCTCCATCTTGCAAATTAAAAAGAGATAAGGGGCCGCTACTGCTGCCTCCTTATTCTTAAAATATATGCCTAAACATATAAGTCAAAACAGTGGTCGCAAATATTTTTGTTATAGTCACTTTTGAAATTTTTTTTTTTCCTTCACCTTTCATTAACTCATTTATGGTAGGGAATATATGTACAGCTATTTACAATTCAACTGGATGGGCCGCTACTGCTGCCTCATACCACTAAGTAGAGCACCAAAATGGAATATTAATATAGTAGTTGCAGAGCATTTGAGTTGTGAGGTTTCATATTAGGTGTCAAAAGATGTCAAAAGATGATGTAATTTGTGATGTATGATCTAACTGTCATGATTAACGTATATTTTATGTTTTGATTTCAATAGATTTGTGATTTTGTGTCTCCATAGTTCTTAAGTTTGCTGAGGTCCTTGTGAAATCTCCTCAAAAACTGAATTAATGGAATAAAACCATTCTCAAAACTGAAGATAATCTGGATAATTATAACTCCAGATTCAACCAATCTGTGGTAATCATGTTTTCCTGGTAATGGCAATCACAGGGGAATTTTCCAGTCATTCATTGCCATTAGTGATAATTTTAATAATAATTTGGCTGAGCTTATCTCATAAATGTCAAAACACAATTTAGCGTATCCAGACAACCTAGATCCAAATGGTTTTGGCATGGGATTTTTAGCCATGTATAACAATAAACTTGATGAATATTGAATCTACTATGAGTCTCATTAACCTAGTTGTGTTATAACATGTCAAACATGGTGAAATCATTGGTAACACTAATCCAATATCATTGGGAAATTTTTGTTCTGATTAGATATTGAATGATTCCATTACCAGGTTTCTGATGTAATTGTTGATGAGATGAAGAAGACAAGAGGTGGAGTCTGATGCCTTCAGCAGCAAAGTTTAGCCTCAATTCTTTCGATGTTTTATGTTGTTAGTCCTATTGATGGGGTTTAACAAGGAAAGAGGTTGCCAAAAGAAATTTCCCTGAACAAAATGCTATTATCTGCAAGTTCAAGATTACAGTATGAGAAAGAGAGGTGATTACTTCGGTACTTTAGAAGCTGTCGGTGTCTCGATGATGTCATTATATTCATCATGTTATATGTCATACTTGTATAGATACAATAGCACGTGAACATTTGGTGATTCACATCCTTTAAAGTAGATCGCGTCATAAACTCAGCATGTTTTTCCAGCATAAGTCAGTGAATGAGTCTGGACAGTGTCTCATGATCTCAGCACCAGACTTGCAGTGATGTCACACCACTGTCGGGTTCGATGTAAAAGGTAGGACCTACATGCTACAGACAGATGCGACAGTGATATCATTGACCTTCTCAAAAATCAAGACGTTATCTTTCTTTGGCTGTAAATTTCTTTACTTACAAAGCATAGACATATATACTCTACAATTCGACAGAAAGCTAGCATCATGCAATGCCGTCTTTAACATCTTGTTTTTGATATCGGACTCCTTAACATATTCGCATATATATATATTTATACCATGATCGCTGATAAATCCTTCAATAATCACCATGATATATATCGCCATATATCACATATATTTAGTGGTCACATGACAAGTGGTGATGTCACAATGCACAAACACTGAATCAGCCAATGAGAAGCCAGCATTTGAATCATGACGTCATGACAGATGCCATTGAGCCTCACTCTGGAGTTTACAGGAGCTTTTGTAGCTTGAACATAATTTAAGTTGCTGACACTAAAATATTGATTTAAAAAATAAGTTATTAATTTTGTTAAATAAAGAAAAATTTTATGACCATTTTGGTATCTCTGGTAATAAAATAGAGACAGTTTTAGTAAATCGGTCTTCATCTCTAAACACATGATAACAAAATAATCATCTGAAACAGAGAATAATGGTATAAATCAGTTATACCAAAGGCATATTTGTGGTATACGGGATATATACAGCCAAGGTGGTAAATATAACCCTCTGGCTACGCCCTTGGGTTATATTTACCACCTCGGCTGTATATATCTCCGTATACCACATATGCCCATGGTATAACTACTATATATATATATATATATATATATATATATATACATATATATACACACACACGGTCACACAGCCATTTTTCCAGACAGCGTCTTAAGCCTGTTCAGGCGAAGACCCAAATGTACCTGTTGTGTGCCACAGTACCTGTAGCTGCAGGTCTACTGCAATTATGAGGGAGATCAAAGATGGAGATGCAACCTTAGATGGAGCTTGAACAATGCAATATTCAGGCATTGTGCAGTAATTGCATCTTTGAATATTTTTTGCAGTACAAATACACTAAATGTATGGACGCTAATAGTATTAAAGTACACTGTCTCTTTGATCTATTTTGCATGTAGTTTTTGTATGATGTATTTTTAATGTGTTCCTCAGACTTTTCTTTTTTACAAGCGGCGTAAAGAATAAGTGGATAACGAGCTGCGTACCGTACGATGCCTGTTTGATATTGGATTTCTGAGGAACTCGAGGTATCTGAGAGGAAATCTCAAGTTAGAAATATGTTGCTTTGTGTCATCAGAAGTCAGGAACTTCTCACATATATATAAACATGTAACACATATATCTCTCATTCAGCTTGGGTAATTCTAGTTCTAAAAAAGACGTCATATGCCATTAGCCCCGTTTTATGGGTCTTTGAATTTTCCTCTTTTTTTGTGATGCTTTATTCTATTCAGTGACTCAAAAGGAGGATGCGCCTTTGAAATTCATGAAACGCAGAACTATTGAGTGGAAAGAACTAGTACAGAAGCTGCTGCGATGAAGCTAATGCTGCTGGCATCTACATTCTGCATTTTATGTTGCATAGAACTTAGGGCATTTATATTGTGATTATTCTCCTTTTATAGCATTGTTCAGAGTTCGATGGACAAGTTATCAATTTCCCATCAGGAGATCAAAACTTTTAGAATTCCTACTTTTTAGCCTGGCTCACCAGGCTAATTCAGGAGTAATGGTCTGAAAATATTGTCTGTCAACTCTACTGTTCAATAACTATCGGTTCAATATATCTGTTTTTGTGTTTTATTGGTTTGTTGAACTGTGTCCTATGATTTGTTGTGAATGTTCAAATTAAATTCCAAATACATTGTACTGGACTTTGATAACTGTCATTTCTGCATATTTCACAAAGAAGTCAGCCATTTGGTGATTTACAGGTTCTATAAACTCTATAGAAACCTTCTGACATTTGCCTATGATTAGGCCAAAATGGAAAGGTCTACTTCTGTTGAGTGTTGACAGCCAAAGCTACAGCCCATTTCAACTCAAATGGTCTCTAGTGAACAATGAATGAACATAAATCTTGAAATTTCATGACTTTTATTTATAGTAAAATAACTGTGAAATTACAATGTCAGTCCGCCATTAACGTTCTTGTTGTCGGTAAAGCACATGTTATCCTATACTATATATAGCCTAGACTGTAAAAATAAAGGGATGATAAATATTAGAAATGTGTAAACATGTCTTTAGCTGTATAACTTGAAACAACCTGGTCTATAACCACTGTTGGCAAAAAATACGTAATTCTATATGTTTAAAGCACATTATTGGCTTTTTATTGCTCCCTTAGGTTAGTGGAAATTGTTTCTACTTCACACAAAACATAAAGTGTTATGGATGACCAATTTCACCTGCAGGTGGTCTGTATGAAAAGTAAAGTAGGAAGGAGAAAATCTAGACTGAAAGAAAATGTTTAAGACTCAAGTGTTTTGAACTGTTTGGGTCTATTCCGTTCACCTTAGTGATTCTGTTAGGTTCGAACTGTTATGTGGGCCTTGCTTTATCTCTTTAGTGGGTCTCCATGTAATACAGGTCTCTATGTTTCTGATAGTAATATGGGCTATTATCATTGTGTCTATGGATCTCAGGATCTGTGTGTCCTGGTTTGCCTGCTTCTGTACATAAATATAGTTTCGTCATTTGTACCGGTTATGGAAATGGGATGATTATTTTCATGTGATGTGGATTGACCCAACTTGACTGACATTAGTAAGTGGGCAGGTGTATGAGAAGAACTGTAAGAAGTTGTGGCAAATTGGCAATGTCTTCTTTAGTTTATTGCCATGGGCAATGGCATTATAACCTGTTTGGACGTTGCAGTCCTATTTAATTTTACTACACATGTATATATATTATTATTCAACAAGAACTGCCATTAGAAGGTCTTGATTTAGCTATTCTTGCTCTTCCAGTTACATCTTTGAAACTCATGAGATCTCAGCAGTAGTGAACAAAACAATAATGGCAAATGTGTCTGGCCATTACATTTGGGATGGTACCTGTGGCTTCTATTGTAACTCGTGTGTGATCTATGTTTTTGGTATATATATGAAATGATATGCTTTTATGTGTGGGATGAAAATATCTTCTTGCAATGGAACTGTGAATACATGTGATCTTTGACATTATCTTCAGTCTGAATGATATCTGAAATAGCTGTTTCATGCCTCTTTCTGTTTCGAATAACCTTTCAAAATGTCAAAAGAAACTCACTGTGCTTTTTACTCGTATCTTTAGCACAGTTATAGATAGCACTAGCCAGCTGGGAATCCATCTGGTCCAAAATATTTTCATGAAAAGTATCTGTATCTGATACTATTATATCATGAATGTTGAATGGTGAATCATTCAATGACATGTTTCTTCTGAATTGAGTATGCTTAAGATTTGTCATTGAGTCAAATGTGTTCCTTCAAGACATAATTATATGAGGTTTTCAATTAGCTAATGGAGTAAGAAAGTAAGTCAAGATGCCTGAAGTCAAAGAGAAAACTGGATGTGTGTGCTGGCTGTGTGTGTGGTGTACAGTGCAATGTAGCACTTCAACATACTCTACGATGATTGCCTCTACACTTACAGCAGTGTCTTATAAAGGACAAGCTCACTTTGGAATTAAATTGTATATGTTGGAGATTCACCACTATGCATAATGATATAAATTATTTTCTTGGTACGTTTTATGTTAAATTATCTGGATTTCTGGTAAATGTGTTTTCTTGTAAACAAGCAGTCTTAAATTTGAATGGTGTTAAACTTTTGTCTGTTCAAGACACAAACCCGTTTATCCTGGTTCTCCGGTATCTTGAAATACTGTTTTAAAGCGGGTTTTCAAATATAGAATTTTAATGTGGTCATGAACTTTCATTTCAACTCATCGGTGTGAAGGTTAAATTCCTTCTTTATCCTTTCACCAGTTGACGTGAGCTGTTTAGCTTTCTACGGATTGTAAACACTGGACGCCATTCAAGTGTTTGGTTGTTAGGAGCTTTTGTTGTCATGGCTACTGGGCTGACCCGTATGTGTGACCTTCAGAATGACAACAAATGACCTTTCTCAGGTCCCTGTGGCCCTAACATGGGATTGGTGCAAAGGGACTTCTCAGACACTGAAAGCTACTGAGAGAGACAAAGTACTGAAAAAGGTCATGAAGTCTTGAC